>OY288280.1:36795938-37395938 GCA_958450335.1 Hibiscus tridactylites
TAAAAGATAGTGTATTTTGCAGGTAACTGCCAAGGTTGACGATGAAGGCAGGCGAAGGGCAGATAAGCAGGAAGGCTGAACTGAACAAGCAGCTGAAGAAGACGAACCTGTCATGGACCCGTCACGACAGCATGGTGACACCAGATTATTGAAGAGGAAAAATGAAGTGGACATCGATAGATAGAGAAAAATCTGCTCGTCTGTCGTGTGGAAACCAAATAATTTTCCAAGCCCCGGATCAAAAGATATGTCAAGCCAAAGCTCAAAGGAGAGGAAATCCCTAAAAGCAAGGAGGCGGCTAGAAAGTAGGATACTTTAGAGATTTAATCTTTATTAGAATCTTACTTTTAATTAAAGTTGTAATCCTTGTTACCTTAGATAACTTGAGCCCAAAGCTTATATAAAGGGCATAGATTAAACCTAGGGCATAGCCGACTACCCCATAACCGAAACCGAAACCCTGCCGTCCACCCGTCACCGACATGTTCTAAATTCCCCCTAGGGCTACGGGTTGTTTTGTAAAGTAGTTGCAAGGGTTGCTTTGTTTTAGGATTTTTTCAAGTTCAATAAAATAAACTTCAAGTTCTTTTATCTTGGTTTTAACATCTTGCAAGAGCATCGGGAGAGCATTGTAAGGTTATCTATTTACTTAGCATCGGGAGAGTTAAGTATACGAAAGAGATAGAAGCGAGTTCTCTAGTTTATAGTTGAACCATCTCGTGCTTAGGGATAAGGCGAGGTTAAGTGGCTAAGGAAGAATTCATACATATCGGTGTTCATCCTTCGACTCACGCCGGGAGGTATCGTCAAAGACGTGTTCATCGACAGACTTGTGCCTAGGGATAGGGCAAGGCAGATATGGGATTCTTGCCAAGCTTGAAGTACTGAGTTAGTGTCTGCTGCCGCGACAACTAACGGACAGACGCCGCGACAGGTGCTGTCGGCGACGGGAGCGACGACAGAACTGGAGATCCTAAGCAATTCAATACCTACACTACCGAGCAATTCAATACCGGCCCATTCTCTCTATCTTGATTTCTCAAACCTTTTTATTTACGTTTTACTTTATTATTCGTGACAACTCTCTAAAATATTTCCTTTACTTCGTGCAGTAAATCAAGGTGAAGTCATTAGCCCAATCCCTGTGGAGACGATATCCGATACTTCGTATCACTTTACTACTTGCGTCGTGTACACTTGCACTACAATTGCGATAGTCTATTTTACACGCAACAAGTTTTTGGCGCCGTTGCTGGGGATTGGCAACATAACTACATCTTTATTTTATTGCATTTTTTTTGTTTTTATTTTATTTTATTTTTGTTTTCGTTTTTAGTTTTTCTTTAATTTTTATTTTGTGTTTTCAACTCTTGCTTTTCACAAGGTTCTCTTGTTTATGCGCAGATCGAAAAGAGGCGAAGATCCTGAGTATAAGTTAGATCCGGAAATCGAACGATCATTCAATCTCAAGAAACAGATTCGCCATCTTTTAGACAGGAACGAATTCCTTGAAGAACAGCTAGAGCAGATGGCCCGTAACCAGCCTGCTGGAGGAGACATACCGCTTGTCGGCGATCCGCCTGGGGCAGGTGGACGACGGTCATGTCGTGACTACATGCTGAATGACCATGTAGAGCTGGAGACCACACTGCCGGATATTGATGTTGATAACTTTGAACTTAAACCTGTCATGTTTAGTATGATCAACAACGCCGGACAGTTTAGTGGTTCTGCGACAGAAGATGCTAGGGAGCATCTCAAAACGTTCCAGGAGATCTGTGGTTCGTTTAGGCTACCAGGAGTTAGTCCGGAGATACTGAGGCTTCGGTTATTTCCCCATTCATTAAGGGATAGAGCTAAAACTTGGTGGAATAAACTTACACCGGGTTCTATTATGACTTGGGCAGATCTAACTCGTGAATTCTTATCTCGTTTTAATCCTTCACATTTATCTGAGCGATTACGTAACGAAATTGCTACTTTTCAACAGGAAGATGACGAGCCGATGCACGAGGCCTGGGACAGATTTACTACTCTTCTACGGAACTGCCCAATGCATGGATTCCCCGTCTGGAATCAGGTAACTAAGTTTTATAATGCTGCTAACTTACAAACTCGCATTCGCATTGATTCTGCAGCAAATGGACTGTTATTGGATAAAGATCCAGACGAGGCATTACAAGTTCTGAAGAATCTAGCTAAGAATGAGGAGCAGTTTCCGACAGCTAGAAGAGGGGGTAAACGAGTACTTGCTGTCAAGGACTATGAGGCTGACAGCACTATGAAATCACAGGTAGCATTCCTCACTAAAGCCATGAAACACTTATTGAGTGAAGAGGAAGTACGAGGGTTTGTTGTCGAGGAAATTTGTGCCACTTGTGAGGGAAATCATAGTAGGGATGAGTGCCCTATAAACATAGAAGAAGGGAAATATGTTGGAAATTACAAGCCAAACTACAATTCCAACAACTACAACCCTAATTGGAGAAAGGATCCCAAATTTTCCTGGAGTAATCCTAACAATGCCCTAAATCCGCAAGCACATCATCAGAATCAAGGGGTCCTAGATTGTTGACGCGACAGCAACTGCAGCCGCAGAACCTGCCGCAGAACCTGCCGCCTCAGCAACAACAGCAGCCACCACCTGCCACGAGTAGTGTATTAGAGCAGACTTTGGCTACCTTTATGTCTCAGACTGGCACATATATGGAAAATATTAATCAGTTTGTCAAAAAGACGGAAAATTTTATGGACGAGACTAAGATGAGAATGACAAACCATGAGGCCACCTTGAAATCTCTAGAGACACAAATGGGTCAGGTGTCGCAGCATATTAAACCTAGGCAGAATGGAGGTTTCCCTAGCAATACTGAGAATGCTAGACCACCCCCTCATGAGCAATGTAAGGCAATTACTACTAGGAGTGGGAAAAAACTACCGGGGCCGGAAAAAGAAGTTGATACAGAAAAGGACCCTGTTTTGAACAAACCTGCCGAGGAAGCTGCCCCGACAGGTGATAAACAGACTACTGCCGATGCTCCTGTCACGACAGCAGAAGCGACAGAGGAGAAAAAGGAAGATTATCGTCCTCAGGTTCGCATGCAGTGGGAACGACGCATTGCTGATTATCGTCCTCCACCACCTTTCCCTCAACGGATACAACAAGCTAAGACTGAATCTCAACTCAAAAAAATTTATGATATTTTTAAACAGGTTCATATTAACATACCGTTGTTAGATGCTGTTAGGGAG
The DNA here is from genome assembly GCA_958450335.1 of Hibiscus tridactylites. Classification (NCBI taxonomy): domain Eukaryota; kingdom Viridiplantae; phylum Streptophyta; class Magnoliopsida; order Malvales; family Malvaceae; genus Hibiscus; species Hibiscus tridactylites. The sequence goes on from OY288280.1 coordinate 36,799,191, forward strand.
ATGCCCGGTTATGCTAAATTTCTCAAGGATGTCATGTCTAAAAAATCTAAACTTGGGGAATTTGAAACGGTAAGGATGCAAGAGGGTTGCATGAGTATTCTTCATCGACAACCACCCCAGAAAAAGAAGGATCCAGGGAGCTTCCTCATACCTTGCGTAATCGGCGATAAATTTGTGGGTAAGGCACTTTGTGATCTTGGTGCTAGTGTTAATTTAATGCCCAAATCTGTTTTTCAGAAACTAGGTATTGGCAAGGCGCGGCCCACGACAGTTACCCTACAGCTAGCCGACCGCTCTTACGTTCACCCCGAAGGAAAAATTGAAGATATTTTGGTAAGAGTGGATAAACTTATTTTTCCTGCTGACTTTCTTATTTTAGATTGTGAGGCAGATGAGAACGCACCAGTCATCCTCGGACGACCTTTCTTAGCCACGGGAAGGTCGTTGATTGATGTGGAGAAGGGAGAACTCACCATGCGCGTGAACGATCAAGAAATTAAGTTGAATGTTCTCCAAGCAATGAAACATGCCGATGTGGACGAGGAGTGCAAAGCCATCATCGAGGTGACCTTTGATTACCCCTGCATCAGGTCAGGCTGCCGAGATATGAAATTTGGTCACTGCTGCGACAGCCATCTAAAGACCTGTCGCGACAGTGACGACGACAGCACCGACGACAGTGACCCCTCTGAATCCGATACATCTGATACTGAAGGTCATGAGGAGGTAAACTGGTTAGACTATCGTCCAGGTAAGTTATTCGAACCCTTGAATTACACTTCGGATAACCATTTAATCCAAAAGCCCTCCACTGTTGAACCACCTGTCTTAGAACTTAAGCCCCTGCCAGGGCAGCTTAAATATGCTTATCTTGGTTGTGATAACACACTGCTCGTAATCATCTCTGCTAAGCTGCCGCAGGAACAGGAACGACAGCTGATCGACATGTTGAGGCAGCATAAAAGGGCGATAGGATGGACGATAGCAGACATCCAGGGCATTAGTCCGGCAATCTGTATGCACAAAATCCTCCTAGAGGAAGATCATAAGCCGACTATTGATGCCCAAAGGCGGTTAAACCTTGCAATGAAGGAGGTAGTGCGTAAAGAAATAATTAAATGGTTAGATGCTGGTATTATTTACGCCATCTCCGACAGCAAATGGGTAAGCCCGGTGCAATGTGTTCCCAAGAAAGGAGGCATGACCGTGATAACCAACGAAAACAACGAGTTAATCCCAACCAGGACTGTGACCGGTTGGAGGGTTTGTATGGACTATCGGAAGCTTAACAAAGCTACCCGAAAGGACCACTTTCCTTTACCCTTTATTGATCAAATGCTTGATAGATTAGCGGGTAAACCTTACTATTGTTTTCTTGATGGTTATTCAGGATATAATCAAATTGCTATTGCACCGGAGGACCAAGAGAAAACGACTTTCACATGCCCCTACGGTACGTATGCATTTAGGAGGATGCCATTTGGACTCTGTAACGCACCTGCCACCTTCCAAAGGTGCATGATGGCTATATTCTCGGACATGGTTGAGGACTTCCTAGAAATTTTTATGGATGATTTTTCTGTCTTTGGAGACGATTTTGAGAGTTGTCTAGGCAATTTACAAAAGGTGCTCGAAAGATGCGAAAAAGCTAACTTGGTTTTAAATTGGGAAAAATGCCACTTTATGGTGGATGAAGGGATAGTCTTAGGCCATAAGATTAGCTGCCGTGGGATAGAAGTCGACAGGGCAAAAATAGAGGTCATAGAGAAGCTGCCGCCGCCAACAACAGTCAAGGGCATTAGGAGTTTTTTAGGGCATGCTGGTTTTTATAGGAGATTTATTGCCAATTTCTCAAAAATCACGAAACCCCTATGTCATCTCCTAGAGCAGAACCGACCCTTTGACTTTAATGAAGAATGTACTGAAGCATTCAAGGTTCTGAAGGAAAAGTTAGTGACAGCTCCCATAGTACAGCCACCAGACTGGACGCAACCGTTTGAAATTATGTGTGATGCTAGTGACTATGCTGTCGGGGCAGCACTAGGGCAGCGCAAGGACAGGCTATTTCATGTCATATATTATGCCAGTAAAACATTGAATGATGCCCAAGTGAATTATACCACCACCGAAAAGGAGCTGTTAGCTGTGGTATTTTCCATCGACAAGTTTCGTTCTTACATACTTGGAACGAAGGTTATAATACACACCGACCACTCTGCCCTCAAGTATTTATTTGCAAAGAAGGATGCAAAACCTAGGTTGATACGCTGGATCTTACTATTACAAGAGTTCGACCTTGAGATAAAAGATAAAAAGGGGACAGAAAATCAGGTGGCAGATCACTTGTCGAGGTTGGAGACGGGACAGAGTCTACCGCTAGATGAGACACACATATTGGAGACCTTCCCAGATGAGCAGCTCTTTGCTGCCGCACTAGCTGTCGCGACAGCCATGGCGGCAGGTAAGTCTTCTAACCTTCCCTAGTATGCTGATTTCGTTAATTTTATAGTTAGCGGAATATTACCTTCTGATCTTACTTACCAAACCAGGAAGAGGTTTCAAAATGATGTTAAACATTATTATTGGGACGAACCTCTTCTTTTCAAAATGTGCGCAGATCAGGTTATAAGGAGATGCATACCACAAGAAGAACAAGAAGACATTCTCCATCACTGTCATGCTTCACAATATGGAGGACACTTAGGAGGCAACAAAACTGCTGCCAAGGTGCTGCAGTCAGGGTTCTACTGGCCGACACTGTATAAGGACGCACAGGAATTTTACAAAAACTGTGACAGGTGCCAGCGGACAGGTAACATCTCGAGGAGAAACGAGATGCCACTGTAGAATATTTTAGAAGTCGAAATCTTCGACGTTTGGGGGATTGATTTTATGGGACCTTTTCCATCCTCTTGTGGAAATCTTTACATCCTCCTAGCAGTGGATTATGTCTCCAAGTGGGTAGAAGCAATCGCAACTCAAAAGAATGATGCCAAAACGGTCCAAAAGTTTTTGCACAAAAACATCTTTTCTAGATTCGGCATCCCTAGGGCGATTATCAGTGATGAAGGGAGACATTTCGACAACAAGGTAATTGCTGCCGCCTTGAGAAAATATGGTGTCAAGCACAGGATCGCGACAGCATACCACCCACAGACCAATGGACAGGCTGAGATATCCAATAGGGAAGTGAAGAACATTCTTGAAAAAATGGTTAAACCAACTAGGAAAGATTGGTCTTTGCTTCTGAATGATGCATTATGGGCATACAGAACAGCCTTCAAGACTCCATTGGGCATGTCTCCATACCGTTTGATTTATGGGAAAACCTGTCATCTGCCTGTCGAGATAGAACACAAGGCATATTGGGCGATCAAGGCAGTAAACATGGACTTGGACAAGGCAGGCCAGAAAAGGCTGTTAGATTTGAATGAGATCGATGAAATACGGACAATGGCCTACGACAATGCAAGGATTTACAAGGAAAAAACTAAAAAGTGGCATGACAAGAAGTTGCTGCCACGACAGTTCTGCCCAGGGCAGCTTGTGTTGTTGTTCAATTCTAGATTGAAACTCTTTCCAGGGAAGCTCAAATCTAGATGGTCTGGCCCATTCCAAGTAGTTCAAGTTTTTCCCCATGGTGCCATTACAATTCAATCACTAAAGGACGGGCACCAATTCAAAGTCAATGGACAACGCCTCAAGCACTGTCAAGGGACTGAAGCCCCAGGAATACAGGAAGTGGTTACTTTAGGTGATGCCCCACAAGGCATCCCTAATTTAACCTAATTCTTTTATTTTTATTTTTATTATTATTAATATTATTTATTAGGAATTAGATTTATTTTATTCAAATAATGTTTTGTTTTTAATTTCAGTTTTTAGGAAATAAAGGAGGCAAGTGAGAAAGAAGAAGTGGCCCAAGCCCACCGCCCATCCATCAGCCCAAATAAAGTCCATTTATGATAACCTGTCGTTTCGGCTGCCGGCGCAGACGGAGTTGACAGGCTGTCAACAGACGCACAGCAGACGAAGAATCGTGCGGCAGACGCAGCATTAATGTCCGTCAGACGTGTCAGACGCAACATTCAATCTGCCGCTCCGTTATTCCCGCCTGCCGTTGCGGCATTAAATGGGCAGCCCCCGACAGCTATATAAACCCCTTCTCCTTTTCATTTTTCATCACTTCAGATTTTCTCTCTTGCTATTCTCTTCTAGTTTGATCTTTTTTCTTTCATTTTCAGCCCTTGCAACCAAATATGTCCTTACGACAAACCCGACAGAACGCTGCTGCCGCTTCCTCTTCCGCAGCAGCATCTCCGTTCGCTAACAAGGAACTTTGGGAGGAGCAAAGTTTCATCTACAACAGAGATGCCCCTCTGTTTGGACTCCGGCCGTTCATCATGCAGGCCATAACAGCTCAACTATGGGAAGACTTCGCCGAGCAGCCGGCAGAACTTAATGACACCCTAGTCAGGGAGTTCTATGCGGCGATCGAGAGCAAGACGGCGACATCTGTCACCGTCAGAGGAGTGACAGTACCCTTTACCGCCAGCAGCATCAACCATGTCTTCGGCCTCTTCTTCGGCCCCAACGATGATGCCCATCAACAGTTTTGGGACACCCTAGACGCTGCCGGCCATGATGCTGTCATGAGGGAGTTGACAGAAGCGGGAACGACGTGGAGCACAAGTAAGAAGAACCCCCATTCTGTCAATAGGGGGCAGCTCCTACCTGAGGCAAAGTTATGGAACGCTTTTATCAAAAAGCGTATCCTGCCCTCGTCCCACCATACGACAGTCAACAGGCAGAGACTGGCCCTCATCCACTCTATCATGCACAACAGGCCCATCAATGTGGGCAGGTACATGAGGGACAACATTCTTGATTGCGCCTTCCGCTCGGACTCACGGCTCTGCCTGCCCTGCACCATAACCGCCCTCTGCCGATGCGCTGCCGTACCGGAGGAAGCCTCAGACAAAATCAAGAAGGGCAGCGGCTGGACGGACAGCAACATCTCCAGCCTCATGGAGCTGGTAGTCGTATCGCCCCTCAACGCCTTCGATCCAAACGCCCCTCCTGCTGAATCCGATGATGAGCCTGCCACCGAGCCTGCCACTGAACCTGCCCCAGAAGCTGCCACCAACACCACTCCGGCAGATCAGAACGCCCACATCCTTGCTGCCGTCCTGCGGATCGAGGAACGTCAGATGGGCTTAATGACATTCATCCGAGACTTCTCCAATGCCACGGTAAACTTCATTACCAATTCTTTGAATTTTTCGGATGTCGTTTTCCCCACCTTCCCCGCCCATTATTTCAATATCCCATCCCCTACTCCCACACCACCTGTCTCTCCCCATGGAGAATCTGCCTCCTCCACACCTTCCCCGACGGCAGCCGGCAGCCCACCGGCAGACACCTCCCCTCGAGGAACAAAGCGAGCTGCCACTGACGACAGCCCCCTTGTCCGGAGGAATTTGGACAGCGCCTTCACACGGGTGAAGCGTATCAAGCATGTGGCAGACAAGAGAAAGCTGTCCAAGGCCATCATGTCCACCAGCTGGGACAGCAGCAGCAACAGTTCTGATGTCAGGCTAGTGGAGCCAACTGCCCTTCCACCTGCTGACGACCCTGTCCCACAACCGGAGGAAGATCCTGCCCCTCAACAGGCTGACGAAGCTGTCGATCAACCTGCTCCGGAACCTGCCCAGCCACCTCCTCAACGCAGACGCTACCATCAGATCCGCGTCAGCAGCAGCAGCGAGGACAGCGCATAAAATTTAAGTTTTTATTTCTTTTCTCCTCTTATTGCTGCCTGCCCTTATATAATTGTGATGTACTTTTTTTCTTGTTTTTCTTTATCTGTTTTTATGTTATTTTGCATTGAGGGCAATGCAACCCTTGAGTTTGGGGGTGGCAACCCTCCATATTTAATGGCATCTTTAGCACATCTTTTGTTTAACTGTTGTGTCTTTTTATTTGCCTTTATCCTTTAAAAAAAATCAGAAAATTAAACTGTTGGCTTAAAACTGTGAAGTTAATTACCTGTCATGACGGCTCTGTCGTGGCAGCATCTTTAGGACAGGTTAAGGAAAAGTTTAGAGCCTTTCTATAGTTCTGAAAAACTTAAACACTTTTGTGACTGTTATTTTGCTTAGATTTCTTTTAGCCAAACTAGAATAGGAAGCTTAAAACTTGGATAGCCCCTAGAGGTGCCTAACACTGGCTCTAGGAAAGAAGTTTAGTAAAAGAAAATCAAAAACCTAGAGGTGCCCGAAACCGGCTCTAGGAAGCTAATTAGAGGTGCCCAAAACTGGCTCTAGAAAAATTTTAGCTTGAAAATAGAAGAAAAAGAAGCATGAAAATGTGCCTTCTAAAAAAAAAAATAAACTTTGGCATAAAAATTCGAGTTAAGGAGTTGAATATTCTAGTGAAACTAAGAGAGTCTTAGCATATAACTGTTCACAAGCATGCACACACTGCACGAGAACTATAGGGAGATTCCGGACAGATCCTAATCTTTCCGACAGGTTGCTGCCGCCATAGAGAATGAGCGACGGGTAAGGGACAGTTCACTGTTTGAAAGCCAACACAAAAATTTTCATTTTTCTTTAGGTTTAATTGCTTGAGGGCAAGCAAAGACTTGAGTTTGGGGGTGTGTTGAGTGTGTAAAAGTTCTATTATTTACACCCTCTTTAACCCATATTTCTGCTGCATTCAAGCATCATTGCATTGCATTTAGGATAGTTTTCAATTAAATATCACAATTATATAAAAGGCACGGATTCTACTAAAAGATAGTGTATTTTGCAGGTAACTGCCAAGGTTGACGATGAAGGCAGGCGAAGGGCAGATAAGCAGGAAGGCTGAACTGAACAAGCAGCTGAAGAAGACGAACCTGTCATGGACCCGTCACGACAGCATGGTGACACCAGATTATTGAAGAGGAAAAATGAAGTGGACATCGATAGATAGAGAAAAATCTGCTCGTCTGTCGTGTGGAAACCAAATAATTTTCCAAGCCCCGGATCAAAAGATATGTCAAGCCAAAGCTCAAAGGAGAGGAAATCCCTAAAAGCAAGGAGGCGGCTAGAAAGTAGGATACTTTAGAGATTTAATCTTTATTAGAATCTTACTTTTAATTAAAGTTGTAATCCTTGTTACCTTAGATAACTTGAGCCCAAAGCTTATATAAAGGGCATAGATTAAACCTAGGGCATAGCCGACTACCCCATAACCGAAACCGAAACCCTGCCGTCCACCCGTCACCGACATGTTCTAAATTCCCCCTAGGGCTACGGGTTGTTTTGTAAAGTAGTTGCAAGGGTTGCTTTGTTTTAGGATTTTTTCAAGTTCAATAAAATAAACTTCAAGTTCTTTTATCTTGGTTTTAACATCTTGCAAGAGCATCGGGAGAGCATTGTAAGGTTATCTATTTACTTAGCATCGGGAGAGTTAAGTATACGAAAGAGATAGAAGCGAGTTCTCTAGTTTATAGTTGAACCATCTCGTGCTTAGGGATAAGGCGAGGTTAAGTGGCTAAGGAAGAATTCATACATATCGGTGTTCATCCTTCGACTCACGCCGGGAGGTATCGTCAAAGACGTGTTCATCGACAGACTTGTGCCTAGGGATAGGGCAAGGCAGATCTGGGATTCTTGCCAAGCTTGAAGTACTGAGTTAGTGTCTGCTGCCGCGACAACTAACGGACAGACGCCGCGACAGGTGCTGTCGGCGACGGGAGCGACGACAGAACTGGAGATCCTAAGCAATTCAATACCTACACTACCGAGCAATTCAATACCGGCCCATTCTCTCTATCTTGATTTCTCAAACCTTTTTATTTACGTTTTACTTTATTATTCGTGACAACTCTCTAAAATATTTCCTTTACTTCGTGCAGTAAATCAAGGTGAAGTCATTAGCCCAATCCCTGTGGAGACGATATCCGATACTTCGTATCACTTTACTACTTGCGTCGTGTACACTTGCACTACAATTGCGATAGTCTATTTTACACGCAACAAGTTTTTGGCGCCGTTGCTGGGGATTGGCAACATAACTACATCTTTATTTTATTGCATTTTTTTTTGTTTTTATTTTATTTTATTTTTGTTTTCGTTTTTAGTTTTTCTTTAATTTTTATTTTGTGTTTTCAACTCTTGCTTTTCACAAGGTTCTCTTGTTTATGCGCAGATCGAAAAGAGGCGAAGATCCTGAGTATAAGTTAGATCCGGAAATCGAACGATCATTCAATCTCAAGAAACAGATTCGCCATCTTTTAGACAGGAACGAATTCCTTGAAGAACAGCTAGAGCAGATGGCCCGTAACCAGCCTGCTGGAGGAGACATACCGCTTGTCGGCGATCCGCCTGGGGCAGGTGGACGACGGTCATGTCGTGACTACATGCTGAATGACCATGTAGAGCTGGAGACCACACTGCCGGATATTGATGTTGATAACTTTGAACTTAAACCTGTCATGTTTAGTATGATCAACAACGCCGGACAGTTTAGTGGTTCTGCGACAGAAGATGCTAGGGAGCATCTCAAAACGTTCCAGGAGATCTGTGGTTCGTTTAGGCTACCAGGAGTTAGTCCGGAGATACTGAGGCTTCGGTTATTTCCCCATTCATTAAGGGATAGAGCTAAAACTTGGTGGAATAAACTTACACCGGGTTCTATTATGACTTGGGCAGATCTAACTCGTGAATTCTTATCTCGTTTTAATCCTTCACATTTATCTGAGCGATTACGTAACGAAATTGCTACTTTTCAACAGGAAGATGACGAGCCGATGCACGAGGCCTGGGACAGATTTACTACTCTTCTACGGAACTGCCCAATGCATGGATTCCCCGTCTGGAATCAGGTAACTAAGTTTTATAATGCTGCTAACTTACAAACTCGCATTCGCATTGATTCTGCAGCAAATGGACTGTTATTGGATAAAGATCCAGACGAGGCATTACAAGTTCTGAAGAATCTAGCTAAGAATGAGGAGCAGTTTCCGACAGCTAGAAGAGGGGGTAAACGAGTACTTGCTGTCAAGGACTATGAGGCTGACAGCACTATGAAATCACAGGTAGCATTCCTCACTAAAGCCATGAAACACTTATTGAGTGAAGAGGAAGTACGAGGGTTTGTTGTCGAGGAAATTTGTGCCACTTGTGAGGGAAATCATAGTAGGGATGAGTGCCCTATAAACATAGAAGAAGGGAAATATGTTGGAAATTACAAGCCAAACTACAATTCCAACAACTACAACCCTAATTGGAGAAAGGATCCCAAATTTTCCTGGAGTAATCCTAACAATGCCCTAAATCCGCAAGCACATCATCAGAATCAAGGGGTCCTAGATTGTTGACGCGACAGCAACTGCAGCCGCAGAACCTGCCGCAGAACCTGCCGCCTCAGCAACAACAGCAGCCACCACCTGCCACGAGTAGTGTATTAGAGCAGACTTTGGCTACCTTTATGTCTCAGACTGGCACATATATGGAAAATATTAATCAGTTTGTCAAAAAGACGGAAAATTTTATGGACGAGACTAAGATGAGAATGACAAACCATGAGGCCACCTTGAAATCTCTAGAGACACAAATGGGTCAGGTGTCGCAGCATATTAAACCTAGGCAGAATGGAGGTTTCCCTAGCAATACTGAGAATGCTAGACCACCCCCTCATGAGCAATGTAAGGCAATTACTACTAGGAGTGGGAAAAAACTACCGGGGCCGGAAAAAGAAGTTGATACAGAAAAGGACCCTGTTTTGAACAAACCTGCCGAGGAAGCTGCCCCGACAGGTGATAAACAGACTACTGCCGATGCTCCTGTCACGACAGCAGAAGCGACAGAGGAGAAAAAGGAAGATTATCGTCCTCAGGTTCGCATGCAGTGGGAACGACGCATTGCTGATTATCGTCCTCCACCACCTTTCCCTCAACGGATACAACAAGCTAAGACTGAATCTCAACTCAAAAAAATTTATGATATTTTTAAACAGGTTCATATTAACATACCGTTGTTAGATGCTGTTAGGGAGATGCCCGGTTATGCTAAATTTCTCAAGGATGTCATGTCTAAAAAATCTAAACTTGGGGAATTTGAAACGGTAAGGATGCAAGAGGGTTGCATGAGTATTCTTCATCGACAACCACCCCAGAAAAAGAAGGATCCAGGGAGCTTCCTCATACCTTGCGTAATCGGCGATAAATTTGTGGGTAAGGCACTTTGTGATCTTGGTGCTAGTGTTAATTTAATGCCCAAATCTGTTTTTCAGAAACTAGGTATTGGCAAGGCGCGGCCCACGACAGTTACCCTACAGCTAGCCGACCGCTCTTACGTTCACCCCGAAGGAAAAATTGAAGATATTTTGGTAAGAGTGGATAAACTTATTTTTCCTGCTGACTTTCTTATTTTAGATTGTGAGGCAGATGAGAACGCACCAGTCATCCTCGGACGACCTTTCTTAGCCACGGGAAGGTCGTTGATTGATGTGGAGAAGGGAGAACTCACCATGCGCGTGAACGATCAAGAAATTAAGTTGAATGTTCTCCAAGCAATGAAACATGCCGATGTGGACGAGGAGTGCAAAGCCATCATCGAGGTGACCTTTGATTACCCCTGCATCAGGTCAGGCTGCCGAGATATGAAATTTGGTCACTGCTGCGACAGCCATCTAAAGACCTGTCGCGACAGTGACGACGACAGCACCGACGACAGTGACCCCTCTGAATCCGATACATCTGATACTGAAGGTCATGAGGAGGTAAACTGGTTAGACTATCGTCCAGGTAAGTTATTCGAACCCTTGAATTACACTTCGGATAACCATTTAATCCAAAAGCCCTCCACTGTTGAACCACCTGTCTTAGAACTTAAGCCCCTGCCAGGGCAGCTTAAATATGCTTATCTTGGTTGTGATAACACACTGCTCGTAATCATCTCTGCTAAGCTGCCGCAGGAACAGGAACGACAGCTGATCGACATGTTGAGGCAGCATAAAAGGGCGATAGGATGGACGATAGCAGACATCCAGGGCATTAGTCCGGCAATCTGTATGCACAAAATCCTCCTAGAGGAAGATCATAAGCCGACTATTGATGCCCAAAGGCGGTTAAACCTTGCAATGAAGGAGGTAGTGCGTAAAGAAATAATTAAATGGTTAGATGCTGGTATTATTTACGCCATCTCCGACAGCAAATGGGTAAGCCCGGTGCAATGTGTTCCCAAGAAAGGAGGCATGACCGTGATAACCAACGAAAACAACGAGTTAATCCCAACCAGGACTGTGACCGGTTGGAGGGTTTGTATGGACTATCGGAAGCTTAACAAAGCTACCCGAAAGGACCACTTTCCTTTACCCTTTATTGATCAAATGCTTGATAGATTAGCGGGTAAACCTTACTATTGTTTTCTTGATGGTTATTCAGGATATAATCAAATTGCTATTGCACCGGAGGACCAAGAGAAAACGACTTTCACATGCCCCTACGGTACGTATGCATTTAGGAGGATGCCATTTGGACTCTGTAACGCACCTGCCACCTTCCAAAGGTGCATGATGGCTATATTCTCGGACATGGTTGAGGACTTCCTAGAAATTTTTATGGATGATTTTTCTGTCTTTGGAGACGATTTTGAGAGTTGTCTAGGCAATTTACAAAAGGTGCTCGAAAGATGCGAAAAAGCTAACTTGGTTTTAAATTGGGAAAAATGCCACTTTATGGTGGATGAAGGGATAGTCTTAGGCCATAAGATTAGCTGCCGTGGGATAGAAGTCGACAGGGCAAAAATAGAGGTCATAGAGAAGCTGCCGCCGCCAACAACAGTCAAGGGCATTAGGAGTTTTTTAGGGCATGCTGGTTTTTATAGGAGATTTATTGCCAATTTCTCAAAAATCACGAAACCCCTATGTCATCTCCTAGAGCAGAACCGACCCTTTGACTTTAATGAAGAATGTACTGAAGCATTCAAGGTTCTGAAGGAAAAGTTAGTGACAGCTCCCATAGTACAGCCACCAGACTGGACGCAACCGTTTGAAATTATGTGTGATGCTAGTGACTATGCTGTCGGGGCAGCACTAGGGCAGCGCAAGGACAGGCTATTTCATGTCATATATTATGCCAGTAAAACATTGAATGATGCCCAAGTGAATTATACCACCACCGAAAAGGAGCTGTTAGCTGTGGTATTTTCCATCGACAAGTTTCGTTCTTACATACTTGGAACGAAGGTTATAATACACACCGACCACTCTGCCCTCAAGTATTTATTTGCAAAGAAGGATGCAAAACCTAGGTTGATACGCTGGATCTTACTATTACAAGAGTTCGACCTTGAGATAAAAGATAAAAAGGGGACAGAAAATCAGGTGGCAGATCACTTGTCGAGGTTGGAGACGGGACAGAGTCTACCGCTAGATGAGACACACATATTGGAGACCTTCCCAGATGAGCAGCTCTTTGCTGCCGCACTAGCTGTCGCGACAGCCATGGCGGCAGGTAAGTCTTCTAACCTTCCCTAGTATGCTGATTTCGTTAATTTTATAGTTAGCGGAATATTACCTTCTGATCTTACTTACCAAACCAGGAAGAGGTTTCAAAATGATGTTAAACATTATTATTGGGACGAACCTCTTCTTTTCAAAATGTGCGCAGATCAGGTTATAAGGAGATGCATACCACAAGAAGAACAAGAAGACATTCTCCATCACTGTCATGCTTCACAATATGGAGGACACTTAGGAGGCAACAAAACTGCTGCCAAGGTGCTGCAGTCAGGGTTCTACTGGCCGACACTGTATAAGGACGCACAGGAATTTTACAAAAACTGTGACAGGTGCCAGCGGACAGGTAACATCTCGAGGAGAAACGAGATGCCACTGTAGAATATTTTAGAAGTCGAAATCTTCGACGTTTGGGGGATTGATTTTATGGGACCTTTTCCATCCTCTTGTGGAAATCTTTACATCCTCCTAGCAGTGGATTATGTCTCCAAGTGGGTAGAAGCAATCGCAACTCAAAAGAATGATGCCAAAACGGTCCAAAAGTTTTTGCACAAAAACATCTTTTCTAGATTCGGCATCCCTAGGGCGATTATCAGTGATGAAGGGAGACATTTCGACAACAAGGTAATTGCTGCCGCCTTGAGAAAATATGGTGTCAAGCACAGGATCGCGACAGCATACCACCCACAGACCAATGGACAGGCTGAGATATCCAATAGGGAAGTGAAGAACATTCTTGAAAAAATGGTTAAACCAACTAGGAAAGATTGGTCTTTGCTTCTGAATGATGCATTATGGGCATACAGAACAGCCTTCAAGACTCCATTGGGCATGTCTCCATACCGTTTGATTTATGGGAAAACCTGTCATCTGCCTGTCGAGATAGAACACAAGGCATATTGGGCGATCAAGGCAGTAAACATGGACTTGGACAAGGCAGGCCAGAAAAGGCTGTTAGATTTGAATGAGATCGATGAAATACGGACAATGGCCTACGACAATGCAAGGATTTACAAGGAAAAAACTAAAAAGTGGCATGACAAGAAGTTGCTGCCACGACAGTTCTGCCCAGGGCAGCTTGTGTTGTTGTTCAATTCTAGATTGAAACTCTTTCCAGGGAAGCTCAAATCTAGATGGTCTGGCCCATTCCAAGTAGTTCAAGTTTTTCCCCATGGTGCCATTACAATTCAATCACTAAAGGACGGGCACCAATTCAAAGTCAATGGACAACGCCTCAAGCACTGTCAAGGGACTGAAGCCCCAGGAATACAGGAAGTGGTTACTTTAGGTGATGCCCCACAAGGCATCCCTAATTTAACCTAATTCTTTTATTTTTATTTTTATTATTATTAATATTATTTATTAGGAATTAGATTTATTTTATTCAAATAATGTTTTGTTTTTAATTTCAGTTTTTAGGAAATAAAGGAGGCAAGTGAGAAAGAAGAAGTGGCCCAAGCCCACCGCCCATCCATCAGCCCAAATAAAGTCCATTTATGATAACCTGTCGTTTCGGCTGCCGGCGCAGACGGAGTTGACAGGCTGTCAACAGACGCACAGCAGACGAAGAATCGTGCGGCAGACGCAACATTAATGTCCGTCAGACGTGTCAGACGCAACATTCAATCTGCCGCTCCGTTATTCCCGCCTGCCGTTGCGGCATTAAATGGGCAGCCCCCGACAGCTATATAAACCCCTTCTCCTTTTCATTTTTCATCACTTCAGATTTTCTCTCTTGCTATTCTCTTCTAGTTTGATCTTTTTTCTTTCATTTTCAGCCCTTGCAACCAAATATGTCCTTACGACAAACCCGACAGAACGCTGCTGCCGCTTCCTCTTCCGCAGCAGCATCTCCGTTCGCTAACAAGGAACTTTGGGAGGAGCAAAGTTTCATCTACAACAGAGATGCCCCTCTGTTTGGACTCCGGCCGTTCATCATGCAGGCCATAACAGCTCAACTATGGGAAGACTTCGCCGAGCAGCCGGCAGAACTTAATGACACCCTAGTCAGGGAGTTCTATGCGGCGATCGAGAGCAAGACGGCGACATCTGTCACCGTCAGAGGAGTGACAGTACCCTTTACCGCCAGCAGCATCAACCATGTCTTCGGCCTCTTCTTCGGCCCCAACGATGATGCCCATCAACAGTTTTGGGACACCCTAGACGCTGCCGGCCATGATGCTGTCATGAGGGAGTTGACAGAAGCGGGAACGACGTGGAGCACAAGTAAGAAGAACCCCCATTCTGTCAATAGGGGGCAGCTCCTACCTGAGGCAAAGTTATGGAACGCTTTTATCAAAAAGCGTATCCTGCCCTCGTCCCACCATACGACAGTCAACAGGCAGAGACTGGCCCTCATCCACTCTATCATGCACAACAGGCCCATCAATGTGGGCAGGTACATGAGGGACAGCATTCTTGATTGCGCCTTCCGCTCGGACTCACGGCTCTGCCTGCCCTGCACCATAACCGCCCTCTGCCGATGCGCTGCCGTACCGGAGGAAGCCTCAGACAAAATCAAGAAGGGCAGCGGCTGGACGGACAGCAACATCTCCAGCCTCATGGAGCTGGTAGTCGTATCGCCCCTCAACGCCTTCGATCCAAACGCCCCTCCTGCTGAATCCGATGATGAGCCTGCCACCGAGCCTGCCACTGAACCTGCCCCAGAAGCTGCCACCAACACCACTCCGGCAGATCAGAACGCCCACATCCTTGCTGCCGTCCTGCGGATCGAGGAACGTCAGATGGGCTTAATGACATTCATCCGAGACTTCTCCAATGCCACGGTAAACTTCATTACCAATTCTTTGAATTTTTCGGATGTCGTTTTCCCCACCTTCCCCGCCCATTATTTCAATATCCCATCCCCTACTCCCACACCACCTGTCTCTCCCCATGGAGAATCTGCCTCCTCCACACCTTCCCCGACGGCAGCCGGCAGCCCACCGGCAGACACCTCCCCTCGAGGAACAAAGCGAGCTGCCACTGACAACAGCCCCCTTGTCCGGAGGAATTTGGACAGCGCCTTCACACGGGTGAAGCGTATCAAGCATGTGGCAGACAAGAGAAAGCTGTCCAAGGCCATCATGTCCACCAGCTGGGACAGCAGCAGCAACAGTTCTGATGTCAGGCTAGTGGAGCCAACTGCCCTTCCACCTGCTGACGACCCTGTCCCACAACCGGAGGAAGATCCTGCCCCTCAACAGGCTGACGAAGCTGTCGATCAACCTGCTCCGGAACCTGCCCAGCCACCTCCTCAACGCAGACGCTACCATCAGATCCGCGTCAGCAGCAGCAGCGAGGACAGCGCATAAAATTTAAGTTTTTATTTCTTTTCTCCTCTTATTGCTGCCTGCCCTTATATAATTGTGATGTACTTTTTTTCTTGTTTTTCTTTATCTGTTTTTATGTTATTTTGCATTGAGGGCAATGCAACCCTTGAGTTTGGGGGTGGCAACCCTCCATATTTAATGGCATCTTTAGCACATCTTTTGTTTAACTGTTGTGTCTTTTTATTTGCCTTTATCCTTTAAAAAAAATCAGAAAATTAAACTGTTGGCTTAAAACTGTGAAGTTAATTACCTGTCATGACGGCTCTGTCGTGGCAGCATCTTTAGGACAGGTTAAGGAAAAGTTTAGAGCCTTTCTATAGTTCTGAAAAACTTAAACACTTTTGTGACTGTTATTTTGCTTAGATTTCTTTTAGCCAAACTAGAATAGGAAGCTTAAAACTTGGATAGCCCCTAGAGGTGCCTAACACTGGCTCTAGGAAAGAAGTTTAGTAAAAGAAAATCAAAAACCTAGAGGTGCCCGAAACCGGCTCTAGGAAGCTAATTAGAGGTGCCCAAAACTGGCTCTAGAAAAATTTTAGCTTGAAAATAGAAGAAAAAGAAGCATGAAAATGTGCCTTCTAAAAAAAAAATAAACTTTGGCATAAAAATTCGAGTTAAGGAGTTGAATATTCTAGTGAAACTAAGAGAGTCTTAGCATATAACTGTTCACAAGCATGCACACACTGCACGAGAACTATAGGGAGATTCCGGACAGATCCTAATCTTTCCGACAGGTTGCTGCCGCCATAGAGAATGAGCGACGGGTAAGGGACAGTTCACTGTTTGAAAGCCAACACAAAAATTTTCATTTTTCTTTAGGTTTAATTGCTTGAGGGCAAGCAAAGACTTGAGTTTGGGGGTGTGTTGAGTGTGTAAAAGTTCTATTATTTACACCCTCTTTAACCCATATTTCTGCTGCATTCAAGCATCATTGCATTGCATTTAGGATAGTTTTCAATTAAATATCACAATTATATAAAAGGCACGGATTCTACTAAAAGATAGTGTATTTTGCAGGTAACTGCCAAGGTTGACGATGAAGGCAGGCGAAGGGCAGATAAGCAGGAAGGCTGAACTGAACAAGCAGCTGAAGAAGACGAACCTGTCATGGACCCGTCACGACAGCATGGTGACACCAGATTATTGAAGAGGAAAAATGAAGTGGACATCGATAGATAGAGAAAAATCTGCTCGTCTGTCGTGTGGAAACCAAATAATTTTCCAAGCCCCGGATCAAAAGATATGTCAAGCCAAAGCTCAAAGGAGAGGAAATCCCTAAAAGCAAGGAGGCGGCTAGAAAGTAGGATACTTTAGAGATTTAATCTTTATTAGAATCTTACTTTTAATTAAAGTTGTAATCCTTGTTACCTTAGATAACTTGAGCCCAAAGCTTATATAAAGGGCATAGATTAAACCTAGGGCATAGCCGACTACCCCATAACCGAAACCGAAACCCTGCCGTCCACCCGTCACCGACATGTTCTAAATTCCCCCTAGGGCTACGGGTTGTTTTGTAAAGTAGTTGCAAGGGTTGCTTTGTTTTAGGATTTTTTCAAGTTCAATAAAATAAACTTCAAGTTCTTTTATCTTGGTTTTAACATCTTGCAAGAGCATCGGGAGAGCATTGTAAGGTTATCTATTTACTTAGCATCGGGAGAGTTAAGTATACGAAAGAGATAGAAGCGAGTTCTCTAGTTTATAGTTGAACCATCTCGTGCTTAGGGATAAGGCGAGGTTAAGTGGCTAAGGAAGAATTCATACATATCGGTGTTCATCCTTCGACTCACGCCGGGAGGTATCGTCAAAGACGTGTTCATCGACAGACTTGTGCCTAGGGATAGGGCAAGGCAGATCTGGGATTCTTGCCAAGCTTGAAGTACTGAGTTAGTGTCTGCTGCCGCGACAACTAACGGACAGACGCCGCGACAGGTGCTGTCGGCGACGGGAGCGACGACAGAACTGGAGATCCTAAGCAATTCAATACCTACACTACCGAGCAATTCAATACCGGCCCATTCTCTCTATCTTGATTTCTCAAACCTTTTTATTTACGTTTTACTTTATTATTCGTGACAACTCTCTAAAATATTTCCTTTACTTCGTGCAGTAAATCAAGGTGAAGTCATTAGCCCAATCCCTGTGGAGACGATATCCGATACTTCGTATCACTTTACTACTTGCGTCGTGTACACTTGCACTACAATTGCGATAGTCTATTTTACACGCAACAGTAACCGCAACAAATAAACAACAGAGCTAGCCCGATTCACAATCGCATATAGCACTGTTTGAATACTTGACCCATAACCTTCTCTAACTGACCCTCTGACTTCAACAGGTAATCAACCACTATGCAGACGTCTTCAAAAATCTAGTTGAAATCTCGAATCTCTATTACTCACTTTCATTAAGATCTTCCACGGATGAAACAAACTAGAAGAAAACTGATGTTCGGTCTTGACACGCTGGCAAATTATATACTTACTCTCATACTGAACCACATCATTCATCAACTCAATCTAGAAGTGCTCATCTTCAACCCACAATACGTCTTCATACTACTCAGGTGCAATACAAATGAACTGTCGTGTGCTTCGGCCAAAACAATACGTCTCAGAACACTATGTCATTCTGCACAACTATTATGTCTCTGAATGCAAAACTCTATCATCTCTGAAACTATAATCTGAAGGTCTTCCTTCTACTATGTCTTGCACATGAGGTGCCACGAATCTGTCTTGCAACTGTTTCTCTTTAAGTATTCTAACTCAATGTAGGCTTAACATGAAACTCGGCCACAAAACTACTATCATTTGATAAACTGAATACGGCAGATATGGCTCGCAACTCAAATATAGCTCAGCAAAAATAACTCGAAGCATCGATTACTGCATTGACTCTCTTCGGATGGTACTCAATATTGAGATCACGGTCTTCAAGCAGTTCTAACAATTTATGTTGTTCAAGTTTCAACCCTTCCTAAGTCGTCTAATATTTTCAAGCTCTGATGTCAAATATGTTGTGCATTTCTTACTGTACATGCTTTGTCTCTAAGTCTTAGAAGCAAATTCAACTGTAATTAAATCTATGTCTTGTGTCAGATAATTCTTTTCAAGGTCTTTTAACTATCTCGCTGATTAAGCCACAAATCTTCTGTCTTGCATAAGCACTCAACCTAACCCTACATGCAACGCATCACTATAGTTCACAAATTCTTTCTCTGACATAGGCTGAATCAAGGTCGAAGCTTTCATTGAAGTTTCTTTCAGTTTCTCAAGGGCTCATCGTCTCGCATCTAACCACACAAACTGAACATTCTTCTGTAACAATCTGTCAAAGGAGCAGCTATCTTCAAAAGATCATCTACAAACCTTCGATAGTAACAATACTATACCTAGGAACTATAGATACCCGTCTCTGTCTTCAATTTCTTCCAACCCACACCTTCTTCTGCCTGCTTAGGTTTTACTATGATACACTTGGCTGATCTACATGTCCTAGAGGGAACATCTTCCTTGACTCGGAGTTCACGTTTGCTCGACTTGGGGTACAACTGATTCTCTAATAGGATCTACAACACTAACTCCAAGGCTTGTCATGGTCTTCTTTGGTACTTGAATATACCTATGTATCATCTATGAGGACTACTACAAACTGATCAAGGAGTTCAGGAAATATTTTGCTCAACATCTCTATAAAAGTAACTAACACACTAGTCAAACAAAGCGACATAACTCAGAACTCAAGGTGATCATATCTTGCCCCAAAAGCTGTCTTCGGTACTTCAACTTCTCTCACTTTCAACTAGTAGTAATCGGTTATCAATTTAATCTTGAAAAGACTGAAGCACCCCTCAACTGATCAACAAATCACTGATGTTGGGAAACAGATACTAACTACTCACTGTCAAATGTTTCAACTGTATGTAATTCTAAACACATTCTCGTATTGTCTTCTCTCTTCTTCACAAATTGCACTGTCGTACTCTAAGATGAGGTACTAGGCCTAAAGAACCTAAGGTCTAACAAATCTCGTATTTGATTCTTCAACACTCTCAATTCTGTCGGGAATCATAAGATACAGAGCAAACAAAACAAGAGCAAACTCGGAGACGGTATCAATAACAAACTCTTCTTCCCTATCAAGAGACAAACCGACAATTCTTCCAAACACTTTTAGGAAAACACAAACTATTCTAACATTCTGCGGTCTAAACTTCATTCAAAAATCAAATCAATCACATTTGCTAGGCAAGACTGTCAACTAAACTCAATCAATCTTTGACCTCTAAAGCTGGATCAACATTCGATAAGAAGTTCACATCCTCACCTACTACTATAGTCTCACAGAAATATGCAACTTCAAGGCAACTCTCTCTTTGTCTCAACTTATACCCTAGCTCTGTGTTCTACAAGCTAAACCATGCCAAAAGTTACATCGAAACCGTAAAAAGACAATTACTTCACATCTAGTGGAAACACGTAACTCTGAACCATCAACAAACATCTTCCGCACATCTTTCTGACCACCACTACCCTACCAAAAGGACTGGTCACATGTGTCCATACGTCTAAGATCTCAACAAGTATATCTAATTTCTTTGCAAGCTCACACAAAAGGACGAATCCGCAGAAATTGCAACTTCACAAGTACACAGCTGTTAGTCTTCGGCCCTCGTCTTCAGGTTGGTCCTCCAAACATAAGCTAGCTCTTTAAAACCTTTCTTAGAGCATCTCGAAACCTCAAAATACAGTTTTGATCACTCGCAGACAATCATGTTTGAACTTGTTCTATAACATCGGTCCTGGCGACTTGAAACATCCCACTACTAAACAATATGGAGTCAAAACTCAAGGCTTCTTTCTCGGCTCAACTATATCAGAAGCGACTTCATCTCTCATTCTTGCAGAAAGACAACTTAGACGCACACTGGCCCAATCACACAAATTGATTCCCACTCACAGATACTGACCGATGTCTTGTATTAAAATCATAGGCCGAACCCCAACGACCACCATCTAACATTTCTGAGTTTCAGATTACTCACACGAGACCCTTACCTTGATCTCGCTAAATGAACTAAGGTACTCATACCTACCTCTAACACTTCACGAGACACAATCACTTTGCATGCTTGCTAACACATACGGAAGTACTGATTCAGGATCAACCGGAGGGAACAAACTCAAAATTGTACCAAGGGCTTACCTACTATAATATCGATATCAGTCTGACTCCCACTCATAGGTCTTCGCTTCTTTTCACCAACTAATACCAGAATCGGTCTCATCGTCCCTCACCAACAAGGATCAACCCACATATACACTGACTCAGACAAACAAATTGTACCTCAACTCCGGTACAACCACACTTCCCTAACTATAGCAATGATCTCCTTCAACATCATCCACATTTTTAGAAACCACAACTGCCACTTACCGATTCACGACCCACTCCTTGGCCTTAAACTACTAAAAAGCAATAAATCAACAACAACAGAAAATTAACATACAACTGGGTTAGCAAAGGAAAGGGTCCAAGTGGCTCAAGTATGATTCCCTCACTTAAAATCCCTTTTTCCGATGTAATAGTAGCAATGAGGCTCTACTCAACATGCTTCAAGCAACACACACGCACGATCAAACAACATACATTCACAATCAAGCAATCTCACCTCACAGCATACTCGAATAACAAGCAACATGCTTACATGGCAAGCAACCACCGTGCAATTACAATACAAAAATTAAACTTACCTCACTTACCTGCCCAAGGTCTCGGAAACCTTAGGCTCTGATTCCAACAAATGTAACCCCCTCGTCTCGGTCTGGTCGACTGACCGGTTCGAGTAGGCTACACGGGGAAAACCGACGCGAAACTCGTTAAGGTCCCGCCTCGGTTAGCGACCCTAAGATTTTTCTTTCATTTATTTTACATCTTGTCTAGAGGCTAAATTAAATCCTGAGCGATCACGACATCGTTAACAAGGCTCAAGAGAAGCCTAACAGCAAACAGGGCCTAAGCCGAACCCTTGGGGACCCATTAGAGATGTCAAACAACCCATTTTTAGGCATGCGTTTCGAAACAGACGTCACCCGTTTCGGAACACGGGCTTTAGTTTAAAAAGCAAGACACCCGTACCGAAATGCTTCCACTCCGTTTCGGAACAGGGTCACGTTTTGCCTAGGTGTTTCGATACCCGTTTCGAAACATGCATTTACAGTGGCCAAAACGTTTCAAAACCTGTTTCGAAATAGGGGCTCATAGTGGCCAAACCGTACCGAAACGTGTTCCGATACGGGGGACCCTGGAACCACACCCGTTTCGAAACAGCACAACTCGTTTCGAAACACCTGCAGCCTCCAGTTTTCCAGAATAAGTTTTACACAAATCTAAATGATCCCAACGCCCTAAACGACCCCAAGAAGCATACACAACATACAAACACACTCTAGAAGCATACACCCTATAGCAACCATACTCAAGATACACGAGATATAAGGTAGGCATCCAAACACAAGATCATACATTCACCACAAGGAAACATACTTAGCTTTTAAGGTTACATGCCTTAGCCAACAAAACATATAAGCATTCAAGACATGCAACATAAACAAGGTCTACAATTCAAACAAAGCAACCAAGAGCCAAACCAAAACAACATACATCGAAGCTAAAATCAACAACACCTATCACATTGCTTGACTATTACAATCTACCATTTAAAGTTCATACTTGCGCTAACCTAAAGCAACACTTGGAGGCCTTTCCTTGCCCTTGCCACCCACAAGCAACTGATCTGCATTATCGAACAAAGAGGAGCGTAAGCATAAAAGCTTAGTGAGGGTAAGCTCATTAAACAAACCTTCGACAATGCAGGGTCCAAGCACGAGCACAACAAGGTCAATGCATGTCCTTACCTTCAATCCACATGAGCCAAAATGTCAATGATGCATGCACAATTGTCCAATAATATGCCATGCTCAACAAGCTCAATTCCACAACATATGTAAACACATATAATAATCCAAATAGGAATCACATTCCAAATCGCATCGATACACATATCAACTCATATTCGCACCTAATTATGACTCGAATACGCGGATAGCACGTTGGAACTCACTTCCAACACAACCATTACCTTCGGTGGGATTACACTCATCACCGGTTCTCGCGGAGGGGATTCCACTCATCCTCATGCCTCGTTTCACGCGAAGGGGATTCCACTCATCCTCACGCCCGTCGATGGGATTCCACTCATCACCGACTAATATATATAAGAAGATTTCTGGGCGAACCCGTACTCCATCTTGATGACTACCATCATCAAGACCACATGCACATTTTGACTCACGTGTGCACACTAAACATCCTAATGATCGATCATTTGTACCCAAGCATACTAGTGACAATACTACATATTTCATTAATCTTTCACAATATCAATTCATAACAACTTCCGTGCTTAGCACGTACTCACCATGACTTACCATCATGCACAAACCACATTTCCATGCCTAGCATGTACTCACCATGATCCTCGGATCATACAATCACCTCATAATATCATTTCACATGTCAACACCACATGTATATCATTAACACAAATATCACATCATATTTCATACATATGTATATCTCCATCATGTTTATCATCAACATGCATATAACAATGCATTAGGCCATGCCTCAACATACATGTATAACAACATATACATAATCACCATAAACACATTACACATGAGGCATAAATCAACACTTTAAAGCTCAACCAAGGTCTCTAACTAAAGCTTAGGATTAGGCTACCACCCTAATCCCAACTCTAGGTGGGTCTACCAATCCCAACCTAGTCCACATGCTCGAACCAATTGCTCAAAACCATTTAAAACATTTTAACCACTCACCGACAATTCCAAGCTCAACCATACTAGCTGATCAAGCTTCCAACAATTCCGGATTTGTTCCCGAGGCTTCACCAACACAAAATCTCGCTTCTAATCACCTCAACACAATCAAAACAACCTCAAATCAATTCCAATTAATGTAGCAAACCCGAAACACTAATCAAGCAATAAACACATGAATTCAAGCCATGAACAACCCCAAAATCACCAAACCCGAGCAGCCTTTATACCCAGCGCAAAACTTGTGATTTCAACACATTTAACACATTCAAATGCTTCCAAAATAGCCCCCAACTATTACCCTCACATCAACTCTCAAATTCCAACACAAACCATACCCAAAACTCATCTAAAAACCCTCCTAAAACCCCTCCTAAACCCAAATTCGGGAATTCTTATAAAACACTCTAAAAATTATATATGTTGGACCATTTGATTCATAAACATCATATCTAACAATAATAAATCAAAAGCTTTAGTAAAAATCCATAAAGCTTTAACCTTTAGCTTGAAACTTTAAAAAACCCAAATGTAAAATACATAGTTTAAGTGAATCTAAAAATATCAAAATGTAGAGGATAGCAAGGCCAAGTCAAAACTATATTTACCTTTCAAAAAGCTCTAAGGATGAAGGTGCAATGGGATGAAATGGTGAGATGGAGAAAAAAGCTCTCCATTGTCGTGAAATTGGAGAGATGAAGAGAGATGAAGATGACAAATTTTTGTTTTAATTAAAAGGGGGTTTTTAATTTGGAAGTCCAACTATTTTCAAAAATGCCAATAAAATAGCTATTGGGCTTAAACATAAAAAAATTGGTCCAACACTTTAATTTAATTTTGCAAACCAAAACCGAGATATTATTTTATTTATTTATTTCACCCGACCCCCAAACCCGGATCTTACATTAAAAATAATCAATAATTGATTATAGCTTACATTTATCCACCCTTTAAATTGATTATATATATATATATATTTATAATTTAATAAATTGATAATCAATAATTAAATTATTTACATGAAGATTTTAAATAAAAAATTAATAATTAATAATTTAAATGGTGAAAATTAGTTTTTTCACATTATAATAAAATAAATTTATAATTTTTCAAATATTTTATTTTTCTCTTGAAAATCATCAAATCATAGGCTTCCTCAATTAAAGGTCAGATAAATATTAAGCTAGATCAATATCAATTCAGGTCAACAACATGTTAGGTTCAAAACAAGATCTCGGGTCATTTCAATCGGGTTATATATTGTTATTAGCCATGTTAGTCTTGGGTTTGGGTTCATATCAGTCGGGTGCAGGACGAGTTCCGTTACCATAATAACATGTTCAATTCGGGTTCAAGTCATTCTTGGTCGGATGCAGGCCGGGTTCAGTTACTATAGTATCAAATCCAACTTGGGTTCGAGTCAACAACAATCAGTTACATATCAGTTTTGAGTGATCACTTCCTCGGGTCAAAACAAGTTCTGACTCGAACAGGTTTCAGTCAGGTTTTTGAGCCGGGTCAGCTTTTTACATCTCTATTAAGGAATACCAAATTTTGGTTTCCTCTCATGTATTTTCATTCAAAAATACTATAAAAAAGAGAAAAAAATAAAAAAGCCATGAATTTGAGAAGTAAGAATAAAAAATAATTATATTTTATTGATATATATTTTTTTAATTTTGAAGTTTTTACTTTTAAGAGAAACTAACATTTTAAAAAGTAAGCTTTACACACACATATGGATGCCCTATGATTGCAGATCTAGGAAGGCAAGTAAGTTAGGCTGCAAAAAGAAAGTTTAAAAGGCAGTTGATGAAATGAGTGATGGGTAGGCTAAGAAACGAACAAGAAAAGGGGTATATAAAGATACGAATAT
The DNA here is from genome assembly GCA_958450335.1 of Hibiscus tridactylites. NCBI lineage: Eukaryota > Viridiplantae > Streptophyta > Magnoliopsida > Malvales > Malvaceae > Hibiscus > Hibiscus tridactylites. Next base: position 36,824,819 of record OY288280.1, read on the forward strand.
AAGGCTATTTTGATGTTAGATTTGACGTGGTGGTGATGGTGTTGAAGAAAGATGGTGGTGGTGATAAAAGGAAGATAGTATGGATAATGAACAAGGTAGAACTTATGCTATTTGAAGCATAAACCCAAACCTTATAAGCTCAATGTCCAGGTGATGTAAAGGACTTGAACCCACTAGTTAGAGAACTAGGAACCACAAATATCAAGATGAAAAACATGAAGGATGATGCCATAATCACAAAGACTTGATAAGTCGATATAGTTTAATGAAGAACTTTGAAGAGAGAAATTTTCACAAAAAAATTATATTGATGTGAAATGAGATGTAATGAGATGAGTACAAAATACCAAATGATGGCTTATTTATAGTTTACAAAGGGGTGTGGCTGAATGGGCGCTTAACTATTCGGTTAGGGTAGAAAACCGTTGGAAAAATACATGTTGTTTGATGAAAATGCATGACTCTTCTCTTCATACCGAATGGTTAAGTGTTGGTTCATTTAGACGCCAAAATGAATGGGTACATTATTTTCCTTCCACGACAGCTAGCATCACTTAATGTCCCTTTAGCTCATTGAGCTCACTCCTTAGCTCACTTGTAGTCAGCTTATCTCCATAGCTTAGCTCCTTAGCCTTACAACTGGTTTTAGCTCCCGTCCTTAGCCTTGAGCTCCTTAATAGATGGTTCAGCTTCTTTCCTTTAGCGTTGAGCTCCATTTTAGCTGGTTGAGCTGCCATTCCATTAACATTGAGCTGGTTGAGCTACCATTTTCATAGCTTTGAGCTACTTGAACTGCCTTTCTTTAATCTTAAGCTACTTGAGCTATAATAATACCTTAAAAATAAAATAAACAATAATTAATGCTTATAATATAAGGCAAAGATGTAATATATGATAAACTAAGCTGAAATAAAGATGTAGATTATAGGCTATGCATATGTATATATGTAGAATGCACGTATGCATATTCTAATCATATAATATGCAATACTAATTGTAGTCTTGACATGAACATGAATGAAACATATGATATAAGTATGAAAATGCATGTTCAGGATATAATATAAGGTAAAATTAAGAAGAACTCCCTTAAGATCATCCATGGAGATCTTTAATGGTGTTTGAGAGTTGGTGCTAATTAGGATCACATCAAAAAGGCTTCTCACATCTCGTGCGTTAAGACATCAGTGAAAGTTTTAGCAATGTTTTCGTTGTTAAATCGTCCATTTAGCTTTCCTAATTCTTCATGAAGAGTTGTAAATTGATTTACAACCTTTTTTGTAGTGAAAGAGGTGGGTGAGAAATCAAAAGCTCTAGGCAAGAAGAATGCTTGAGGACTTGGTGAATGAGCTTCATTTTCAGCTTTTGGAAGAAGGTTAGTACATTTCCAAATCTTTTTCTTCATTCGCATCCCAAGGATGATTATTACATTTCCAACTCTTTGTCTTCATGCACATCCTAAGAACGTTGCTTTGTATGCTTGTTTGATGATTTGGTGCTTTGAATGCCTTAGAAACATGTTAATGGTAAATTCAGGATTTTATGTTTTTAATGTGTAAAATTGGTAACATGACAACCTAAATAATTCCCATAAGATGTAGGATTAAGATAAGAGGTTTTGTGTATGATTTGGGGGTGATTTTTCGAGCCTAAGAAGCCATTTTCTAGGCTTCAGTATCGGTACAAGGGGATCCCGTACATGTACCCCTAGTATTCTGGGTTGAAGAACATTGTTCTATTGATATGAATTGTTAGAAGGGTACTGGTACGATAAGCAACTTGTACCGGTACGCCATACATGGCATTATCGGTACATGTTGACTCGTACCAGTATGGAAAGGTTTGGAAAATTCTAGAAAGCCATTTTGGTATCGGTACGATGGTGAGTATCGATGCCCAAAGGTACCGTACTGGTACGCGAAGGCCAGTACTGGTACCAACTGGGCATTCTACCCAAAAACATTGAGTTTGATCCTAAGGGGATGAAAAATTATAGAATGTGGTCTAATGAGTCTCTAATGTGATATAATGAGCTGTATAAATTGAGAATAGGGATTGTACCTTTCTATATGATCATAATGTGTAATAACTTAGTAATTTAATAGGGTAACTTATGGATAATAAAAACCATAGGGTTATGGTAATTGAGTCAATGTTGTGTGTTGTATGGACACTTACGTGTTTTAGTCACCTTTGGTTGATGGGATCAGGATACCCAGTGAGAGTGTTGCAACACCTTGCTAAGAGATGTTGAATATACGTTCCCGACACTATGTGGTCTCGGGTCTCATTCGAATATACTCGAAGAAGGACTCTAAGTATACAACGTACGTTCACGATGCTGTGTGGCCCCCGACCTCACTCTAGGTTTGTGGAAATGATTATAATGATATATCATATGATGTCATGCTATATGTATATTGTTTGCTAAGCATGTTGTTAGGTGATTTGTGGTAGCGCCATGTAGTTATTCATTGCCATGCCATTATATTCTAGCTACATGCTTATGTTTATGATTTGCAGGAAGCATTGTAGAGTAGAGGTGTATCCACCGAGGTTTATGAGCTCAGCGTTCAAAATTGTTTTTACCCGTCGGTTTTTAGGTTGCAACGTTACATTGAATGAGCATTATTCAGTGTAGGACTTCAGCTCATCGACATGTTCAATAGTACAATACTTAGGCTTGTCAGGCAATGTATTCATAGGACCCTGATTTTATGACTATAACTCTACTTTGAATTTGTGTTGATCAAGTTGAATGATTTAAATGTTTTGTTTTAAGTGGAGCTCCTTTTGTAAACGATTTAACAACTGCTTATTGTTTTATTTGGATGTTGGTGAAAACTTTGGAATTGAAATGTGAATTGGGCTAAACTAGGTCAAAATTTTTATGTTTGAGAGTTGGGCTTTAGGCCCAACTGTGATGTCAGTTTTAGGGCGTTACATACACGTTGAGAATTTCACTGAATAGTTCTGCATGAGGAGATCTACTATATTTTGAAAACTTTACTCTAAAGATTAATGTTAAGTTGTCACATATTCTCAGCCTGAAAAAGATTCCAATTCTTCAATCGTTGGAGTAGTGGCTTCAATGCATTGACCAGAGATAACCACATACCTTAGAATTGTGGCTACACACCCATTATCATGTTGATATGATGAAAATGGGTTCAACGCAGACATTTACAAATGATTACCAACAATTTATGTTATACGTATGCAAAGTGTACTAAATCAGTTTCAATATTTCCTCCAACTTATTATTCTCACCATTTGCTTTTAGAAACAATGTTATGTAAAGGACAATAGTGTTGATTTTCATCCCCTGCCCAACAAACTCACCTTGTTGACAATTCTCCAACTTCGTTGTTGGTGGTGGAGAAGCATGGTTAAAAGGACTACATGGTTCCCTAAGGGTCTCTGAACCACTTATCACACATACAACAACGAAGAGATGCTCCAATCCAACCTCGATATTATAGAGAAAACCAAATAAGAAACAAAATTCGGAATGGCTTGTTGTCTTAGATAGTTTTACATTTAAATGGTTTTTATTGTACATATAATGTATGTCGTGTTAGAAAATTTACATTTGTAGCATTTGTAACGCACATAAACATTGTAATGAAATGATGTGAAATTTTCACCAATTTTCACAATAGCATCAAGACATCTCTACTCCGAAGTAGAAGAGATGTGATCCATAATGAACATTAGCTAGAGTTCAACTCCCCATTAGTCTATTCCGTAGAAAAAATGGACTAGATACACAAATTTTAGGAAGTTTTACATTTAAATCACTCATAATGTACATAATTCTTATAGTGAAAAGATACGATTCTTCCACTAAGTTTCTTCAATGTTGGAATTCTACAAGTGCGTCGAGATCCTTTGCTATATTTCTAGTGTCGATATGCAAATTTATATAATAAAACATTTAATCTTCATTACACATTCTATTATCCTAACCAAGTCACTGTTTCATCATCTTATTCATCACATTACCATATGTCCATAACCTATATTATCCACCACTTTCGTGCACTTTCAAATCAAGGATCAAATATGACATCTCCTTTGTTTGAGTCACTTAATTCAATCGGAATACACAAACATCTCGAATTCAACGTTTAAAGGCGTACACACATCAACTTTCATCGATAGAAAAGAGATTTTAAAATTGATGAAGTTGTATATAAGTTTGTTTTAGATGTATTTAAGCTTACTACTTCGAGTTAAGTTAGTTATTTGGTGTCTATTAAATGTCCATTGTTTATCAAAAGTTTTGATACTAAAAACAACAATGATTGAAGTGTCAAAAAATAACTTGCTTAAAAATCTTCAAAAGTATAATTTATCTTATTTTTTTCTAACATTATGTCCAAAATGGAAATTTTAACTAGATTTTCTAAACCATAAACACCTAGTTTTCTCTCTAATCAAGGTGTTGTCGGCTTCTTCTCCCTTTGTTTCTTTCTCATTCATTATTTTTTGACAACAACTCTAGCCTTTATATTGGCCACCGGCCGTTAGGATCCATCGTTTCCTTTGCTCTCATATTTCTCATCGTTTGTCTTATTTTTCTTTTGTTTTTAGCTTTTAATAAAAAATTATTCCTTTGTGGCACGTTTTACTCTACCTTTCGGTATGTTTTCCTCTTTTCTATCGATACAATTTCTTTTCTTTATCGGTCGTTTGGTCGTTCTTTCATTTGGTTTTCTACCATGGTTGAATTTCATGTCGTTGACTGATCAAGATGACTCTCTTTTGGTTATCATGCTGATCTCCCTATTTTGGACCCTCAAACTAGATTTGGATACACGCTTAAAATCATTGTTTCTTGTTCACGATTGAGTTTTGGTAATGATTGTGTTGTCAATGTGTCTTATTGTAATATGCATTTTATGTTGACTGTTGATGGTTTTAGCTTTCATTGTCAATCTTTGGAGATGATGTTTTTATTTATCTTTTGTTTCAAGTCTTTGGGTTGAGTTTTTACCTTTCACTTGTATGATCCTATTATGATCTTGTCAATGGTTATAGGAATATGCCTGAATTATATGTTTTTGTTTACTAAGTTGGAAATTTTCAAAATAATTTTGGATATATCATTATCGGTCTCTAATCGGCTTGGGATTATGGTTGCGAAAGGTAGAGGTTGGGGTCAATAGTATTTATTCCATTAGTCGCATATAAGATAATGATATGGGGAAAATTTGCTCATCGATTCTTCTTCATATACATGGTTTGGTCTCTCGAGAATGAGAGGTGGATTTCATGCATGTGTTGACGGAGTGTAACACCCCCTTCCCGGCCTAGTAGAAAACCGGGCTGGATAATGTTTCTAGAATACATATTCGGAGGTCAAAAGCTAATTCGGAGTTCGGAAACTTGTTCGTAATTGTTTATTAGTCTCTTTTAAGACTTAACACATTAACTTATTAACTACTTACTCAAATTGGGGTAAATTTCAAACTTTTCTTAACCTTAGGGACTAAATTATAAATTTTACAAATTAGAGGTCCTTATATGAAATTCATGTTATCATACTAAAATTAAACTTACTAATTATTAGTCCGTGAAAGTTCATTATCAACTGAGGTTATTTACCTATCTGATTAGACGATACAATATTTTGTGACCATTTTGTACATTGTTCAAAACTGATTTTATTCGAATTAACCTATCAAATGATTTCCAAACCTTACCAAAATTTTACCAGAAAGCTTAAAAATCATATTCCTAATAGCATACAAATTTTTAGAGCATTTTGAATCCATTTACTAAGTTTTTCATGATTTAAGCCAAACATACCATTTTCGTCACTTTTAGCCTTCTTAACAAGTCGTTTTAGGGCCTTTAAGCCTATTACAAACCTCAAACAATATACACATTACAAAGAGTTAAAAGCAACTTGAACAAACTAATCTGCCACCATTCTAGGAGTTCATAGGGTTAATGTACATTACTCTTAGCTCCGACGTGACTTGCCAAAACACCAACTAGTCCCGATCTCGATCCGTTAGTCTTATCAACCTGAAATGTATGAACAATGAATGCAATAGACTTATATAGTCTAAGTGAGGTAGTCATAGACAATGAGTGGACATGGTGTGCAACAATACATGTTTTAACGATACTCATAATCACATGTTATACATAATCACCATACATATCTAGTATGGCATCAATAAGGCGTGTTATTCAATTTTCAATATCAAATCATCATAACAAAAGCAATATCAATAGTCAACATTTTCCTTGGATTGATTCAATCGTATTTGGATACACGAATTCCACCATAACACCGACAATAACAATAATGGTTGTGTCATATTCCCTCTGCCGCTCAAATTGACCAACACACAACACATCCCTTCGCTGCACCAATGGCCGAAGCCTAATACCCGTACCAATGAGCTCATGAATTCTATGGCATGCCAATTGTATCTAATACTCTCGAATCCAAGGTTCAACAATCAATAGTCCAATTACAATATTTCAATAGCAATATTTCCACATCAATATATCAATAATAGTAATTCAATAGCAATAGACATATATCCAAGTTTTAATAGCAATGTGCAATAATCAATATTCAATGCTCAATATACCATACTTACTCATGCTTACCACTAGGACTTTCGATAAAGTTTTTATGCAAAGACCTCCAATACGATGGTTAGCAATACAATAAGCAATAATCAATTATTCGAGACGACACCTAGCCAACTCTCGAGACTCCGACTACAATCACCTCGATATTAAGGCTCTCGGATAACGATTCCTTTGTTCCTAGAGTTTGTTGGAGATATCAGTTTAGTCTTTTCCAATTCTTGAGCTAGGTTAATCAATAGGAATTGGTTAGAATCGACAAAACGACATCGAATCACTACGGAAATATCAAAGTTAAATTCAAAGCTTAGATTAACTAAGGATTTAAGCTCACCTAATCAAAGCAAAGATTAGATATTGTTAAACCAAAAATTCAAGCTTACCAACCCTATAATGTATCGGTTTTGCTTCTCCCCTTTTCTTATTATTTTCTCTGTACTTTTTGTAACCCTTTTAGCCCGGTCTAGCGGCCTGACCGAACTAAATGGGTTACACGGGGAAAATTAAAGAAAACCCGAAAGGATTCCATGCGATTAGTAACCCTAATTTTTTTAAAACTTGTCTTTTCTATATACACATTTAAATCTAATATGAAAGGACTCGTAGCGGAAAGCAAGCATTAACTAGACGATCGAACAACGAAGGACCAAAATGCAAAACTAGCATAGTACAAGCACCTAGCATAAAATTGGGCTTACCAATGCTCAATTAATCATATTTCATGCCCATAGGCCAAAATGAAGCTTAAAACAACCATCCGAACTCATTACAACGATTACATGACAAATATGGACTAAAATGTAAGAAAACAGAACTTTAGAAGATTCCAATAACTAACAAAACAAGCAGCTGTATCGATACAGGTTACCCTGTACCGATATGGGCATATTGAAATAGATTCGAAGGGCTCGGAACACTAGCCCGTATCGAAACACCATCGGGGCATTTCGGAACCAAGGTTCCCAGTAGCAAAATGTACCGGAACAGACCTTAGCGTTTCGGTACCATAAGGCCATTTCAGGTACCCCGTATCGATACAAGCTCGACCGTATCGATACGCCCGACCTGCAATGACACATTTTGTTGGTTTATTGCAATCTTAACACAGATAGACCCTTCAAACAAGACATAAACATGCATACAACTCAAACATACCACAGAACCTCAACAACCATGGCAACAACATCTACATAGCAAGAACAAACATGGCAAGATTCTAGATGAAAACAACTTAAGCATAAACAATTCAAAAAACGGTCAAAATTCAAACCAAACCATGCTTCAACATGAATATGTACTTTACAAGTCTAAAAAGGCATCATAAACATGTCTCAACACAGGGAGTCTCAAAACAAAACCTCCCAAGCCAAATTTGAGCTTAGAGCAACTTCTTGAAAACCTCCCTTGTTTTCTTGCTTCCCCGAAAGTCTACGGATCTGCATTGTTGGAAAAGAGAGCGGAAGATAGAAAGCTTAGTGAATGGCGCACAAAAACAAAGCTACAACAATGCAGTTTTAAAACCATATAATTCGATCATGAAAACAAGACCTTTCTCTAAATCATTTCAATGGAAGTGTTTCATCAAAACATGCTCATCTCATATCATGCTTGAGCCACAACACAAGGCATAGCCTCAATATATTCAAAACCACAAATTCGCAACCTATCATTACAGATGCATAACAAACCTCAACTTACCGTGCTTTTTCTCATAAGCATTAAACAACAACCAAAACATGTGTAAATCATCATACCAACTCAAATAACATGGTATAAACAAACATATATATTGGCTACAAGTGATCCGGGATGCCACTACCCGCATTCTCAGGTGATAACACTACCCCTATCACTCAAAATTCGGATATACGGACACCTTGATGGCACTACCCCATCAAGTCACATGGTGTAACAACCCTCATCATTATCTCACTTGGGTCGGGAGGCCACTACCCGCATTACCCGTTGGTGATAGCACTACCCCTATCACTCGCATCACAATAGCACTACCCCTATTGTGAAACCGAAGAATTTATCTCACGCGAGAATTTTGTATATTATAGTGCACTTCACATCCTATTGGTCGACCAACATATCCGATAATTAGAATCTCATCACTTGCCAATATACACATTATAACCATGCTCACCTACTATTTCCAATGCATAAAAATGATCAAACCTCATCCCATTTCAAAAACATACAACAATGCATAACATTTTTTCAACATGATAAACACCTTTGAAAACATAACCTCAACTCATGGGATCACATAAAACAAAATTTAAATAGCTCATTATGCACGAAAACAATAGGATTTAACATAGTATCCATGCATAAGCATAATCACCAATCAAGTGGAAATAATCGAAAACAAGGCAAAAATAAATGCGAAAATGACCAAACTTACTCTTGAGCTTAGATTGGCCTTTCAAGCACAATCTAAACCCCCCAAAATCATGTTCTTAACCATGTTAAGGCTTTTAAAATAGTTCCACTCACCAGCAACACACAAACGCTAGCCGAAACACCAAATCAAGCCTCCCGATCACCCAAAATCGCTTACGAAGTTTCCCAACCCAAATCCTCTACTTGTAAACAATCAAAAACAGAGCATTAGAGCTTATTTCAACCCTCAAACTTGCTATAATTCAGAAATCCAACATCTAGCAACATCGCACATCGACTCGTATCCAAAATTAACTGAAAACATCAAATAAATCAACCCAAAGAATCTTCAGCTCAAACCTAGCAAGATTATCATCAAAAACACATCTAATAACATCCAAAAAGATCATCCCATCATCATATAACCACCAGCTACTGATTTCTCGCAAATCTAAGCCAATAACTCAATAATATCAACACAAAACTTCACCAACTCATCAATTTCGGGATTTATAAGATCAATCCATTACCTCAACATTATTTAATAATAAAAAATGCCAAAAACATTCCAAAACCCAGCAAAATAAGATTCACAAGAAAATCTTACAAAAATACCATTTTTAGCTTGATTAAGCACATTTTCATAAATCTCTTTATAAAACCTTTAATCTAAAACCATAAAAGAATCAAGAACGTGGAAATTTCAATAAAGAACCTTACATTAGAGGAGAAAAACGCAGCTCACCTCTAATGGTAGAATTCCCCCTTGTTTTTCAAGGAAAAGCTTGAGAGAGTCTAAAGAAAATAATTGGGCTTTAGAGATAATTCATTGGATTTAAGTTTGGTGATGTAAAACCAATATAAAAAGGATTTTACCTTTGAAATCTTGATGGTAGAAAGTTGTTTGGTTGAAAGGAAAATGAAGAGAAAGCTTTGAGAGAATTTTACGTCAAATTTGTGGAATGATGGAAAATCTTTTAAAATACCTTTTATTTAATTAAGACTCTTTTTAAAAGTAAAAATATTTAGGGAAAATGTCTGAATTAGACTTAGCTAAATAGCTCCTTAAAGATTCAACGTTTCGATTCTTTTATAAAATAGTCACCAAAATAGTTTTAAAACTTTACATTTTAGTCACTAGACTAAAATGTCCGATTTCCAAAAACATTTTTCCAAAATTGATTTCACCAACACCTTATACATAATTAATAAGGATTTTAGATAATTTTCCACATTTTTAAAAACATTTGAAAAGGGTTTTCCCTGAACTTCCCCAAATTTACCTGAAACTCCGAAACCAGTGAGCTGAACTGAGCTGGGAGCTAAGTATCTGAGCTGCCTTGAGCTAAGGCTGAGCTGGGTACACTCTCCTAAGCTGGGGGCTGAGCTGTATACACTCTTGTGAGCTGAAGATGAGCTGCATACACTCACTTGAGCTAGTGTCCTCCTATGTACATGTTACAAAACAATGAAATTCCTATCAAAGCTTTGTAAACTTATTCAATAACACTCAAACAAATATGAAAACATCATAAGTTATATCAAACTAATTCAAAACACATTTAGCATATAATATACATACTTAAACACACATAATAAGTAGTATAACTTAAATATGTCACATATCAGCATGCAACACATTAACAATCCTATTTTCTAAGGCATAAACATGATCGAATGAATTTGAAATGTTAGAGAAAATTAGGGATAGAACTTCCCTGAATTGTTAAGCCTTAGATCGTGTGATGGGTCCTGTTGGAAGAACTTCCGGATCTACTTCTTTTGGTGGCAAAGATGTGCTCACATTAGTTCCTTAGGGCACATCATTTGCTTATTCGGTACTTTGAGAGTATTTTCCATCCTGTACTCTGCAATTTCTAGGTTGTCCAAGTCTTGACCAGAGAAGGTGTATACCGGATATTGTTTGAGATTATCAACAGGGGCTCGGATACTTGGAGGAGCTGATTGAGGGGTTTGCTCATCTCTAACCGAAGTTATGAGAACTTTAAACAAGTCATCCATATTCTTAAGACACTCAGCCTAAGCATACTGCATTCCAGGCTCAGGATTCTATACTAGGGGATTTTGCGGGTTCAGAGGTTCTCTTCTTCCAATTTCCCCACCATGCGTGGAGGAGCTAGCAATATGCCCGGATCAGTCGGTAAGTCACAATATACAATAAAATAAATCCTAGGTGGAAAAGTAACACAATAAACAATACATACATGCATAGGTTTAGTCCATAACCGACTAAACTCTAGCTCAGATACCACAAATGTAACACCCCCTTCCCAGCCTAGTAGAGAACTGGGTAGGACAGTGTTACCATAAAACATATTCGAAGGTCAAAAGCTAATTCGGAGTTTGAAAACTTTTTCGTAATGCTTTATTAGACTCTTTTAAGACTTAACACTGAAACATCCCATTCCCGGTCTGGTAGAGAACCGGGTCGGAACATATTACCAAAGGAATATACGATGATCGGTGCTATGAAATTTCATCTTAAACACATTCTTAATCAATATTAGTCATACATAATGTTACCAATACGTTTATTAGTCCAATTAAGTTATAAGAAATCCACAAATAACCATTTAGGATCATTTTATAACTTTTATAGGTTTAGGGACTAATCTGTAAAAAGTGACAATAACATGTCTTCTCAAGCAATAGACAATAGAACAATGTATTCAATGCATGGATAACTAGCCTACAAACTTTCATACAATTTGGAGCTCATTATCATAATCAAATTATCTTTAAGAAATTCAGTGGCTAAATTGTAACATTAGCAAAATGTCCAAAAATCCTTTAACCAATTTACGTAACCATATTTGAAAAATGTTTTGGACTAAATTGAAAAGAATTTAAAATATGTTTTAGTCAAAAGCAACTTGAAAATATGTTTAAGGATTTTACAAGGCTTTGGAATGTTTCAAAGTGCATTTAAAGTAGTAAAAACCAAGCATTTCAAGTGCCCATACCAATATGGTCTGGTACCGTACCGATACGCCTTAGGGTTTCAACTACAGGGATTTTCTAGTAGCCAAAACCCGTACCGATACGCTTAGCTGTATCGATACAGTTTGTTTTGAAATAGCCCAACGGCTAGTCGCGTACCGATACGATTGTATCGCGTACCGATACGCCTAACTACCCCAATGGTCATATTTCCCAATAGTCTTTTAATTTGCAGGACCGTACCGATATGCTAGGTAAGCGTATCGATACGCATCAGCTGAAGTGCACAACGACTACTTCCTTATCGGGACCGTATCGATACGGTTTGAAGGGTATCGATACGCCAAGCTTCAGAACTGCATTTATGGTGGGAAATAAATGCTCCAACGACTCCAATCCAACCCCAACGGCTAGTAACGACTACAAACTCAATTGTGAGTATAAAAGGGACCTCCAAGCATCAAGAGAAGGCTAATGCTTCAATTGTTACAACATTATGATGACAAATTGTGTCTAGAGCTTTAATTGTATATTCCTTGCTTAGACAACACTAGTGAGCTAAATATTGTTAAATTTGCTCAAGTGTTTAGGTTTTGGGTGAGAGCTTAATAGTGAAAACATATACCTATTAGAGAGACTTCTAGTTTGCTAAGTCTTTCTTGTGTAAGAGAGTGTTTGATCAAGCTTTGGGTAGAAAGCTTGATCATTGTAACGGTTTCCTTCTAATCCGAGAAAAGGGGACGAAATTCTTAGTAAATTTGTTTGGAAATCCTTAGTGGGAAGCTAAGGTAGTGGATGTAGACCTTTGTTAGAAGGTTGAACCACTATAAATCCTTGTGTAAATGTCTATCTTTCCAATCCCAAAAAAACACCCAAATATCCCACTTCTCCATACTTGGAGAGCAAGATCGGCTGAAGAAATCGAGCCCCCTAAATCTCAACAAGTACGCCATGAAACCGTACCGAAACATTGGTCTCTAGTGACAAAATGTTCCGAAACGACACTATTCTATTTCGGTACACCCATAATCTTAGGTTTAATATTGTACAACTGTACCGAAACGTCATCACTCGTTTCGATATGGCCTGGCATGTAATGATAGATTTTTTGCTAATTTTTATTCGATTTACCCTGTCGAACGATGTCCAAATGCAACGAAACTTTATACGCAATATTTCAATGGTATAAACTACTAGAATGCCAAATTTCATGACTATATGAATATGTTTACCATGTTTTTACCTTTTTGAGCTATGTATGCATTTTCCGTCCATTTTCAACTTCACCAAAAGGGGCATTTTAAGCTATATAACTTATTACAACATTAACAAGGCACCAACTCAAAAAAATAGGCACAAATGACTAGTTCAACTACTTTGCCATCTTTCTAGGAGTTTATAAGACAAAAACGCATTACTTGGGGCTGGTAGTGACTTGTCTTGCTTGCTGATCCAATCTTCCGACACACAAACCTTCTTAACCTGAAAATGCATGAGATGAGACACGCTAGACATACTTTGCCTAGTGAGGTAGTCACAAACAATGTAAGTAACAATAATGCCATGGTTATACGTATGCATAATCTCAAGCTTACAATGTCAATGCTATGCATCAATACACAATATATAAACATATTTCATCTTCATTCTTAGTCCTTGGATTGAATCAAGATCGTGGATACGAAAATTCCTCCGCCTCGCCAAATCAATAAATTATCTAGTCCCTCCGCCTCGCCAATATGACCAATAACAATACACATCCCTCCACCTTGCCAAATCAATATAGGTTGTAGCCTTAGGACCGTAGTCCACCCATACACCGAGCTCATGAATTCTATCGCATGCCAATTGTATCCAAAGTCCATTCCAATCCAAGGTTGCAATATTCATATTCATTTTAATAATCAATAATGTACCAATGTCCGATGAATTTCATATTGTCGATGACCAATATATGTATCTCATCATCAATAACTCATGTTTGATATCAATATCAATGTCCGATGATCTCTATGCAATAATCCAATGACAATGCCTATATCAATGACAATAACCAATGTTGAATAACAACTTACCGACACTTACCAAAGTGTCCGATTAACCATCCAATGCAATTTCTTCAATAATAATGTTAGCGATGAAATCTAAAATATCAAATAACGATCCGAGAAGGCCTTTCGCCTAAACCCGAGACTCCGACTACACTCACCTTAACAATCTGAAGCTTTAAGGCTCTCGGATAGAAATCCCTTTGTTCCTAGCTTGTGATGGAGATGGTGAAACCTCTTTCTCCACTTCTTGAGCTAGAAAATTAATAGAAAACTATTAGAATCGATATTTCGATATCAAAATCAATATAACTATATCAAAATTGATATCCGACTTCAATAGAGATGTCAACGATGATCTCTATGCAATAATCCAATGACAATGCCTATATCAATGACGATACACAATGACAATATCAATGACAATAACCAATGTTGAATAACAACTTACCGACACTTACCAAAGTGTCCGATTAACCATCCAATGCAATTTCTTCAATAACAATGTTAGCAATGAAATCTAAAATATCAAATAACGATCCGGGAAGGCCTTTCGCCTAAACCCGAGACTCCGACTGCACTCACCTTAACAATCTGAAGCTTCAAGGCTCTCGGATAGAAATCCCTTTGTTCCTAGCTTGTGATGGAGATGGTGAAACCTCTTTCTCCACTTCTTGAGCTAGAAAATTAATAGAAAACTATTAGAATCGATATTTCGATATCAAAATCAATATAACTATATCAAAATCGATATCCGACTTCAATAGAGATGTCAACGATGAGATATACATGGATAGTAAAAACCCTAGCTTAGATTACACGCAATATATCCATAGAAACCAATAATCGATTGAGGAATATAGTTTACCCGATCGATAGCAACGATTCTTTATTGATAAAACAAAGAAATAGTAAAGCTTGAAATTCCTCCAATGGAGGTGTGTGCTTAATTGAAGAAGATGATGAAGGAGAGGTGCTAGCTTAAGAGTTTTCTCTCAGTAAGTATTTTTCCTTTATTTCTTTAAGCTTTCCAATATAAATCTTAAGCTTTTTAGCTTCCTTCTCTTGAAAGGAAAGCTTTGAGACAAGTCCACGTACACAATCTTCTAATTGAGAAGGGGCTAATCGCGAGATTAGTCTCTTAACTCTTGACATACCATGATTTTGCTCCCCAACTTACATTTCTTTCATTTTAGCCACCAATAAGCTCGATATTATTTAATAGAGTCCAATTACAATGTTTTAAGCCCATTCAGGGTTCGATAACAATAATTAACTAGTCGATACAATACTTAGGCTTCATCAATGTAGGATTTCCGATTATCAAAACTTAATCCTGACTAGACCGGATTTCGTGGTGTTACAACTCTCTCCCCTTAAGAATAATTCATCCTCGAATTTTTACCTGAACTGAAGAGATGCAGATATTGTTGTCTCATAGTCACTTCAGGCTCCCAAGTGGCTTCCTCAACATTGTGACTCTTCCAGAGCACTTTAACTAATGATACAGTTTTGTTGCGAAGCCTCTTGACCTACCTAGCAAGAATCTGAATCGGTTCTTCCTCGTAGGATAGATTTGGTCGAAGTTCTACATATTCGGGTTCCACAATGTGTGAGGGGTCAAACCGATACTTCCGAAGCATCGGTACATGAAAGACATCATTAATTTTACTCAATTCTGAGGGTAACAATAGCCGATATGCCACTAGGCTAATCTTTTCAATTATTTCAAAGGGTCCAATGAACCGGGGACTTATTTTTCCCTTCTTGCCAAATCTCAAGACTTTTTCCATGGTGGCACTTTAAGAAAGGGGTTTTCACCAACTTCATATTTGATGTCTCTCCTTTTAAGATCAGCATAAGCTTTTTGTCGTTCAAAGGCAGCTTTTAAACGATCATGGATAATGGTAACTCGTTCTTCAGTCTTACAAAGCAAGTCAGGGCCTAACATCTTGCCCTCACCAAGCTCCGACCAACACAATGAAGTTCTACATCGTCTACCATACAATGCTTCATACGAAGCCATTTGGATGGATGCTTGGTAACTATTGTTATAGGCAAACTCGACAAGAGGTAGGGATAGACCTGACAAACTTGACCCGAGACCCGAAACCCGAACCAAAACTGAAAATCAACCCAAAATTGACCCGAAATCTAATCCGAAATTTGATCCGAAACCCGAAATAAACCGAACCGAAACTAAACCAAATTTAGTTGAACCGAATGGACCCGAACCGAATAGACCTGAACCGAATAGACCTGAACCGAATGGACCCGATTAATAGAAATAAAGAAAGACAAAATATGAACACCCGCACAAGTCACTAAAATGTCAAATATATTGACTTTATAAAGTCATATATAGGGTGTAAAAATCTGACCAACCTAAAAATTTGATTAAAATCGACTGATCTCTCATTGAACCAAAAATAACCAAACTGAAAATCAACCGACCCGAAATGACCCAAAACACAATAGACCCGAACTAAAACCGAACCGAAATTGAATTTGAACCGAAAATATCATACCCGAAATAACTGAAACCGAAATGACCCGAACCGATTGACCCGTTTGCCACCTCTAGGTAGGGATCTCTCCCAAGTTCCGCCAAAATCGATAATACATGCCCGAAGCATGTCTTCCAATATCTGCATTAGGGAGATTCAATAACAATGCAAATTTCTAGGATTTCAACAGACAGATTGTTCGATGATTTACCTGAATTACCCTTTCTGATTGACCGTCAGATTGAGGGTGAAAAGTTGTGCTAAGATTAAATCTGGTGCCCAGAGCTCCCTGTAAGGTTCTTCAAAACCGAGATGCCAATCGCGGATCTCGATTGGAGATGATAGACTTAGGTACTCCGTGGAGTCGGATTACTTCCTTTATGTACAAGTCAGCTAACTTAGGAAGACCGTAGTCCATTCTAACTAGTAAAAAATGAGCCGACTTTGTGAAACGATCTACGATGACCCATATAGCATCATGCTTTGCAGGGGTCAACGGTAGACCACTAACAAAGTCTATAGTTATCTTTTCCCATTTCCATTTTGGATGATCAATAGGTTGCAGTAGTCCACCAGGGATACAATGTTCTACCTTAACACGTTGACACATGAGACACATGTAAATGTAATCAGCTATGGCTTGCTTCATGCCTGGCCACCAATAGAGCTCACATAGGTCTTTATACATTTTCACAGACCTGGGGTGAACAGAAAAAAGACTCGAATGAGATTCGGAAAGGATGTCGGTGCGAAGAGTTTCACCGTTAGGTACAGAAATTCGATCATGGAAACATAAGAGTCCTTCAAAATTAATTCTAAAGTTAGGGTTATACGATAGCTTAGAGACAATGGCTTGGAGCTCAATATCTTGCTCTTGCAAATCCTTGATTCGCGTAATGATGGTAGTTTGAACTTGAAGTTCAGCTACAAGACAATGATGCTTCCGAAGTCGGAAGTGAGCGTTAATTGCTTGAGGGGATACAATATAACAATATTACGATGAGTTAACATACTTCACAATACATATAACTTCAGGTCTATTATCGATGCTTACTAGACAAAGGTTTGCGGCTGAGCGCATCGGCTATAACATTGGCCTTGCCCGGATGGTAATCAATGACAAGATCATAATCTTTAAGGAGTTCCATCCACCTCCGTTGCTGAAGATTCAATTTCTTCTGAGTCAATAAATATTTGAGGCTTTTATGGTCGGTGAAAAGATAGCATTTCCCCCGTAGAAATAATGTCTCCAGATTTTCAATGCAAAGACAACTGCAACCAATTCAAGGACGTGGGTGGGATATTTCATCTCGTGTGGCTTAAGTTGCCTCGACACATAAGCAATAACCTTTTCTTTCTTGCATCAATACGCATCCTAACCCAATATGCGATGCATCACTGTAAACTGTATAGTCTTTTCCAGACTCGGGCTGGGTCAGGACAGGTTCATGGGTCAGAACTTGTTTTAACTGATCAAAGCTTTGTTGTTGAGCTTCGGACCAAACAAAAGGGGCTTCCTTCCTCAATAATTTGGTTAAAGGAGCGGGTAACATAGAAAATCCCTTCACGAATCTATGATAATAGCCAGTAAGCCCAAGAAAGCTTCTGACTTCACCAATATTCTTCGGTGGATGCCAATCTACAATAGCTTGGATTTTCTTTGGGTCCACTTAAATGCTCGAAGCTGATATGATATGCCCCAAAAAGGCAACTTCGGTGATCCAGAACTCTCAATTGGAAAACTTTGCATACAACTGTTTCTCTCTCAAAGTCTGAAGTACAATACGAAGATAATCTTAATGCTCTGTTTCATTCTTGGAATAGATCAAGATGTCATCTATAAACACCACTATAATTTTATCAAGATAAGGTCTAAATACCCGATTCATTAAATCCATAAAAGTTTTCGGTGTATTAGTTAGCCCAAAAGGCATCACCAAAAATTTGTAGTGCCCATATCTTGTACGGAAGACAATCTTGGGCACATCACACTCCTTGACTCTCATTTGATAATAGCCCGACCTTAAATCGATCTTGGAAAACATAGAGGCATATTTTAATTGGTCGAACAGGTTGTCTATCCTGAGCAATGGATATTTATTCTTGTTGGTATTCAGTCAATGCATGCATACTTATGGTGAAGTATACTGTTAACTTTACGTAAGTAGAATCAGACACGAAATATAAGTATGATAATTTAGTTAGGATTGACATATTTGATTGAGAAGGTTAATAAATTTGAAAGATCTAGAGTTTTACAGATAATTAATAAGACTCGTCCAATAGTGTTAAAGGATTCAAGGTAAAAAATATTTGGTTATGAAATCATGAAAATGCTCTCGAGGTATGAGAATGACCAAAATACCCATGATATTGAAAGTGATATTAAAATCTACACTAGATCCGATAAAACAACTTATTCATATGAAAACCTTGAATTACTTGGAAAGATACAGTAAAAAGACTTAAATGTTCGAGAATGATAAGTACTTGGATTTAACATAAATCCTGAATAAATCTATGAAGACAAATCTATAGGGTGGGAAACTCTCTGTATGTCCAGATCAATTAAACTGTCAGAAGATACATAATCGATATTAATGGTTGAATTGAATTAGGGAATTAGAAATACTAATATAACTGAAATAGCCAAATAACCAAATGTCTTCGGGCATTGGAATTTATAGATTACCTAAAATGACAAGTATACCCCCGAGTTATGAAATAAATGGATGGTTGGAAAAAGATCAAAAGGACTGAAATGGCTGAAAGTGATTAAAAATACCAATACGTATGAATTGGCTAAAATGACTAAGATACCCTCAGACACCAAACTATTGAATTAACCACATGACGGATATAACCTAGAAATTAAAATGCTTAAGCAGTTTAAAAGGACCGAAAGAACACATATGGCTGCACTTTAATAATCGGGGTATCCCCTTGACTCGAGTTAAGTTAAAGCTTCAAAATCCTGAACTTCTAATAGCTTGCAAGTGACTGTAATACCCCTATGGGTTTGAAGCTTGGTTTATGCATGTCAACCATTTCTTAATACTATTACAACAATGGAAGACTATTGCGAAAATACATGCTCAACCATTTAAGGCTCGTTCCATGATAAATTGTGACGATGAGGTGTGAATATTCGAATGTTTAGGAAGTGACACATTGATGAGACATGTTTAATAAGATAAACTTGGATGCATGGCAAGCCGTCAGAAATCTTCATCGCAACAAACCAGTATTAAAATGACCAAATGGCCCTTGAGCAAAATTATTGGAACTCTCTTGATATATACGAAATCTTGATTGATCATGATCTACACGAACTCGTAAAATATGTCTTGATAAATCTGAATTCATGCATAATCATGATATACCGGTAATATTAAAATGATATTGAAGTATAATTATTAAGTACCCTAGTGAAGTGATAGTCTATCAATTCTTTCAGATATGATTCAAGATTCTAAAGCCAATCTAGGATGGACTATAATTCAGTGTCTCCTTTTCGTATTTAGCAAGGACTCCTGAGTAATAATTTGGACCATTTAGTATGTCCCATGATTACATGATTAATGTTCTTGATTGAAAGCCTATCTATCCATTTTGATCTCAAGTGATCCCATTACCTGGAGTAAAAACATGACTTTTGTTTACCGATTTCTAATATAAGTATAGTCGGTTCATGGATCCTGATACTTGGATTCTACTGATTAGGCATATGTTCGTATCATGAATTCCTGACATACTGCTACTGAATACTGAGATGAGTGTTACCATTCAAAATTGTTTTACTAGGTACTAGATACTAATTTAAGATTGTACGCTCAGCCCTGATCAAGCTGGCAAGTCTGCTTGTATTCGGTTCCTACGCTTTGGCAAGGGTCCACTCGTATTAGGTTTCTAGCTTCAGCTAGGGTAATTCCGCTTGGGACCTAAGGTAACGCCTTAGGTCGGTACCTACACCCATTAGGCCTAAATTAACGCCCGTATTAGGTTCCTAGCTTCGGCAAGGGTAATTCCGCCCGGATCTAAGGTATTCCCTTAGGATGGTACCCACGCCCAAGGGGCTTGGGTTAACGCCTTTATAGACGCAACTCAGAGTTGCATATTGGAATACAGTTGTAGGGTAGATAAGAATTAAAAATGAACCTTACTAATGATTGAATTATTTGCTCGTGAAATAAAATGTTTACTACATTGATACAATTTAGTACTGTTGGGACGCACTAAACTCATTAGTTTAATTTGATCATTCATTTTTTTGATTCTCCGGTTTATAGGCTTCTCGTCTGATACCCGATGATCAAATAATGGACTACAATTTGGAACTTGTTATTTCCTAGAACATCATGATAGTGTTATGCTTGCCATATACCTACATGTGCTTACAACATCCATTGGTAGTTTTGTATTACTGAGCTTTCCGAAGTTCACATTGTTTTTCCGTCGCAGATTAAAATAAATCTATCATGGTATAATAATGATCGATATTAGTGTCCAAAATTCTCTCTACGTCGCTTTTGGAGTACAATAATGGTGCAGTTAGTGGGCATGTATGTCGTGTATTGTTTTATGTCAGAGTATGTAAAATGTTTTTGAGTTCTCGTAACATGCTAAATGATTTCCTGAAGTGGTATTTAAATAAAGTTTTGTATTATAGTTTTTAATGTATTTAAGAAAAAATATTTTCTTATGTGGATTTTTATTTTGGGTCGCTCTTGTGACCCTAATGTGACTTCCTAGGATCAATGGTAATGCATAAGCGGGTCTAGGGGGTTACTTGCAGTTTTAACACTACTTACATGTAACGCCCCGGTTTTGGGCTCAGAAGTTTTGGGCGTTGACCGGTTCGGTCAAAGTGCTGATCGAATATATAAGAGTGAATTTAGGAAAGCCTAGTTCGGGTTGCATGAAAAATATGGAAAAATGTTCTAAAATCATATTTTAATATATAAAAGTGAACTGTGAAATCAATTTTGGAAAATGAGGTTCGGAAGGTTGACATTTTGGCTAGTGACCAAAATGTAATTTTTGAAAGTTGCGGGATAGTTTTATAAAGGATTGAAACTTTGAATATTTAAGGAGCTATTATTCCAAAAGAGTTTCTCCAGATTTTTCTAAGATATTTTAAGGCTTTATTCTGATTTTAAAGATTATGAAATGTGGAGGGAAATCATTTTTACCATTTCTTAACTAACTTTCTATTTTCTCTCATTTTCTCTCAACCCAAACACATTTCTCCAGATTTTCTCTTCTGATTTTGTTGCCTAAATCTCTCATTTCAACTCTCTTTTGATTCCTAATCATCTCTACAACAAAACCTCTCAATTTGCAAGTTGTTTCATCAAGCATTTTGGCTCTAAAAAGGAGAAATTCAAGTTTGGAGGTATGAACGTCCTTCTCCTCTAAACTATCAGTTCTTTACTAAAATTCCTAAGTTCTCAATCCTTGATTTGTGTTTTGTTAATGGCTTTTCAATTGAAATCTTGATTTTGGCTTAAAATGCAAGATTTGGTGATTTTGGTGAAATTTTCGTGTGATCTGTTTGGGCAGTGTTTTGAAGTGTCAAAATGATGTTAAATGAATGCTAAATTGATTAGAAGTTGAGGTTTAATCAATGCAATCCCGGATAGGTTGAATTTCCTAAGTTTGACTTGAGTTTTTGGTTGTTTTTGGAGTGTTTTTGGTGATCTGTTATACCTGGAGGTATAAGGATGTGTTTGTGATCATTTTGGATGTTAATTGATGTTTAAAAATGGTTAGAAGTGATGGATCTTGGCTGGGTTAAGTTTTGGAGGTGTTTGGAGGTGATTTCGGTTGTGTTTGGTAGCCAAATTGTTGGTTTTGGAATGAGCAGCGAGTTGAGTCTTGTTGCTGGTGTTTTTAATGCATAATGATGCATTAATCCTCTGTTGTTGTGTGCTTGAAACAGGGGAGTTTGATCCGTGAGCTTTGAAGGTGTTGCGGAAGGTTTTCGGATGCTTGGAAGGCTTGTTAGCTAGCCTTGTTTTGTGTATTGGTGAGTGAAGTTGGGTTTTCAGCTTTTAAACCAAGGTTTGAAGGTTTTGGGAGCTTAGTTTAAGTCTAAACAACTTTGCTAAGCTCAAGAGTAAGTGATTGGATTTTCGCTCTTGAATTGTGTTGTGTTTTGGTTTTAAAAGCAATTGTGGTTGATGATTGAGATGCATGTGTTTTGCATGGTTTAAATCTGTTTTGAAAGCATATTTTTAGCATGGTTTAATGCTGGTTTTGAAAGCCATTTGAGAAGGATGCTCAAGGTAAGAGATCCTTGGTTTTGTACATGGTAATTGTGGTTTAGATGCATAGTGTTGCATGTTGATCAATGGCTTTGTATGATGCTTTAAAATAGTGAATTGATGATGGTAAATGTTACTCTTTGCATATTGGTTATGCATGTGAATCATTAGACTAATGTGGTAATGGTTTTTGCATATTGGTTATGCATGTGAATCATTAGACTAATGAGGTAATGGTTTTGCATATTGGTTATGCATGTGAATCATTGGAATAATGTGGTGATGGTTTTTGCATTGTGGTTATGCATATGAATCAGTGGAATAACATGGTAAGATGGTTATATTGGCAAGTGATGAAAGTGGTTCTTGGTTCGTTGATCGGATATAGTTAGCCGGCTATAGGATTGGGTGCACCGTGAATTAAGTCGCCTTGGAGGTGGAGTGGTCAAGAGTGGACCGGTAAACTCCCTTCAAGTATCCTAACGAGATGGTTAAGGTCATAATGGAGGTGTTGCCCATTCGAGGACCTTGGTTGAGCAAAGGTTATATGGTGTTTAAAAGTCCATATATGAGAACCTTGTGCTTGTTAAGATCACAATGGCGGTGTAAGACCATGTGTGGATCTTGTGTGGGGTGTCCCGGATCTCGTTAGTGATTTATACAACTACCAATCGGTTATGCAAAGGTTGTATGGTGTTTAAAAGTCCATACATGGAAACCTTGTGCATGTTGAGGTTGTATGGTGTTTAAAAGTCCATGCATGGGAACCTCGGGAAAAGCTAAGGTTGTATGGTGTTTAAAAGTCCATACATGGGAACCTTAGGCTTGTAAGGTCAAATGGTGTTTAAAAGTCCATTTGGGAGACCTTGGATTGGTAGGGTGTATGGAGCGTAGGGACAACGCTCGGAATCCGCGTATCCGATCAGGTTGTTGAGTTGAAAAGTGGATGTGGTTGATCACTTGGAAGCCAATGTAATGTTCTTGATCATAAAGAAGCATGAGATGCTTGAAAAGATGCATGGTTGCATGAAAAGTGTATGATGCTAGTGAATGCATGTTTACTTGTAAAGTTGAACAAGTGTTGATTATCATTTGGTAAATGAAGCATGTGTGCATGAGATCTCTTTAATGCATTGGAGTCTTGTTAAGACTTGTTTTAAAAGGCATGTGATGATGATGATGTGATTCATAAGTTGTCTTTGTTTAATGCATGAATTGGTTTGCTTGAGTAATGGTTAAAAGGGGTTTCTTGCTTGAAATGACGTTCAAGTTTATGAATGGGTAATATGAAATGGAAGTGTTTTCCAAGGTTTTAATTTAGCTTTGCATATGGTGTTTATGCATGGAATGGTTAAAGGAATGTTTTTGCAAGTTGTACATTGAAATGGTTTTCTTAGCTTGCTAAGCTAAGGGTTGGTTTTCATGTATGTGCAATGCATGGTTTAAGCATGTTGTTGAAAAGGAGTTTTCAAACATGGTTTTGATTTGTCAAATCGGGTTGTTTTCAAAGTGTTTTGTAACCCGCTGCATTGATGGTGTTTTGGTTTTGAGCATTCCTCACTAAGCATTATGTGCTTACGCTCCTTTTTGTCCATCAATGCAGATTCTTGAGGTTTGGACAGCAAGGAGCAAGGGATTCAAGGTGGACTCCATTTGAGATGTATGTCTCGGTGAATAGCTATAGTTAATAAAGGCAATGGGGGTAGAATCTCTCGGATTGATGTTTTTGTATTCGTATATGTTCGGACAAGTATGTTTTAATGTTGTTGATGTTGCTGAATCATGAATTGGCTATAATGAGATTGATTTGGAAAGTTTGTGCTTAAGTGGTTGCTTGTGTAGGAAGCATGCCTTTAGATTTGGGGCTTTTCATATACGATGTTATTCTGATGATTTGTTGATGCTTGCAAGTCTTATTTATGTTGAATTGTATGTTGGTAAAGTTTGGTAGCATTTGGAGCATGTTCGAATGATCTATTGCATGTTTTGGAAAGCCTTTTTGCTGCAATCTGTGCAGGCGTTTCGGAACAGTGTGCACCGTTTCGGAACGGGTGCCTTGAATGAACCCAGGCGTCCGAAACGGTATGCACCGTTTCGAAACGGTTTGGTCTCTGCCAGACCCCCGTTGCGGAACGGCCCCGTGTTACGAAACGGGCTCTGCCCGTTTCGGAACGGGTGACCGTTGGGGGCTGACATGGGCGGTTAAATGTTTCAGAATGTTTGCATTTTGGTCCTGAAACTTGTTTGTGCAATTGTATGAGTTCGGGATGTCCGTTTGAGCTGAAATTTGGCTGAGAAGCATGAAACCTGATTAATTTTAAGTTGGTAACTTAAAATCTGGTTAAGTCCTTAAAGTTTTCAGAATTTACAATTTGGTCCCTAAAGTTGTAAATTGTTCAATTGGGTCCCTGTTTGATCTCTGATGTTTGTGATCTTTGAGTATGCTGTTTGCATGATCATATCTAAGGTTAATGTGCATCTAGACAAGATTAAAAAGAAAAAAAGGGTCGTTAATCAAGGTTGACTTTCGGGTTGACTTTGGTTTTCCCCGTGTGACTTTCTTAATTCGGGTCAACCGTCTGGGCCGGGTTAAGGGGGTTACATTACACCATAGGAAAGGACAAGATAGTAATTTCTAGTGTTTACATCTCTAGGTCAATCAATAACTTGTTATTACCCATATGAACCTTCTTCATGAGATCGCCAATCACAAAGGTTGGGTTACCATCATTGTTGATTTCTTATATTGGCATAAGTCCCATTACTCTTGATGTTTCATTTACTAATTTTCTTCACAGGGGTTTAGTCAGAGGGTTGTTCAAATTTCCTTCTGACTTCACATAATCAACTTATATAACTACATGTTTTTGCAGTTGCTTTATTACCTCATGTCTTAGACGAATATGTTTGTTTTTCCATTAAAGGTTTTGTTCTTTGCAATGGCTATTATTGCTTGGCAATCACAATGCTTGGGCATCGAGGTTGCCGATTTTGATTCCATAGTAGATATTGCTATAAGTGTTGGCTAATTTCCATGATATTGTTCCACCTCCAAGGGTGAATACATAACCACTAGTGGATTTAGTCTCATCTGAGTTAGATATCTAATTAGTATCACTATATCCTTCTAATACGGTGGAAAATATACTAAAATGAATACCAAAATTTATGGCACCTTTCAAATATCTCATTAACTTCAATATAGCACTTCAATGCTCATAGTTTAGGTTGTGAGTATATCTTCTCAACCGACAAACAATGTTTGCTATATCATGTCTGGTGAAATTCATCAAGTGCATCAGACTTCCAATAATCTGTGCAAACTTGGATTGATCAATAGATTTACTTGTATTTTTCCTTAACTGAGTGTTAGCATCATAATGAGTATTCAAAGGTTCGGTGTCAAAGTAACCAAAATTCTTTAAAAGCTTCTCAACGTAGTGTTCTTGTCTTTTCCAAGAACACTTGTAGTCCGAGAATCCCCTAGATAAACTGGTTCTTCCCCTTCCTCCAATGGAGTGTAGGAGGTAAACATGTTTCTATTGCCACATATGTGCTGAGTGGCACCAAAATTTATGACTCATTCAGTCATGTTTATGACAATGTTTGCTTGAGAGACAATCACAACAATAATGTCATCTTCTTCAACCAATTAACATTTGAGTGGTTAGGATTTTCATGTTTTCCCTTTTAGTGTCTACATTAGTGTAATAATGTCCTAGCTTCCTACAAAATTAACAACAAATTTCTTTCATTTTGAAGGTAGGGTTATTACACCTGGGCGTGATATGATTTCTAAGCACACCAATATTTCTAGATATATTATTAGACCTAGGCATGGTATGATTTTTAAACTTCGAGTTATGTTTGTAGCCTATACCTCTTCTAGTGTTTCCTTCAATGAGATTGGCTCTCGTTGTAAACTCCGTCTTGTTGGTGTTCGTTACTTCCTTTCAGCTGGTTTCCTCTTTGATGATGTGAGTGATGAGTTCCTTCGGTGAGAGTTATTTGTATTTTTTTCTGAGCTGATGTTTGTAGTAATTTCATGATTGAGGTAGATTTTCAATCAATAAATCAACAACAACTCCTCTGGCAATGTGATGTTCTCCGACTTTAGGTCCTCGAGCAACTTGTGGTATTCATTGATCTGAACCTTAACCTCCACATCTTCAATCATCTCCCAACGATAGAATTTTCGGCAACTCCATGCATGTCTAAGACGGAGTAGATGCGTTCATGCCATCTTTTGAATTTTTTCCATCAAAGATTTCTATCTTGGAGATATCTGGGAAGGGTTTGGCAAATGTGGCATTGGGTATGGCTTGAACGGTTTCGGGTACTCGAGTGTTATTATTTGTTGGATACGAAGGAGGAGTTTGGTTGGACCTAGTAGAGACAGTTGTTTTTATGGTGTTGTTGGCCATTGAAAATACCCTTAAGATTGTTGGAAAATAATGACGGTTATGAAAAAAAATGAAGAAGGAAGAAAAATGTCCGAGGCGTGCACAAGATACTATCCTTAAGGATATTTTGCAATAGTGCGTACCCTCCAGGATTCAACGGACCCTTCTGCATTGCAGGAAAAATAAAGAACAAGTATAAAGGATATTCAACTAGGAGAGAATGAGAAAGTAGAGAAAATTACTTTTAATTGGATAGTTTTGAAGGCATGTGAGCATGATATTTATAGTACCATGTATGCAAAAAAGGTGTTCAAAGTAATCAAGGACAAATCTGTCATAAAATAAAATAGATGGTTAAAAATATATTTTAAAATGAATGTTTGAAAAATAAAGATTCTCTCGTTTTGAAATAAATAGTTAAAAATCACTTAAAATTAATAAAATAAAATAATAATAATAATAATAATAATAATAATAATAATAATAATAATAGATTGGAGCTCTAGTTCATGCACAGAAAAATTGAACGAATAAAATTTAATTAGATTTTTTGGCTGAAGCTTATATGCGCGAGACCATTGTTATATTTTTCTCTTACAAGTCTAATATCAAATATTTATATTTAAACCAAAACCAAATGATATTTAAAAGAAATGTAAAAATCTTTAAAATCTACTAAGTAAGTAACCTTATATTTTTTACAACAGAATCAAGTTGAGTGGTATTAAGCTTACAATTATGGGACAAGAAAACCTGCAGCGACTTCACCTACCTACGCCCCCACCACATTAACTGGTGGGGACTTTGAAATTTTGAAAGAGATAAGAGCAGAGCAGAGCACACACTATCATATGCAAACCTTCCAGTCAGTGTCCCCTGCTCCATCCCCTTTCTTATCTTTTCTTTACCAACCAAAAGTATATGATATACATTATTTCATTTTTTTTCATAATTTCTATTTATGTCATCATAATATATAACATATGTAGCTCAAAAACACTCGGAGTTATTATAGATAATGAGTGGTTACAGTAAAAAAAATTATGTTCAATTTAAAACATCAGAATTTGAAGAATTTTATTTATAAAGTGTGTCATATTAAAACATAAAAAAAACAGATACATACATTATCTTATAATCAACTTTAATACTATTAAAAAACACTAAGGGCAATTGTTCTAAAATATTGGTAGCAATAAAGCGTCATCATTTTTACTTGTTTGACAAAAAAAACTTAATGTTCTGATCAAATATGATGAGGACCAAAAATTCAACGTTTCCCATGATATAAAGTGGGGTAATACTAATTTAAACTTTTCTGCATTAAACTTATCGGGACTCCATGTCCATGTCATTTCAAGCATTTAGTTCTGGGACGCACAGTTTACATGTTTTTCGAGTAGATTGGGTAATAAAATTTAGGGTAAATTATGTCGGATACTATTTCAAACTTTATTTTTTGAATCCTTTATACCATCATGCCGTTAACTCTTTAACGACATGATGATTTGGATGATAGACCAAAACGATTTCGTTTTGATTACGTTATTTCGATACTAAATTTGCCAAAACGGATTTGAACCTAGAACATTTAGAATCAAAGCAACTTCCTAACCACTAAGCCAACTTAACATCTTTATTTTGTTTCTAGCACAAATAATATATATTCCAAACTACATGTTATCATATAAATTATATTGTGAATAATATTAAAATTATATTATCAATAATATTAAATATATAAATAAATAAATAATATATTATTATAAAAACTAAAAAAATAATTTTCTAAAAAACCTTAAAATTATAAAAAAAACCTAAAATTCACCAAAACATTAGATTTTAACCTATAAACCATAAACTCATTAACAAACAAAATGGATGGATTTAGGGTTTAAGCTTTAGGGTTTTGGTGAATTTTTAGGGTTTTTTTAATTTTATAAATTTTAGATTTTTTAAATCATTTTTAGTTTTTATAATAATATATTATTTGTTTATACATTTTAATATTATTTATTTATGAATAAAATTTTATGGTTTAAGGTTAGGGTTTATGGGTTTAAGGTTTTGTTGGATTTTGTGATTTTTGGAAATTGTGGGATTTTGAAAATTAGTCTTTTAGTTTTTATAATAATATATTTATCTATTTAATATTATTTATAATATAAAAATATTTATATATTTTCATTTATTCATTATTTATATATTCATATATGTATTCTAATATATTTATATTATTTATATAGAGTAATATTATTTATATGATAAACTGCATTTTGGAATATATATTATTTGTGCTGAAAATAAAATAAAGATGTTAAGTTGATTTAGCTGTTAAGAGATTGTTTTTTATTTTAAAGGTTTCAAGTTCAAATTCTATTTGATTTATAATATTATTTATATGATATACTATATTTTGGAATATATTTTATTTATTATTTATATATTAATATATGTATCAAAATAACGGCACCAAAACGACGTCGTTTTGCTCTAGCATCCAAGTCCTCATGCCGTTGAAAAATTAACGGCACAGTGATATAAACGAATTGAAAAATAAAATTTAATGATAAATTCAAACCAATTAAAAGGTTGGTAGTATAAACAGGTCACCCCAATAATTTAGTGGTACCTAGCATAGTTTACCCTAAAATTTAATTATGAAATAGACAGCTTTGAGTGTTGCTGAAGACATCCTTGAACGTGGATGCTATCATGCTAGGCATCCTTGAAATGTTTACCAAAATTAACCCTTAAATTATCTTTTATATTTGTTTTTAGCCTTTAAATTATTTTTTGGTCGAAATAAGTTTCTAAATTATTATTTCTGGTCACTCTAAGTCCGGTAGTTATTTAAGTTAAAAAAATTATTTCAACTAATAAGATGTTGATACATTACAAATTTTTTTTTACTAATAGATAATTTAAAAACAAAGAAGAAAATAACATAATTTAAGTGCTTATTTTGACGTAATTTAAGAACTGATTTTTCATTTAAATCTTATTAATATTGCAGATTGATTAGTTTAAGCCGTTAAGGTGATAGCTTTTTTCTTACTCTTTCGGCCTTGCATTCTATTAGTTTACAGACGTTGCATGAAATTAAAGATATCAATCTGGGAATTTGTTCAGCTTTTATGACACAAGATTACCTTCTTTGTAAATGTGTCGAACAAGATGAAACCTTTATTTTTTTTGTGCCCCTACGCTCAAAATTAATTTTAGGGTTTAGGGTTTAAGATTTTAGGTTGGAGGTTTAGAGAATTTAAGGTATGATATATTTTTAGGGTGTAGAGTTTAGGATTTAGGGTTAGGACTTAAAATTTAATTTTGTAGTATTTTTTAGTGTTGAGGCATATGTAGGGCACCGAAAAGGGGCAGACGAATTTTATCCGTATCGAACATATCTATATAAATTATAGGGTAAACTACATAAATAGTCCCCCGACTATACTCCAATTATCTTTTGCATCCTCTGGCTATCAGAAGTTACAAACTGATCCTCTGACTTAAAAAATAACAAATTGATCAAGTGCCGTTAAAAATTTAACGGCTGGTGACGTGGCAGTTAACAAAAATTGGCACAATAACACATTTAGTCCTCAAATTTTAAACACTTAATGCTGAATCTAGATTCATGTCACTAAAATTGGCACAATAACACATTTAGTCCTCAACTAGGAAATAGATCTTCTCAGACAGCAATTACCAGTAGTGTATTAATATGAACTTCACTTGGATTAACAACAATCATAGCAAATTCTAAAGTACAATACAAATAAATAAACTACGCGGAGCTAAATTGAGCAATTAACTACACTCCTCCTATATGATTCTTTGGAATTAAGCAGCAAAGCGCAAGAAAATTTGAACCAAAGTAACTACAAACTTGAAGATTTAAAATAACTAAATTAAGATTACAACTCGAGAGGAAGAAAAAAAACCCAACAAAGAAATCAACGTGTAGACCTAAAAAAACTGAAAAGAAAACCCAAATTCAAATCCCCGAAACCAGATTTATCCCAATTCATAAAACCGCACACATAATCATAACACTTGAACAGAAAAATATGATTCAAGATCAGCATTTTAAAGGATAAATCATGAGCCACCAAATCTGGGTCGATTTGGAAGGCAAAATAATCTTTATTTAACCCAATAATAATTGAGGGAAAAGTGGATCGAGTGAGGAAATATGTACCTTTGAATCAAGATTGTGTGGAGAGAAAAAATGGATTAAATTGATAGAATTTTGAAATCTTAAGGGTCATTTTTTTAGAACTAGGGCAAAGTTAAATAAAGTGTAAAAGTTGAGGACTAAATGTGTTATTATGCCAATTTTTGTTAACTGGCACGTCACCAGCCGTTAAATTTTTAACGGCACTGGATCAATTTGTTATTTTTTTTAAGTCAGGGGACCAGTTTGTAACTTCTGATAATCGGGGGATGCAAAAGATAATTGAAGCATAGTCGGGAGACTATTTATGTAGTTTACTCTAAATTATAAACGAAACATGCTTTAAATAAATAATAAAGCGAATGATAGATGACTAACACCCGGTTGGTCTAGCATCATGTGGTGTTATGTCATTTAAGCAAAACCAGAAATTTAAATCTTAATCTTGTGTAAAAAAATGAATTTGAAAAGCAGTGGTTGAAGCAAATTAAAGCTAATGGAACGATTAAAGATGTTGGTCAGAATCCATCAGTTTGTTTGTCAAACCATTTGGGTATAAGACAGCTAATCATGTTGTGTTTGAGAGCTTTGGAAGACTTGAAATTTGGGGGATTAGGTCAGGGTGAGGGTGAGGGGCAGCATGTGAAGAAGCTGAAATATGTGTTGGGCAGAAGTCATCATGTCGGGAAGGAAAAACAGATGGAATTGGTGGATGCACATGGACTTCACCCTCTTTTGCTGTTGTCTGCTTCGATTTGGCAGGGGATGGATGGATGATTCAATGTTTGATTTGATTCTTTACACATACAAGGTGTTTCTTTTCCCTCATATAATTATTGCTTTTCTTTCTTTCTATAATCTACTTGTTGAGAAAATACTTTAACTAATATCAATATTTGTTGAGGGTACAGACAAAATTAACGTGACCAGTGATTTTTTTTAATTATAAGAAAATCAATCGAAGACGAAATCTCTTAAACTTCTACAATTTTATATCATTTGTAGCGACAGAAAAAAGTTATCCAAGTATGTTAAAAATAAAATCTCCCAAACTTGCATAATTTTTCGCCTAACTACAATAGTTTTGATATTTTTTTCGTCATTTGTTAGATGACAAACGACATTTCTAAAACTTCATGTTTCACTGAAAACTGTTTCCGAAAAATGAATTCTGTAAAATGAATTACAGTTGTTGGAAAATTAATTGCAGAAACCATTTTCCGGTGTTTAGATGATGTTGTACAATTCATTTTACACTGTTTGGTAGAGTTTCCTGAAAATTTCATGAACAATCCACAAACAAACATCGATAATGGTAAAAACAAGTTCCAATCAAAACATGGTTTAATGTTTAGGTTAGGGTTTAGGGTTTAGGGTTTAGGATATCATTTATGGTTTAGACTAGTATTTAGTGTTTATGGTAGCATTTAGGGATTAGTATTTAAGGTATAGATTTAGGGTTTAGACTAATGTTTATGGTTTATGTTAGTATTTAAGGTTTAGGGTTTATGTTGGTGGTTAGGGTTTAGGGTTTATGATTTAAAGTTTTATGGTAACATTTAGGGTTTAGGATTTAAGGTTTTATGGTAACATTTAGGGATTAGTGTTTAGTGATTAGGGTTTATGGTAGCATTTAGAGTCTATGGTTAGTGTTTAGGGCTTATCATTTATGGTTTAGTGTTATGTTAGTGTTTATGGTTTAGTGTTTAGCTTTTTAGTGTTTAGGGTTTAGGTTATCATTTAGAGTTTAAGGTTTATGTTAGTGCTTAGTGTTTAAGGTTTAGTATTTATGTTATCATTTAAGATTTAGGGGTTAATGTTTATTGTTTAGGGTTTATGTTAGTGTTCAAGGTTTAACATTTAAAGTTTAGGGTTTATGTTAAGGTTTAGTGTTTAGGTTAGTGTTTAGGTTTTATGGTTTATTGTTTATATTAGTATTTAGGGAATATGGTTTATGTTGGTGTTTATTGTTTATGGTTTAGTATTTATGTTAGTGTTTATTGTTTATATTAGTATTTAGGGAATATGGTTTATGTTGGTGTTTATTGTTTATGGTTTAGTGTTTATGTTAGTGTTTATTGTTTATGATTTAATGTTTATGCTAGCATTTATGTTTTATGGGTTAGTGTTCAGGGTAAGGGTTTATGCTAGTGTTTGGGGTTTAATATATATGGTTTAACATTTAGGGTTTAAGGTTTATGTAAGTGTTTATGTTAGCATTTAGTGTTTATGGTTTAACATTTAGGGTTTAAGGTTTTGTTTTAGGGTTTAGGATATATCATTTAGGGGTTTGTGTTTATGGATCAGTGTGTATGGTTTAGGGTTATGTTAGTGTTTATGGTTTAACATTTAGGGTTTAGGGGTTTTAATGTTTAAAGTTTAATATTTATTGGTTAATGTTTGGGGTTTGGGGTTTAGGATTTAATGTTTATGGTTTAACATCTAGGGTTTATGGGTTTTAATGTTTAGGGTTTAGGGTTTAGGGTTTAGTTTTTATGTTACTATTTAGGGTTTAGTTTTTATGTTAGTATTTAGGGTTTAGGTTTTAAGGTTTACGGTTTAGGTTAGTATTTGTAGAGAGAATGAGAGGAAGGAAAACGACTTACCGAAAATAAATGGGTAAGTCATTTTACACTAAAACAAGGTCTGTTTTCCATTGACTGTAATTGGTTTTCCGTTGACTTTTTCATTTTCCATGAACCAAACAGCGGAAAGTTATGAAAACGTTTTCAGGAAAACCAATTACAGGGAAACAAAAAGACCCTAAAGTTTACTATTTTACATCATTTGTTGGACGTAGGGGTGTTAAAAAAAATCCGATCTGATTGATCTGATCCGATTATCTGTTGATCCGATCTGAAATTTTAGATATTCGATTCATTTTTTATTTTTCGGATAATTCAGATCGGATATCCGAAAATTTCGGATCAGATACGTATAGTGGTTTTACATTCGGATCGGATATCCGATTATCTGGTATTCGAAAAGTCAAATTTTTTATAGGTATAAATCTTATATATTCGATATTTTTACTAGTTGTATATAAAAAGTTGAAATTTCCATGGATACAATATTGTTATATTCCATGATTTATTGATTTTTATATTCGAAAACCTAAATTTTTCATGGATAGAACCATTAAATTAAAAAATAATTAAATAAATTTATAAATTTCGGATATTCGAATATCCGAGTATCTGATCCGAAAATTCAAATATCCGAATTTTCGGATATCCGGTTTTTTCAAATCGGATACAGATCGCTATTTAGGTGATCCAAATTTTCGGATCGGATCGGATCCGATATCCGAAATGAACACCCCAGTTGGACGACATACAACTTATGTCTAACAGTGACAAGAGCTGACGAGAGAATATTGAAAAATTTACAATACTTACTATAATTACGAAAAGCTGCGAAAGTTTGAGTGATTTTATCTTTGACAAGCCTCGTCAACATTTCTCGTCGATACAACGATTAGTGCTTTTTTATTTTTTATTTTTTTATTGGCTACGTTAACTTTTGTCCATAGATAGTACAAATGTTGATGTTAGTCTAGCTTTTTCTATAGTTTTCCAAATTTATAATAGATTTCTTTTTTTTTTACCTCACCGTAAATTTACAAACTCGATTTACAAATTCGGCTCGAACTTAAAAATCGATTAACTAATTTCGAGTTATTTGAGTTAATTAAATTTTCATTTCATATCTTAAACTCTATTTGATTTTTTTTAAGTCGAGCCAAATTTATGAAATTAGGAGCTAAATCAAAACGAGTAATTTTTTTATTGCGTGGAGTCAACTTTTGCCGTTAATATTTGGAATTACCGTTAAAATGCCATAAAAGAAAACAACGCCAACGAAGAAGTGCCTTTCTTTTTTTTTCAATTTTTTATTCTTGGATTTTGCTTTTTGTTTCACTATGACAAGAGAAAAGTTTGAATGTTAGAATTTTTAACACAATTCAGCTTAATCCAATCTTCAGTCGGGGGTTCCCAAATGGTCGCGGGAGGTGGAGGATGGTTCAAAGAAAACAACCTGTGAGAATTCGACAAAGAATACCTCCGCGAGAGACCAAACCTCAACAGGATTAACATGAAGTGTAGAAAAGATCAAAGTAATCCTCGCTTTCCATAAATGCCATAACAAGAAAGCGATACGGCTCAGACCTTCCGATAAACCAACACGTGAACAAAGCTCCAATAAAGAACTCCACCACTTGCAAAAACTTGGAAAGCCTATCCCTGCGTGGACAAGACAATAGCTGAAGTCCGATGTCATCCAAACTGGTTGGGCGGAAGGACAAAAGAAGAAGATATGTTCTAAACTTTCCTTGAATTAAGGTTTTCATTTGTTGGTAGGGCATTTTGACTTTCTCTCCACATAAAGGACATGATCTTGAGGGGTGAGGGGAGGGTGGAGTTCTCATCTTCCAAATAGAGGACCATATCTTTTTTTCTCTATGAATGATCAAAGCTTGAGGAGGTCGCATCTTTGATATCTTTCAAGTTAGACGGAAAGTCATATCCCGAAAGAACTGAATACTGAACATTTTGGTTATCGTTCCAAATAAGTTCATCATTAACCGAAGGCCCACCAATCAAAATTTGCGAGATCTTTTTTCGTTCTTCTTTGAAAAATAAGACTTCAAGCTTTTTTGATCCCACTTCCGATCCTCCATTACAATAAGATGCGAGACTAATGATTTGAAAGATAGAGGAGGTCTAACGAAACACACTTGAAAGTTTTGGTTATTCGAAATCAATTTATCATTCCAAAGGTCGATATTCTTACCATTTCCAACAGTCCACAAGGAACCTTCTTTAATTGTGTTCACCTTGTAACACCTTTTTTTTAAATAAAATAATACAAAAAAAAGAAGAGAATGGTGCTTGCACGAGGGTTTAAGCCCCCAACTTAGGCTTAGAGAGTGCAAACCTTAACCATTTGGGCTAAGGTAGTATCTGACTATAATCTACCTTAACTTATTTTTAAGTTATCCACTTCTGTTATATCGAAAATAATAAAGGTCTAAATCTTTCCCCCCATGTGTGAATTCAACCCCTTTAAATAGAAATACCACATCTTAAAACCCTAATCACTGGCGACCCATCACCTTCCACCCCATTTCGGCCTTGCGCCGATCTCGACCACGACCGACTTGTGGCGTGCACTGCCACCACCCGCATGCTCGCCGTCGAGCAGCGAATCTGTTGCCACCGACCACTTGCGGAGATCCCCGGTTGATCGTCGAGAAAGATAGATCAAGTTCGGGTGGTAACTCACCGATCACCTCTGTTTTTGGCGTTTTTCAGTGGCCTGAGTTACCCGTTCGTGCCGTCGACACCTCCGGTGGACTCCCGAAGTTGATGCGACCAAAACCTAGTGAATTGATCGCTCATCCGACTCCGTTAAAGCCTCCATTAAAACCTAGATGAAATTTTTGGTTTGGGTGATTTTATAAATTCTGGATCTTCGTTTTTCAGGTTGATTCGTCGCCAAAGGTCTCTCCGTTGATCACTTCGGCGATCGTCCGACGACCATGTTCATTTAGGGTAAGTGGATCAGTTTTATTTCGATCCAAGAATTCGAACCGGTCCGAACCGGTCCAACCCGGTTTGAGTCCAACCTGAGTCCGATCCGACCCGTACCCGACGCCCATCCCGTATGTCAAGTCAACTCAGTCCGAGTCAGCCACTAAGTCTACTCAGCTCGAGTCAGCACAATGAGTCAGTCAAGTCAACTCAGTTGACCTCAGCTTGTTGACCTGCTGATGTCATCATTGACTTTGACCCCGTTGACCTGCTGACGTCAGCGTTGACTTTGACCCCAAAAGTCAAATTTTTCGAAAACTCCTATTTTATGTTTTTCGACATCCTAAGTCTAATTTTGAAGCCCGTTTCACAAAATTCTTACTCGAAGGCCTTCGAATCTGACCTTGAACCTGAGAGTGCTTATGTATTTAATTAATTGGATAAGAGCTTTGTGAATAAGGTTTGATCTTGGGATTTGTGTAATTGAAGGTACTTGCAGTTATTGGAATACTAATTGTTGAGGGATGTCAAATCCGGGTTCAAGGGTGTTCGAATGTCGTTCATAGATCGACCGTTGTAGCTCGGAGCCAAGGTAATACATTACTACCTTCTGCATGCTTTTGCAACATGTTGGTAATTGGTTAACGTTTGCACGACCATGTTTGAGCATGTGATTACTTCCACTTATGTCGATCATTTATGAGATAAAAATAATAATGGCAGTTCAAATACTCGAATAAGAGGTTTGATAAATCGAAAGGGCTTTCGAGTTTAGTAAGCGATTAATAAAAACAGTTGATCTCCAAATCTGATTATGTTGGCTAATGAATTACGAAAATGCCATTGATGTATGAAAATGACTAATATACTCCTATCAATGAAAGTGGTCTAAGAATCTACACTAGATCCGATATATCAACTGATTCTTCTGAAAATCTTGAAACCGGCTTGGGAAGTTATGATAGCGAGGCTTCACTTTTGAGATTGTAAATTTCTCAAATTCTTTTTGAAATTGAATAAATCTCTGAAGACACTTGCGAAAAAATATTTGTATGTTGAATTAGTCAAAATTTCGTAAATTGCTGAATTGATTAAAATGAAAAAATGCTTGGAAATACTGATGATGTTGAAATGATCAGAGTATCCATAATGACAAAAAAAAATAATCTATCCTCGGCACCAAGTGCCAAATTGATCAAAATGATGGTTTTACCCTCGAGACCTTAAATGAAAGAATAGTTGGAAGGACTAAAAGACTTTGAACAATCGTAACACCTTCGAGCTTCAAATTGTCTGAAATACCCTTGGATATTATAATGATTGAGAATATTTCTAAGACATGGAATTGAGAACTCCAAATAAGGTCAACCATGTAATGGTTCAAACAAAAAGTGGTAGTATACGACTCGTGTCTGTTGGTCGTTTATGATACTAAGATGACATTGGAGGAATACCATATGAAGGCGTACAATTTATTGGGAGAAAGTACACAACTAATATTAAGAGAGATCTGTTCTTATAAGGCACATTTGATGTTTTGGAATGAGTTCAAGTGCAATGCACATGTTCGAATACTTGGAAATATCATTCGAATATATGCTCGATTCTTGGTAATAAGTTTAGTGGGCGATTGGTGAAGATGAACTACTTTTGGTTTTACGTTGTGGTCAGTTCTGCGAAACAAATGTTTAAGGCGTACCTATCCGGTTAAATAATAAAAATCGTACTGTTGGGTTCTGACTAGTTCAAGGGGCCCGAAAACCTGAAGAGCAACTCGAATTCTTGAATTCTGTGTATCATTGCTTATGCTTAGTCTGTCTAAATTATCAAATTACCCATGAAGGTCAAAACGACCGTAATACCCTCGTAAGTTGTAACGTTTGATTCGCTCATGGTATATCTGAAATCCCGATAATCCTGATGCATCAACTTCCGATGTTTGATTCGAGCCGTTTATCGAATTCCCCTATTCGTAGGGATCTCATTCTAAAATCCATACAAAGATTGTCGAATGTATCTTTCTGATGCTTATCGGCTGTTTCTCAAAAATAAATTGAGTCGTAAGGCACGTACCATGCATCTGTAAATACTCTTTGTTCTAAACCAAAACACCATCTGCCAAAAATTCAAATGCATGACACTATTATTTGAAAAGAAAGCAGTTCATGGTTTCTGTCCTCTGATATGAAAATATATCTGATACATGGCTTCGAATAACAATAATTGTAATAATAATAATAATAATAATAATAATAATAATAATAATAATAATAATAATAATAATAATAATAATAATAATAATAATAATAATAATAATAATAATGAAACAAAATAAATCTGACATTTGTCTTCAGCTATAAAAAAATAGATCGGATAAATATCTTCTAGTATTACCACCTTCTGTTTATAAACTAAATTCATTTGAGGTGTATTATCTGGGATATAAATGAAGTTCTGTAGGCTCAGTGCTGGTAAGCCCTTCCGAACCTAAACTTCTACGCCCAATGGGCCTAGGGTAAGCCTTTCTGTAAGCTCCTACGCCCGCTACATGGTCTTCCGGCTTGGACGCAGGTATCCATATTCTACAACGGGGTTAACTACCCAACTCAGATGATGATAGATGCCTTGGCCAATGGGATCATTCTAGACAGACCCCCAGAGGAAGCACTGCGGCTGCTGAACCAAGCTGTTAAAAATGACTACAAGTACCCGATAGCCCGCCGAGGCGGCCAGCCACTGCAAATGAGGTAGAAGCCTCAAAATATGTTAACGCTCGCCTCGATACATTGATAGAGTTGGTCATGAAGATTGTGCAACCTGCTGGGAAGGTCTTTTAAGTAAAGGTTGTGGAGCCATTCTGTGGCGAATGTGGGGGCAACCATGATTCCTCTAAGTGCACAACATCTGCTAACTACATGGGAGGATATGAGAGGAATAGTAGGCCTGCCTAGAACACCTACAATCTTGGATGGAAGAACCATCCCAACTTCTCCTGGAGTAACCCAAAGATAGCTGCAAACCTACAACAACTACAGGGAGGCTACCAACAGAACCAGTCCAGGCAGTAGACTCAGCATCCACAAAACAATAACTAACTAGAAGAAACCCTACACACTTTCATGTCTAGAACTAATGACTTTATTGTTCGTACAAATAAATTTATTGATAAAACTGAGTCTTTTATGGACATGACGAAGATGCGGATGAACAACCAGGATGCTACTATAAAGAACCTAGAGACCCAATTTGGGCAATTTACTAAGATATACTGCAGCTGGACAATGGGAGCAGCATCCAACAGCTTAGAGGCAGCATCCAAACCCACTTATGAGCAGTGCAAAGTCATATATACAAAAAGTGGGAGGCAGCTGGATGAGCCCAGGGTGGAGACACAGCCAAAAACCCTACCAGACCCGATAAAGAAGCCTGTCGCAGCAGCACCAACACCAACCGCCCCGACGGTAGAGCAAGACAACGGTCCTAAAACATATGATCCTCCCCAAACTAAGCCCCCAAGCAAGGAGCATATAGAGGACATCTGTATGCCAGAACCATTCCCCCAAAGTATGTCAAAGTATGTCAAACTATGTCAAACATCTCAGAGACATGGTTTCTAAGAAGAAAGGGATTGGGGAATTCGAGACAATGGCTTTCATTGAAGAATGCATGGCAATGCTACACAACAAGCTGTTGCCCAAGCAGGCAGACCCGAGCAACTTTGTTATCCCATGCAAGATAGGAAGCAAACATGAAATCAGAGCACTATGCGACATGGGAGCCAGTATCAACCTTATGCCCAAGGCCGTCTTCGATAAACTAGGTATTGGGCCTGCCAAACCTACCTTCGTCATGCTTAAACTAGTTGACCATTCGTTTGCACTACCGGAGGGAAAAATCGAAGACATCCTGGTAAAGGTGGGCAACCTGATTCTTCCACCTGACTTCCTCATCTTAGATTGCGAGGTCGATGAAAAAGCCCCTATCATCCTTGGGCAACTATAGAGTGTCCATGAGTTCTATATTTTGTACACATTCCTACCCTTATTGTTGTTGTTCTTGAGCTCATTTAGGCATATTTAGGTGCATTGCATGCATTATAACAATATCTTCTCTTTTACCATACTTTTATTGAATATCTTATGCTTGGTGAAGAAAAGTTAGTGTTTTAGTTTACTTTATATTTTCAGGTGCTATAGCTAGGAAGGTAAAGGAGAGGACATGACAGGACGAGAAAGTTGGAACCAAATAAGCTGTACTAAAGCAGCTCAAGATGCTACCAAGGACGCTACTAAAGCAGTATTGCTGCCAAGTGCCGCTCGGGCATGAGTTACACCGACTTAGCCAAGATGGGCCTCGATTTCAAGAGGGCAATTTCCTAAGCCCAATGAGCCCAGTCTCACACTTTTATGAAGCTTGTAGCGGCCGATAGAGCTGATCCAAGAATGATAAGTAGGAGCACTTATCCTTACTTACGGAGGAAGGCAACGTCCAAAGAGTCCATATTTAAGTAAAAAATGAGTCTGTAATTAATGTAAATATGCTTTTAGGACTTCTAGTTTAAGGAGGACTCAAATTTAGGTCATGAGCCCTATATATACCCAATGTATGTAAGGGTATAGGGGCATGCATGTCGTGAGGGATCAACAGCATCTGCCGATGAGAATGTAGATGGGGAAATAGCTAGATGAATTGGAGTGTTGGGGGTTGCAGCCCAACTCTCCTAGGGTTTAGGCGCGTGTATATATAGAAATTTGGGGGGTAACAGTTGTATCATTTTGAGTTGTTTTCAATAATGTTTTGAGCTTGTTTAATCCATGTTCTTTGTTTGTTCAATTAGTCTACACCAGTCAGTTGAAGAGAAAATCCATTTGTCGGGCACGAAAGTGCAAGGCTCATGAAAGGGTTAAGCATGGTCACAACCCGTTGGGGCGTTGCTAACTTGGTTCCACACTAGTCCACATGTTTCATCGGCTAAAAGGGATTACCAACTGAGTTGTCTAATTTGGTTCCACACTAGTCCACAAGTTAAGCAATCTCGAGCATCCTAACCTAGTAATAGGAGGGATCACTGTCGACTATCCTGCCGAACTTGGAATGACTGACACACTTGCCGCCAGGACTTCTTTCTGTTCCACCTGTCGAGACAGTACACACCCATGCAGTGGCAGTGACCTACTGCGGTCGCGTGCATTGGTCGTAAATTGCCGCCCACCATACCCGCCGAGGCAACAATACATGGCAGAACAAACCATACTCAAGCCTTACAATGCAGTCTACAAGCTACTAAGTTGCACTAGTCTTACCCAACTTATCACCCAATCTCTCCCTATCATTCCTCTCATCACTATCTTTATCTTAACTTGTGTTTATATATTTCCACATCATGAGATTTAATTGCGCATTTACTAAATCTTTGTCCAGGAAACCATTCGTAGGAGCTATTCCAATCCCCGTGGGAGACGATATCTTTTATACTATAACTTGACAGAGTGTGCACTTGCGCTCATAAATAGAGAACACCCAAACGCTCTACAAGTTTTTGGCGCCGTTGCCGGGGATTGGAAACATCAACTACGTTTGAATTTCTGCACTCCTATTTAGTTTTTGCTCATTAAATCTCTTTTCATTTATTTGTCTAAAAAAATAGCCTCTTTGTTTTCTTGGTGTATGTCCCGCCAGGGAAGCAAGGTTGGCAGCAACATCCACCTGAGAAGGAGAAGGATATGCCCAGACGAATATCCAAACACAAAGATCCTTAGGAAGTGGTTATGCTTGGAAAAAGCGCAGCCCAACATAACCTAATTATTATTTTAATTTTAATTTATTTTTATGTATTAGGATTAGATTTAATTTTTGTATTTATTTTTTATTTCAGGTTAGGAATGGAGGAAAGACCAAGAAAGATGAAAGAATAAAGAAGAGGCCCAATTAGCGGCCAAGGCAGCCTACGACAAATGAGCATAACAGCTAGTGGCTTCATAACGGCTAGCTGCAACGGCTAATTTACCTCGACGAGCGGAATGGATATCTGCGTAACGGCTAGAACCCTGTTATTCGCGCCGCAATAATTGTCACTCTTTGGCAGCGTGACTGCCAAGGCAGTGGAGAGAAGCGGCTATATAAGGCCAACTATTCTCCCACCCCGTTCTTCACTTTGCTCTCTCTTTTACTCTAAATTCATTCTATAGTCTTTGATTCCAAGATTTCTTTGCTTTATTTTCTTTCACATTCTTTTTGCTTTCTTTAGGATAAACAACCATCCCACAAACTATGGCCTCGTCACAGCACCCTGCCGCGACGTCCAAAACCTAATACAAGAGGTTCTTGAAACCTGATGTCGAGGAGGTCTACAACAAGTTCTACAGAGAAAGGAAAATATAGGAAGAGATGGGTTTCCATTACACCCAATCCGATGGGGACTTCGGGTTGGAACACTCCCTTTTTGAAAGGATTCACAATATTGCCTAGGACCAGTTCGCACGACAGCCAGAAGGAATCAACAACAACCATATGCGAGAGTTCTATGCCCACCAACCAAACTCGAAGAGTCCTTTTGTCTATGTCCAAGGAGAAGGAGTCAAGTTTACTGCTGACATGATCCACATCTTCTATAGCATTGAAGTCAACGACAACCCGCATGGGGAGTGGGAATCATATATGACGGGGGCTGACTACAACCAAATTAAGAAGGAGCTCCGCAAGTAAAAAACCAAATGGCTTATAGGTAAGAACAACATGTCAGTCAACCGTCGAGATTTGCTGCCGGAGGTAGCCCTTTAGAGTTATTTTGTCCAGCACCGCCTGATGCCAACAACGCATGAATCAACTGTATACATGATGCGGCTTGCTCTTACCTGCAGTATAATAAACGGGCGACAAATCAAAGTGTATCGGACGTGCAGGAGGCCTTTGTGGCCTACCTGCTGGACAAGTACAAGGACACCGTACCACAGTTGCCTGCATTTCCAATGAAGCTAGCAGTATCAAAGCCAATACACATCACCCCAAGACCCGCTGCTGCTCCTGCCGCTGATGACAGCGAAGCGCCACACTACCGCCCAAAGAGAAGAACCTCCCCAACTCCTATCCAGCCCTATGACCTCACCTCTTCTTCAGAATCAGAAAAGGAAGAGAAGACAATTGCTGACTCCCCAATAGCCAAAGCCACTGCTGCCAAAGACACCGGATACTCAGACATGGAGATTTTAGACTCCTTTGAAGATGAACCGGCCGAGGCAGCACGAAAGGGAAAGCGACCAGCCGCAGATGCCCAGGGTGGAGAAGTTGAACGAGAAACCAAGAAGCCCACCCCCAGCCGCCGCGTAGCAAGAAGAAGAGCCCAGCAAAAAGACCATCCGCTATGCGCCGCCTTGTCCTGCCTGGCTCCTCAGAATCTTCATCTGACTAGGCAGCAACAGAGGGGAACTCCCCCAGCCTATAGCACCAT
Organism: Hibiscus tridactylites; assembly: GCA_958450335.1. Lineage (NCBI taxonomy): Eukaryota > Viridiplantae > Streptophyta > Magnoliopsida > Malvales > Malvaceae > Hibiscus > Hibiscus tridactylites. The sequence goes on from OY288280.1 coordinate 36,869,165, forward strand.
TTTTCTTTTTTCTTTTTTTATTTTTTATTTTTTATTTTTTTGTTTTATTTGTTTTACTTTTTATCTTTTATTTTCTGTTTTTAATTTTTATTTTGTAGAGGCATTGAGAACAATGCCAACCTTGAGTTTGAGGGAATTAGTCCTGTTTGTTTTCTTTGTTTTAGGTTCATAGCATTTAGATGCATATGTAGATTTTGTCCCCTAGTACTTAATGAAATAGAATTCGTTAGATTAAAAACTTGTGCCTATGATAGCTTAGCCGATTACTTATATTCACACCATTCTAAAATTTTTAACCTAACTATGGGAAGAAGCATGAAAATACTTAGGAAGAATTTTTCTTTTTGCCAACTATCTTTACACTTGACTGTTAAATGCTAAATTTTTGCTTAAGTTCTAAGTTTAACATTGCTTGCCTTCATTGATAAAAGTTTCTTGATTGAATACAGGTTTGCCGCCACGACAGCACAGGGCAGCACAACAAAGAAAATGCAAACCCTAGAGGTGCCCGAAATAGGCTCTAGGCAGAAAGGATAAATACCCTAGAGGTGCCCAAAACAGGCTATAGGAAGGATCATGACCAAGGACACTCCGCTGCTATCAAAGTCCGTGAATCTAAACCAAATGACGGACAAATTAGCAAGAGTGAATGAAAGTCTACACGGGATGACTCTATTCGAAGATTTCAGAGTTTCGTAGAGTGTACCTTCCTTAGTTTCAAACCCGGAGAATAGTTGTGATGAGCTGAAGCCCTTATAGCCATGATCGGAAAAAGAATACAAAAGTGCCCAACTGTGCTGCCAAGGCAGCGACTCGTATCCTTTCAAGTAATTTAATTATTTTAGGCATACATTGTTAACTGGGTAACTTCAGCATTAATTGCATGAACACAGACCTGCACACACTATACCGGCATTCAGAAAATTAATCTAAGTTATTTCATGTCATTCCCTGTCGCTAACATTTTATAGGTGTCACAGCCTTGGGGCAAGAAATCAAGTTAAAAGCTAACATTCTATTAATTTTGCGCTAAGGGCAAATTTACTAGTTAGGTTGCATTGCTTAAGGACAAGAAATAGTTCGAGTTTGGGGGTGTGTAGAGTGTCCATGAGTTCTATATTTTGTACACATTCCTACCTTTATTATTGCTGTTGTTGAGCTCATTTAGGCATATTTAGGTGCATTGCATGCATTATAACAACATCTTCTCTTTTACCATACTTTTATTGAATATCTTATGCTTGGTGAAGAAAAGTTACTGTTTTAGTTTAGTTTACATTTTCAGGTGCTATAGCTAAGAAAGTATAGGAGAGGACAAGATATGACAAGACGAGAAAGCTGGAACTAAAGGAGATGTACTGAAGCAGCTTAAGATGCTGCCAAGGACGATTTTGAACCAGTATTGCCGTCAAGTGCTGCCCGTGCAAGAAGTTACACCGACTTAGCCATGATGGGCCTCGATTTCAAGAGGGCAATTTCCTAAGCCCAATGAGCCCAGTCACACTTTTCTGAAGCCTGTAGCGGTCGATAGAGTTGATCCAAGTCCGATAAGTAGGAGCACTTATCCTTACTTTAGGAAGAAAGAAACGTCCAAAGAGTCCATATTTAAGTAAAAAAGGAGTATGTAATTAATGTAAATATGCTTTTAGGACTTCTACCTTAAGAAGGACTCAAATTTAGGTCATGAGCTCTATATATACCCAATGTATGTAAGGGTATAAGGGGATGCATGTCGTGAGGGATCAACGACATCTGCTGGTAAGAGTGTAGATGGGGAAATAGCTAGATGAGTTTGAGTTTTGGGGGTCGCGGCCCAACTCTTCATAGGGTTTAGGCGCGTGTATGTAAAGTAATTTGGGGGAAATGATTGTATCATTTTGAGTTGTTTTCAATAAAGTTATGAGATTGTTTAATCTATGTTCTTTGTTCGTTCAATTAGTCTACACTAGTTAGTTGAAGGGAAAATCTATTTGTCAGGCACGAAAGTGCAAGGCTCATGAAAGGGTTAAGCACGATCACATCCCATTGGGGCGTGGCTAACTTGGTTCCACACTAGTCCACAAATTTTAGCAGCTAAAAGGGATTGCCAACCGAGTTGTCTAATTTGGTTCCACACTTGTCCAAGAGTTAAGCAATCTAGAGCATCCTAACCTACAAATAGGAGGGGTCACTATCGACTATCGTGCCGAACTTCGAATGACTACCAGACTTGCCACCAGGACTTCTTTTCTTTCCACCTGCCGAGACAGTACACACCCCTGTAGTGGTAGTGACCTACTGGGGCCGCGTGACAGGGTCGTAGTTTGCCGCCCACCATACCCATCGAGGCAGCATAAAACATACTCAAGCTTTACAATGCAGTCCACAAGCTACTAAGTTGCACTAGTATTACCCAGCTTATCGCCCAATCTCTCCCTATCATTTTTCTCATCACTATCTTTATCTTTACTTGTGTTTTTATAATTCAACATCATGATATTTAATGGCGCATTTACTAAATCTTTGTGCAGGAAACCATTCATAGGAGCTATTCCAATCCCCGTGGGAGACGATATCTTTTATACTATAACTTGACAGGGTGTGCACTTGCGCTTATAAATTGAGAACACCCAAACGCTCTACAACGACCATTCTTGGCCACGGGCAGAACACTTATAGATGTAGAACTTGGGGAGATGACAATAAGGGTAGAGGACCAGAGCATTAAGATGAATGTGTTACAACCCTCAGAAAAAGAAAAAGGATGCCCATATGAGAGAGTTGCCAAAATAAGTGTAGAAACAGGTCAGGGCAGCAACTGCCGCTACAGACCCAAGGGCAGGCTAAATGACCAGTAACGCAGCACCTGAAGGAACAAGAGGACCCCCTGAAGGGAAGAAAAAGTCAAACCACCTTAGGAAGTAGTTATGTTTAGGAGATGCACCCAAATGCATTCCCAACATAACTTAATTTTTATTTTTATTGTATTATTTTTATTTTTATGCATTAGGATTAGAGTTCATTTTAAGATCATATTAGTTTTTAGATCTTTATCTTTCATAAGTTATTTAATTATTTTTATTTTCATTTTTTAAGTTTAGGAATAAAAGAGCAGGATCAAGAAGGAGGCCCAGCAAGGAGCCCCCCACCATCCAGCCGAGACAGCGGCCAGTGCAGCAACACGTAACAACTAGTTTGCCGTCAATGGCTAGCTACCAATGGCTCCGAGAATAACAGGCAGAAAATCAGGAAACGTGTGCAAGTAAATTGGACCGTTGGGCATTTAATGCCGCCACGACACCTCTCGACAACCCTTATTTATACATCTGTCACTCAATTCATTTACTTTACTTTCACCTTCTTGCTATCTTCTTTTTGATCCCCCTGCTCTCTCGTTGTTTTTCTTTCTTGTTTCAGTAACATACAACTACTCACACGACATCCACATCACAGCCTAAACCCACCTACAGAAGATTTTGCTACAAGGAGGACAAGGAGAGATACATAAACCAATTCTCTAAGCAGGCAATATGCGAGGAGCAAGGTTTCCATTACACACAGCAAACGAGAGACCTTGGTTTAGAGCCTGCCCTGTCAAGACCATCCACAACAAGGGATGAGAGATGATTTCTCGATAGCCAGAGGTAGTCAACATCACCATCGTCAGGGAATTCTACTCCCATCACCCTTGCCCGGAAAAGCCATTTATCTATGTCCGCAGGGAGCCGATCAAGATGAACGCCGCTGCCATCAACAGATAGTGTAGCCTTGACATGCATGACAACCCTCATGAGGAATGAAGGCAGTCACTGACGGCTACCAACTTCGAGAAGATCAAGGCCAAACTCTGCAAGCCCAACACGCCATGGTTGGCAGGCAAACATGTAGGATCTGTCCAGTGTCGCCACCTACTGCCCGAGGCAATGTTGTGGAACACCTTTGTAAAAAGGCGCATGCTACCCACCTCCCACAACTCAATCTTTGACCGGCTGCGCCTTGCCCTACTTCATAGCATTCTAATGAACTGACCGATAAATGTTAGGGAAATCATCTGTACGAAGATCCACAACTACTTCAAAAAGAAGAAAGGAAGGTTGTACTTCCCATCTCTCATCACATGTCTTTGCACCAACTTTGGTGTCCCGGCAGAGCCTAAAGATGAGTTAACAACTTCCAAAGAAGGCTAGACAGGAAAAGTCCCATACAGATGATGCAGGATGCAGAAAAAGAGTCAACAACACCAAGCCAACCTTCAGCCGCCCAAACTGAGACCCCAGCCACCCCCGGCAATACTGAAGCTGCCCAAGAAAATGAAGTCCTCACATTGCTGCACACCCTTATAGACAACACAAAATGCATCGAGCAGTAGTAGCTGGCCTTCATGAAATATGTGGGGGAGGTCCAAGAAGCCCTTGTGGCTTATCTCCTGCAAAAATTCCCTGGCGAGGGTCCTATCCTGCCTCCATACTCTGCAGAGCTTGCAGCAGCAGCCCAAGAACAAAGAATGCTGCCAACCGCTGCTACCCACCAGGTGCCCTCTCCGACGCACTATCCAACTTATTCAGCCACCACCCCATCCAACACAATGACAAACTCTTCTGAGATAGACTAGCAGCATCATTCACTTGCTTACACAGCAGTGACGGTGGAAGATACCTCCTCGTCAGAGGAGATTTCGCAGCATCCGCACGAACCAGAAACATAAGTGGTAGTAGCAACATCATCCATCCCAATGGCTTTTATCCCTTCGGCAGCACCCACGAAGTAAGGCACTAGGAAGAGGAAGCGGCACATAATAGTCACTGAACCTGTCGACTTCGAGACGGAGTCAGAAGAAAGCGATGCACATCCTGTCAAGCCTCAAGAAGAGCCACATCATATGCCGAAGAGAGTCCAGCCGCCGCGGAAAGCAAAAACCTCACATGCTAAGACTGCCGTCAAGACATTTGTCGGCCGCCGCTTCGTCATCCACATGTCTTCCTCCTCCTCAGTTGAAAAGACTACAACCTCCTCTCAACCCTTAGCAGACTTTTAGTTTTTCTTTTCTTTTCTTATTTTTCTTATTATATTTTATTTATTTAATTTTTAACTTGTATTTATTTTTCTTTAATTTATTTTTCATGTTTTGTGCATTGAGGGCAATTCCCATCTCGAGTTTTGGGGGGATAGCTCTTGCATCTTTGGTCTAGGCATACTTAGTCGCATATAGGTAGCATTGTACTCGCCTTAGTAATAATCAGGAAAGAAAAATTTGTTACAACTTGTGCTTATGATAGGATAGCTGACTAAGTTATTTTCGCACCTAATGTAAATTGAACTTAATCTTGGGAAAATCATGAAATATGACTTAGATTTTTTTCTCTTTGCCTAAAAATTTCAAACATCTCTACTATTTGATGAATTTGTTAGAATATTTGATGAACATTGTCTGTTTATTTTTAGAATTCTTTGCAAAGTTCTAACAATGATTGCAGGTAGCCACCAAGGCAAGAAAAAGAAACAGAATGATACAACACTGCCACGACAACAGAATCAAAAACAAAGAACAATGTTGTTTTACCCTAGAGGTGCTCGCAACAGGCTCTAGGAAGAATCATATGCGAGGGCACTTCGCTGCTGTCAAAGTCCATGAATCTGAAAGCCTTGAAGTGACGGACAAATTAGCATGAGTGAATGAAAGCATTCACGGGATGACTCTACTCCAAGGGTTCGGGGTTTTGTAGTTTGCTCCTATCTCAACTTCAGACCTAGAAGAGCAGTTGTGATAAGCTTAAGCCCTCATTGCCATGATTAAAAATATTGTGCTTAATTGTGCTGCCTCGACATCAACCTTTAAATCACAACAACATCTTTGTTTAATCATTTATTTTGCATATCCAGCATGTATACAGACAAACATGCACACACTACACTGCCATAAGAGACTTAATTTTAAGTTATTTTCTTGCTTATTTCCCTTCACTAATTTAATATAGATGCCACGGCCTAGAGGCATAAAATCAAGTTAAAAACCAATTCTTCTTTTTGATTATTATTAGAGCAAGTATTTTAGGTTGCATTGCTTAAGGACAAGCAATAGTTCGAGTTTCGGGGTGTATAAAGTGTCCACAAGTCCTATATTTCATGCACATTCAACCTCTTATTATTATTGTTTTTAAGCTTCTTTTAGGCATAATTAGGTTCATGCATTTCATTTTACAGTATTACTTTAACTTATCTTGTTTTTATAGATTATCTTTCATTTGGTAAAGAAGAGATAATGCTTTAGTGTATTTTTGTTTTAGGTAATAAAAGCTTAGAGAGGGAAAAAGGAGCTGAGGATGCAACGCTAAGGCAGAAAACCAAGGGGATGTACTAATGCAGTTCCAACTGAAAACAGTTGCTGCCGAGTAATGTTGCCGCCAATCTTGCTGCCCACAACAACAAACTATGGAGTTGGAAGACCAAAGTGTGATTTGTAGAGCTAAAAACCTTGAGTCTACCGCCACCATACATTCAATTTTCCGACGTCTGTAGTAGTAGATAGAGCCGCCGAAGTAAGATCTCAAGGTTACTTGTGGGTTAAGGCAAATGAGATAAAGTCCACATTCAATGCAAAGAAGTCAGAGTTTAATGTCACATTAAATGTGGAAAGCTACTTTTGAGGACTTCTACTTTAAAGAGAACTTAACCTAGTTAGTTGTCTATAAATACTCGTTGTACTCCTAGTTCAAATCATCTTAGGTTTTCTACAGACATAGCTAGTGTTCTCTGCCGCCGCCATGTTTTAAACTTCATTTGGGTTAAGGGTTATGTTGTAAATTAGTTGTGAAACAATTGTATTAGGTTTTTGAGTTGTTTTCAATAAATATTCCAAGTTTGCTTAATCTATGCACATCATTCTTTCAATTAGTTCTAACCGTTCACTTGAGAGAACCCATTTAGGGGGCACGAAAGGGTTAAGCACGGTCACAACGTGTAGAGGCGTGACTAACTTGGTTCCAAAAGTTCACAAGTTTCAGCGGCTAAAAGGGATCACCAACCGAATTGACTAGCTTGTGTTAGGTTTACATTGAGATTGCTAGGTATTGCCTACATCACGCGAGCATTCAAGTATCCTTGCCTAGACATAGGTAGGATCACTATCGACTATCCCGCCGAACTTAGAGTATCTGCTAGACTTGCCGCCAGGACTTCTCCCCATTTCACCTGATAAGATAAAGAAAGTTGCAAGAGCAGTGACCCACTACGGCCGCGTGACAGGGTCGTAGTTGTCGTCCGCCATTACCCACTGAGGCAGCATATAGTGGCAGCACGAAACAACTTAGCCTTTTACAATGCAATTTTACTCTAAGTGGCAGTATAACCTTGACTGGTTTATCAACCTGAATCACCTCTTTTATCATTTGTGTTTAATTTTATTTCACGTTTCATCTCAACAATCACCTTACCAGTGTTTTTACTTTACCTTGTGCAAGGACTACAAAATGAACAAAGATGACCAATCCTTGTGGGATTCAACATCTTTTATACTATAACTTGGCAGGAGTGTGCACTTGTGCTCTCACAAAAAGGGAACACCTACACACCCTACAGGGTGCGTCACCATGGTTCAATAGATTTCCTTTGAATAGGACAAGACAATCTGATTATGGCAGATCAGTGGTTTATAGACACCCACTGGATCATTCGACATATGCGTTTGGAAGCCGATGACAACCTAACATATGTCCTTTCCCTGTTAAAGGAGAATGCTCGAGAATGGTTGGAAATCATAGTGTTGGATGGTACCCTAACCGACCTTCATGAAATGACTTCTTGGATGATTTTGAGAGAAAGTATGAGGGTGAAGCCCATATTGATAGTTTGAGAGATCGATTCACTCATTTGGTCCAAGGGATCCAGTCAGTCTTTGAATATGAACAAATGTTCCTGCTACGAAGAAGATGAGGTGCAAGAGGTTTCGAAAGGGTTTGAGGAAGGAAAGTTGGACATACTTGACTACTACTCCACCAAAGGTGTTTTTAGAATTGACCTCTAGTGGGCATGTAAGTTTGAGTGGGAGGGCTCAGAACTTCTCTAACAACTCGCAGTCCTACTCTAGAAGGAACAAAATTTGATGGAACCAAGGTAGAGGAGCTTCAAACCAGAATTCATGATAAGATCATAGGTCGGAATTTGCTGGCCATAGGATGCCTTCGTCATCTTCGTCTATGATGAGCTCGGAGGGCTCAAAGAGGAGTTCGGACGCATCAGTTTGTGATCAATGTGGACATAAGCATCGAGACGAGTGTTGGGGGATATTCAAAGTTTGCTATGGTTGTGGGTTACCGAATCATTATGTGAAGGATTTTCTGGAAGCTACCGACACCATTGCGGTTCAGACTCAGAGGACCTCTTATCTAACTCAGAAGGGTTGAATATTTGCTAGAGGATGAGCGAGCCACATGTATGGACATCATATTGGGGGTACATTCTAGTTCACTACGAGGGCAACAACGAGAAAATATACAGTCAAGGCTTAGGAGGATTGCGAAGCTACCGATGCCATCTCATGTACATTTACCTTGTTTTCAGTTCCCATTGTTGCTTTAGTGGACTCAGGGTCTACCCATTCTTACATTTGTATTGGAATATCTAAACAGTGGGGTATTTTTGCCGAGGATCTTGAGATAAGAGTCTGTGTGACTAGACTTTTGGGGTCTGATGTTTTAGTATATAAGGTCTATCGAAGGTGTCTGATTGAGGTCCAAGGATCGATATTTCGGGCTGATCTGATTGTTTTGCAGTTTCAAGAGTGTGATGACATGGATTGATTATTTGAGAATGACGCGCGTTTGTGTTTTAGTGCGGAGATCCTTAAGCTTCGTGGTTTTAATGGGGCCAAGTTAGTGGTGAAAAGCGAGAGAAAACATTGTATTTCCAACGTAGTATCGGTTTTAGCGGCACAAAGGATGATCCATCAAGGTTGTGGGGCTTTCTTGGTTCACATGGTTGATACAAGGGCTGAAAGGTTGATGCTTGAGAGCCTTCAGAATGTTAGAAGGTTTGTCAATGTGTTTCTGGAAGAGTTACTTGGACTACCTCCAGATCGTGAGCTAGAGATTTGGATAGAGGTGATGCCAGGTACGACACCAGTTTCTATTGAACCATATCACATGGCACCAACAGAATTGAGAGAGTTAAAGAATCATATTCAATATTTTTTAGAAAGATGATTCATTCGACCTAGCATATCACCTTGGCGTGCACCGGTCTAGTTTGTCAAGGAGAATGGCGGTTCAATGAGAATGTGCATTGACTATCATCAGCTCAACAAGGTAACATTGATTAACCGATATCCTCTACCAAGTATTGATGAAATGTTTGACCACTTGAGGGGTACCTGTGTTTTCTCAATGATCAACTTGAGGTCGAGATATTACCAGTTAAAGGTAGTAGAAGAGGATGTCCAGAAAACTACTTTCAGGACGTAGTACGGCCGTTACGTGTTATTGGTAATGCCATTTGGGCTTACCAATACACCTACAACTTTTATAGAATTGATGAACCGAATCTTTCAGCCCTGCCTATATCAGTCTGTGGTAGTCTTCATTGATGATATCTTGGTTTACTCGAGCTCGAAGGATGAGCACGACTATCACATTCGTCTTTTCCTTCAAACCTTAAGAGAAAGAAAGATTTACGCCAAATTGAGTAAGTGTGAATTTTGTCTTTCCGAGGTGGCGTTATTGGGCCACATTGTTGCGGTGGATGGGATATGTGTATATCCGTAAAAGATTCAGATAGTGGTAGAGTGAAAACCATCTAGGAACATCTCGAAGGTCCATAGTTTCCTTAGACTTGCCAGATATTGTCGTCATTTTGACAAGGGTTTTTCTATCATAGCAGCACCTATGACCATGTTGTTACATAAGAGAGTTCTGTTTGGGTTGATTGAGAGAAGACAACAAAGCTTCGAGCAGTGGAAGGCTTATCTTAGGGAAGCTCAGGTTTTGATGCAACCTGAGTCAGGAAAGGATTATGTGGTGTTCAATGATGCTTAATTGAATGGGCTTGGTTGTGTTCTCATGCAAGAGGGTAACGTGGTTGCTTACGCCTCGAGACAACTTAAGCCTATTGAATGGAATTACCCTACACATGATTTGGAGCTTGCAATTGTTATCTTTGTGTTGAAGATTTGGAGGGACTATCTCTATGGAGAAAAGTGCTATATCTACATTGAGCATAAGAGTTTAATGTATCTTCTCACCCAAAAAGAGTTGAATTTGAGGCAAAGACGATGGATTGAACTGCTAAAGGATTATAATTGCATCATAGAGTATCATCCGGTAAGGCTAATATTATTGCCAACGTTTTGAGTCGAAAGTTTATGTCAGACTTGAGTGTGATGTTTTCTCGGTTGAGGATGACCGAGGATGGCATCTTGTTAGCCGAGCTTCGTGTGGAGCCTACCTTAGTGCAAGTGTTCAAGAGAACACAAGTGTTGAAGGAAGAGTTAGTGGAAAAGATAGAGATGGTTCAGAGATTTGAGACATCTAGTTTGGATGTGCGAGATGGGGGGATCGTGTACTTCAAAAATTGGTTGTATGTTCCAGCCTTGGAGGTTTTGCGGGACTGTATTCTTCGACAGGCGCACCTTAGTATGTTTTCTATACATCCGAGTAGCAATAATATGTACTAAGACCTTCGTTCTTTTTATTGGTGGCCTAGTATGAAAAAAGATGTATCTGAGTTTGTGACTAGATGCTTAACTTGTCAACAAGTTAAGGATGAACACCAGGTTCATTTGGGTTTGCTTCAGCCCATTTAAATTCCATAATGGAAGTGGGATCGGGTGACCACAGATTTTGTGACGGGTTTGCCGTTGACCCAAAGGAATCATGATGCTATATGGGTAATAGTAGATCAGTTGAACATGTATGCTCATTTCTTGCTTGTGCGTATGGATTTTACGCTTGAGAGGTTGACGTGGTTGTACATATAAGAGATTGTGAGGTTACATGGAGTGTCATCATCAATGATATAGATATTGTGAGGTTATATAGAGATCCTTGGTTCATAGTGAGAGTGTTGAATAAAATTCATGAAGCTTTGGACACATGTTTCATTTTAGTACTGCATTTCATCCTCATACTGATGGTTAGTCTGAGCGAGTCATCTAGATTTTGGAGGATATGCTTCGCTGTTGTATCATTGATTTTGCGGGGAGTTAGTAAGAGAAATTATCGCTTGTTAAATTTTTCTATAATAACAACTTCCAATCGAGCATTTAAATGGCTCTTATTGAAGCCTTCTATGGGTGTAAGTGTAGAACACCATTGTGTTGGACCGAGCTCAATGAGAGAAAGATTGTAGGATTAGATTTGATTAAGAAAACCGAAAAGAAGGTTTAGATTATCAAGGAAAGACTGCAAGCGGCTTTTGGTCGTTGGAAAGCTTATGCATATCAGAGACGTAAGCACATCGAGCAAGAGATTTGTGACAAGGTGTTCATCAAGGTGTCACCATGGAAAATAGTAGTCTACTTTGGGTGGAAAGGCAAATTGAGCCTGAGGTTTATTAGATCGTATGAGATTCTAGAGAGAGTTGGACTCGAAGCTTATCGGTTAGCCTTGCCTCTAGAGATGACGTGCATTCATAATGTGTTCCATGTGTCTATGTTGAGACGCTACTAGTTCGACCCGCCGCATATCATCCCGCTTGAAGAGATTGAGATCAACACCGATTTGACCTATGAAGAATAGCCAATAAGTGTTTTGGATAAAGGATTCAATGAGCTTCACAACAAGTGCATTCATTTAGTTATAATGTTGTGGAGAAAAAAAAAGGCGAGGAGGCTACATGGGAGGCCGAGGAGGACATGATGTTGCTTTATTTATATTTTTTTCAATTAGGTAAATTTCGAGAATGAAATTTTCTTTAAGGAGTGAAGAGTTGTAATGACCCGCATTTTGGAATTCGTGGGTTGGTTAAACCTAAAACGTGGGCCGTGAGCTTTGGGGAAAGAGTTTGGACCTTTGAGTGCTCTTGAGAGCCTATATGGGCTTGCTTCTTGTCCTATAGCTTTAGGCTTTGGTTAGGATGAGAAAGGATCAGGTTTTGTGGGGCATTTTGGTAAAACATCCCATTTTTTGAAGGTAAAGGCTGCCTATCCTCTATGTTTCTGTAGAGTTTTTATGAATGTGAGATTACCTTGTTCCCTACTAATTTTTCTTATATCTTTCTCTTCTTCCATCACCCTAACCCCTAAAAAAAGTTCCAATCTTTTCCTTCTATAATGGTGGGTTCAGATTTTGAGTTGAGAGAGTTGGAATCTACATCAAGGGGTGTACACTTAGAGGTAAGAAACATCAAGATTGGAGGTGGAAGAGAAATATGGGTTTAGTGGGGCTTTTGAGGAAAATGGGTTCGAGAATAGTCAATCCCATTTTTTTTAGCTTAAGAGTAAGCTTTAGTGTCTCTTTCCTCAATTGCAAAGTTGTAATCCAAATTTACAACTCTTTGTGTAGTGAAAGAGGTGGGAGAATCTTCCATGGAGCTTGGGAAGAGGAAGGCTTAAGAAGCTTGGCTAGAGACATCTTTTCCAACTTTAGAATCAAGGTTAGTACACTACTATCTCCTTTGCTTTAATGGACATCACAAATTTGATTGCTTTGTTGCTTGGTTGATATTTTTGGATTGCTTGGGTGCTTGAGACCTTTCTAAAGGCTAAATCTGAAATTTGTATTAAAATGGCGTAAAAATGGTAGGAACCCACTTAAACTACCTCTCATAACTTATAGGTTCGATTTGGGTTTTTTCATATGGGTTTGAGGGTGATGGGAGTGATTTACGAGCTCTAAAATTCAAAATTTGGGATTGTGTACCGATAAGGTATGAACCAGAATTGGTACCCCGTCTTCTAAGTGACAAACTCCAACAAGTTCTGAAGGGTGTATCGGTACGAGCTTAGACTATATCAGTACCTCATGTTTTTCAATAACTCTAGCAGCAAAAATGAGTATCGGTACGCTTGGGACGTATAAGTACATGGTTCTCGTGTACCGATACAAGGTTGTGGTTAACCCCTTTTTCATGTGAAGCCGAGTTCGAGGGGCTGATAATTCGAGGAATATGGCTCGATGGTCTTCTAATGTGATAAAATAAATAGTAAAATTGAGAAATTGACATTTAACCCTCATATACGAGCATAATGTGTAATAACTTTGTAAACTTGGGTGACTTGTTTATAATAGTAATAATAGTGATCCTTGGTGGATCAAGTGTTGTTGTGTGCCAAGTAAGGGCACTTGTTTGGTTGAGTCACCATTCGTTGTTGGGATCCGAATACCCAAAGAACGTGTTGCAAAACCATTAGATGAGATGCCAAATATACGCTCCTAAGGCTGTGTGGCACCGAGCCTCATCCGATGATACTCGATGAGAGATTCCGAGTACGAGTGTACGTTTCCAAGGATGTATGACACCAAACCTCACTCTAAGTTTGTTGGTATGATGCAAATTAACTTTGTGAGATTAATGCATTCTTTGTTGTTTGCTATGTGTTTAGGCGGCTAGATGTAACCCCCTCGACTCGACCTGGACGAAAGACCGAATCGAACGAGTTATATAGAGAATATTGAAGTAAAAATGAAGGCTTAGCTCAACAAAGGACCATATTTTTTCCTTTTTATCTTGTCTAGATGCACATTTTTACCCTACGTGTTAAGACTCGCAGCGGAAAAAAAAACATCAACTCAATCGGACATCGATTTGGCATACAATTGATTTCAAACATATTTTAGGGACCAAAATGTAAATTATGAAAAATGTAGGGAGTTTAACTAATTTTAAGTTACCATCCTTTAATTAGTCGTATTAAATTCCACTCTGTCAAATCTCAGCTCAAACCAATCATTCCAACACATTTAATTGTGTAACACCTCATACCCGGCCTGGCCGAGAACCGAGTCAGAGAGTGCTACTGATGAACAATACCACAAAATTTCATTCAATAACTGATGATTGATCAACATTAAACAATCAAGACATCACCAGATATTCATCTTAATCCAATTTATCCATTAGAAAATAGTAACTAATTATATAGGACCAATTTATAACAATTGCAAGTTTTAGGGACTAAACTATAAATCTTGACAATTTAGAGTTTTTTGATGCAATTAACCAAGCTGAAATGAAATTCAATGCTACATGAGCAAACGTGTAAAACTTCATGCCATTTGAAGTCCATTTGCTCATTCAATTTATTCATCCAAAATTCGGTGACCATTTTGTGAACAATGTAAACTATCAGATTATGCCTTTTTAACCAACTTAACTAACCATGTATTGAAACGTCCTAGGGTTGTACCAATATGGGGGTATGATGGTTAACTTATGCTAACTTGTCTTTCAGACCGTATCGATACATGCAAGCCTTGTATCGATACAGGTTGACTTCATTTGACTTTGACTTTGACCTGTATCGATATGGATTAGACACGTATCGATACAGGGAATTCCAGTGGCAAAATGTTTCGATACAACCTCAAGCTCGTATTGATAGGCCTTATCCAATAGTCCAAATTTTGCCTAACCGTATCGATACACCATTACTCGTATCGATACGACATGACCTATACTGACAGATTTGGCAAGTTTTTAATCAAATTGAACTACCAACAATGTCTAAATGCAACGAAACTTTACACACAACATTTCAATGATATAAACTACTAGCATTTCAAATTTCATGATCATACGAATACGTTTACTATGTTTTGACCTTAATGAGCTAATTATGCAACTTTATACCACTTTAAGCCAAAACAAAAGGACATCTAGGGCCATCAACCACATTACAACATATGCATCTCACAACATAACAAAATTGGCATAAACGACTACTTCGACTACTTTGCCATCTTCCTAGGAGTTCTTAAGGCCAAAATACATTACTTTAGGGCTTGTAGTGACATGTCCTGCCTTGACTAACCGATCTTCAACCACACGATCTTTCAACCTGAAATGCATGAGATGAGATATGTTAGGCATATGTTGCCTAGTGAGGCAGTCATAAACAATATGAACAACACTGTAGCAAGTATTTATATATATGTTCTCATGCTCATCAATGCCAATACAATGCATCAATTTACAATGTTTAACATATTAATGTCATCATTAACCCTTGGATTGAATCAAGATAGTGAATACACGAATTCCTATGCCTCGCCAAATCAATGAATGGTCTAATCCCTTCGCCTCGCCAATATGACTGTTGAGTTGTGAGGAGCTCGATTCGTTCAACCGATATGGCTCACCAAGTGGTAGAGAGGTGGATTTTTGGGTGGAAGGGTTGTGGAAGCTAAAAAGATAATTGACACAATGATTTATAGTGGTTCAACATTCTAACCATGGTCTACATCCACTACCTTTGCTCCCCACAAAGGATTTCCAATCAATCCACTATTGCTTCGTCCCCTTTTCTAGGCTTAGGAGGAAACCCTTATACACAATCAAGCTTTCTACCCAAAGCCTAGATCGAAACCCTCTTTTACAAAGAGAAACAATATGCAAACTTAAATCGCTCTAATAAGTATTTGTTTGCACAATTTAGCACTTATCCAAACCTAAAACACTTGAGCAAATTTGACAATTTTGGCTCACTAGTGTTTGTCTATACAAGAATTGACAATTTAAGTACAAAGACAGTTTTTGATCATTTGTTGATTGAAAATATGAGCATTAGCCTTTACTTGATGCTTGAAGGTCCTTTTTATACTCCTTGATGAGTTTGTAGCTGTTACTAGCCGTTGGGATTGAATTGGAGCCGTTAAGGACTTTAATTCCCACCATAAATGCAGTTCTGCAGCTCACCATTTCGAAATGCTCGAACTCGTCTCGAAACACCCTTTAAGTAGAAAGAGCCGTTGCAGTCTGACAAGGCACCCGTATCGAAACGCTCTTGGTCGTTTCAAAACCCGTATCAAAACGCCTAGACCCGTAATGAAACGCCCTGCATTTAAATCTTAGTTGGGAAATAGTTGTTGGGGTTTATGACCGTTGTGGTCGATGCCACGTGAGCGTATCGAACCGACAGAGCCCATTTCGAAACGCTGGGCAAAATCCTCATCCAGGGAAAGCCCGTTTCGATACCAGTATCGAAACGTTTTAGCTACTGGAATACACTGTATTGAAACGCCTGGAAGGTTTTGTGTAGTTTGGCCTTTGAAAACATGTAAAAACCTTTTAAAAACTTCCCTAAACATAGTTTCAAGTTATTTGGACTTTGGAAATTGTTTTAAATACTTTTCAAATCAGTCCAAAACATTTTTCAATTATTATATCAAAACATTAGTTCTACAATCTCCCCCTTTTTGATATAATAAAACTAACTTTAAAAATTGTTTGGGATTCTCCCCCTTTAACTTTAAAAATGTGAATAAGAGATTAAATATTTGAATTCAATTAAAGCTCCCCTTATTCATTTGAAAATTCATTTTTTCAAACCATTTCTCCCCCTCTTTGTTATATCAAAAAGAATTTAACTCATTAAGTTCAAAATAACTATAGAGGAATAATTTGACAAAAATAAGAATTCGGTTTCAAAATGGCTCCCCTTACTCAAGGCATCAATAAAATGTTAGTCCAACATTGATGACCATCTAGTTGAATTAAATAAAAATTAAAACAAATGAATTCAAAAACAACTAGATTTTTACCAACACTTGAACCCAATGGGAGGATGTGAAGCCTTCCTTCTTCAAGTGTTCTTCCTTGTGTGCATGGAGCTCCCCCTTAATGTTTGACTTGTTGAACATCTCCATCACACCTAGCAAAAGACAATCAAGTAATTTTTGGTATCCAAATTGCTTTGGATCCATGAACATTAGTAGCACAAATTTTAGTCCCCTTTGGAATCCATTTTTCAATGTCATCCTTTTTAATTGAAGTGGTTAGTCCTTTTGGGACCCAAACACTTCTAAAGCATTTTCCTTTGACAAATCTAGGGGCACTAGATTGTCTTACATAAAAATTTGATTTTCCAAAATTGTTTTTCTTTTCAGGCTCTTTGGAAATCAAATCCTTTTCTTCTTGAACCTTTTGAAGCAAATTTTGTAAATCAAAACATTTTAATTCAAACTCTTCAAGTTTTGCTTCAAGTTCAAGTTTGGTTTTAGAAATCAAATCATTTTGAATTTTTAACTTTAAAATCAATTTGTTCTTTTTCAAAATGTGATTTTTAAACTCTAAAACCAAATCATCATAGGCATCTTGTAATTCATCAAAAGAGTATGAACATGAAGTAGATGAATTAGAAGTTACCCTTGAATCTTCTTCGATGGCCATAAGGCAAAGGTTGGCTTGTTCATTGTCGGTGGAGTCCTCATCACTCCAAGTAGCCACATATGCCTTCTTCTTATGGCTTGAAGTGCTAGCCCTCTCCTTTTTCTTGGAATCTCGTTCAAGCTCTCTCAAGGCTTTCTTCATGAACGGGGCACACTTCTTGAAGAGATGAACTATCTCTTCTTCTTCATCATCCTCCTCTTCACTTGAGTAGACATGATGGCAAGTGGAGGATTTGAGAGCCACGACACTTGCGTCGATGCCTAGCCCTTTGATTTTCTTCTCTCCCATAACTCTAATTTATTCCCTCTTCTTCTCAAATTCGTTATTCTTTTTCATGATTTGATGAGTAAGGAGTGACCCTATGAGTTCATCAAGCTTCAAGGTTAGGAGCCCAATCTTGGTCTCCATGACTTCATCGGTCCCCTCGTATGTGACTTCAAGCTTGTCCCATACCTCCTTGGCACTCTCACAAAAAGACATCTTCTCATAGATAGTTGGGCCAAATGCACAAAACAAGATGCGCAAGGCTTTGCAATTACGCTCCATCTTCTTGCGATCGTCGGTACTCCACTCCGCTTTGCTTCGTTGAGGCATGAACGAACCATCTTCAACTATGTCCCATAGCTTGTAATCTCTATATTTGATGAAGAACTTCATCTTTATCTTCCAATGGGCATAGTAGGTTCCGTCGAAGAAAGGCGATTTGTCTATGGATTGCGCCATTTGAGTCGGTTGATGAAATGATGATCGAGCTTGCCGGATCTTCGCAATAGGATGTGAATCATTTTTGATAGAGCCAAGCTCTGATACCAATTGTTGAGTTGTGATGAGCTCGATTCGTTTAATCGATATGGCTCACCAAGTGGTGGAGAGGTGGATTTTTGGGTGGAAGGGTTGTGGAAGCTAAAAAGATAATTGACACAATGATTTATAGCGATTCAACCTTCTAACCAAGGTCTGCATCCACTACCTTAGCTCCCCACTAAGGATTTCCAATCAATCCACTATTGATTCGTCCCGTTTTCTAGGCTTAGGAGGAAACCCTCATAAACAATCAAGCTTTCTACCCAAAGCCTTAATCGAAACCCTCTTTTACAAAGAGAAACAATAAGCGAACTTAAATCCCTCTAATAGGTATTTGTTTGCACAATTTTGTACTCACCCAAACCTAAAACACTTGAGCAAATTTGACAATTTTGGCTCACTAGTGTTTGTCTATACAAGAATTGACAATTTAAGTACAAAGACACTTTTTGATCATTTGTTGATTGACAATATGAGCATTGGCCTTTACTTGATGCTTGGAGGTCCTTTTTATACTCCTTGATGAGTTTGTAGCCTTTACTAGCTGTTGGGATTGAATTGGAGCCGTTGAGGACTTTAATTCCCACCATAAATTCAGTTCTGCAGCTCATCGTTTCGAAATGCTCAAACTCGTTTCGAAACACCCTTTAAGTAGAAAGAGTCGTTGCAGTCTGACAAGGCACCCGTATCGAAATGCTCTTGGTCGTTTCGAAACTCGTATCGAAACGCCTAGACCCGTATCGAAACACTCTGCATTTAAATGTTAGTTGAGAAATAGTCGTTGCTGGTTTATGACCGTTGTGGTCGATGCCACGTGGGCGTATCGAAACGGCAGAGCCTATGTCGAAACGCTGGGAAAAATCCTCATCCAGGGAAGCCCGTTTCGATACCAGTATCGAAACATTTTAGCTACTGGAATACACCGTATCGAAACACCCTAAGGTCTTTCGAAACGACTAGAAGGTTTTGTGTAGTTTGGCCTTTGAAAACATGTAAAAACCTTTTAAAAACTTCCCTATACATAGTTTCAAGTTATTTGGACTTTGGAAATTGTTTTAAATACTTTTCAAATCAGTCCAAAACATTTTTCAATTATTATATCAAAACATTAGTTCTACAATGACCAATATAATTACACATCCCTCTGCCTCGCCAAATCAATATAGGTCGTAGCCTTAAGACCGTAGTCCACCCATACACTGTGCTCGTGAATTCTATGGCATGCCAATTGTGTCCATTGTCCATTCAAATCCATGGTTTCAATGTCCGTATCCGTACTCAATGTTCAATGAGAATTTCAATGACCAATGACCTCAATATTATCAATTGCAAACATGTTTCATTATCAATATGCCATGTTTCAATGTCAATATCAATATTAATATCCGATGATTTCTTTACAATATTTCAATGACACTAATCATATCGATGCAATGCATGATAGTGATGCCAATAACTATGTCTGATTTTTAATAACAAGTTACCGACACTTACCAATGAATTCGATTAATAATCCAATGCAACTTCTTCGATGATAATGTTAGCGATATGGTTGAAAACAACAATAAAAGATTTGGGAAGGCTCTTCGCCTAATCCCGAGTCTCTGACTACACTCACCTTACTAACCCGATGCTCCTACGACTCTCGTATAACAACTCTCTTGTTCCTAACCTTTAGTGAATTTGATGGATGCTCCTTTTTGTTATCTTGAGCTAGGAAATTAATAGGAAGACTATTAGGATCAATAATACGATATCAAAATCAATACAACAATATCAAAATCGACATCCAAATTCAATATAAGCATCAACGATGAATTATCCATGTATGGTCAAAACACTAGCTTGAGATTAAGCTTGACACATCCATGGAATTTAACGATTGTTTGAGGATTATTGCTTACCTGAACGATAGCAATGATTGGATATCAATAAATCGAATAAAACTAAAACTAAACTTTAAGCTTGCTCTCCAATGGAGGTGCTAGCATGGAGGAAGATGATAAAGATAGAAAAGAGTGGTGCTTGCTTACTAATGTCTCGGTGTGTTCCCTTTTTTTGTTTTTTTATCATTTATCTAGCTTTTCTTTTATTATCAAGCCATCGATGTCTTTCCTTCACTTGAAGGAAATCTCCCAATTGATCCACGTATGTAACGCCCCGGTTTTGGGCTTAGAAGTTTGGGCGTTGACCGGTTTGGTCAAAGTGCTGTTCGAATCTAAAAAGGTGAAATTAGGAAAGCCTAGTTCGGGTTGCATTAAAAATATGGAAAAATGTTCTAAAATCATCTTTTAATATATATAAGTGAATTGTGAAATCAATTTTACAAAATGAGTTTTGGAAGGGTGACATTTTGGGCTAGTGACCAAAATGTAATTTTTGAAAGTTGCGTGACTGTTTTAGAAAGGATTGAAACTTCGAATCTTTAAGGAGCTATTTACCCAAAGGGAGTTTCTCCAGATTTTTCTAAGATATTTTAAGGTTTAATTCTGATTTTAAAGCATAAGAAAAGAGGAGAGAAATCATTTTGGCTATTTTTGTAACTAACTTTCTATTTTCTCAATTTTCCTTTCTCTCATTTTCTCTCAACCCAAACACTTTCTCTCCAGAGAATTTCTTCTGATTTTGTCACCTAAATCTCTTCTTTCAACTCTCTTTTGATTCCTAATCATCATATCTACAAAACCTCACCATTTGCTACTTGATTCATCAAGGTTTTTGGTTCTAAAAGAGGAGAAACTCAAGTTTGGAGGTAAGAACGTCCTTCTCCTCTAAACTATCAGTTCTTTACTGAATTTCCTAAGTTCTTAATCCTTAATTGATGTTTTATTAAAGGCTTTTAAGTTGTGAAGTGGATCTTGGCTTAAAATGCAAGATTTGGTGATTTTTGATGATTTTCGTTTGATCTGTTAAATCTGTGATTTGAAGTGTGTTTTTGATGTTAATTGAACATTATTTTGATAAGGAATTGAGTTTTGATTAATGCAATCCCGGATAGGTTGAGTTTCCTAAGTTTAGCTTATGATTCTTGGATGTTTTTGAGGTGATCTTGTAGATCTGGTGTTGCTGGAGGTATAAGGATGTTTGTAGGTTCTTTTTAGATGTTAAATGATGTTGAATGATGTTTAGTTTTGATGGTTTATGGCTGGGCTTTGTTGAGGAGTTTTTTGGATGCATTTTCGGTGGTGTTTGGTGGCCGAAAATGGAGTGTGGATGAGGGCAGCGAGTTTAGGTGCTTTCATTGAAGCTATTAATGCATGATGATGCATTAATCTTCTGCTTTGATGTGTTTAAAACAGGGGAGTCATCTTTGGGTCCAAGTGGTGGTGATCAGGAAGCTTGATTTGTGCTTCGGCGAGAGGCGAAGTGGAATCGGTGAGTGAAAATGGGTTTTCAGCTTTGAAACCAATGTCTTGGGAGCTTAGTTTAAGTCTAAACAACTTTACTAAGCTCAAGTGTAAGTTTCGGAAAAACTCTCTAAGTGGTGGTCATGATTTGGTTATTGTGCAATGTGGTTTATTGCATGTTTTAAATTCTGTTTTGATAGCATGATTTAGCATGGTTATTGCTGATTTTGTAAGCCATATGTTGAAGGAAGCTCAAGGTAAGAGTTCCTTGTTTTTGAACATTGATTAAATGTGGTTTGATGCTTTAAAATGCATGATGAATATGGCTTGGTTAAATGCTTTAAAACAGTGGATTAATTGATGATAAAGATGTATATTGGCAAGTGATGTTTTGAAAAAGGTTAAGGTCACTAAGGTGGTTAAAAGTCCTTGAGTGAGCCTTGTGGATTCTAAGAGCTTCATGGTGGTTAAAAGTCCATGATGATTCTTGTTAAGGTCACTAAGGTGGTTAAAAGTCCTTGAGTGAGCCTTGTTACTTAAGAACATCAAGGTGGTTAAAAGTCCTTGGATGGTTCTTGTTAAGGACACAAAGGTGGTTAAAATTCCTTGTGTGGTCCTTGCCATGGTGTTTAAAAGTCCATGGGCCAAGGTGTTTAAAAGTCCTTGGGGCCAAGGTGTTTAAAAGTCCTTGGGAAGAACACGAAGGTGGTTAAAAGTCCTTGCGTGGTTCTTGCATATTATAAGTTCACAATGGTGTTTAAAAGTCCATGTGTGAGTCTTATGTTGATCTTGATTTTAAAAGATGGAATTTATCACTTGTGGCCAATATGACATGAATTGATATGGAAGCATGTGTTGCTTGTTTAAATTGCTTTTGAGCATGTCTAAATGATATTGAAAGTATGTTTTGCAAATGAGTTTTACAAATGCATTATTGAGTGGTTTAATGAGCATTCCTCACTAAGCTTTCGCTTACGCTCTCTTTCGTTTTCTTAAACCAATAATGCAGATCGTTAAGGTACTTTGAGGGCAGCAAGGAAGGCAAGCAATCAAGAGGAAGTTAAGCTCAAGTATGGAAGGTTTTCTTAAACACTTAAGCTTTTGGTAATTTGGCAATGGGGGACCCATGTGTATGTTTTGGGAGATGTTTGGAACTCCCTAAGTATGTTTAATGATGTTGGAAATGCTGGTTTTGTATTTGGCCTTTACATGTTTGAATTGGAAGTTTTATGCTTGAATGGTTTACTTGTGTAGGAAGCATGCCTATAGAATTAGGGCTTTTCTTATACGATGTTAGTATGCTGTTTGGTTGATGCAAACATGTCTCATATATGTTGAATTTGTTGCTGGTAAAGTTTGGTAGCAATCGGAGCATGATTGGATGATCAATTGCATGTTTAAGGAAGCTTTTTGCTGCAATCTGTGCAGGGTGTTTCGGAACAGTGGACACCGTTTTGGAACGAGTGCCTTGAATGAGCCCAGGCATCCGAAACGGTAGGCACCGTTCCGAAACGGAAAGGCCACTGCCAGCCCTCGTTTCGGTACGCGTTGCGGAACGGCCCCGCGTTTCGAAACGGGCTCTCCCTGTTTCGGAACGTCCGACCGTTGGGGGCTGACATTGGCAGTTAAATGTTTTGGAAAGTTTGCATTTTGGTCCTGAATCTTGTTTGTGCAATTGTATGAGTTTGGGATGTCCGTTTGAGCTGAAATTTGACAGAGAAGTATGAAACCTGACTAATTTCAAGATGGTAACTTTAATTTGGATGAAGTCCTTATAATTTACAGAATTTACAATTTGGTCCCTTAAGTTGTAAATTGTTCAATTGGGTCCCCGTTTGATCTCTGATGTTTGTGATCTTTGAGTATGATGTTTGTATGATCACCATTAGGGTTAATGAGCATCTAGACAAGTTTAAAAAGAAAAAAAAGGGTCGTTAATCAAGGTTGACTTTCAGGTTGACTTTGGTTTTCCCCGTGTGACTTTCTTAATTCGGGTCAACCTTCTAGGCCGGGTTAAGGGGGTTACAACGTAGGTGGAAATTTGATTGAGGAGGGGCTAATCGCAAGATTATTCCCTCAACTCTCTCTATACTATGGTTTTACCCTTCAACTTGCATTTTCTTCAATTTAGTCACAGATTAGGTTTTGATATTATTCGATAGGATTCAATAACAATGATTTAACTCTATTAAAGTCTAATATCAATGATTAACTAGCCCATATTATTTTTAGACTTTATCTATGTAGAATTTCTGATCACCGAAACCCAATTCTGACTAGATCGGATTTTGGGGTGTTATAAATTGCATTCACAACATTCAAGGACTCAAACGTAAAGAAACAGAACTTCAAAAGATTTCGTTAACTAATTTAATAGCTTGGTGTATTGATACACTTAGCCCTGTATTGGTACACCCTGTTTCGGAACAGTTCTGGGTGTTTCAGAACACGATCCTGTATCGATACAATCTCCAAAGCGTATCGGTACACAAATTCTAGTAGCCAAAATACTCGAGCATGTTTCAAAACACCCCTCCCTGTTTCGAAACCCAATGCCTATTTCAGGCTCACTGTATCGATATGGCCTTAGGCGTAACGATACACTCGAGTCTGTAATGTCACATTTTACTAGTTTTTCACACTTTAATGCACCCCAAACCACTCAAGCATGCTTCCAACATATATACGACATAACAAAATATTATTTATCAAACATTCATGGCATATTCAACTTCATATCATGGAAATTTTGCACCAAAAGTAACCTATAGGCATGCAACCTAGAGAACAAGCCAAGTAAGATACCAAAATGCAAAGCAAAGCACAGACCAATTACCAGAAGGCCATTTATAAGTCAAAACGGTAATATAAACTTGCTCGAATAGAGAGTTTGCACAAATCTTCCCAAAACACAACGAACCCCCCATTGCGCTTATTACTTATTGTCTAAACCGAAACATACTTTGAAGAATGAAGTCTCTTTGATCCCTTGCCCCACGCTACCTTTCCGAGCCTCAATTCTCTACATTGATTGACAAAATAGAGCGTAAGCACATAAGGCTTAGTGAGGAGTGCTCAAAAACAAAACACCATTAATACATTAAAACCATTTTCCAAGTTCACATTGAAATCTCATTTCAATTAACTTAAATCATCTTTTGAAAACCATCATGCCTTTAAAACCATGCACTTTCCTTAATAAAAAAATCCGCATAAGAAACCTTGTGCAACATGTATCCTAAATCAACAGCAAGTCCCATTGCTAACACTCAATTAATGCCTTCCCAGGCATAACTACCATATACAGAGCTTAAACAGTAAAACATGTATCCTAAATCACAATATACATCATAAACCATCTCATGATACATCATCAATTATATTAGCTTACAAGTGATCATTAAACAAGTTCATTTCTCAAAACAACATATCGGATACATAGATTCAACAAGTGTTCACACAACACTTCTAAGCCATCTCAACCGATATTGGTACAATGACAACCAACGGGAGCACCAACCCCATTCATCGGTTAGACTCTTAACTCACTAACAAGACACGAGACACCAATCTCCTCGGTTGTTAGGGTACTTGGACGGAGACACGGGGCACTAACCCCTCGAAATCCATGACGACTTTTTATAGTGCACTCAATCCTATAGCCGACTAACTATATCCGATATCATTTATAAACCATTATCACAACATCACTTACCAATATAATTCATATTTAACCACATACCTCACTATTTCCAAATCATCATCAATAAAATCATATTCCAAAGCATTAAACCATACTTTAAATCACAAGTATAAAATGAGCACTTAAAAGGATCACTTACTATGTGCATGCTTCATCATCACATCATTAAAAACAGTAAACCACATACTTTAATCATGCTTTAACAGTAGGTAACTAGCATCCAAAACCAAGTGTGTAAAAACCATTTCATAATAGCACAACCGAGAGAGAAATTCCTTTTGCTTACTTATGAATGAACTTAGACAAGCGTTTCAAGCTTACATCTAAGTTCCCAAAACCAACTTTAAAACATTTCAAAGCTGAAATCCACGTTCTCACTCACAGACACATGAAACCTTGATTAGCCGACGCGAAACTAAGCGTTTGAAGCTCCTGAAACCTCACTGGATGCTTTCGGAACGTTCTCCCCTGTTTTAACCCCATAAGAATAGAGGATTAAAGCATCTCAATGTATTCAAAACTCCAGCAAGCAAACCTACCACGTTGCCTTGCCTAAAACCACTAAAACACTCATCTGAAATAACCGAAAACATCACCGATTACTCTACAAACTCAACCCAGCCAAAACATAACAATTCCAACCATTAATAATCATTGCTTAACATCGAAAATCATCCTAGTATCAATCTTATACCTCCAACATTCACAAAATCATATTAACACCACAAAAACTCAATTCTAACAACCTAATCAACTAGAGAACCAAATAGTTTTGGGATTACCATGTTTAAACCTCAATATCAAAATTAATAAACCTCCAAAACAGGATTAAAATCAATCATAACTCAACCAAAACAGATTCATTACCAAAATTACACAAAATCATCATTTAAAGCTTGATTTAGCCATTTTCTTCAAATCAATCATGAAACCTTGTTAAGAAACATAATTAAAGAGCCAAATACTTGGGAATTTCATTAAAGAACCTTGATTAGAGGAGAAGCATAAAAATTACCTCTAATCCCTTGCTATTCTTTCAATTGATAAGATTTGATTGAAAATCTTCAAGAATCCATTGAAACTAGTTCAGGAAACTCCATGGAAATCATTTGGAAAACACAATTAAAATATGTCAAATTAAGGGAATAATTGTTTATAATTGCATTAGCTCCCTAAAGATTCTATGTTTTGGCTCTTTTACAAAATAGCCATTAAAAACAGTTTTTCCATTTTTACGATTTAGTCACCAAACTGAAATGTCCACCTTCCAAATGTCATTTTCCCAAAATTGACTTCACCAAACCCTTATATACATTTAAAAAGTATTTTAGAAATTTTTCTCATATTTTTATCACTTCCTAAACTAGGTTTTCCCTAAACCAATCTCGAACTAACCCGGATCTCTAGTCTCAGTCCTAGGAACCCCGAACCCAACCTAAAAACTTATAAGCCCAAAAATGGAGCGTTACAACTCTCCTCCACTTAGGAAATTTTGTCCTCGAAATTTTACCTGGAGGAAAAGTTGTGGAAATTGTTTCAACATGTCCGCCTTGCTTTCCCCCGTGGCCTCCTTTACAAGTTCAATCGTCTTACCAAAAAGAACTTTGTTACTAGACTCAAGAATCTCAACAGGTTCCTCATCAAAAGAAAATTCAGTCCCAACTCAATATTTTCCACTGACATAAAATGCAACGGATCTGACATATACCTCTGCAACACCTACACATGAAAACACATAATGAATGTCCTCCAACTCGGGAGGCAACCTCAACCGATACACAACAGGACCAACACACTCCACAACTTCATATGGTCTAATAAACCTTGGACTAAGCTTACCCTTACGTCCAAACCTCATCACCTTCTTCCAATGTGACACTTTCAGAAACACACGATCACCAACCGCAAACTCAATCTTCATACGCTTCAAATTTATGTAAAAATTTTGACGACCAGAAGCTGCCTTCAACCGATCACAAACAAGCTTTACCTTCTATGCCGATCCCTTAAGAAAATCTGGCAAAGAAACTAACTTTTATCCCCACTTCCGCCCAATAAAGAGGCATCCTACATTTCCTACCATACAAGGCTTCATATGGAGCCCTTTGTTTACTTGCTTGATAGCTATTATTATAAGCAAACTCCACACAAGACAATTGTTTCTCCCAAGAACCTTGGAAATCTATAACACAACACCGCAACATATCCTCAAGCACTTGGATAACTCGCTCAGACTGACCATCCGTTTGAGGATGATACAAGGATGATACAAGGTACTGAAATTGAGCCGTGTACCCAAAGCTTTATGAAAACACTCCCAAAACCTTATTGTAAACCTCGGATCTCTATTCGAAACTATGGATTTAGGTACATCATGTAACCTCAGAACTTCCGTAATGTACAACTCTGCCAACTTATCCAATGTATACTTAGTATGCACAACTATGAAATGTTCACACTTCATAAGATGGTCTATAATCACCCAAATTGAGTTCTTCTTTGATGGGGTCAATGGCAAACCCGACACGAGATCCATCATAATGCTCTCCAATTTCCATTCTGGTATCTTCAAAGACTGCAACAGCCTGGAAGGAAACTGATGCTCAGCTTTCACGCGTTGACAAACCATACACTTATTTACAAAATCAGCAACATCCTTCTTCAACCTAACCTAATAGTACTTATCCTTCAATCCACGATACATCTTAGTACTACTAGGATGCATAGCAAAAGGACTATTATGCGCCTCAGTTAGAATAGTGCGCCTCAACCCAACATCATCCAGCACAACTATTCGACTCTTAAAAAAACACCATCATCATTAAAACAAAAGTCTGTCGAATTACCATTTGCTATATCTTAAACATGAGGTACCAACGAAACATCAAGCAATTGCTTCTCCTTAATCAAATGAACCAAGGAAGGTTTCACTTGCAACTCAACTATCAATCCACCATCCCGCGACACACTCAACCACGCAAACATGGCTCTCAACTCAATTGCTACCTTCCTACTCAAAGCATCAACTACCACATTAGCTTTCCCTGGATGATACCCAATAGTCAAGTCATAATCCTTATGCAACTCCAACCATCTTCGTTGCCTAAGGTTCAACTCTTTCTGAGACATTAAATGCTTCAAACTTCTATGATCCGTATAAACAACACACTTCTCACCATAAAGGTAATGCCTCTAAATTTTCAAAGCAAAGACAACAAAAGCTAGCTCAAGATCATGAGTAGGATAGTTGCGCTCGTGCACCTTCAATTGCCTAGATGCATACCCCACAACCTTTCAACCTTGCATCAACACACAACCAAAATCAACATACGATGCATCACAAAAAAACACAAACTCCCTACCCGACTCGGGTTGAATCAAGATAGGAGCTTGCGTCAAAGCATCCTTCACCCTCTCGAAAGCTTTTTGTCTAACATTCGTCCACTCAAAGGGAATATTCTTGTAACGCCATGGTTTTGGGCCTACATGGTTTAGACATCGGATCAGACCGGTCGAGAACTGTTCGAATCGCGTAAGGTGATTTAAGGAAATCAAGGATCGGGATAGGATAAAATTGTGATAAAAATTGCTAAAATCCTCACAAAATATGTTTAAGAGGTTGTTTAAGTCAATTTTTCAAAATGGATTTCGGAAATTTGACATTTTGAGTAGTGACCAAATTGTAAAGATTCAAAACTAGGAAAATGTGATTTTTAATGTGGAAGCCAAAATCTTAGAATCTTTAGGGGGCTTTAAGTCAATTTGACCTTTTCTCAATATGACATGTGTTTTAAAAGGGTTTTAATTAAATGGAAATAATTGGGTTTATATTAATTGATTAATAAAATTAGTTAAAGTGGGATTTTCAATTACGTAACTACCAACTCTTTCTCATTTTCAGCCAAACACTAATTCTCTCATCTTTTCTCATAATTCTTTCTTCAAAAAATTCACTCAATATTTTCTAAACCATTTTCAAGAGATCTTTCCTAATTCTTCAAGGTTTTGCTAATGAAAACTTGTCATTCATTGAGAGAAGCAAGGATTGGAGGTAAATCCCATTCTCAAACTCTAATCTAAGTTCTTTATTGAAATTCCCAAGATATTTGGCTTCTAAATACTATTTTTGGTTGATTTTCCATTATAGTTTTTATTGGAGATCAAAATCTTGTAAAAATATGGTTGAAATCTTAATTTTCGGACTTGATGAGTTAAGCTCTATTTTGTGTTGATTTTAATTGAGTTTAAAGTTGATTAATATGTTAAAATGATGTGTTGATAACATAGATCCCGAAATCCTTGAGATCCCCGAGTTTCTTGGTTGTTTTAAGTGGGTTTTTGTGGTGAAATGGTGGAATCTTTCTTGCTGTAGGTATAAGGTTGGGTTACATTGTTTGTTAGATGTGTTTTGTTGTTTATAATGCTTTGGAAGTGATGTATGTTGGCTGGGCTTGGTTTAGGAAGCAATCGATTGAGTTTTCGGTTGTTTTGGATGGGTATTTTGGTGTAGTTTGGGTGAGCATCAAGTTTGTGAATTGTTGCTGGTGTTGGAATGCATTTTAATGCATTTAGATCTCTGTTTGATGATGTGAAAATAGGGGATCTTGATCCGGAAGCAAACGAGGTGTTGTTGGAGGCTCCGAAAGGGTAATATCGTTTTGACGAGCAAGGCTTCGCGTATCGGTGAGTGGAAATGCAATTTCCTACTTTCTAACGCTTTGAGCGTGGTCTTCGGAGCTTAGTGTGTAAGTTTGAAACACTTAGCTAAGCTCAAGAGTAAGTGATTCAGAAATCCCTCTCCTTGAAATGTGCTATGTTTGATGAAATTACACTTGAGTTGAGTGTGGATTTGTTTACTGTTTTTAAGCATGTTTAAGCATGGGTTAATGCTGGATTTTAATGCCATTATGTTAAGGATGCACTAGGTAAGTGATCCTTGGTTTTCATGTGTTGAATGCACATGATATTAAGCATGTTATGCTTGTGGAAATGGCATTGTGGTTATGCTTGTAAAACAATGGATTAATATGGTTAAATGATTATATTGGCAAGTGATGAAAATAGTTTTTGGTTACTTTAATCGGATATAGTTAGCCGGCTATAGGATTGGGTGCACCATAAATAAAGTCGCCTTGGATATTGAGGGGTTGTGATTGTGCCGAAATCTCCATCCAAGTACCCTAACGATTGAGGTTAAGATCACAATGGTGAATGGATAGTCCCGTGTGTGTGTCTTGTGTATGTGTCTCATACTCTCGTTAGTGGAATTATACAACTACCGATGAGTGATGTTAAGGGGTTGTGATTGGGCCATTAAACTCCATCACGGGTGTTGAGGGGTTGTGATTGTGCCATTGATCTCCACCTTGTGTAGTCCGGTAGTATGTAGAGCGTGAGGGACAACGCTTGTAATCCGCGTATCCAATTGTGTCTTGTGTTGAAATGGTTTATGGATTATCACTTGTGAGCCAATATAATGTAAATGAATAATGTGAAGCATGACATGCTTGTAAATGATGCAAGAATGCATGAGATGCTTGGTAAAGAATGAGCAATGGTTTAATTGCTGTTTTAAGTTGTTGCATATGAGCATGTGTTTATAAAATGCATTGATGTCTTGAGAAAACATGTTTTATGAAAAGGCATGATATGAAAGTGGTGGTTTTGCAAGCCATGTGAAATGCATTGATGAATGTTGTTAGCGATCCTCACTAAGCTATATGCTTACGCTCTTTTGTTTCATCAATGCAGAGAATTGAATGTTTCAAGGAGCCCAAGAGCAAGAGTATTCCAAGGCTTTGTTTAAGAGATGTATGTGATTCAACCTTAGTGTAATAAGTGGCAATGGGTGGGACTTCTACTTCCTCATTTTGTTGGAGATGTTTGTTGTTTCAAGCATGTTTAGTTTCTGATTGTGGACTTGTATTCGACCCTTAAATGGATCTATGGTTTGTTCGTGGTTTTTTACCTTTTCTATAGCTTGATATCTTAAGCATGCTAGAATAGATAAATTTCATCATGATATGAAGCGGTTGATGAGTATGATTTGATGTTTGAAGGTGTTTTAAAGTCTATTAGATAGATTATATCTTGTATGCATGTTTTGAACTAGATCGGATGTGTTTTTGTATGTTTAAATGAAGTTGGATGAAGCCAATCTGGTACGTGTATCGATACACGGGAAAGCGTATCGATATGCTAAGGCAAAATGAGGCATTTATGTACAGGGGTATCGAACCGGATTGCTCGCGTATCGATACGCCTAGGCCAAGTTTGAAGACCGTACCGATACGCGAGGAAGCGTTTTGATACGCTCAACCCTTCTTTAGCTACTGTCTTTCCGTATATCGATACAGGGCCAAGTGTATCTATACGGGTAGGTAAATTTCAGTTAAAAGTATCTTTTAAGGTTTCGAAATGTTGCATTTTGGTCCCTGGATATTTTGAATGCAATTGAATGAGTTTGGATGATCCGTTTGAGCTGAAATTTGGCATGTTGGCATGGTACATATTTAATTGAAGGTTGGTAACTTTAAAATCCTGAAAGTCTCTATATTTTATGGAATTTGCAGTTTAGTCCCTAAAAGTTAAATGTATGCAATTGAACTCTGATCGTTGTGTCGTTTTCACCTGATCGCTCTGCTGAACATATAGGATGATAATATGCATCTAGAGAAGATAAAAAAGGGTCACGAATCGAGGTTGACTTTAACAAGTTGACTTTGGTTTCCCCGTGTAATCTTCTTAGTTCGAGTTGGGCGTCTAGGCCGGGCCAAGGGGGCGTACAATTCTTTTGAAAAAACTTGGTTAACGGAGCAGCAATCTTTGAAAAAACCATCCACAAACCTACGGTAATAACCCGCCAATCCAAGGAAACTACAGACTTCCGTCACAGACTTAGGCGTCTTCCAACTCATCACTGGCTCGATCTTGTATGGATCAACTCGGATACCCTCGGTTGACACCACATGTCCAAGAAAGACAACTTCTTTAAGCCAAAACTCACACTTACTCAACTTGTCATAAAGTTAATTATCCAACAAAACTTGCAACACAATCCGTATGTGCTTATCATGCTCCTCCTTAGTACGATAGTACACGAGAATATCATTAATAAATACAACCACAAACTGATCCAAGAATTCATGAAACACACGATTCATCATGTCCATGAATGCAGCAGGTGCATTCTTTAAATTGAATAGCATCACCAAAAACTCATAATGCCCATACCTTGTACGAAAAGTAGTCTTAGGCACATCCACGCTCTTTACCTTCAACTAATAATACTCAGATCTCAAATCGATATTAGAAAACATAAAACACCTCGAAATTGATCAAACAAATCATCAATTCTTGGCAAACGATACTTATTATTAATCATAAACTTGTTCAATTGATGATAATCTATACACATTTGCATCGTGCAATCTTTCTTTGTCACAAACAAAATTGGTGCACCCTAAGGTGAAACATTAGGCCTAATGAACCCTCGATCAAGCAACTCCTGAATTTGTGTTTTCAACTCCTTCAACTCTTTCGGAGCCTTTCAATAGGGAGCAATAGACAATGGAGTCGTATTTTCATACCAACTCAATGCCAAACTCAACCTCTCTATTCGGCGGCAACCTAGGCAACTCTTTCGGAAATACACCCGAAAACTCGCATATTGTATGTATGTCCTGCACACACACTTCCTTCAATCTCGGATTCATAACATAAGCTAAGAAAGCCTCAAAACCTAATTCAATCAAACGATTCGCTTCTAAAGCCGAAATAGCATTGGACAAGAATTTAACATTCTTACCCACGATTACCACTTCGTAAGCATCAGCAAGTTTCAGGATAACTCGTTTGGTATCAAAATCAACCACAGTGCTATGCTCGGTCAATCAATCCATTCCAAGGATTACATCAAAACCATAGAAAGGAAATTCCATTAATTCAATTGCAAACACATGACCTTGAACATATAAAGGACATCTTCTATACACCCTTATGGTAACAACCATTTCACCAAATGAACTAGTTACTTACATTACCACATCAAACACTTCTGAAATGATCGTTCAAGCCACAACTCCAAAAAGCATTAACAACATCAGGCGTAGAAATCTAAATCCCATAGATCAAGCGTGAACAATCTCACCTCACGTGGTCACACGGTCCACATACCTAATAGGTATCAAATGATACTCAAGCCCAGACACACTGACCATATGGTCCTTGCCCAACATTACCACCACCTCGCCCCCAACCCAGACAATACCTTTTAGCATGACTATTCTTACACTGACTACCGCTAAAACCAGAGTTTGCAACTCTCTTTCTGAGCTGGAACCTCTCACATGAAATGATAAACCTAGGTTCTTCTCAATGCACTTCGCCCGTGTAACAAAAACGTCAAAAACGGTGTAGCCAAAAACCAACATACATAGCCTAACATCAAGTACCAACCCATAATAGAATCAATCACATCGATATCTCACATCCAATTCCAATTCTTGAGCATACCCACTTAACTAAACAATTTGTGCCTTAAACTCGGCCACAAACATATTGTCTTGAACCCAAGACATGAATTCACATTTCTTGTCATCAAAGTGTCTAACCCTCAGATACTTCTTATTAAAAATAGTTCGAAAGAACTCTCAAGTCTTAACATCGGGTCCACGCCCATAACCGCAATTGTCCACCAATTGCACACATCTCCTTACAACTGAGATACAACTTATTTTCAATCTTTGGGCATCATTATAGTCCATTTGTTCCATAATCCCATTACTACAGACCATCCACTCCATGGATACCTCAGGTTTCAACCCTCGATCTCAACTTCTTCCAAACTACAGAAGCATTCTAACAACATCTCACAGTTGACCAACAGCTAGTGTAGTCTCAAGCACTCTAGCATTAACAACTTCTCAAGCTCCGAACATCGCCTATGTCTCAGGCTCCATGTCACCCAACACTAGCCCAACCGATACAGCTTGTACTAACTTCAGGGCGTCAAACCCCCAGGAGACATAACACATTCCTCCACTCCTTGCCCAACGACAACAGCAATCATACCAGATCGCAACTCTCTCCTCGGTTTATTGTACTAAAAGAAATATCTAAGGTATGATAATACACTAACAAAACACAACATTCAGACTAGCTTTAAGCATGGATCCAAGACTTCCATTATAAACCAAAATATTTAAGACTATAGTAATAAGGCAATGGGTATCCCAAATTTTCCCAACATGATATAAGGAAATCAGCATACATATTGCAAAAACCATGCATAAAAACCAACAAGATCAACTCACAACATCAAAATATACATAGCAGTTAACCCATATATCACAACCACCGTGCATAGCATCAAAAATATTCAATGTACATTAACATGTACATAACAATCACCGTACAAGCAACATCAATCATATAATTTGAAATCACGTCACATCAACTTATCAATATCCAATTTTTTCGCAACCTGGCTCTGATACCACCAAATGTAACCCCCTCGACTCGGACTGGACGAAAGACCGAACTGAACGAGTCACACGAGAAATATTAAAGTAAACCTGGAAATTTTACCTCAATAAACGACCCTATTTTTTCATTTTTATCTTGTCTAAATGTACTGTAACCCCCTAAATCCAGCCTAGAAGAAATAGCTGAATTTAGGAAGTCACATTTGAAAACTTTACCCTCAAGAAATCAATTTGAATTACGATATATTAAAATAGTGTAAAATAAATTATTTCTGATAATAATATAAAATATCTCAATAATTATAAAACTTGAATGTTAAAATAATAATCATATAATTTAAACAAAACATTCAAATTTAAGTATGAAAAGGCATGCTAAAATAATAAGTCTCAAATCCGAAATTACATTAAAATCCCAAAATAATCTTAATAATAAAATACTCCCGAAAGTAAAGTATATCCATACTGAAGATAAAATAAATTTGATAAAATAAAGAGATCCTCCGAGTACCAAGTTGCCTAGAGTCCAAGATATCTATAAAAGGAAAACTATGGGGGAGTAAGCTAAAGAGCTTAGTGTGTCTCTAAAGAGCAAGAAATCATAGTCGTAAAAACATAGTAATATTTTCTTAAAATACTTTAAAAACATGATACAATATCACAAGCGTAATGCAATGCACCCAACTACGCCCCTCAAAAATAAGGAAGGTTCCCATAACCTCCTCCCTACGTCCGCCAATCCGAAGTGGAATTCATCCCGAAGGGAGAAACCACTGAACTTCTTCCTTACAAATCCCAACCCATGCTCATATACATATGATGTTTAAAACTCAAGTTTCATAAAAACCAATTCCATAAATCCGATATTCCATAAACATAATTCATAAATCACAATCCATAAATCCATAAATCATAGTTCCATAAATCCGATGTTTCATAGATTAAATGTTCGTAATACATAATCAAAACAAATTCTGAAATCGTATGCATATGATGTCAACCATACAAGGCATAATACATATAAATAATCATACAAGAGGTAAAACGCCAACACATAGAAAAATAGTATATAATTTAATTATAGCACCGAAAGAAAACATGCATCACAAAAATAAAGCTCTAACGACGAATAAAGGGCTATCGCGGCTTCGATATAAGGTGAACGTGTAACACCCCAATTTTGGGCTTAGAAGTTTTGGGTTTGGACCGGGCCGGTCAGAGTGCGGTTCGAATATAAAAGGTGATTTTTAGGAAAGCCTAGTTCGGGTTGCATTAAAAATATGGAAAAATGTCTTAAAATCCTCTTTTATTATATATAAGAGGAAGGTGAAATCAATTTTACAAAATGAGGTGTGGAAGAGTGACATTTTGGGTTAGTGACCAAAATGTAATTTTTTGAAAACTGGGTGACTGTTTTAAAAAGGATTGAAACTTTGAATCTTTAAGGAGATATTTACCCAAAAGAGTTTCTCCAGATTTTTCTTAAATATTAAAGGATTAATTAATGGTTTAAAATAAAGGAAAAAGGGAGGGAAAGATATTTTTTTGGCATTTTAACTAACTTTTCCCAATTTTCCATTTTCCTTTTCTCTCATCTTTTCTCTCAACCCAAACAGTTTTTCCAGCACATTTTCCCTCTGATTTTGACATCCAAATATGAGATTTCAATCCTCATTTGATCTCTAATCAATTCTACAACAAAACCTTGGCTTTAGCTTATTGAATTTTCAAGAATCTTGGTTCCAAAAAGGGAGAAACTCAAGTTTAGAGGTATGAACGTCCTTCTCCTCTAAATTCTCAGTTCTTTACTGAAATTTCCAAGTTCTCAATCCTTGATTTGTGTTTAATTAAAGGTTTTAC
This sequence comes from Hibiscus tridactylites, assembly GCA_958450335.1. Taxonomy (NCBI): domain Eukaryota; kingdom Viridiplantae; phylum Streptophyta; class Magnoliopsida; order Malvales; family Malvaceae; genus Hibiscus; species Hibiscus tridactylites. Next base: position 36,905,659 of record OY288280.1, read on the forward strand.
AATTGTGATCTTGATTTAGGCTTTAAAATGCAAGATTTGGTTAATCTTTGATGAAATTCGTATGAAATGGTTGGGCACTGTTTTGAGGTGTCTTCTTGATGTTAAATGAATGTATAATTGTTGAGAAATTGAGGTTTTATCAATGAAATCCCGAATAGGTTAATTTTCCTAAGTTTTGCTTGAGTTTTTTTGTTGTTTTTGGAGTGGTATTGATGGTCTGTTATAGCTGGAGGTATAAGGACGTGTTTGAGATCATTTTGGATCTTAATTGATGTTTAAAAATGGTTAGAAGTGATGGATCTTGGCTGGGTTAAGTTTTGGAAGTGTTTGGAGGTGATTTCGGTTTTGTTTGGTAGCCGAAATGTTGGATTTGCTAAGAGCAGCGAGTTTAGGTGTGTTGCTGATGTTTTAATGCATTATGATGCATTAATCCTCTGTTGTGCTTCAAACAGGGTAGAATGATTCGTGAGCAATAGAGGAGGTGTTGAAGGTTTCGGATGCTTGGAAGGCTTGTTGGCTAGCCTTGTTTTGTGTATCGGTGAGTGAAGTTGGGTTTTCAGCTTTAAAACCAAGGTTTGAAGGTTTTGGGAGCTTAGTTTAAGTCTAAACAACTTAGCTAAGCTCAAGAGTAAGTAAATGGAATTCTTCTCTTGGTTTGTGTTATGAATTGGTTTTCAAAGCACTTGTGATTGTTGGATGCAATGCATGTGATTTGCATGTTTTAAATTGTGTTTTGAAAGCATATTTTAGCATGGTTTAATGTTGGTTTTGAAAGCCAAGTGTGAAGGATGCTTAAGGTAAGAGATCCTTGGTTTGTACATTGGAATTGTGGAATTGTTGCATAGTGTTGCATGTTGTTTAATGGCTTTGTGTTAATGCTTCAAAAACAGTGGTTTGATGTTGGTAAATGGTGGTTTTAGCATTTTGATTATGCTTGTGAAACAATAGATTAATGTGGTAAGAGGGTTATATTGGCAAGTGATGTAAGTGGTTCTTGGTTACTTGAATCAGATATAGTTAGCCGGCTATAGGATTGGGTGCACCGTGAATAAAGTCGCCTTGGATGTGGAGTGGTTGTGATTGAACCGGTAACTCCATCCAAGTCCACTAACGAGATGGTTAAGAACACCATGGTGGTTAAAATTCCATGGGTGGGTCTTGTGTTAAGGTCATAATGGTGGTTAAAATTCCATTTGAGGACCTTGTGTAAGCAAAGGTCATAATGGTGGTTAAAATTCCATTTGAGAACCTTGTGCTTGTTAAGATCACAATGGTGGTGTAAAGTCCATGTGTGGATCTTGTGTTATATGTCCCGGATCTCGTTAGTGATGTTATACAACTACCAATGGGTGATGTTAAGGTCATATGGTGGTTAAAATTCCATATGAGGACCTTGTGAATGTTAAGGCCATATGGTGGTTAAAATTCCATATGAGGACCTTGTGTGTGGTAAGGTCAAATGGTGGTTAAAATTCCATTTGGGGACCTTGAGATTGGTAGTGTGTATGAAGCGTGGGGACATCGCTTGTGATCCGCGTATCCGATTGGATGTTGAGTTGAAAAATGGTTGTGGTTTATCACTTGGAAGCCAATATAATGGTCTTGAATGTAATGAAGCATGAAATGCTTGAAATGATGCATGATTGCATGAGAAGTGTATAATGTTCTATGAATGCATGTCTTACTTGTTAGCTTGAACAAGTGTTGATTATCTATTGAGAATGGTGCATGTGTGCATGAAATCTCTTTAGTGCATTGAAGTCTTGCGATGACTTGTTTTTAAAGGCATGTGATGCAAATATTGATGATGTGGTTCATATGTTGCATTTGTTTAATGCACATGTTAGATTGAATGAGTAAATGGCTTTTAAAGGTTTCTTGCTTTGTAATGATTTTCAATTTATGAGAAAAGTATGATGTGAAGTGGAAGTGTTTTTTCCAAGGAACTTGTATTTAACCTTGCATATGTTGTTCATGCATGGATTGGTTAAATTGATGGTTTTGCAAGTTTGTACTTGAAAAGGATTACTTAGCTTTCTAAGCTAAGGGTTGGTTTCCATGTTGAGCAATGCATGATTTTAAGCATGTTGTTGAAAAGGGTTTTCAAACATTGCCTTGGTTTATCGAATTGTGTTTGCTTTTAAAAGTGGTTTTATGACTCGCTGCATTGATGGTGTTTTAGTTTTGAGCTTTCCTCACTAAGCATTATGTGCTTACGCTCCTTTTTGTCCATCAATGCAGATACTTGAAGTCGGAACAACGAGAAGCAAGTGATTCAAGGAGAGCTCCACTTGAGATGTATGTCTCGGTTAATAGCTATAGATAATAAAGGCAATGGGGGGAGAGTCTTTTATGTTGATGTTTAATGAGGTTGTGTATGTTGAATAAGTTTGGTTTATGGTTTTGAACTATGTGGTTTAAGCTTGCAACCTTTGAATCTTCTTACTCTAAAGTCATTATGATATGCTTCTTGTTTTAAAAGCATGAATGAGTGTTGAATGTGTTAAATGAGTTGGTGCACCTAGGGGTGGTTTTGTATCTAGATTGTGATGCAATTATGTCCCTTGAGTGTTGAATGACTTGCTGATATGATTTGGTTGCATTTGGTGCATGTTTGATGGGTCAATTATGTGTTTAATGAGCAAAATTCTGCAAATCTGGGCAGGCCGTATCGGAACGGGTGCTACAGTTTCGGAACGGGGGCCTGAAATGGCCCAGGCGTTCGAAACGGGAGGAACCGTTCCGAAACGGAAATGTTACTGCCAAGCCCCGTTTTGGTACTCGTTTCGGAACGGTCCCGCGTTTCGGATCAGGTTCTCCCTGTTTCGGAACACCCAACCGTTGGGCACTGAAATTGGTGGTTATATGTTTTGAAATCCTTGCGTTTTAGTCCTGAACCTTGTTTATGCACTTGAATGAGTTAGAGATATCCGTTTGAGCTGAAATTTGGCAGAGAAGCGTGAAATATGATTAATTTCATATTGGTAACTTTTAAAAGGGTTAAGTCCTTATAATTTTCATAATTTACAAATTGGTCCCTAATTTCTTAATTTGTGCAATCAAGTCCCTGAATGTTTTCTGATTGCGATGATCTTTGAGTATGTTAATTGTATGATCATATCTAGGATTAATGTGCATTTAGATAAGATTTAAAAGAAAAAAGGGTCGTTAATCAAGGTTGACTTTCGGGTTGACTTTGGTTTTCCCCGTGTAAACTTCTTAATTCGGGTCAACCGTCTAGGCCGGGTTAAGGGGGTTACAGAACGCAACGTCAATTCGAGAGAAATTCATAAAGCATGGGAACAACTAAGAGCAACAACACTTTAAAACTTAAGGCTTAGGTTTATTTTTGTACATAATAACTATGACTATATATATATATATAGTTGAGTGGTGGTAATCTAAAAAATTAGGTTTAGAATAAAATAATAATAATAATAATAATAATAATAATAATAATAATAATAATAATAATAATAATAATATAGTAAAAACAAGAATTTAAGTTGAAAAATGAGAGTCAATTCTCCCGTGAAAAAAGGAAATTAGAATTCAATTTGAATTTAAAAGGTTGAAAATAAAATTAAACGAATAGAAAAATGGTACAATAGAAACAAAATTGAAATTCAATTTGATAAAAGTGTTATTTATGGAGTCAACCTTTAAACTTTCAAGAAATTTCATATTAACTTTTAAGTTTGATAAAAAAAATTATTTAGTCCATCATAAAAAGATAAGGTTCTGAATTAAAAATTCTATATTGTTAGGGATTTCAAAATTAGGTTTCTAAATTAGGTATTTTTCGAATATAGGGTTTACAATTTGGGCATAATTTTTTGGGTGTTACAACTCTCCCACCCTTAAAATAAATTTTGTACTCAAAATTTTCAGACTAACGACATACTTCAAAAAATAGAGATTTTGAAAACAATTTAAAAAAAGGCATTTTAGATCAGGTTACGAATGACAACACATAGTTTTCAAATAGGATTCAATCTCAAATTTATAGGAATGGGTATGATCATGATCGGTCGCTAATTTAGAGCTCCTACGAGGTGGCATAGTAATCTATCTACAAAAGGGACAATCCTAGAATTAGAGTTGGTACTTTAAGTTTCTATTCAAAACATATCTTTAATTCTTAAAATAATAAATTTATTAGAAAATCTCATTTTACCCCAAAACATTTAATATGCATGCAAAAATTATTTTCGACTTAAAATTTTAAGTGAGCATCACAGTTCGAGGGTTGAAATTAACTCTAATAACACTAAATGTAATCCCTAAGCCCGGCCTAGAAGAAATAGCCAAATTTAAGAAGTCGCGTTTGAAAACTTTACCCTCAAGAAACCAATTCGAATGACGATATATTAAAATAGTGTAAAATAAATTATTTTTGATAATAATATAAAATATCTCAATAACTATAAAACCCGAACGTTAAAATAATAATCATATAATTGAAATAAAATATTCAAATTTAAGTCTGAAAATGCATGTAAAAATAATAAGTCTCAAATCGGAAATTACATTAAAATCCAAAAATAATCTTAATAATAAAATACTCCCGAAATTAAAGTATATTCATATTGAAGATAAAATAAATTTGATAAAATAAAAAGATCCTTTGAGTACCAAGTTGCCCAGAGTCCAAGATATATGTAAAAGGAAAACTATGGGGGAATAAGCTAAAGAGCTTTGTGTGTCTCTAAAGTGCAAGAAATCATAGTCGTAAAAACATAGTAATATTTTCTTAAATTTTTTAAAAAACATGATACAATATCACAAGCGTAATGCAATGCACCCAACTACGTCCGCCAAAAATGAGGAAGGTTCTCATAACCTCCACCTTACGTCTGCTAATCTGAAGTAGAATTCAGCCCGAATGGTGAAACCACTGAATTTTCTCCTTACAAATCCCAACTCATTCTCATACACATATGATGTTTAAATTCAATTTCATAAAAACCAATTCTATAAATCCGATATTCTATAAATATAAGTCATAAATCATAGTCCATAAATCCATAAATCATAGTTCCATAAATCTGATGTTTCATAAATCAAATGTTTGTAATACATAATCAAAACAGTTATGAAATTCTATGCATATGATGTCAACCTTGCAAGCCATAATACATATAAATAATCACACAAGAGGTAAAACACCAACACACAGAAAAATAGTATATAATTTAATTATATCGCCAAAAGAAAACACACCTCGTAAAAATAAAGTTCTAACGGCGAATAAAGGGCAATTGCGGCTTCGACGTAAGGTTATGGCAACATCAATCCGAGAGAAATTCATAAAGCATGGGAACCTAAGAGCGACATCACTTTAAAACTTAAGGCTTATGTTTATTTTTGTACGTAATAACTATGACTATATATATAGTTGAGCGGTGGTAATTTAAACAAATTAGGTTTAGAATAATAATAATAATAATAATAATAATAATAATAATATATAATAGAAAAAACAAGAGTTTAAGTTGAAAAATGAGAGTCAATTCACCCATGGAAAAAAGGGAAATTAGAATTCAATTTGAATTTAAAAGGTTGAAAAAAGTTAAACAAATAAAAAACGGTGGAGTAGAAACAAAATTGAAATTCAATTTGATAAAATGGTTATTTATGGAGTCAACCTTAAACTATCAAGAAATTTCATATTAACTTTTATGTTTGATAAAAATTCTTATTTAGTCCCTCATAAAAAAGTTAGGGTTCTGAATTAAAAATTCACAATTGTTGGGGTTTTCAATTAGGGATTTCAAAATTAGGTTTCTAAATTAGGCTTTTTTCGAATATAGGGTTTACAATTTGGGCATAGTTTTTATGGTGTTACATGAATATTGTTACCCTACATGTTAAGACTCGCTGCGGAAGAAACATCAACTCAATCAGACATCAATTTGGCATACAATTGATTTTAAACAAACTTTAGGGACCAAAATGTAAATTATGCAAAATATAGGGACTTTAACTAATTTTAAGTTGTCATCCTTTATTTAGTCATATTACATGTCATTGTGTAAAATTTTAGCTCAAACCAATCATTTAAACACATTTAATTGCATCCATAACATTCAGGGACTGAAACATAAAGAAACAAAAGTTCAAAAGATTCCATTAACTAATTTAACAACTTGGTGTATCGATACACTCAGCCCTATATCAATACACCTTGTTTCGAAACAGCTCTGGGTGTTTCGGAACACGAGCCCGAATCGATACAGTCTCCAAAGTGTATCGGTACACGAAATTCTAGTAGCCAAAATACCTGAGCCTGTTTCGATACACCCCTCCCTGTTTCGAAACACAATTCCCATTTCAGGCTCACCGTATCGATACAACGTTAGGCGTATCAATACACTTGGGCCTGTAATGTCACATTTTGCTGGTTTTTCACACTTTAATGCACCCCAAACAACTCAAGCATGCTTCTAACATATATACAACATAACCAATTATCAATTCTCAAACATTCATAGCATATTCAACATCATATCATGGAAAATTTGCATCAAAGGTAACCTATGGGCATGCAACCTAGAGAACAAGCCAAGTAAGATACCAAAATGCAAAGCAAAGAACAAACCAATTACCAAAGGTCATTTAGAAGTCTAAAATAACAATATAAACTTGCTCGATTAGGGAGTTTGCACAAATCTCCCAAAAACACAACGGAGATCTCCTATTGCGCTTATTACTTATGGTCTAAACTGAAACATACTTTCAAGAATGAATTCTCTTTGATCCCTTGCTCCACGCTGCCTTTCCGAGCCTCAATTATCTGTATTGGTGGACAAAATATAGCGTAAGCACACAAGGCTTAGTTAGGAGTGCTCAAAAACAAAACACCATCAAAGCATTAAAACCATTTTTCAAGTCCACATTGAAATCTCATTTCAATTAACTTAAATCATCAGTTGAAAACCACCATGCCTTTAAATCCATGCACTTTCCTTAATCAAAATTCAGCATAATAAACCATATGCAACATGTATCATTAATCAACAACAAGTCCCATTGCTAACACTCAATTTAAGCCTTCCCATGCATAACTACCATATGCAAAGCTAAAAGAGTAAAACATGTATAAATCACAATATACATCATAAACCATATCATGATACATCATCAATTATATTGGCTTACAAGTGATCATTCAACAAGTTCATTTCTCAAAACAACATATCGGATACACGAATTCAAAAAGTGTTCACACAACACTTCAAGCCATCTCAACCAGAATTTGGTACAATAACAACCAAGTGGTACAATAACAAACAATGGGGACACCAACCTCATTCATTGGTTAGATGCTTAACCCACTAACAAGAGACATGACACCAACCTCATCGATCGTTAGGGTACTTGGACGGAGACACAGGACACCAACCCCTCGACATCCAAGGCGACTTTTTATAGTGCACTCAATCCTATAGCCGACTAACTATATCTGACATCATTTATAAACCATTTTCACAACATCACTTACCAATATAATTCACAATTAACCACAAACCTCATTGTTTCCAAAGCATCATCAATAAATCATATTCCAAAGCATTAAACCATGCTTTAAATCACAAGTATAAAACATATACTTACAAGGATCACTTACCATGTGCATCCTTCATCATCACATCATTAAAAACAGAAGACCATATACTTTAAACATGCTTTAACAGTAGGTAACATGCATTCAAAACCATGTGCATAAAAACCATTTCGTAATAGCACAACTGAGAGAGAAGTTATTTATACTTACTTATGAACTTAGACAAGCGTTTCAAGGTTACATCTAAGTTTCCAAAACCAAATTTAAAATATTTCAAAGCTGAAATCCACGTTCTCACTCACTGACACACGAAACCTTGATTAGCCTAGGCGAAAACAAGCGTCTGAAGCTCCCGAAATCTCACTGGTTGCTTCCGAAACGTTCTCCCCTATTTTAACCACATAAGAACAGAGGATTAATGCATCTCAATGTATTCAAAACTCCAGCAAGCAAACCTACCACGTTGCCTTGCCCAAAACCACCAAAACACCCATTTGAAACAACTGAAAACATCACTGATTACTCTACAAACTCAACCCAGCCAAAACCTAACAATTCCAACCATTAATGATCATTGGTTAACATCCAAAATCATCTTATTATCAACCTTAAACCCCCATCATTCACAAAATCATATTAACACCACAAAAACCCAATTCTAACAACCTAATCAACTAAAGATCTAAATAGTTTTGGGATTATCATGCTTAAACCTCAATATCAAAATTAATAAACCTCCAAAACATGATTAAAATCAATCATAACCCAACCAAAACAGATCCATTATGAAAATTACACAAAATTATCATTTAAAGCTTGATTTAGCCATTTTCTTCAAATCAATCATGAAACCTTGTTAAGAAACATAATTAAAGAGCTAAATACTTGGCAATTTCATTAAAGAACCTTGATTAGAGGAGAAGCACTAAAATTACCTCTAATCCCTTGTTATTCCTTCATTTGACAAGATTTGATTGAAAATCTTCAAGAATCCATTGAAACTAGTTGAGGAAACTCTATGGAAATCATTTGGAAATCAAAGTAAAATAAAAAGGAAGACATCTCTGGAAATTTTGAAAGAAAATAGGTAGTTGGCTGATGAGAAAATAGAGAGAAATGAAAGTTATGTCAAAATATGTTTGTAAAGATTAATTTCCCTTTTTTTATAATTAAAACCTTTTAACCCCTTTAATTAAAACACAATTAAAATATGTTAAATTAAGGGAATATCTCATTATAATTGCATCAGCTCCCTAAAGATTCTATGTTTTGGCTCTTTTAGAAAATAGCCATTAAAAATAGTTTTTCCATTTTTACGATTTAGTCACTAAACTGAAATGTCCACCTTCCAAATGTCATTTTTTTTCAAAATTGACTTGATCAAACCCTTATATACATTTAAAAATGATTTTAGAAAATTTTCTCATATTTTTATCATTTTCCGAACTAGGTTTTTCCTGAACCAATCTCGAACTAACCCGGATCTCTAGTCTCGGTCCTACGGACCCCGAACCCAACCAAAAAACTTATAAGCCCAAAATCGAGGTGTTACACTAGAGGTAGTTCCATATGTTATTGTATTGCCATTATATCATCTTTGGCTACATGCTCATGTTTATGATTTGCATGAAACATGGTTGAGTGGAAGAGTATACACTGAGCTTCGTTAGCTCGGCGTTCGAAATTGTTGTTTTCATTCGCATGTTATTAGGGTGACGTGCATTGTTGGAGAACCATCAAAGTAGAACTCAGCATCGGCTTATTAGGAGTACAATACTTAGATTTATTTGGGCTATGTATTCATAGGACTTTATATTTTCTATTGTAACTCATATTTTTGGATTTAAATTGTGAGTCGAATGTTTTATACTTGTATTTTCAAATGGAGCTCCCATGTAACATTTTTAACTATTCATCTATGTTGAAATATTTGGCTTAATGGATTTTATCACTACAACAATATAGGTTTTTGGTGACAAATTAACAGTAACTAAGAGTAATTTTGTCAAAAATGTTAAACTTTTGTGACAAATTATCCCTGTTCGAATGAACTATAGTCTGGAAACTCTAGCTGACCTGTATATTCGAGAAGTGATTCACTTATATGGAGTTCCTACTTCAATTGTCTCTGATTGAGATCCTAGGTTCACAACTCGATTCTGGAAAACTTTGCAATGCGCCCTTGGAATCAAGTTGAATCTTAGTACAGCTTTCCATCCTCAAAGCGATGATCAATTCGAAAAAGTGATACAAGTGCTCGAAGATATGCTTAAAGCCTGTGTTATCGACTTCAGAAGGAACTGGGAGAAATCTATACCAATCGTAGAATTTTCTAACAACAACAGTTACCAAGCTTCGATTCAAATGGCTACGTTCGAAGCTCAGAATGGAAGAAGGTGTAGAACACTTCTAAGCTTGTCCGAACTAGGTGAAAACAAAGTTATTGGTCTTCAATTGCTTCGGGAAACTGAAGAGCAAGTTCAAATCATTCACATCATATTAAAGCAAGCCTTTGACAGACAAAAGGCTTATGCTGACTTAAAACGAATGGACATCCAGCATAATATTGGAGACAAAGTATTCCTTAAAGTTTCTCCCTGGAAGAAGGTATTCAAATTTGGCAAGAAGGGGAAGCTCAGTCCCCGATTCATCGAACCCTTCGAAGTTATTGAAAGGATATGTACAGTGGCTTATCGGCTAGCACTTCCCAGTGAGTTTAATAAGATTCATAATGTTTTTCATGTCTCGATGCTCCGAAAAATACCGATCTGATCCATCACACATATTGGAGCCTGAAGAAGTCGAATTAAATCCCTATCTATCCTATGAAGAAGAGTCAGTCCAAATTCTTGATAGAAAGATCAGAAGACTTCGAAACAAAAATGTTCCTTTGGTAAAGGTTTTATGGAGAAATCATAAAATGGAAGAAGCAACCTGGGAACCCGAGGATACCATGAGAAATCAATACCCTTATTTATTCAATTCAGGTGAGAATGCGAGGATGAATTCTACTTTTAAGGAGGGAAGAATTGTAATACCCTAAAATTGAGCCTAGTAGAAATTGAATTTTTAAATTGAATTCCAATTTAAATTCAGCTTTATCCTAATTTGATTAAGGTAATTAAGGACTTAATTGAATAAAATTTCAAAACCGATATTAGGATTTGAATGACCAAATCTGGTGAAAGAAGAAATGGAGAATTGCATGCTTAAATATAAGATTCCTTAGGCTGCCCCTCCACTAACTTAGACATTAGAGATAATTACAAGGGTGATTTAGACATTTCCTTATCCAAATAAGATGACACTTAGTCATCTTCCTTAATCATTATGATCGAAAAAACTAGGAAAGAAAGAAGAGAGGGATTTTGAGAGAAGGAAGCCATTGTTATTAGCTTGGAAGCTTTGCATGGTTAGGAAATTTGACTTGGAAGTCGAAATAGAGAAGCTCAATAAGCTCCTCTCCCTTAAGCGAATTGAATATGTGGTTAAATTTTCATTATTGCATGTATATATGATGTTTTGATGTTGCTGGAAATTTTGTAGAATGATATCTAAATTATGGACATGTTAGATTATGAAGTAAATATGAAATTAAGGATAAACCATGCTAGCCGAATAATATAGGGACTAAATTGTGGAAATTGATAAATTGATGGAGTTATAAACGTAATTAGAAAAAATCATGTAGGAGAAAGTTACTAAAATTGAGTTTACTTTTGGATTGAAGTATTGTATTAGAGGAAATAATGTTAGAATTGGTAAATTTGAAGTTAGAACTGAAACTGGTCACCTTAGAAGCGTCATTGATGGTTATGGACTGTTTTGGAAGAAAATATAAAATATGGGATTAAATGAAACGTAAATAAATGCTGGAAATTTTAGTAAAATACAACTGAAGTATTAGAGTAGATGCTAGATAGATTATAATGTATGAATTATAACTCAGTGAATGAATTAAATGACTAATTTATTGACTAGTTAAAACTGGATTGTTCTTGTAAGCCCCTCGTCCCGGGATAGACGACAGACCGGTCCAAGCAGGTTACACGGGGAAAACTGAAGTGAAACCCGTTAAGGCTCTACTTCGATTAGCAACCCTAATTTTTTTCATCGATTATCTTGTCTAAATTTTATATTTAGACGTATGGGTGAAAAAGAAAACGAAAAACGATAAAGGAAACATTAAAAGCAGAAGTAAGGTAATTTAAATTTACCAAGTGACATGTTAGTCCGATTGCTTGTATTCGAAACTGAAACATACTTAAACGATGCATAAAAACTTAACAATGGAGCATACAACCAACGGGACTAAAACCCGACAACCGAGAACCCTTAAAGATGCCCAAAAGCCCAATTTACAGGCATGTGTTTCGAAACTAGCTTGCCCGTTTTGATACACGGGTCCCAGTTTAAAAGCCAGACCAGACCGTACCGATACGGTCTACTCCATTCCGGTACGAGGGTCTCCAGTAACAAAGTGTTCTGAATCAAGTTCCGAAACGGGCCTTCACAAAGGCAAACCGTATCGAAACGCGTACCGAAATGGGGGCTCACAGTGTCAAATCGTATTGAAACGGCACCACCTCGTTCCGATACGAGTATCCCTGGAGCTACACCCGTTCCGAAACCACCACACGCGTTTCGAAACACTTGCACTCTAGGTGACCCTAAAAATAGTTTTCTGCATCTCCGAGTGTTCCCAAACATACCCCAAAACCATAAGAAACAAAAATCTACAATTATACACTTAATCTAGAGGCATCCATCTTACTACAAACATGGTCAAGCACATAAACATACAAGGCAAGGTCATTCATTCAAGGAAACATACATCCATAACACATAGCATAAAACATGGTTAAAAGCCTTCAAATAAAAACACTTAGGCATTCAAGAAGCAAGGTCTACATGCTCTTAAAGCAAAACACTTAGACATCAACATAAGCATCTCATAAACATGGTTTACAAATCCACATCATAAAAGCATTAACAAAAATAGGAGTCTACAAATGTTCCTACAACACATAACATCCCATTGCTAAACTACTACATTATTTACTAAACCATACTTGAGCAACTACCACACGCTTGGATGCCCTTTCCTTGCTCCTTGCTAACTCTACACTAGTGATCTGCATTGTCCAAAACGATAGTGTAAGCTAGAAGCTTAGTGAGGGAGCTCTAAAACAAAACAACGACAATGCAGTGTTCAAAGCATGTTATCCTTAAGACATTCACAAGGCATACATATACACCAACAAACAACATAGCCACAGTTACAAGAATGCATGAAAATGGCATCTTATCTCATGTTATGCTAAACAAGATATAACAATTGTCTTATCACAACAACCACACATGAACTAGTATATTGGCAAATATTAGCTTACTCGGATATGTGGATAACTTCGTTGGGATTTTCACCCTCAACGTACTCAACAACAATTACCTTCCAGTGGGATTACACTCATCACCATTTTCACTCATGGATGGGATTACACTCATCATCACATGCTAACATTTTCCGGTGGAATATTACCTCACCGTACTCCTCCTTGATGACTACACATCACCAAGACCACGCACGAATTTGACTCAACCGTGTGCACACTCATCCTAATAATCGATCATTTATACCGGTAATTAACTAGTGCCAATCGTACTATAAAAGGCACACCATGATATCAAAATAATGCAACACAACATATCCTCATCTTTATACAACATCAATATGTATATAAACATGCATAAACAAACACATACTTCACAAGTCCACATTATGCACAATAAGCAAGAACTCATAAAGAAAAACAAGAGATTAAGCTACCAACTTAATCCCCACCTTGGATTGGCCTACCAAGCACAATCCAACACCTCAACTACACACTTGAACAAATTTAAAATCGTTTAAAGTAATCCACTCATCGAACACTCTTAAGAAAACCGAGAAAGCCGAATCAAGCCTCCAAACTTCCCGGAATAGAGCCCGAAGCTTCTCCAACGGGTTCCCTTGATTCTAATCAACCAAAAACAACACATTACTCAACATATCATCCACAAACCACTGCCACAAATGAGATTACTACAACAAGATCCTTTCTCTACAATTTTAAGCCATGAACCAACCCAAAAACCTCATTTTCGTACTCACACCCAACCCAGCAGATTACTATCGAATCCAACACCCAAAACAACATTAAACTCCTTCAAAACAACCCTCAAGCATCATTATAAAATCATCCTCACTCTCCTTCACAAAGCTACCCCAAAAACTCAAGTTTTCACCCTTTTAAAATACCCACAAAAACCCATTTCGGGATTTGTGATAAAACCCCACCATTTTGAGATATAATACATCTAAGAGCAAGATTAAAACATAAATAAACTTGGCAAATCAAAAGCTACATGAAAACCCATTAAAGCTCCCACCTTTTACTTGAAATTTTGAAAACTTGAGAACTTCAAAATTTGTGTTTATGCGAAAATAAAGCCATAGAAACGTTTGGAATAAAGAGGAGAATTCAAAAATGATCTTACCTTGAAGAGAGCTCTTGAAATGGTGAAGAAATTTGATGGAATAGTGTTTTGGGGTTTCGGGAGGTTTAATGTCGTGAAAAAAAGACCAAGGAAGAAGATGAACACTTTAAAATAAAAGTCCCTTTTCTTCTCATCTTTTTTCCTTTATTTAAAAAGTAAAATTTTTCCCTTATTGAAAATCAAGCCCTTTTTAATTTAAAAGCAAAGCCCATTTTAACTAAAAAGAGCCCAACGACTCGAATCTGATTCACATACTCAACTCCTGACCCCTAAACCCGGGTGTTACAACTCTCCCGCACTTAAGGAATTTCATCCTTGAAATTACCTGGCTGAAAGAGATACGAAAACTGCCTCTCCATATCCTCCTTCCTCTCCCATGTGGCCTCGTCCACACCTCGACGTTTCCACCTCACTTTGACTAACTCAATCGATCTACCACGCAAAACTTTTTGTTTGAGGCTAAGATCTCAACTGGTTCCTCATCATACGTCAAATCCGGGTTCAACTCAATCTCTTCCAAAGGCATCACATGCGATGGATATGATCTATACTTACGAAGCATCGAAACATGGAACACATTGTGAATCTTCTCTAACTCAGATGGAAAACGTAACTGATAAGTAACCGGACCGATTCGCTTCACAATCTCATACGGCCCAATGTACCTCAGACTCAATTTCCCTTCTATGCCAAATCTCATAACTTTCTTCCACGGAGAAACTTTCAAGAACACTCTATCTCCCACGGCATACTCAACTTCTTTCCTCTTCAAATCGGCATAGGATTTCTGTCTATCCGAAGCTACCTTCAAACGATCACAAATTAACTTCACCTTATCGGTAGTCCCCTGAAGCAAATCCGGCATCGGTAATAACTTTTTACCCGCTTCGGCCCAACAAACTGGAGTTATACATTTTCTACCATATAATGCATCATACAGAGCAATCTGAATTGTAACCCCCTTAGCCCCTCCTAGACGGTTAACCCGAACTACGAAGATTACACGGGGAATACCAAAGTCAACCTTAATTAACGACCCTTTTTTCTTTTTAATCTTGTCTAGATACACGTTAACCCTAAGTGAGTACTCATGAAACTTATTAGAGAAAGGCACAACGATCAGATGAGAGAAAGGGACTCAATTGCACTTAATACAAATTTATGGACCAAATTGTAAATTCTGAAATTTAGAAGGTCTTTACTGATTTTAAGGTTACCAATATGAAATTAGTCTTATTACATGCTTCTCTGCCAAATTTCATCTTAATTGGACAACCCAAACTCAAGCAATTGCAACATCAACATTTGGGACTAAAATGTAAAGCTTGCAAACTACAACGCCATTCAAATCAGTGCCCAACGGTCACCTGTTCTGAAACACCCACCTGTCGTATCGAAACGTACGATCAGAAAGACGTTGATTGTTTCGACACGCGAGTTGTTTCCGAGACCAGTTCCAAAACGAGGCCTTCCAATAGCCAAATCATTCCGAAATAGCCCTTAGCGTTTCGAAACACGAAGGCCATTTCAGACCCCCGTTTCGAAACACTAGAGGGTGTTCCAATACGGTTTGCCCATAAACTGCACTTAAAGCTAGTTTTTCATGCATAAACCCATTCAAATATATCCTATTGACTCTCCTATCATGCCAACAAATCCACATACATAAATGGTACACATTTAGGTCACCCTAACACATTCATATCATCAATCATGAAATCTCACAAGTCTAAAGACATGCTTCCTATCATCACAACCAAATAGGCAAACAACTTCAAACCAAGCATTTAAAGGCCATTTACAATTCAAAACAACCAAGGCAAACATGCCACAACCTTAGGGAGTTCAACACATCTCCCAAAACAAATCTTAGGTTCCCATTGCCAATTCATCAAAACTAATAGTGTATGAAAACTTCACCATACGTGAGCTTGGACTTCCTTTGATGAACTTAGCTTCCTTGATGCCTAAAGCACCTCAATTATCTGCATTATTGGTAAAAGAGAGCGTAAGCACAATTTCTTAGTGAGGCGTGCTCTAAATAAAACCAATACAACAATGCATTTTAGAAAACACTTTCCACAAAGTTTATAAACCACATGCTCATCGCTTTTACATGCTACCATGCATACTTTTCAAGCATATCATGCTTCGTTACATTCAAATACATTATATTGGCTTTCAAGTGATAGTTCGTAACCATTTCAACAAAAGACACAATCGGATACACGGATTACAAGCGTTGTCTCACACGCTTCATACACACTACTGGACTACACAAGGTTCACACTAAAGAGCAATCCCTCCATTGAAGTGACACCCGTGGTGGAGTATAACGGTACAATCTCAACCCCTCAACACCACTCACCGGTAGTTGTATAATTCCACTAACGAGAGTAAGGGACACATAACACAAGATCCACACACGGAATTTACAACCACCGTTGTGATCTTACCTCAATCGTTATGGTACTTGGATGGAGTTTATGGTACAATCACAACCCCTCAACATCCAAGGCGACTTTACTTACGGTGCACCCAATCCTATAGCCGCCTAACTATATCAAATTCAAGTACTTTAAAACCATTTCATCACTTGCCAATATACATCAAATACCATCATCAATTCACTGTTCTAAAGCATTAATCAAAGCCACTTATCATCATGCATCTCCATGCATCATAACCATATTAATAACATGACAAACCAAGGATCTCTTACCTTGAGCATCATTCAATACATGACTTTCAAAACCAGCATTAATCATGCTAAAACATGATTTCAAAACAGTAATTAAACATGCATTTCATAACCAATGCATCAAACCATACCCTAGCACATCCGAGGGAGTTTTTCCGAAAACTTACTCTTGAGCTTAGCTAAGTTGTTTAGACTTAAACTAAGCTCCCAAAACCTCCAAATAATCGTTTCAAGCTGGAAAACCAACTCCTCTCACCAATTTCGTTTCGCTTGCTTGCCGAAACGCCAATTAAGCTTCCGGACCAACTCTAAAAGTGTCCGAAGATGTCTCTCCTGTTTTAGACACATCAAAGCAGAGGATTATTGCATTATCATGCATTGAAATCTTCAGCCAACACTTCTAAACTCGCTGCTCTACCCAAAACCAACATTTCGGCTACCAAACACAACCAAAAACCCCTCCAAACTCTTCCAAAACTTAGCCCAGCCAAGATCCATCACTTCTAACCATTTCTAAACATCAATTAACATCCAAAATAAACCTAAACTCGTCCTTATACCTCCATCTATAACAGAACACCAAAAACAACTCAAAAAACCTATTCGAGATTAGATTGATAAAAACTCATTTCTAACATCATTAGACATCCAAAATACATTAAAGAACTATCTAAAAACAGATCCCAATCAATTACAACGAAAATCTTCAAGATCTCTTCCAAAACTTGAGTTTTAAGCCAAAATCAAGTTTCTAACATTAAAACCATTTATAAAACTTTAATAAAGGAATGACAACTTGGGAATTTCAGTAAAGAACTGAGTATTTAGAGGAGAAAAACATTATTACCTCTAAATGGTGATTTCTCCTTGATTTGGGCAAAATTCCATGGAAATTCAATGTGGAAATCAAAAGGATTTGATGCAAGATTGATTAGGAACCAATAGATGATGGAAAACTCATCAATTGAAGTGAAGATCAATGCAAATTTTGCTGGAGAAAAAGTGTTTGGATGATGGGATTTTGATAGAAAAAGGAATGAGAGAAAATTAGGAAAACGTAGTTATGAAAATCCAAAAAGTAGTTTTCCTTTTCTTTCATTTAATTAAAACATTAATTAAATCACCCAAATTAAGGAAAAATCTGGAGAAAACATTTTGGGTAAATTAGCTCCTTAAAGATTCAAAGTTTCAATCCTTTACAAAATAGTCACTACTAAACTTTGCAAAAATCACATTTTGGTCACTACACCGAAATGTAGTATTTCCAAACCTTATTTTGTAAAATTGATTTTACCACTCTCCAATATATATTAAATGATGATTTTTAGATATTTTTATATATTTTTAAAACATACCGAACTAGGCTTTCCCTAAAACCTCCTTTTATATTCGAACCGTTTATCAGACCGGTCTGATTCAGACCTTAAACTTCTAAGCCCAAAATTGGGGTGTTACAACTCTCCCCCTCTTAAGAAATTTCGTCCTCGAAATTTACCTGGAGGAAAAAGGTAAGGAAACTGCTTCTTCATGTCATATTTTCTTTCCCACGTGGCTTCTTCAACACCGCGATGCCTCCACAACTCCTTAACCAACTCAATTGTCTTACCTCGAAGAACTTTACTTTCCGAATCCAGAATCTCAACCGGCTCCTCGTCATAGGTCAAATCTGGATTCAACTCCACTTCCTCCACATGCATAACATGCGAATGATCCGATCTATACCTCCGAAGCATAGAGACATGAAACACATCATGTATATTTTCCAACTCTTGCGGTAATCTCAACTTGTACGCAACAGGACCCACACGTTCAATCACCTCGTATGGTCCAATATACCTAGGGCTCAACTTACCCTTCCGGCCAAATCTCATCACCTTCCTCCAAGGCAAACCTTCAAAAACACACGGTCACCCACCACACACTCTATCTCCTTACGCTTCAAATCTGCGTAAGACTTTAGTCGATTAGAAGCTACCTTCAACCGCTCACAAATGAGCTTCACCTTCTCGGTGGTTCCTTTCAAAAAAGCCGACATCGAGACCAACTTATGTTTTGTTTCAGCCCAGCAAAGAGGAGTTCTGCACTTCCTCCCATACAAGGCTTCATAAGGTGTTATTTGAATACTTGTCTGGTAGCTGTTATTATAAGAAAACTCCACCAATGGCAAATGTTTCTCCCAAGAGCCTTGAAACTCAATCACACGGCACCTCAACATATCCTCAAGCACTTGGATAACACGCTCAGACTGTCCATCCGACTGTGGATGATAAGAAGTACTAAAATTCAGCCGCGTACCCAAAGCTTGATGCAAACATTCCCAAAAACACGATGTAAACCTCGGATCTCTATCTGACACTATAGACTTTGGCACACCATGCAGACGCACAATCTCAGCTATGTACAGCTCTACAAGCTTATCCAAGGTATATGTGGTATGCACAAGTAAGAAATGTGCACATTTCGTAAGGCGATCCACAATCACCCACACCGAATTCTTCTTCGATGACGACAAGGGTAAACCAGACCCAAAGTCCATGGTAATCCTTTTCCACTTCCATTCAAGAATCCTCAACGGTTGCAACAACCCTGAAGGAAACTGATGCTCAGCTTTAACCCGCTGACAAACCATACACTTACTCACATATTCCGCCACATCTTTCTTCAAACCCACCCAATAGTACTCATCCTTCAGATCACGATACATCTTTGTACTACCAGGGTGTATAGCAAAAGGACTACTATGAGCTTCAGTTAGAATAGTGCGCCTCAACTCCGCATCATTTGGCACTACTATCCGACTCCCGAAACATAGAACCCCATCATCATTAAAACAAAAATTTGATGGTCTATCCTCAACAATATCCTGAACATGTGGCACCAACGAATCATCCAACAACTGCTTATCTTTTATCAATTGAACCAAAGATGGTTTCACTTGCAATTCAGCCACAAGACCTCCATCTTGCGAAATACTCAAGCTGGCAAACATGGCCCTTAACTCCACTGCCACCTTCCTACTCAAAGCATCCGCTAAAACTTTAGCTTTCCCCAGATGGTACTCGATCGTCAGATCGTAATCCTTAAGCAACTCTACCCAACGTCGTTGCCTGAGATTCAACTCTTTCTGAGACATCAGATACTTCAAACTCTTGTGATCCATGTACACAGTACACTTCTCACCATCCAGATAATGTCTCCAAATCTTCAAAGCAAAAACCACTGCAGCTAACTTAATATCATGCGTAGGATTATTGCGCTCATGCACCTTCAACTGGCGCGATGCATAAGCCACCACCTTACCCTCTTGCATTAACACACACCCCAAACCAACATAGGATGCGTCACTGTACACCACAAACTCTTTTCCCGATTTAGGCTGAACCAAGATAGGAGCTCGTGTCAGAGCTGCCTTGAGTTTCTCAAAAGCTTGTTGTCTCGCTTCCGTCCACTCATATTTAACATCCTTTTGCAACAACTTTGTCAAAGGGGCAGCAATCTTTGAGAATCCATCCACAAACCTCCGGTAATATCCCCCCAACCCAAGGAAACTAAGGACTTCATGAACAGACTTAGGGGGTTTCCAATTCATCACTGCCTCAACCTTCTAAGGATCAACACGAATCCCCTCAGTAGAAACCACATGACCAAGGAAAACAACTTCCTTAAGCCAGAATTCGCATTTGCTCAGCTTAGCATAAAGCTGATTTTCCAACAGCGCCTGCAACACAATCCTCAAATGCTCCTCATGCTCTTCCTCAGTACGAGAGTACACAAGGATATCGTCAATGAACACTACAACAAACTTGTCCAAGTATTCATGGAACATTCTATTCATCATGTCAATAAAAGCAGTAGGAGCATTCGTCAAGCCAAACGGCATTACAAGGAACTCATAATGCCCATACCTCGTTCTAAAGGCTGTTTTTGGCACATCCACATATTTCACCTTAAGTTGGTAGTATCCTGACCTTAAGTCAATCTTAGAGAACACAGCCGCTCCCTGAAATTGATAAAAAAATCATCAATCCTCAGCAAAGGATATCGATTCTTGATAGTCAACTTGTTCAGCTGACGATAATCAATGCACATTCTCATAGTGCCGTCCTTCTTCTTCACGAACAAGATAGGTGCACCCCAGGGTGACACACTAGGCCGAATAAAACCATGATCAAGCAACTTCTGAAGCTGCGTCTTCAACTCCTTCAACTCCTTAGGTGCCATGCGGTAGGGAGTAATGGACACTGGAGTTGTGTTTTCATACAGCTTAATTCCAAACTCCACCTCTCGACTAGGCGGCAACCCAGGTAACTCCTCCGGAAACACTCCAGGAAACTCTCGCACAGTTCTTATATCTTGAACGCGCACCTCCTTCGAACTTGGATTCATAACAAAGGCTAGATAAGCCTCGCAACCTTGCCGCAACATCCGACTTGCTTCCAAGGTAGACACCACATTACTAAGAAACTTTACATTTTCACCAACCACCACCACTTCGTAATCATCTGCAAGTTTCAGCGAAACTCGCTTACTTTCAAAATCTACTACAGCTCGATGCTCAACATGTCAATCCATACCAAAGGTTACATCAAAGCCATAGAATGGCAATTCCATGAGATCAACAAGAAAAACATGGTTTTGCACTTTCAAGGGACATCTTCTATACAACTTTCGTGTTATAACTGTCTCACCAAAGGAACTAGTCACACGCATGCTGACATCCAAAGACTCGACAGGTAAACCAAGCATTTGAGCATGTTCACGCAATATATACGAGTGTGTAGATCCAGAATCAATCAAAGAAAGTAATGATAAGGATTGCAAAGTAAAGGTACCTGCGATCACATTCGTATCATTCCTTCCCTCACGATGAGCATACACTCGAGCCTGGCCACCGCCCTCAGGTTGAACGGCCACAACATATGCTACATTTCTCCCACCATCATCTCTGCGCTGAAAGTTACCACGACCGCGCCCACGACCTCTCTGAGGTGCAGCTACCCTAGGAGCACGTCCCTGACCACCACCGGCCAACAAAGGACAATCCATCCTCATGTGGTCTACCGAACCAAAATTCCAACATGAGTTAATTGTCGCTGAAACAGGAGCTTGAACCTCCATCGCTGCTCGAGGACAATCTCGCCTCAAATGGCCACGAGACCCACACGTCCAACACGTGTTCTGATTAGCAATCATCCTATCTCCCTGAACAGGCATAACATGTCCCTCATTACCATGCCTAGCAGTAGACTGATACTTCCTATCTCGTCCTCTCTTGTTCCGTCCACCACCAGAACTATGATCAGCAGCTCTTTTTCCCGAGCTAGAACTAACGCCTCTGGAAGACAAACCCAGGTTCTGCTCGATGTCCTTCGCTCGACACACAAGCACATCAAAATCTGTATATTCAGCCGCAAGCATAAAAGTCTTCACATCCGCCACCAAACCATAACGGAAACGTTCACACCTCTCCCGCTCATCAGGGATTAGCTCATGTGCATACTGACTAAGGCGGGCAAACTGAATCTCATACTCAGCTACCGTCAAGCTGCCTTGCACAAGAGACATAAATTCTCTTTTCTTCTCATCTAGGTATCGTACACCCAGATACTTCTGCTTGAACGCATTCAGAAAGAATGTCCAAGTCACATAATTGTCCTCCATTCTAGAGATAGTGGTTGTCCACCACGTATAAGCATCACCATGCAGCAGTGACACCACACAACCCAGCTTTTGCACATTATTGCAGTTCATTTGTCCCAAAATCCTCTTGGTACTCTCTAACCAAGACTCAGACCCTTCCGGAGATAAACCTCTAAACTAAGTCCCTCCTAGACTGCGAAGACGTTCCAAAGGCAATCTCACATTAGCATCATCCTGATGCGCAACTCCATGAGCTCCAGCTACTACTGCCTGAAAGGCTCCAGCAATAGCCTGAATCAACACAGTCATGTTAGGAGCAGCTTGCCCCTGCACACCTTCAGGTCCAGCGACCCCAGCACCAGCACCGGCATTACCAGTTCCAGCACCCTCACCACTAGGTGGTCCACCACCAGGAGGAGGATGAGGTATATCCACAACATTCTCAGCATTCTCTTCATTTTCATTCTGAGCCATAGCTCTTGTATTCATTCTCATCTCTCTACGTGGCCCCATTTACAAGAAAACAATTCACTGACACAAATGCAATAAACACAATTAGGCTCAATAAGGTAAGTAATCCAAGTACTCAAGCTCTTTTTCGAAAACAAGTTCCTTTCATTAGTTTTGACTTGGCAATGGGATCTCCTAATACACTCCAACATAACATAACAACACAATTGAAACCACGCATCATGATGCACACAACATTCTTTTACCAAAAAGACACATCATGCAAATACACATACATCATCCACATAACAGATCCCAAAGATACGAGAACTAAGCTCTGATACCACCAAATGTAACCCTCTTAGCCCGACCTAGACGGTTGACCCAAACTACGAAGATTACACGGGAAAAACCAAAGTCAACCTGAAAGTCAACCTTGATTAACGACCCTTTTTTCTTTTTAATCTTGTCTAGATAAACGTTAATCCTAAGTGAGTACCCATGAAACTTATTAGAAAAAGGCACAACGATCAGATGAGAGAAAGGGACTCAATTGCACTTAATACAAATTTATGGACCAAATTGTAAATTCTGAAATTTAGAAAATCTTTTCTAGTTTTAAGGTTACCAATATGAAATTAGTCTTATTACATGCTTCTCTGCCAAATTTCATCTTAATTGGACATCCCAAACTCAAGCAATTGCAACTTCAACATTTGGGACTAAAATGTAAAGCTTGCAAACTACAACACCATTCAAATCAGTGCCCAACAGTCACCTGTTCCGAAACACCCACCTGCCGTATCGAAACGCTGGATCGGAACGACGTTGACCATTTCAATACGTGGGTTTGTTCCGAGACCAGTTCTGAAACGAGGCCTTCCGATAGTCAAATCGTTCCGAAACAGCCCTTAGCATTTCGAAACACGAAGGCCATTTCAGGCCCTTGTTTCGAAACACTAGAGGGTGTTCTGATACGGTTTGCCCAGAAACTGCACTTAAAGCTGGTTTTTCATGCATAAACCCATTCAAATATATCATATTGACTCTCATACCATGCCAATAAATCCACATACATAAATGGTACACATTTAGGTCACCATAACTCATTCATATCATCAATCATGAAATCTCACAAGTCTAAAGGCATGTTTCCTATCATCACAACCAAATAGGCAAACAACTTCAAACCAAGCATTTAAAGGCCATTTACAATTCAAAACAACTAAGGCAAACATGCCACAACATTAGGGAGTTCAACACATCTCCCAAAACAAATCTTAGGTTCCCATTGCCAATTCATCAAAACTAATAGTGTATAAAAACTTCATCATACGTGAGCTTGGACTTCCTTGGATGAACTTAGCTTCCTTTATGCCCAAAGCACCTCAATTATCTGCATTATTGGTAAAAGTGAGCGTAAGCACAAATGCTTAGTGAGGCGTGCTCTAAATAAAACCAATACAATAATGTATTTTAGAAAACACTTTCCACAAAGTTTATACACCACATGCTCATCGTTTTTACATGCTACCATGCATACTTTTCAAGCATCTCATGCTTCGTTACATTCAAATACATTATATTGGCTTTCAAGTGATAGTTCGTAACCATTTCAACAAAAGACACAATCGGATACACGGATTACAAGCGTTGTCCCACACGCTTCATACACACTACCGGACTACACAAGGTTCACACTAAAGAGCAATCCCTCCATTGATGTGACACCTGTGGTGGAGTATAATGGTACAATCTCAACCCCTCAACACCACTCACCGGTAGTTGTGTAATTCCACTAACGAGAGTAAGGGACACATAACACAAGATCCACACACGGAATTCACAACCACCGGTGTGATCTTACCTAAATCGTTAGGGTACTTGGATGGAGTTTATGGTACAATCACAACCCCTCAACATCCAAGGGGACTTTACTTACGGTGCACCCAATCCTATAGTCGGCTAACTATATTCGATTCAAGTACTTTAAAACCATTTCATCACTTGCTAATATACATCAAATACCATCATCAATTCACTGATTTAAAGCATTAATCAAAGCCACTTATCATCATGCATCTCCATGCATCATAACCATATTAATAACATGACAAACCAAGGATCTCTTACCTTGAGCATCCTTCAATACATGACTTTCAAAACCAGCATTAATCATGCTAAAACATGCTTTCAAAACAGTAATTAAACATGCACTTCATAACCAATGCATCAAACCATAACCTAGCACATCCGAGGGAGTTTTTCCGAGTACTTACTCTTGAGCTTAGCTAACTTGTTTAGACTTAAACTAAGCTCCCAAAACCTCCAAATAATCGTTTCAAGATGGAAAACCAACTCCACTCACCAATTTCGTTTCGCTAGCTTGCCGAAACGCCAATTAAGCTTTCGGATCAACTCCAAAAGTGTCCGAAGATGACTCTCATGTTTTAGACACATCAAAGCAGAAGATTAATGCATCATCATGCATTGAAATCTTCAGCCAACACTTCTAAACTCGCTGCTCTACCCAAAACCAACATTTCGGCTACCAAACACAACCGAAAAAACCTCCAAACTCTTCCTAAACTTAACCCAGCCAAGATCCATCACTTCTTACTATTTATAAACATCAATTAACATCCAAAATAAACCTAAACTCGTCCTTATACCTCCAGCTATAACAGAACACCAAAAACACCTCAAAACCCACCATTTTCATAAGTAAAAACTTAGGAAATACAACCTATTCGGGATTAGATTGATAAAATCTCATTTCTAACATTATTAAACATCCAAAACACATTAAAGAACTATCTCAAAACAGATCCCAATCAATTACAACGGAAATCTTCAAGATCTCTTCCAAAACTTGAGTTTTAAGCCAAAATCAAGTTTCTAACATTAAAACCATTTATTAAAGTTTAATAAAGGATTGACAACTTGGGAATTTCAGTAAAGAACTGAGTATTTAGAGGAGAAGAACATTCTTACCTCTAAATGGTGATTTCTCCTTGATTTGGGCAAAATTCCATGGAAATTCAATGTGGAAATCAAAAGGATTTGATGCAAGATTGATTAGGAACCAATAGATGATGGAAAACTCATCAATTGAAGTGAAGATCAATGCAAATTTTGCTGGAGAAAAAGTGTTTGGATGATGGGATTTGGAGAGAAAAAGGAATGAGAGAAAATTAGGAAAAGGTAGTTATGAAAATCCAAAAAGTAGTTTTCCTTTTCTTTCATTTAATTAAAACATTAATTAAATCACCCAAATTAAGGAAAAATCTGGAGAAAAACATTTTGGGTAAATTAGCTCCTTAGAGATTCAAAGTTTCAATCCTTTACAAAACAGTCACTACTAAACTTTGCAAAAATCGCATTTTGCTCACTACACCGAAATGTAGTATTTCCAAACCTTATTTTGTAAAATTGATTTTACCACTCTCCTATATATATTAAATGATGATTTTTAGATATTTTTAAAACATCCCGAACTAGGCTTTCCCTAAAACATCCTTTTATATTCGAACCGTTTATTAGACCGGCCCGATTCAGTCCCTAAACTTCTAAGCCCAAAATTGGGGTGTTACTTGAATGCTCGACTGATAACTGTTATTATAAGTGAACTAGACCAAAGGCAAGTGCTTCTCCCAAGTACCCTGAAAATTAATGATGCAACAACGTAACATGTCCTCTAAAATTTGTATAACCCTCTCTTACTGACCATCTGACTGAGGATGATATGACGTGCTGAAATTCAATCGGGTACCCAAAGTTGTATGCAAACACTCCTAATATCTGGCTGTAAATCTCGGATCTCTGTTAGACACAATCGACTTCGGCACACCATGTAGTCTCACAATCTCGTCGATATACAAATCGGCTAATCTATATGGGGAGTAAGTCGTATTAACAGCTAAAAAGTGAGCACACTTCGTGAAACGGTCAACTATGACCCAAACTGAGTTCTTCTTCGTAGGAGTCAAAGGCAAACCTGAAACGAAGTCCATGGTGATATTTCCCCACTTCCATTCTGGAACCTGATGTTCTGCCTTCACTCTCTGACACACCATACACCTACTCATGTAATCGACCACGTTTCTCTTCAAACCATCCCAATAGTATTAATTCTTTAGATCACGATACATCTTTGTACTACCGGAATGCATAGCAAACGGGCTACTATGTGCTTCGATGAATATAGTACGTCTCAAATCACTGTCATCCAACACAACTATTCTATCTCTTGAACACAAGACCCCATCAACACTGAAATCGTAGTCCGATGGTCTACCCTCGGCTACATCTTTCACGTGAGATGCCAAAGATCTATCTAACAACTGCTTTTTCTTTAATCAACTGACCTATGGTAGGTCTAACCTGAAGCTCGTCCACTAAACCACCATCATCGGACAAACTCAAACTAGAAAACATGGCTCTCAACTCAACAGCTACCTTTCTACTTAAAGCACCTGCCACTACATTAGCTTTACCGGATGGTACTCAATCGTGAGATTGTTGCGTGTAAATAAGACTATCGCAAGTAGTGCAAGTGTACACAACGCAAGTAGTAAAGTGATACTAGAGTATAAAATTTCGTCTCCACATGGACTCGAAATAACCTATCCTTATATTGTTGCACCAGAAAAAGAAATAGTTTAAATGATTGTTTGGAGAAATCTTGAGTAATAACTAAAGTAAAAGATAAGGTAATCAGATTGAGAGAATAGGCCGGTATTGAATTGCTCAATAGTGAATGTGTTGCACTGTTCAAAGGAACTTCTGTTGTTATGTCGTCGTGCTTGTCGCGGAAGCACCTGTGCGGCAGAGGTCCGTTGATGTCGTGGCAGCGATCAACAACTCTGTACTTCAATTTTGGCAAGAATCCCTGTTATGACTTGCCCTATCCCTAGGCCCAAGTTCCGTTGATGAATATGTCTTGGATGATACCTCATGGCGTGAATTAAAGGGTGAACACCAATGTTTGTGAATTCTTCTTTAGCCATTTAACCTTGTACTTATCCCTAAGCCAAGATGGTTTAACCATAAACTAGAAAACACATATTTACTCCTTTTGAATGCTTAACTCTCCTTATATCAAGCAAATGAATAACCTCACAATGCTCTCCCGATGCTCTTATGAGATGTTGAAAACCAGAGTAAATAAACTTGAAGTTTTATTACTTGAACAGAAAAATCCTAAGAACAATACAATCCTTACAACTACTTTACAAGATCAACCTTTAGCCCTTGGGGAAGTTTAGAACATGATGGAGAGAGAAAAATGACTAGGGTATTGGGGGAAGACGACTAGGAGCTAGATATCCTTCCCTAGGTCGAATTACATGCCTTTATATAGGCCTTGGGTCCAAGTTTTCTAATATGGAAAGAATACATGTTTAAATTAAAGTACAACTCTGTTAAAGACTAAATCTTCTGAGAAGATGTCTTTAATTCGTCCTATTTTCTTGCTTTGACTTTCTTGCTTGAACTTTGGGCCTGGCCTTTCTTCTGCTTCAGGGCTTAGAAAAATATGGGAGTGATCCACGACAGTCCTGTTCAAAATCCTCCATATGTCGAGCTCTATTTGACTTTTCCACCTCAGTGTCCTACTATCATCATTGCTGCCACGGCAGATGGCACGACAGACGGTGCTCTCTATCATTTAACTCCAGCTCCGCAACTCGCCTCTATTCCTTTGTTGTCCTAGATGCTGCCGCAACAGATACCTGCAAAAGTGACCAAATTCTAAAGCATCTTTGCAGTTTTTATCTAATTGTGATGTGTATGCAAAAATCTATCA
Source organism: Hibiscus tridactylites (assembly GCA_958450335.1). Classification (NCBI taxonomy): domain Eukaryota; kingdom Viridiplantae; phylum Streptophyta; class Magnoliopsida; order Malvales; family Malvaceae; genus Hibiscus; species Hibiscus tridactylites. Next base: position 36,934,363 of record OY288280.1, read on the forward strand.
TAAATGCAATAAATCATGCTTGAGTGCAGCAAAAACTATGGGTAAATGAGGGGTAAAATATAGAACTTTTATGCACTCAACACACCCCCAAACTCAAGTTGATGCTTGTCCTCAAGCATATGCAACCTAACTAAGAATGAAAAACTTTTTCGCTTGGCTTAATTACTATCATTACCTACAGCCCCTTCACTATCAAGAGCAATGCCTTTTTTGTTGTTTATGGGTTTATCCTGAACCATGCTATAATTCTTGTGTAAGTGTGTGTAGGTTTTGTGAACAAATATTTGCCTAGACTCTTTTAGCAACTTGAATAGTTATGCTACTCGCTTAATTTTTATGCCAAACTAATTTTTTTTTCTTGGAGGCAATTCTTAGGCTCCTTCAGCTTTTTTGAATTTAGACTCAAGTTTTTCTTATTTTGTTTTTACTAGAGCCTATTTTGGGTACCTCTAGCTATCTTCCTAGAGCCGGTGTTAGGCACCTCTAGGGGTACTGAGTCTAAGTTTTTCTTTTATTCTTTTTCCTAGAGCCAGTGTTAGGCACCTCTAGGGGCAACTCAAGTGGTTAAGTTTTTCTACTCTAGTTCACTAACAGTAGTCTAGACAACATATAAGTCACAAAAGTGTTTTTGAAGTTTAGAACTATAGCAAGGCTCTAAATAATTCCTAAAACATCCTAAAGGAACTGTAACGACAAAGATTGTTGTGGCAGGTAAGTGCAATTCAGAGATTTAAGACAAATTTTTACTTTTGTTATATATATATATATATATATATATATTTGACACAAAAATTAACTAAGATAAGACACGAATTAAAAAGTTCATTTAAATAACAGAGGCCTATGTACCTCTAAACTCAAGGGTTGCATGCCCTCAATGCATGACGACAAAATAAAATGAAAAACAAGAAAAAGAAAACATCACAAATAGATAAAATAAACAGTAGAAACAACAAGCATAAAAAACACTTAAGTTGATGAGCTGACGTTGCTGATGCTGTTGATGTGGAGCTGTCGGTGGGCAGTTACCTTGATGGCAAAGGTTGGCTTGAGGATGGGAGATGGTGAGGCTACCTTCTTTTTGGCCTCTCGAGGTGCCTGTACTCAGGTAGGTGAGATCTTTGGGGCCTTGTCCAGGACCTCGAGTTCGTCATCACTGTTACTGCTATTGCTGTCGTCCGATCTGTCGTGGCAGGGTCCCTCAACGGTTTCATTCAACCTCTTCTTCTTCATTGGAGGGAAGTCTTTGGCTAGTTCCCGGATGACAGATGGCTCAGAGTCAGAGTCATCCTGCCATATTGAGGATGAGAAGAAACCTTCAAAGTACTTTGGGTCGATCTCCGGCAGTGGTTCCTTCTGTTTTTCTCCTCGGGGAGTGGCAGATCGCCTGTCGTCATCTCCGGTCATGGCAGGTGGTGTAGTGGAGGCAGCAGTGGGCGTTCTGGTGCTGGCAGCAGGTGTAGGGGTGGCAAGAAAATTTTCTGGGAAAGAGGGAAACTGCACGTTGGGATGATTTAAATCAATTTTAATGAAATTTACCGTGGCAGTAGTGAAATCCCTCATAAATCGAATGAAGCCTAGATGTTGTTCCTCCATCTTCTTCAGCATGTGCATGATTTGGTTGGAGGTGTCTGTCGGATGTACAGCCTTGGTCTGCTCCGGCTCTGTCGTGACAGGCTCTATGGAGTCAGGCTCTGTTATTGGTTTTGTCGTGGCAGATGGATCCACATAGGCCAAGAGGGTTGTTGGCTTCAGCTCCATCAGGCTGTATATGTTCTGTTGTGCCCATCCTTTGCCTTGAACTTTGACATCTTCATCGATTTCAGGTACTTTATTGGCTCGGCAGAGAGAAGTGACGAGGAAGGGGAAGAAAAGAGGGATCATTAGTCTGAGTGCACACTCAAAAATTCCTTCGAAGACATATCTAACAACATTGATCTGCCTCTTGTTGATGATTGAGTGCACGAGGGCGAGTCTCTGCCGGTCCACTGTGGTGTTGTGCGATGTTGGCATAAGGCGTTTCTTCACAAAATTGTTCCAGAGTTTTGCTGTCGGTGTGAGATGGGTCCTTCACACTGTCCATTTGTGCTTGGGATCATCGTTCCATTGGGTGCCTGCTTCCATCAAGTCTGCCATGATAGCATCATAGTCTGTCGGCGGTACACTGTTGACAAACCTCCTATGCGCATCTTCCTTTCTGCCCACATAAATACCATACAATGTGTTGATGTAGGCTGGTTCAAGGGAGATTTCCTTACCCCTGACAGTCACTTTTGTTGCATCTTTGGAGGGGATGGCATCATAGAATTCTCAGACCAAAGTGAGGTTCATCTCCTCTAGTTGGACGACTTACATCTGCAATTTGAGGGCAATAATTTTCTTGGAGATGAAACCTTCGAGCCTAGGTCTCATGTCTTTGTGGTGTATGTGAAACCTCTATCTTCCCACATCTCTCGTTTCTGGAACGAGCCATAGTATCTCTTCTTTGAGTCTGTCGATGTGAACCGTCTGGGGATTCTACTGTGGGTGGGTGTAGATACTGTCGTGGCAGAGGTAGAGGCAGCACTCCTGCGGGTTGATCGAGTAATCATTGGAAGGAAACTGTGAAAGATGAAAGAAAATTTCTAAGAGCTAAAATTCTTGAGAGCAAAGTAAGAGAATGAGAATGAGGTGAAAATGAAATATAAGTAGAGGTTTATATAGAACGGGATTTTCTGCCCGTTGGAATTGTAACAGGTGGCGCGAATAACGGGGCCAGCTGTCACACGGTTTCCTGACGCGTCTGTCACGTGTTTCCGTGTCTGTCACGACAGCTCCGTGACATGCTGTATTTTCCGCGTCTACCGCGACAACTGGTAACAACCTGTCATGACGGGTTTGTTCCATTGGGCTTTATGGGCTGTTGTGAATGTGGTGGGCTGGTTCATTCCTCTTCTTTGCTTTGCTTCCTTTATTTACCTGAAAACTAAAATAAACAATAAATTAAAATCTTATTTCCTAAAAATAAATAAATAAATAAATAAACTAAATAAAATAAAATAAAACTAAGGTAAATTAGGGATGCCTTGAGGGGCATCTCCTAAACTACTTCCTGCATCCTTGGGTCTTCAGTCCCCTGATAGTGCTTTAGCCTTTGTCTATTAACTTTGAATTGGTGCCCATCCTTGATTGATCTGATTGTAATGACACCATGAGGAAAAACTTAGACTACTTGGAAAGGGCCAGACCACCTAGATTTAAGCTTCCTTGGAAAGAGCTTCAACCTAGAGTTGAACAACAACACCTTCTGCCCTGGGCAGAACTGTCGTGGCAGCAGTTTTCTGTCGTGCCATTTCTTTGTTTTGTCCTTGTAGATCTTTGCGTTGTCATAGGCCATGGCTCGAATTTCTTCAATTTCATTCAAGTCCATTAGCCTTTTCTGCCCTGCTTTGTCCCAAACCATGTTAACTGTCTTGATAGCCCAATATGCTTTGTGTTCTATCTCGACAGGTAAATGGCAAGTTTTCACGTAGATGAGGCAGTAGGGTGACATTCCCAATGGCGCTTTGAATGCAGTCTTGTAGGTCCAGAGTGCATCATTTAGGTGAAGAGGCCAGTCCTTTCGAGTTGGTTTCACCATCTTCTCTATGATGTTCTTCACTTCTCTATTTGAGATTTCGGCTTGCCCATTGGTTTGAGGGTGACATGTTGTTGCAATTCGGTGCTTTACTCCGTATTTCTTTAGTGCACTAGAAAATACCCTACTATCAAAGTGCCTACCCTCATCACTAATGATCCCCCTTGGGATGCCAAACCTTGAGAAGATATGCTTGTGAAGAAATCTTTGCACGGTCTTGTCATCATTCTTTTCAGTGGCGATAGCTTCTACCCACTTAGACACATAGTCTATTGCCAACAGGATGTATAGATTCCCACATGAGGCTGGGAATGGCCCCATGAATTTGATTCCCCAAACATCAAAGATTTTGACCTCAAGAATGTTATGTAGTGACATTTCATGCCTTCTACATATGTTTCCAGTCCTTTGGCATTTATCACAGCTCTTGTAAAAAGCTTTTGCATCCTTGGACAATGTAGGCCAATAGAAACCAGATTGCAGAACCTTGGCATCAGTTTTATTTCCTCTCAAGTGTCCTCCATAAGGGGTAGCATGGCAGTGGTGAAGCACTTCTTTCTGTTCCTCTTGTGGTATGCATCTCCTAATGATCTGATCTGCACAGTGCTTAAAGAGAAGAGGTTCGTCCCAATAATAATGCTTTGCATCATTTTGGAACCTCTTCCTAGCTTGATATTAAGCTCATGAGGTAATAACCCACTTACAATGTAATTGACAATGTCAGCATACCAAGGGGTTTAAGAAAGTTTACATGTCGCCACGGCTGTCGTGGCAGTGCTGGTGACAGTAAATAATTGCTCGTCCGGGAAAGTTTCCAGTATGTTTGTCTTATCTTTCTCTTGATTCTTTCCCAACTCCAGTCTTGACAAGTGATCTGCTACTTGGTTTTCTGCCCCCTTTTTGTCCTTGATGTCAATGTCAAATTCTTGCAGCAGCAAAATCCAACGTATCAATCTTAGCTTGGCATCCTTCTTGGTGAACAGATATTTGAGTGTTGAGTGATCTGTATGGACCACCACTTTTGTTCCAAGTATATATGGTCGGAACTTGTCAATTGCAAACACCACTGCGAGTAACTCCTTTTCTATTGTGGTGTAGTTTATTTGTGCATCATTTAGAGTTTTGTTGGCATAGTACATCACATGGAAGAGTTTCTCCTTCCTCTGCCCTAGTGCTGCCCCAACAGCATAATCACTGGCGTCACACATTATCTCGAATGGTAGGCTTCAGTCTGGTGGTTGCACTATTGGGGCTGTTACCAGCTTTTCCTTTAGTATCTTGAATGCTTCAGTACATTCACGATTAAAGTCAAAGGTACGATTCTGTTCTAATAGGAGACACAGGGGTTTAGTAATTTTCGAGAAATTGGCAATGAATCTTCGATAAAACCTTGTATGCCCTAAGAAACTTCTTATTCCCTTGACTGTGGTGGGTGGCAGCAGTTTTTCAATAACTTCGATTTTAGCTCTGTCTACTTCTATGTCGCGTCAGCTAACCATGTGTCCCAACCCTATGCCCTCATCCACCATAAAGTGGCATTTTTTCCAGTTTAAAACAAGGTTTGCCTCTTCACATCTTTCAAGCACCTTCTGTAAATTGTCGGCTTATGGTCGTCCTCCAAGAGGATCTTATGCATGCACAATGCCGGACTGATGCCTTGGATATCAGCAATGGTCCATCCAATCACCTTCTTATGCTGTTGTAGCATTTTGATCAACTGTTGTTCTTGTTCCTACATCAACTTAGAAGAGATGATTACGGGCAACGTATCATTTAAACCAAGAAAAACATATGTGAGTTGCCTTGGCAGGGGTTTAAGGTCTAAAACAGGTGGTTGTTCAATGGAAGGCTTTTGGATTACATGTTCATTCGAGGCATAATTCAATGGCTCGATGAACTTACCTAGACGTGTGCCTATCCAATTTACCTCCTCAGGACCTTCAGTATCGGATGCATTTGTGTCTAAGGGGTCACTATCATCGATGATGTCGTGACAGTCTTCAAGGTGACTGCGGTGGCAGTGACCAAATTTCCTGTCGTGACAGTTCGATCTGATGCAGGATTTGTCCATGACTACTTCTGAAATTGCCTTGCATTCTTCTTCTACATCAGCTTGTTTCATTTCTTAGAGAACATTGAGCTTTATTTGTTGGTCATTGACTCTCATAGTCAGTTCTCCTTTCTCTACATCGATCAATGTTCTGCCTGTGGCTAGGAAAGGTCGCCCCATGATGATCGGTGAATTTTCATCTGCTTCACAATCTAAAACAAAAAAGTCAACAGGAAAAATAAACTTATCCACTCTTACCAAGATATCTTCAATTTTTCCTTCCGGTTGTACGTAAGAGTGGTCAGGGACGTGCTAGTTTCTAAAATACAGATTTGGGCATTAGATTAATGCTAGCACCAAGATCACAAAGTGCCTTGCCTAAAAACTTGTCACCAATTATGCAAGGTATGACGAAGCTTCTATGATCCTTCTTCTATGGGGGTGGACGCTTATGTAGGATTGTCATGCATCCTTCTATCATCACTGTTTCAAATTCTCCAAGTCTGGATCTCCTGGACATTGCATCCTTTAGAAACTTTGCATAACCAGGCATCTGCTTAATGGCTTCTAACAACGGAATGTTGATGTGTACTTCCTTAAAGACATCATAGATTTTCTTCAGCTAGTACTCTTATTTCTGTTTCTTTAACTGTTGCGGAAAAGGGGGTGGAGGACGATAATCTTCAAGGCGTCCCTCACATGGAAGTCGGATCTGAGGAGGCTCAAGGTCTTCAGTTCCTTCTTTCTGCTCCTCTGTTTCTTTTGCTGTCGTGGTAGGTGTGACGACAATAGACTGTTTCTCTTCTGTCAGAGAAGTGTTCATGGCAGGTGTCTGCAGGGTCGGTTCCTTAATCAGTGTTTCTTTTATTATTGGCCCTTGTAGTTGTTTCCCACTCCTTGTTGTAATAGACTTGCACTGCTCATGTGTGGGTTTTCTAGTGACCTCAGTATCACTAAGGAATCCTCCATTTTGTCTTGGGTTTATGAACTGTGAAACCTGGCCCATCTGTGTCTCTAAGGATTTTAGGGTAGCCTCATGGTTTGTCATTCCCATCTCTGTCTTGTCCATGAAGGATTCAGTTTTCTTGACAAAGTGATCCATGTATGCTCATGTTTGAGACATGAATGTGGCCAGGAACTGTTCCAGTATGCTCGTTGTGGTTGTTGGCTACTGTTGTGACTGCTGCTGTGGTTGTTGTCGTGACAGAATCCTAGGACCTCCTTGGTTCTGGTTGTTATAGACTAGAGGGTTCAGTGCATTGTTGGGGTTACTCCAGGAAAATTTAGGGTCCTTCCTCCAGTTTGGATTTTAGTTGTTGGAGTCATAGGTTTTATCCCTGTTATAGTTTCCAACATACATCCCTTCTTCCAGATTTAAAGGACACTCCTCTGTACTGTGGTTTCCGCTACAAGTTTCATACGCCTCTTCGGTAGAAAATACAGCTTTAGAATCCTTCCACTGTAGATTTTCAACTATCTTAGTGAGGTATGCAATCTTTGTTTTGACCGAGTTGTTAGCTTCGTATTCCTTTAGAGATATTCCGCGTTTACCTCTTCTTCGAGCTGTAGGAAACTGCTCATCGTTCTTTGCTAACTTTTTCAACACCAGCATTGCATCGTCTAGTTCTTTATCCAGTAATAACCCATTTGCTGCTGAATCGATCCTCATTCGAGTGTGTGCATTGGCAACATTGTAGAATTTGAGAACCTGATTCCATACATGGAATCCATACATTAGGCAGTTTCATAAAGGAGTCGTGAATCTGTCCCACGCCTCATGCATTGGTTCGTCAACTTCATGTTGAAAAGTAGCAATCTCGTTACACAATATTTTAGATAATTGATAAGGGTTAAAACAAGAAAGAAATTCACGACAGAGATCCGTTCAAGTTCTTATTGAACCCGACATTAACTTATTCCACCAGGTTTTTGCTCTATCCCTCAATGAATGAGGAAATAGCCGGAGCCTCGGTACTTTCGAGCTTATTCATGGTTGTTTGAATGATCCACAAATCTCTTGGAAAGTTTTTCAGATGTTCACGTGCATCCTTAGTAACAGAACCACCAAATTGGCCAGCGGAATTTATCATGTTGAACATTATTGGTTTCAGTTTGAAGTGTTCGACTTCCACATCTGGTAGCGTAGTTTCCAGTTCAACATGGTCGTTATCCATGTACTCTCGACAAGTTTGTCGTGCTGCTAGGGCAGCAAGCGGCGACAGATCGTCTCGGGCATCATTAGGAGGATCTACATTACCCTTGGGGTTGTTGTTGTTGTTGTCATCTTCCCTACTGCCTTGTCTTCCGTTCACCATTGCTTCCAGTCTCTCCTCAAGATAGTTGTTTCTTTCTATCAAGAGTCGGGCTTGGTTCCTGAGTTGATATATGTTTTCGATTTCTGGGTCTAATTCATACTCAGGTTCCTTACCACGTCTCGATCTGCGCATAAGCAGTAAGATAACCTTGTGAAAGGCATGGAGAAAATAAATCAACGGAAAAAAATAGAAAATAAAAATAAAAACAAAATGAAGTAATTAAAAGGTAAAGGTATGGTTCCAATCCCTAGAAACGACGCCAAAAACTTGTTGCGTGTAAATAAGACTATCGCAAGTAGTGCAAGTGTACACGAAGCAAGTAGTAAAGTGATATTAGAGTATCGAATATCATCTCCACATGGACTGGAAATAACTCTATCCTTAAATTGTTGCACAAGAAAAAGAAAAAGTTTAAATAATTGTTTGGAGAAATCTTGAGTAATAACTAAAGTAAAGGATAAGGTAATCATATTGAGAGAATATGCCAGTATTGAATTGCTCAGTAGTGCAGATGTTGCACTATTCAAAGGAACTTTTGTTGTTATGTCGCCGTGCCTGTCGCGGCAGAGGTCCGTTGATGTCGCGGCAGCGATCAACAACTCCATACTTCAAGTTTGGCAAGAATCCCTATTATGACTTGCCCTTTCATTAGGCCCAAGTTCCGTTGATGAACACGTCTTGGATGATACCTCCTAGCGTGAATCAAAGGGTGAACACCAATGTTTGTGAATTCTTCTTTAGCCACTTAACCTTGTACTTATCCCTAAGCCAAGATGGTTTAACCATAAACTGGAAAACACGTATTTACTCCTTTCGAATGCTTAACTCTCCCGATATCAAGCAAATGGATAATCTCACAATGCTCTCCCGATGCTCTTATGAGTGTTGAAAACTAGAGTAAATAAACTTGAAGTTTTATTACTTGAACAGAAAAATCCTACGAATAATACAATCCTTACAACTACTTTACAGGATCAACCCTTAGCCCTTCCGGAAGTTTAGAACATGATGGAGAGAGAGAAATGACTAGGGTTTTGGGGGAAGACGGCTAGGAGCTAGATATCCTTCCCTAGGTCGAATTACATGCCTTTATATAGGCCTTGGGTCCAAGTATTCTAATATGGCAAGAATACAAGTTTAAATTAAAGTACAACTCTATTAAAGACTAAATCTTCTGAGTAGATGTCTTTAATTCGGCCTATTTTCTTGCTTTGACTTTCTTCCTTGAACTTTGAGCCTAGCCTTTCTTCTGCTTCAGGGCTCAGAAAAATATAGGAGTGATCCACGACAGTCCGGTTCGAAATCCTCCATCTGTCGAGCTCCAGTTTACTTTTCCACCTCATTGTCCTACTGTCATCATTGCTACCACGGCAGATGTCACGACAGACGGTGCTCTATGTCCTTTAACTCCAACTTCGCAACTCGCCTTTGTTCCTTTGTTGTCCTGGATGCTGCCGCAACAGATACCTGCAAAAGTGACCAAATTCTAAAGCATCTGTGCAGTTTTAATCTAATTGTGATGTGTATGAAAAAATCTATCCTAAATGCAATAAATCATGCTTGAGTGCAGCAAAAATATGGGTAAATGAGGGGTAAAATATAGAACTTTTATGCACTCAACAGAGATCATAGTCCTTGAGAAACTCTAGCCACCTACGTTGTCTAAGGTTCAACTCTCGTTGTGTCATGATATACTTTAGAATCTTGTGATCCATATAAATTGTGCATTTCTCACCATACAAATAATGTCTCCAAATCTTCAAGGAAAACACAACAACGGCTAGCTCTATTTCGTGTGTTGGATAATTACGCTCGCGAGTCTTCAATTGTCTTGAGGCATAAGCCACCACTCTTCTGTCTTGCATGAGCATACAACCTAAACCTACATAAGAAGCATCACTATAGATTACATAATCTTTCCCCGACTCTAGCTGAATCAAGATTGGTGCATTGGTCAATGCTTCTTTCAATTTCTCAAAGGCTTGCTGTCTCACATTTGACCACTCAAACTATACATTCTTCTAAAGCAACTTTGTCAAAGGAGCGGCTATCTTCGAGAAACCATCCACAAACCTCCTATAGTAACCTGTTAAGCCTAGGAAACTACGAATCTTTGTCACAGACTTCGGTTGTTTCCACTCAAAAATGACTTCTATCTTCTTCGGATCAACTCTAATCCCCTCGGCTGGCACTACATGCCCTAGGAAGACTACTTCTCTGATCCAGAACTCACACTTACTCAACTTAGCGTACAACTGGTTGTCTAGCAAACTCTGCAAAACTAATCTCAAATGTCGAGCATGATCTTCCTCGGTACGAGAGTAAACCAAAATATCATCTATGAAGACAACTACGGACTGATCTAAGTATTGATGGAAGATTCTATTCATCATATCCATGAAAGCAGCTGGTGCGTTAGTCAACCCAAACGGCATAACTAAAAACTCATAGTGACCATATCTAGTCATAAAAGATGTCTTCGGTACATCCGTCTATTTTATCATCAACTGGTAATATCCGGATCTCAAATCTATCTTCGAAAAGACTGATGCCCCTCTCAACTAATCAAAAAATCATCGATACGCGGCAAGGGATACTTGTTCTTCATTGTCAATTGATTCAACTGTCTATAATCTATGTGCATTCTCATACTACCGTCTTTCTTCTTCACAAACAAAACTGGAGCGCCCCAAGTATAGAACTCGGACGGATAAAACCTCTTTCTGACAACTCTTGTAACTGAGTCTTCAACTCTTTCAGTTCTTTCGGTGTCATACAGTACGGAGCAATCGAAACAAGAGTAGAATCTGAATATGTCTCTATAGCAAACTCTACCTCTCTATCAGACGGTAAACCCAGCAATTCTTCCGGAAACACACTCGGAAATTCATACACAGTTCTGATGTCCTGTGGTCTAACTTCATTCATGTTCGGATTCATCATGTAGGCCAAGTACGCCTCACAACCCAACTCAACTAATCTCTAGGCCTCCAAGGTTGAAACAACATTTGACAAGAATTTCATATTCTCACATACTACCACAATCTCATAGTCATCCGCAAGCTTCAAGAAAACTCTCTTAGTTTCGAAATCTATCCTAGCTCTATGTTCTGTAAGCCAGTCCATACCCAAAATCACATCGAAGCCGTAAAACGGTAACTCCATCATGTCCACTGGAAATACATGCCTCTGAACCATTAACGAACACCTTCTGTACGTCTTCCTAACCACTACTGTATCCCCGAAAGAACTAGTAAGATGACAACTACAAACAAACAAACACACAAGGATTAAGTTAGAAAAGGTAAGGGTCCAACGTGCTTAAGTATATTCCTTTACAAAATCTTTTCAAATAAGTAATAGTAGCAATGGGAACTCGACACTACTACTCTACACAACAACCAAGCTAACACATGCTTTCAAACACTGTGCAAGCAAGCAAACATAGCAAAGCACTCACCGTACAACATACACTTAAAACTTACCTCACTTACCTACCCGAGGTCGCGGAAACCTCAGGCTCTAATACCAACAAATGTAACCCCCTCGTCTCGGGCTAGATGACAGATCGGTCTGAGCATGTTACACGAGAAAAACCGAAGCGAAACCCGTTAAGGCTCCACTTCGATTAGCAACCCTAATTTTTTTTCATCAATTATCTTGTCTAAATTTTATATTTAGACCTACGGGTGAAAAAGACAGCGAAAAACGATAAAGGAAAAATTTAAAGCAAAAGTAAGGTAATTTAAATTTACCAAGTGACATGTTAGTCCGATTGCTTGCATTCGAAACTAAAACATACTTAAACGATGCATAAAAACTTAACAAGGGAGCATACAACCAACGAGACTAAAATCCGACAACCGAGAACCCTTAAAGATGCCCAAAAGCCTAATTTACAGGCATGTGTTTCGAAACAGGCTTGCCCATTTTGATACACGGGCCCTAGTTTAAAAGCCAGACCAGACCGTATCGATACGGTCCACTCCGTTCTAGTACAGGGGTCTCCAGTAACAAAGTGTTCCGAATCAGGTTCCGAAATGGGCCTTCATAGAGGCTTATCATATCGAAATGCGTACCAAAACGGGGGCTCACAGTGTCAAATCGTATCGAAACGACACCACCCCCGTTCTGATACGAGTATCCTTGGAGCTACACCCGTTCCGAAACCACCATACGCATTTCGAAACACATGCACTCTATGTGACCCTGAAACAGTTTTTTGCATCTCCAAGTGTTCCCAAACATACCCCAAAACCACAAGAAACTACAATTATACACTTAATCTAGAGGCATTCATCCTACTACAAACATGGTCAAGCAAATAAACATACATGACAAGGTCATTAATTCAAGGAAATGTACATTCATAACACATAGCATAAAACATGGTTAAAAGCCTTCAAATACAAACACTTAGGCATTCAAGAAGCAAGGTTTACATGCTCTTAAAGCAAAACACTTAGACATTAACATAAGCATCTCATAAACATGGTTTACAAATCCACATCATAAAAGCATTAACAAAAATAGGAGTCTACACATGGTCCTACAACACATAGCATCCCCATTGCTAAACTACTATATTATTTACTAAACCATTCTTGAGCAACTACCTCATGCTTGGATGCCCTTTCCTTGCTCCTCGCTAACTCCACACTAGTGATATGCATTGTCGAAAACGAGAGCGTAAGCTAGATGCTTAGTGAGGGAGCTCTAAAACAAAAACAATGACAATGCAGGGTTCAAAGCATGTTATCCTTAAGACATGCACAAGGAAAACATATACACCAACAAACAACATAGCCACAGTTACAAGAATGCATGAACATGTCATCTTATCTCATGTTATGCTAAACAAGATATAACAATTGTCTTATCACAACAACCACACATGAACTAGTATATTGGAAACTATTAGCTTACTCGGATATGCGGATAACTTCTGTTGGGATTTTCACCCTTAACGTACTCAACAACAATTACCTTCCGGTGGGATTACACTCATCACCGTTTTCACTCATGGATGAGATTACACTCATCATCTCATGCTGACATTTTCCAGTGGAATATTACCTCATTGTACTCCTCCTTGATGACTACACGTCACCAAGGCCACACGCGAATTTGACTCAACCGTGTGCATACTCATCCTAATGATCGATCATTTATACCAGGTAATTAAATAGTTCCAATCATACTATACAAGTCACATCGTGATATCAAAATCATGCAACACAACATATCATCATCTTTATATAACATCAATATGTATATCAACATGCATAAACAAACACATACTTCACAAGTCCACATTATGCACAATAAGCAAGAACTCATAAAGCAAAACAAGAGATTAAGCTACCAACTTAATCCCCACCTTGGATTGGCCTACCAAGCACAATCCAACACCTCAACTACACACTTGAACCAATTTAAAACCGTTTAAAGTAATCCACTCACTGAACACCCTTAAGCAAATCGAGAAAGCCGAATCAAGCCTCCAAACTTCCCGGAATCGAGCCCGAAGATTCTCCAATGGTTTCCTTTGACTCTAATCAACCAAAATTAACACAGTACTCAACATATCATCCATAAATCATTGTCACAAATCAGATTACTACCACAAGATCATTTCTCTACAATTTCAAGCCATGAACCAACCCAAAAATCCTCATTTTCGTACTCACACCCAACCCAGTAGAAAACTATCGAATCCAACACCCAAAAAACATTATACACCTTCAAAACAACCATCAAGCATCATTATATCATGAGCCTTACTCTCCCTCACAAAGCTACCCCAAAAACTCAAGTTTTCACCCTTTTAAAATACCAAAAAAAAACCCATTTCAGGATTTGTGATAAAACCCCACCATTTTGAGAAATAATACATCTAAGGGCAAGATTAAAACATAAATAAACTTGGCAAATCAAAAGTTACATGAAAACCCATTAAAGCTCCCACCTTTTACTTGAAATTTTGAAAACTTGAAAACTTCAAAAATGGTGTTTGTGCAAAAATAAAGCCATAGAAACGTTCGGAATAAAGAGGAGAAGTCAAATATGATCTTACCTTGAAGAGAGCTCTTGAAATGGTGAAGAAATTTTATGGAATAGTATTTTGAGGTTTGGGGAGGTTTAATGTCGTGAAAAAAAAGAAGACCAAAGAAGAAGATGAACACTTTAAAATAAAAGTCCTTTTTCTTCTCATCTTTTTCATTTATTTAAAAAGTACCTTTTTGCCCTTATTAAAAATCAAACCCTTTTTAATTTAAAAGCAAAGCTCATTTTAACTAAAACAAGCCCAACGATTCGAACCCGATTCACACACTCAACTCCCGACCCTTAAACCCGAGTGTTACAGCTCTAGATTATTCAATAAATTGAGGATCTAAATGAATTAATTAGACTAGCCATGATTTGATGTAACTGAGGAAAACAAGGTAAAAAAGGGTTTGAAGGGTTAAAATAAACTAGTAAAGATGTTAGGTGAATTAAACCCTAAAAGTATACTAAAATAGAATCTGGGCAGTTTCAAACTGTAAAATTGACTGACTTTAATCAAAAAACTGTATTGATCTAAAAATGTCAAAGTGTGAGACATATATGTTTAAATAGGTAATTGAATAAGCTTTAAAACAGTATAAAGTAATCGAAATTCCGACTTACGGATCAAAAGTTATAGGCAAAACACTAAAGGGTGTGCAGTCTGCCCAAAACCTAAAAACAGTTTAGGGAAATAGTGAACTTATGCGTGAATAAGTGTGATTTCTTTGATAAATTGTGTACTAACATGTTCTTTATATGTTGTGAATGGTTGGCTAGAGCAAATAGTGGAAGAAGTTGAAGAGGGCAATAAAGTTGGGCACCTAAAGGATAAGTTAAAGGGAATATATATTCAAGACTAAGCTAGGAGTGTTGTGAGTGTAACTTCTCTTAGGGTTAAGACTTAGGTCCTAACCAATCTTTTTATTTGATCATTGCCATGAAAATTGACTAATAAATATTGGTAACAAGAGAAGAATAAAAAGAATTAAAATTGAAAACTTGATTGATGACATGATTGAATTGTGATTGAATTTGTTAAGATTGCTCTTGTATGAACTATGTTTTCTCTTGTTGTGTTGGTACTAAATTCATGAAATTGGATACTTGCTTACGGGAATTAAGACTTATACTTGAATATACATGTAATTGGAATAAGTGTTTAGTAATTGAAAGCTTGTAATAGCAATTATTCGAATGGCTTAGATGATGGAAAGCTTCATATGCGATAAATTGGATTGAATTGATTGTTAAGCTTATTGTTAGGATATGTATGCTTCTCGAATTGTTTAAGATTGTGAAAATAATATGCATGATGGATGAGCACAATGGAATTAGAGATTGTTCCGATTCGAATGAAACATAATTATGGATTAAAGATTTAATTATTCATGTTTAGTAATTCTTGTGATGCTTATCAATAATGGTTGATTAAAGTGAATCAAATTGCAAAATTAAAGACTATAAAGACCTTGGTTCTGGTTGTTCTTAGGTAGTACGACATGCTTAGAGTCTAGAGCTCGACTTGTTAGGTACAATTTGTATCATCTTGTTCGGTGATGTATTCACCTCCTGTTAGATACCACGAGTATCGTCTTGATAGGTACTTTGAGTACTGACTTGATTGGGTGTAGTAGGCCCCTTCTCAGTAAGATACTTTTAAGTATCGTATTGATTATTGTGACTCAATTACCTTAGAATTAACTAAGTACCAAGGCAAACCTAATTATATGAAACTTATTGAATATCATTGAAACTAAGGTTAATAAATGAATAAATTGGCCTTTGTGAAAGCATGTGTTATGAATTGAAACTATGTGGTTTAAATTGAATTATATGTTGCCTTAATTGCATATGATTTGAAAAGTTAACTTACATGTAAATGGTTCCTATTCGAATAGCTTTTAGGTATATCTATAATTGATATTTTTTATGTTTGATTGATTTAATTAGGCTAAGTCTGAAATTTCTGCTCCTTAATCTATTATGATCGAATGATTGAATGAGTAGACTATCTAGGTGAAACTTCACTTAAATGATAATTGCTACATGATATTAATAATCTTGTAATATGACAATTAATCGTTACCTCGCTAAGTACGTCAAAGTACTTATCACTCTTTCCCCTTATTCTTCCCAAAAATCAGGTTTTAGAGACTAAAGTTACTCAACCCTGACTGGAACATTATACAAGCGAAGAACCAAAAGTATGGCTTGCATTGTTTATGTTTTACTCTTAGTGGGTGGCTTAGTTTCATATTTGGTGGTACAACTGTTTTACATCATGCTTGTCATTAAACTCTATTTAAGATATGTGTAAAGATGACTTTGGATGATATATTTTTGTTTACCATGAGTTGTAAATGTTAGGTCTCATGGTATTTTAGTTAGAGGCTTGTTATTGTTTTGTTGTTGATATATCATGGTTGTAAATATTAACAATGGTCATGATAGCCTCTTGTCGTATGATCATAGAAATATATAAATATGAATGAAAATCCAAATGATTAATTTGGAATATTTTGAGAAGTTTGAAATTGCCATGGCTATGTCTAGATTAATTAAATGATCTTTGATAGTCTTGATTAATAGATTGTATCAATTGAATGATTGAATTTAACTTTCAAGTTATAGAAACTTGTCTATTCGATATGAATCCTAATATACCATGCTTAATTATAAACGAGTTGAGTAGCAATTAGAATTGGTGAATACAACTTGAAATTGTTAATAATATGAATCGGCTAGTTGGCTTATGAAATTGGTTTAGAAACAAAATTGGTTTCTTAGATTCTTAAGTAGAATATTTCAATTGATATTGATAGTTAAATGAATAAGAATAATTTAATTGAAACTTTTAATTGGCCCACTAATTTTGTATGTCCTGATTTGTTTTCCCGAATCATGACACTCCTCGCTCCTAATCCGGGCGAGGGGTGTTACACCCCCTCTAAAGGTTCTATGTTATATCTTCTTTGAAGTCATGCATTGTATTTAATTATTAAAAACTGACATCTAAATGTGCTACAACGAAGGATTAAAAGTTTGTTGACTACAATGTAAAAGCTCCATTAAATTTCAGGGACAATCAGTAATTAGTTTAAACCCTAAATAAAATAGTTACAAATAAAAATATAATTACTTTTTTATTATTGAAAGTGACAACATGTTTTAGACACTATTTGCATATGTACTTGTGATAAAATGTTTGTCACTAATAAGAATGACATTAGTGTCTAAATTTTAGTCACTATGAATAATCATTTGTGTCAAAAAGTGTAGTCATAAAAAATATAATTAAGTGTGACGAAATGCATGAAAGTTGTCACTAATATAATAGTGACGGAATTATTAGTGACGACTTAGAAAAATGATCACTGTAAATTTCAGTGGCTAAATTTAATATTTTTTGTGACCATTTTCAATGTCACTAAAAATGCATTTTGTTGTAGTGCATGGAAATGGATGTGTTTTGGGCTAAACTAGGTTGAAATTTAATGGTAATGGGTTAAGCTTGAGATCCAAATGTGACGTATGGGTTGAGAGTGTTACATGGAGAGCTTTGAATGCTTGAGATCTCGGTCCTTAATGCATCACAAGTAACTCAGTGTTTCCCAAATTTTTCCTTACACCACTTCATCAATATGAATCTTGTCTTCCTTAATTTCTTGCACAACACATAATCATTGCTCAAGAGTCCCCAAGAATTCTATGAGTTTGCAATCTTCCTCAAGTAACTTGATTCGAATTTGAAATCCCTTTTTTCTTTTAATTTGTAGCCCAAAGAAGGAGAAAATAAGGGGACTATGGTCTGAACCAAGTACATTTTTGAAGGAATCAAGCCAAGCTGAATTAAAGAAAATTTTATCAAGCCTCTCCATAATAGCATCTTCATCATATTTATCAAGCCTCTCCATAATAGCATCCTCATCTTTATCTCTGGTTTGATCACGTAAAAGATCCCCCTTTAACTTCCATCTCCATAAGCCCATATTTTTCAAGTGAGCTGAGCTGATAAGCCAGTCAGCTTGGGTTAAGTCGTAAAGATTTCCTCTGATCTTGTCATCTTGGCTCGTCACAATATTAAAGTCGCCTATCAAACACCATGGAGAATCAGTATTATCTCCTAAGCCAGAAATCTTGCTTAAGGTCTCTATACGGAGGTCTCAATATTAAGGTCTCTATACGGAGGACCAGAAATCTTGCTTAAAGTCGCCTATCAAACACCATGGAGAACCAGTATTATCACCCCCTTGAAAAAACGACAGCCTAAGAAGCCCAAGGAACATAGCACCTACCAGAAACCAACAAGCTCAGCACAGATCGGAGAAGAAAGAAACTCTAGGATTTGGGGATTTATCATGTTACAAGTTGAGTTAAGAAAATGATGTATCTATACTAGTTTTAAATTATATTAAACCACCGGGCTAAACCACATATAAAATTATATTAAACCACAAATTAGTTTTAAATTGTATATAGAAAAGAACTAAAAAAAAAACTAAAATATAATTTTAAACGGAAAGGCTTGGGAATCGAACACGTGTTAGTTTTAAATTATAAAAACAACCTCCAAAATAAACATATTTCTAATAGCATTTGAATTTTTTATGGGAAAATTACACCAGTGGTCACCAGACTATACCTGTTTTTTGTATTGTGTAGCGACTTAAAAAAAATTGAATAGTATTTCGCTTTTTTATGAAAAAAATTGATTTGAAAATTTTCTTTTAAAATAATATTTTGGAATAAAAACCGGAGACGTCACCGATTATTTTTAAAAAAGGTAAATCTAACACCGAAAAATAAAATCAGAAATTTAAAAAGGGTTCGGGAATCAATTACACGTGAGGATGGATTAGCGCCTCACAACGCCCAAAATTGATACCAAATTAATTATTGTTTTATTAATATTAAATTTTAGGAGTTAAAGTGACATTTAAAGTAAAATTTAGTTATACATGCGATGCGAGTAAATTTTAAGGGCCTCATTATTCGAGAATAAATGAAAACTACCACCAATACGCATGGTACTAACCAAATTTACTCTCGAATAAAAGGACAACATATTGACAGTTTATATCCCAGATACAACATAATATAACATGGCATGACATACGAATAAAAGACATAAACATATGCATAAATAAAGATATGAACATAAACAAATGGTGACATAAAATAAAGGCATGAATGGGTAAAAAGGGAACGAAAATATGTACATAATCTAATAATATATAAATCATATTATATTTTTAATGGCTATATGGAAATAGTATAATATATATCAAAACTAAATAAATAAGTAAAGAAGGCTATATATAATATATAATATGAAATGTAATATATGTATGTACATAATATATAATATGTAACATATAAAACATAAATGATATAGTAAAAACATAATATATGAAACTGATAAATAAAGACATAGCATATATGTATATAATATATATATATATATAATATGTATGTATATAAACATATTGATAAAAAAGGATCTATATAAACATAATAAATCAACACTAGGACTGGAATTAAAGAAATATAAAAAAAAAAGGGAAAGGGATTTAAGGGTAATTTCACCACTGGTTTAAGGGAAAACTAAAAAAAGACGAAATTAAAAAGCTTCCAAAATCTTCAAGGACTGCGGAGAGGGTTTAAAAATCCGGAAGGACCGGGAGCAGAATTTGGAAGATGCGGAGGGGTTTAATGAAGCGATTAACCCATATTTTAAAAGGGCCGAGTATAAAATTTATTATTTTTTCTAAACATCTCATTTTAACCGGTTGTCAGAAAAAGAGAGGAGAAACTCTCTGAAATATTTAAATTTAGCCTCTATAGCCACCCCTCAAACCCACAAATCAGCAACCTCTGACGGTTGACGAACCTCAAAACGACCCTTTTTATTCTCTAAACTCATATCTAAACCTAGAAATTCAAAATATGACTTTCCTTCCTTTAAAACCTTAAAAACATAATCGAAAATCTCTTTGAAAACTCGTGTTCTCACCGGCTCACCATGCATAACCACGAAGGAGGTCGGGGGCTTGTTGCCGGCCAAGAACAACGACGGCGCGAGGGAAGCCGAACAACCACCAAGATAAAAAACGAAAATCTAAAACTTTTTCCTTTTGTGTTTTTGAATTCGAAATATAAGAACTGATGAGATTCTATTTTTTTACCTCTGAAATTGCTTGAGGTTTTCTTCTTCCTTTTTATTGATTTTTCGAATCTAATATTACATTGAAAAATTGCCTTGCTTATATCTAGATTTTTTATTACATTTGTAAGCAAACATTTGAAGATTTCACTGTGGATGATCTTGATTGATTTGTTTCTGATATCCTTGTTTTTTTATTATTTTCGACATGTTCGGTGGTTGGAGAGCCGGTGAGAGGACGACATAAATTCCGGCAATGGGGGGAACCGTTGATTTGGACACGTGGAGGCATCAGATGAGGAAAGGTCGAAAGGCTTTCTCGATTTGATCTGGTCTAGGCCGTTGGATCAAATTTTATCCAACGGCTGAGATCTCTTGAAAATGGACTACTTAGATGGCTCTTGGAGGATGATGTGGCAGCATCAGATGCAAACACGTGGTGTATGGGAGCTGAAGAGTCTTGTCGTGCAATGCATGCGCGCATGGGAGACGAACGATCCACGTGTCGTCCTTATGCGGCATCTGAAAGGGCGCTTGGGCTTGATTTGGACCATTGAATCTTGCTTGATTTTTTTTCTGAAAGCTAAAGTGATTACAAGTAGTATATGTTCTAAATATACTCTCAATCATTTGACAATGAACGCTCAATCACCTTGCTGCAGCTGCTGGTGCTCGAATCCGTGACCTCTAGGAACAACAAACGTTCCCTTAACCACTGAGTCAAGTTGGTTCGTACAAATCTTGCTTGATCTAACAACTCTCTCTTGGCTGCACATAAAATAGATCAGATTAAGGTTTTTTGCTTATCAGAATTGGGTCAGATGGGCCATGTATATATTAATTGTAAATGGACTCAAACATATAATTTTAATGGGTTTTAATATTATTTCACATTATTTATTATTATTATTATTATTATTATTATTATTATTATTATTATTATTATTATTATTATTATCCGGATAAAAAGAGTGATTACAATTAGTCATGGATCTAAATTTTTCATCAAAAATATCTTTAAGTTGTGTTCCTTTCATGTTTTAGTTATCTGCCGTTAAAAAATTAACCTAATGTGAGTTTTTTAGTATTGTTTGTTTTCTTCTCTCTCCTAATTCAAATATATTTTTTAAAATTTTTATTCGGACCACTCAACAAAAAAAATAAATTAAAATTGGGGGACATAGGATTCAAACCCAAGTCCCCTGGGACTATATGAGTGCATTTGTGGTTGGACTAAACTACATATACAATCATATATTGCAACAAATTATTTTAAATTATAAAAAAAAACCAAAAAGTTAAAAGAAAATTGTAAATGGAAAAACCTAGGAATCAAACCCAAGTCGCCATGGAAATGCTGGCAATAACTTAGCCACCGGGTTAAATGATATACATGATCATATTTCACTACAACCTAATTTTAAATTATAAAAACAATCCTAAAATAAACATATATTTCGAATATCATTTGAATATTTGATCCACTTTAATTTTTAATTTAGTATTACTTTTTCTCATATTTTTACCCAGACTTTTGCAGGGAAATTAATTAATTAATAATAAATACATTTAAATTAAAATTTAATAAATGAAAAATAATTAATTTATTGAAAGTTTAAAAAATCTATTGGAAGAAAGTAGAAAATGAAGGTAGTTCATATTTGGAATAAAAATAAGAAAAATTCTACAACGTGCGACGAACATCGATGAACACCATTAATGATGAACACCATTAAATTAATTAATAAATATTTAAAATTTTAAGGACTCATCATACAATTAATAATTATTTTAAAAAATTCAATTAAATTATTTTTTATATATATTAAAATTTTATTTTTTTAATAAGGGTAAACTATATATTTAGTACCTCACTTATTTCTGTATTTCTATTGAACTCTCATAATTTAACTCTTAACCCTCAACTTAAAACCCTAAACTATTAAACCTTAAACCCTTAAACTTTTAAACATATACCCTAAACCATATATCATTAAAAATAATTTCACCATCATCGATTCAATTTAATTCAATGAATTGTTGAATTCTCCTAAAAAATTCAATAATCAACAATTTGAAGAAAAAAAAGTGATGATCAAACTCGGTACAAGTTCTTCATTATGTGATATCACAAAGATTAAAAAAAATATGGACTTGAGCTCTTTAAATATGACTCACTGTAAACGTCAGTGATACAAGTAGTTCAAAGGCTTTCAGCTTCTCGAAAATTTGATAAACGAATGCAAAAGCCAAAAACTACAATGGTTTATTTGCAGATACAACTTCACCATAATCCTTGTCCGGTAAGCCAAACACACAGCATTATGCAATATCATGGTGCTGCATAAAAACGAAATTTTTAGTCTACTGAAGATTGTTTAATCATTTCATCCTCTTTCGATAGATCCTTTTGTTTCGGTTTTCCACAAAAGGGATATAGAGTGGACGAGTTTACATGTAAAAGAACCGATTCGATTTCCAGGGCAGACAATTTGTATCCACCAACCTTCATTATATCAGCACTTGTACCTGAAAATTACACATGAATATATGAAGGACATCATCTGAAAATGAAACTTGAAGCTAAACTGCTGGAGTTCAACCAAATAGAGAAAGCAAATGAACATATTTTATTATATTAGCATTACTATTTGCAGACAGCTTAGATTTTAATCAAGCACAATGTCGAATATAAACCATTGCAGTTTTTGACTTTTGTATTTGTTTATCGAATTTTCGAGAAGCTGAAAGCCTTTGAACCACATGTATCACCGACGTTTACAGTGAGTCATATTTAAAGAGCTCAAGTCCATGTTTTTTTTAATCTTTGTGATATCATATAATGAAAAACTTGTACCGACTTTGATCATCACTTTTTTTCTTCAAATTGTTGATTATTGAATTTTTTTTAGGAGAATTCAACAATTCATTGCATTGAATTGAATCGATGATGGTGAAATTATTTTTAATGGTATATAGTTTAGGGTATAGGTTTAAGAGTTTAAGGGTTTAAGGTTTAATAGTTTAGGGTTTTAGGTTGAGGGTTAAGGGTTAAATTATTTTTATAAAGAATAGGGTCAAATTGAAATAATATTTAAATAATGAGGGTTCAATAGAAATACGGAAAAAGGTGAGATACTAAATATATAGTTTATCCTTATTAAAAAAATAAAATTTTAATATATAAAAAATAATTTAATTGAAATTTTTAAAATAATTATTAATTGTATGATGGGTCCTTGAAATTTTAAATCTTTATTAATTAATTTAATAATGTACATCGGTGTTCATCATTAGTGATGTTCATCGGTGTTCGTCGCACGTGGTAAATTCATCCTAAAAATAAATAATTAAAAGCTGTTTGGGAAGTTTTAAGGAAGAAAATTTAAGAAAGGAAAAAATATATTGAAAGTTAAAAGAATCTATCGGAAGAAAAGCTAATGTTTGAGTCAATGGTATATCTGCATGTGAGAGCTTACAATTTGATCCTTATTTTCAATTTTTAAACAAAAGTTAAAGCTATATTCTATATCCACTTTAGTAAAATCATTTATATACTTTTACAAAAATTCTCAAAACATTTTTCGGTACTCAGTTTTGAACTTGTATTTTTATTGAACTTGTATTTATAGACTAATAATTATTTATAACTTTGATTTGATAACAATTTAATCTATATAAAAAATAATTATTTAAATTAAAAAGTATAAGAGTTTATTAAATATATAATCAAATAGGAATTGAATTATGGGTGTAAATGAATCGAGCTTGAACGAATAAGGTTTTGTTTGAGTTCGCTTATTTATACTTGAAGGTGTGTATGTTCGGTTCGTTTAAATTTTTAATATCATGTTTGTGTTCGTTTATTTATATTTGATGTGTTCGTGTTTGTATGTTTAACGTTCATGAACATGTTCGTTTAACGTTCGTGAGCATATTCGTGTAATGTTCGCGAACAGTTCATTTATATGACCACTAACATGTTCATTTATATGTTCGCCAAAATGGTGGAACTACACCATTAGTCTTTAAGCTCATTAGGCTTCACAATTTGAACTCAAAAGTTCACCGCGTGTTCAAGTTAGTCCATACATTCACCATATTTAAAATTTAAATAAATAAAAGGAAAAGAGAAACCAAGTAAATGAGCTTATAAATGAGCTTGTTCGCGAACATAAACGAACGAAATACACCTCTGTTCATGTTCATTCGTTTTTTAAACGGGCATAAAAATTTATTCATACTCGTTTGTTTAGCTTAATAAGAGAACGATATACGAACGATTCACTAGCAAGTCGTTGAACGCTCTGCTCATTTACACCTCTAGGTTGAACTAAAGAAGAATGAGCATGTATCCTCAAATTTTTTGGTCCAATAACAATTTATGTCCTTATAAATTTAAATATTAGACAAATTAGGCCTTGCTCCATGAATTTTGAGTTTAAATGCGTAAGCCCTTGCATTTTCGAAATTCAATATTTTGGCCCTTGTTAATATTCGATTATGGTTCCGCCTCTGTTTAAAGTCATCCAAGCATCACATTATGCTACCACATGAATTATTTCAAAGTTGGTGGTGCATTATGTCACGGGCCGCCAATCCATGACTGAGCAAGCCGCACACCAAGGGGCTTACACTAGCACACCTCGTGCTTCACCTGACCGAGGGATACCAATTCACACCATTGTTGCGCATCATGGGACCAAGATAAGCACCTCATGTGCTGCCTGCAATCAGAGGAACCAAGCTAGCACCAGAAGGAGCACTCCCATCGCACCCTAGGGGGCCCAAACGAAGACCCTCCATGCTGCCTAAGCTATGAAGCCCGATTCAGCACCCGACGTGCCCACTTGGAGTCTTAGACGAGACCCATCCAAATTGCCCACGATCTTAGGGCCCAAATAGCACCAAGCATGCTGTGAATGAGGTTTTGGCCAAGCAAACTAGACCAATCGATGCCTGATCCGCCCGAGAGACCAAGACCATTGAGAAGAGATCATCTTTTGACCAACACACATGGAAAGAGATTAAGAGATGCTTGACACTTGGGAAAATATGTCATTGCAAACCCATGTATGATTTCTTAAAAGATTCTTGCCTTTTCACTTTAGGCAACTATGTAATATGAATGATATTATTTCCATAGTTAGGAGATATGAATCTTGGGGATGATCCTTAGCCCTTGGATTGAACCAATCTATATCATTAGTTGCTAGGAGGTGAGCCTATAAATAGAGCCCCACTCTCTCATTTGTAAACCAACTTTTCACTTATGTATTGAGTAATACAATCAGCATTCACTCAATTCCCCCGTCATTCTTTGTTAACCATTTCCTTTCTATTGTTCAATTCTTTCCGCAAGGATCTAAGCACCCTTGCTTTGATCGGTTTCAGGCTTACTTAGGCGAGGATTTTGTTCGAGCGCGTCTAAGGATTTTGATATTGTCATTGGGTTAAGTTTCCTTGATAATATTGATGTGTTCCCAATGCCTTTTGCCAATTTATTTGTGCATATTGGACCAAAAACATCAATGTGTTGTTCTGGTGAGCTGAAAGTCCAGAGTTGGGGCCAAGACGATATCAGTCATTCAATTTGGAAAAGAGGTGCACAAAGAAGAGCCAACTTACTTAGCAATGTTGGTAAGTGACGAGCCAACCATGTCTGAGGAGAACCTAACCGAAGTGAAACAACTTTTGGCAGAATTCCATGATGTGATGCTTGTCGAGTTGCCCAAGAACCCTCCACTGAAGAGGGAGGTACACCACAAGATCGAACTTGAGGACTTGACGAGCGAGCCAATATTGGTAGATCACACCAAGCCGTTCGAGATCGATATCGATGCATCCGACGTTACCATCGGAGGGTCCTCATGCAAGAAGGACATCAAGTTTCAATCGAAAGCCGAAATCTCAATTAGTCCGAGAAGAGGTACTCGATTCATGAGAAGGATATGATTGCGGTTGTGCACTGTTTGCACACATAGAGACATCATTTACTTGGGTCCAGGTTTGTCGTATATACCGATAATGTTTCAAATAATTATTTTCTAACCCAAAAAAGTTGTCTTGCAAGCATATCAGTTGGCAAGGAATTCTTGCAAAATTCAATTTTTCCTTGGAAAACAAGCCATGAAAAAGGAACTCCATAGCCAATGCCTTAAGCCGAAGGTACATTTCGAAGTATGCAAGTTATCCACCAAGGAGTGAGGTGGACCATGAGATCAAGCACTATCTGAGCATTTTGCCACCATCCAAAACCCAACATCGAATAACACCATCAAGGCTTGGTGAGTTTAAGCAAGCTAAGGCAAGTGAGCCAAATACACTGATGCCATATTGCACCAAACTAATCGAGACCAACACTGAGGTATCAAACTTTACCATCATGGACTTGTGGATGCATGAAGAGCATCCAACCACTTTCGAGAGTAGAAAGCCGAGCGAGGCCAATGAACGAGACACCATCCAAGGGAAGGAGGTGACATTGGCGAGTTGGCAAAAGCACATTACCAATTTTGATGAACCAATGAAGCCCAAGCCAAGAAAGGTTGGCACCACGGCAAGTGTAACAGCCGAGACCATCATCCAACCTAAGGAAAAGGTGCTTGTGAGCACCAAGGAGTGCCGATCCCATGACCCTTTTACCAATAAAACATGTCTTGAGTATCAACAAGACATGGTGGAGACCAACAAGCGGATAGACCAAATCCGCAAGGACATTGTGTCCGAGGTAAGTGATTCAGTTTTTTCATGACTAAATCTAACACATGGCCATTCCATTGTTCGCAGGTTTCTTGTGAGACCGAGCAAGGGAAAATATCGAGCCATGGAGCAAGTAGGAAAGGAGGCCCAAATAATGAAGCTATCGCCAAAGCTCTAAGTAGGTCCTGCTAGCACGCCTAAGTCGCTCGACAAGGATGACGATGACCCAGAACATAGCGTGCTAAGCCGAGAAGAACTAGGAGTGAAGTCCATCTAT
Source organism: Hibiscus tridactylites (assembly GCA_958450335.1). Taxonomy (NCBI): domain Eukaryota; kingdom Viridiplantae; phylum Streptophyta; class Magnoliopsida; order Malvales; family Malvaceae; genus Hibiscus; species Hibiscus tridactylites. The sequence continues at coordinate 36,961,537 of OY288280.1, forward strand.
GCGAAGGAGGAACGAGTCAACTTGACTCGCACTTTGGAAGAGATTTTCAAACGCCAAATGGGACTTTGCCGAGGAGCCGCAACAGTTTAAGAATGAGACTGTCGAGGCCCATCATCGACAAGCGACGAGGGTATCGCTAGATCAAGTGGGGGAGAATGTCACAGGCCGTCAGCCCGTGACCGAGCAAGTCGTACACCAAAGGGCTTGCACTAGCACACCACGTGCTTCACCCAACTAAGGGACACCAATCTGCACCATTGTTGTGCACCATGGGCCCGAGACAAGCACCCCATGTGCTGCTCGCAATCAGAAGAACCAAGTTAGCACCCGAGGGAGCACTCCCATCGCACCCAAGGGAGCCCAAACGAAGACCCTCCATGTTTCCCAAGCCATGGAGCCCTATTCAACCCCCGACGTACTCACTTGAAGGCCTAGACGAGCCCATCAAAATTGCCCATGACCATAGGGCCCAAAACAGCACCAAGCATGCTGCCAATGAGGTTTTGGCCAAGCAAACCGGCCAATCAATGCCCAATCCGCCCAAGAGACCAAGACCATTGAGAAGAAGTCATCTTTTGACCAACACACATGGAAAGGGATCAAGAGATGCCCGACACTTGGGGAAAGTATCCCATTGCCAACCCAAGTATGATTTCTTAAGAGATTCTTGCCTTTTCACTTTAGGAAACTATGTAATATGAATGATACTATTTCCATAGTTAGGAGATAGGAATCTTGGGGATGATCCTTAGCCCTTGGATTGAACCAATCTAGATTTTTAGATGCTAGGAGATGAGCCTATAAATAGAGCCTCGCTCTCTCATTTGTAAATCAACTTTTCACTTTTGTTTTGAGTAATACAATCAGCATTCACTCAATTCCCTCATCATTCTTTGTTAGCAATTTCCTTTCTATTGTTATCTTCTTTCCGCAAGGATTTAAAAACTCTTTCTTATATCGTTTAGGATTACTTAGGTGAGGCTTTTGTACGAGGGCGTTTAAGGTCGTACGTATCTGAGACTTAAAGTTTTACAAACGTGACAATTACCTCTAGTGCAGCAGGAATGAGCCTCAATTTACTCTTCCATCACCTTATCTTTTCCCTTTGCTTTTGATGACTCTACAAGCTCTCTTGTTGCTTAAACCAAACAAGAAATTATTCAAAAGTGATGTCTTGAAGCTTAGGATGCAAAAAGGAATATAAAAATGAAGTGAAGATTAAGAATGTAAATTGCTTCCTTCCCTAAACCCTACTAAAATTTTAATTTTGTCTTTTTTTTGTGTTTTTGAGCTCAAATGGATCTCCAATAATGAGAAAAGAAGATTCTTACCCTTAAAGTTTATAGGTGGCTAAGTTTTTTCTTTTACAAGAAGCTTTAAGCTTTCAAAATTAGGAGAAATGAGATAAATGGAGGAGGAAAAAGACGGAAACAAAGTATTAGTGATAATGTGATTGAAACAAAAGAGTGCTCAACTATTTTTCAACAAAATTTTACGTACAAACAAACCCCAAATCAACTTTGTATTCTTTAGTTAGGCAATTTGCCCCCGAGGTCTTTAAACTATGCAATGCAATTAAAATACCTCTTTTATCACATATTGGGCCAATTCTTATCCAAATTAACTAAATTATTTACCCAACAAACCCCACATACTCACCAATCGGGTCATTTAAGGTTCAAATTAACACAAGAATATTGACCCTGAAATTCTGGGAATTACATACAATAACCATAATAATGACATATTTTATTCTTTTATTTATTATATTTTATTCTCTTTATTTATTTTAGGGATAATGACACAAATGCCCCCCATGTACTTAAAAAACTCTCAATGTGAGGTCTATACTTTGTAAATGTTCAATCAACCCATGTACTTTCTTTCTATCATACAATGTTCCCCCTGCCCACAATGTCGATGTGTGGTGACATGGCAGGACACGTGGTCACGTTAGAAAGTGACATGTGGCTTCGCGGTAAGAAAAAATAAAAAAATATTAGATGAAGGACACCGTTGCAAATTTACCATTTATTTTTTTAGGTTTTTAAAATAAAGTAAAAACAAATTATTTTATTTGTAATTATCTCTCTCTTCAAACCCGCAACATTAATTGTGAATTGAAAATCTGATAGTAAGTAAGTAAAAAATCTATTTTCTTTATTTTTGAAACTTCCTAATCCATTCTCATTATTGTTCAAATTTGGTTTATTCAGATTAAACAATAGAACAGTAGTTGAAGCTTATTCCCATTTGGATTATTGAAGTGTTCAACTGAGGAAATACTTCTGAAGAATAGTGCATTTTGTTAGGTTAAGTTTTATTTAATTTTTTTATTTTATTTTATTTTAGAAATTAGAGTTTGAAAGTAAGGAGATTAAATTTATTCACCATACGTAATTTTATTGGACCTTAAACCTTTAATTTTAACAAGACAATGTAATATTGATTTGGTAAACCTTGTTTTGTTTATGAGAAACTAAATTGATTTTGGTTTTTTTTTTCGTTTTTTGCAGGTTGTCTTCTCCATGCTAGTGGTAATAAAAGAGACAGACAAGTTTAAAAATATCTACCAACTGGGATAATAAATCCTTTAATGACTTAATTAAGTTTTGGTCAGTTGAAGGGAGATGCATTTAACATGTTGTAGATGTCCCTGATATTAGTGAGCCCTCATTGTCGCTGCCAACACCAAGTTTAGAACCTATTAAGGGATATAATGGGAATAACACAGTTGATAAGGGAAAAAGTGTCAATGGAAGTGAAATGGTTGGTGAGGGACTGAATAATATAAAATTTGGTGGTGGGCCCAATGAAACTAATAGTGAATTTGTAGAAGGTGATATAAATGAGGTGCATGATGGCTTATCTCCAACGGTTGAGAGGAAGGAGAAATCAGAAAAAGCTTAGGGATAATTTTTTAGAGTAGTAAACAATTCAAAGTTGTATTGACCAAGTATACAATTGTTAAAATATTTAATTTATGATTTTTAAGAATGACCGAGACAAAACAAGGGCTGTTTACAAAGGGGAAGGTTGTTTATAGACGATTTTTACTTGGGAAAACTATACTAGAGGTTGCCAAACTATCACCCTTTTTCTGTTTTGGTCACCCAACTAATTTTTTTTGTCAAAATTGTCTCTCTCATTGGATACATTTCTTATTTTGGTCCTCACCGTTAAAAATCTAATAGAATTGCTGACTTGGCAAATTTTTTATTTTTCATACCAGTGTCTCTCTCCTTGTCAGTAGGTTAAATAATGTTATTTATTCGACCAACCAGGAGGTGACCTGATTTTAAACAAATCAGAGTAAAAATAGTTTAAGCGCGCTGTTGCTGGGAGCCAACTTAGGACCCCTTGGATAAGAGGTCCAACATCAAACCACTAAGCTAAGCTTACATTTCTTTTAGATTTTATCCAATTTAATATTTAACTTATACTTTCTCAAACTAAAAACATAAGCAAAATGCTTCTATGGAGATTTGAACCGAGAAAACCTAGCATCAAAATAAAAGTGTTTAACCATTAAGTTAAGTTAAGAAGTTATTATATATCTACAATTTTATTCTTTAATTTATGATGTATTATCACCTCAAAATTAAATCAAAATACTACCAAAATCAATCTAAAATTATTTTACAATTCTTTTGGTAATTATTTTTTTGATCAGCAATATGATTTTATTAATGCAAAAATCATACAAATCACAACTAATAGCCTCATTAAAAAACCCCCTAAGCCTAAGTGGGGGAAAAGAGTACCATTAGTTGTGTAATATAAAGGACAATCACGACTCAAAACAAGGCCGAACCCAAATCCAAGACACCCTATCGACACCCCCCTTAGCAAGGGCATCCGCCACTTGATTGCCCTCCCGCAAAACATGCGAGAAACATACGCTCGGCAAATACTCACGAGCATCGTCAATCTGAAAGAACCATCTCCACAATCGCCAAGGTCTGTGCTCAATCCCCTGAATCCACGCAAGAGCCACCTTCGAATCAGATTCGATAATTACCGAATCCACCCCTCCCAAGACAGCTCCCTCAATATCTTAAGGGCAAACGCTATCGCCTGGACCTCGGCCTCATTCGAGTCCGCCACTCCAATCGCCCCGGAAAATAGCCCCCTAATCCGACTCTCCCAACCCTGAAGCACTCCCCCACACCCTGCCAAACCCGGTTTACCCCGAGCTGCTCCATCGACATTAAATTTCCACACACCCTTCCAAGGAGGTGACCACTCAACAGCACACCGAACCGACTGGTCCTCCTTTGCATCGTTGGCGCAAAGTAAGGGACAATCCCACCATGCTGCTTCCCTAATGTCCACCTTATCGTATCTAATCCGCGTCCAAATAAATGATCGCAATTGGATTAAGAAAAAAATACCCCCAATCGACGAACTCTTGTCTTGAAACATTAAATCATTACGCGCTAACCACAGCGACCACAACACACTAGTACATCCTATAAGCCACCACAATCTCAATTCTCCTGTAAAAAAGTTGTGGAAACTAGAGAAAAGAAAGTCTCGCACCTGTCGCGGACGCGTCACACTCACACCCCACCACGCGAAAAAGCATCCCCAAATGTTCCAAGCCAACGAACAGTGCCATAGGATGTGATTCACTTAATCCACGCCTTCCCCACAGAACCGGCACAATAAAGAAGTCTCTCCCAAAGCTAAACCCCGGGCAACCAACATCGACAATGTTGGCAGTCGATCCAGTACAAGGAACCAAAGAAAACATTGCAATTTTGGCAGCACAGGAAGACGCCACGGCCAACTCACGTCCGACATATCTGTCATCCCAAATGATAACATTAATTTGTTCAAAGCTCTTACCGAAAACTCACCCGACAGCGCATGAATCCAAATGAAATGGTCGACCATCCCATGTCGCAACTAAAATCCCTGTGTACACGCCAATATATCGCGTAACATGTCCCCCTCGAACACCCGTAATGCTCTTCGAAAACAACAGCCCCATTCATCCAAGGACTGCCCCAGCACCTCACCTACACGCACCAATTTATCCCTTGCTAACCCATATAGCCGAGGGAAAGCAAATTTCAGTGGTTTGGATAAGCACCAACAATCATGCCAAAACAGCACGCTCTCGCCATTCCCTATAACCCAACAGAATTGTGAGGTATTCATGAACCGTGCTACGACTTCATTTTGCTGTACATCAACAATGTGCTTCCACATAGCAGACATCGACCTCTTACTGTGCTGATGTATCTGCCAATTAAGCACCTCGGTTCCATATTTGGCGTCCACAATCCTCCTCCAAAGAGACCCTTTCGCTTCGGCATATTTCCATGCCCACTTAGCCAATAAGGCTAAGTTCCGAGCATGTAGATTTATCACACCCTAACCGCCCAAATGTCTCGGCCTACAAGCAAGTTCCCAACCAACCCGGCTCAATTTTGCTCTCTCCTCTTTTCCCCCCATAAGAGATTACACCGAATTCGATCAAGTTTCAGGATGATTCGCTTTGGGACCAGAAAAACGCCCATGTAGTACACTGGTAGCACCGATAACACCGAGTTAACCAACACAAGTCGCCCAGCAAAAGAGAGCGAATCTCGTTTCCACCCCGCCAAACACCGACGAAATCTTTGAATCAATGGGTCCCGTATTTCCATTCCACGCGGACTCAAACCGATAGGGATCCTCAAATATTTCATCGGCAAGACCCCCCTTGGACAGCCTAATACACGTCCCACACCGTCAAGTACCGCCTCCTCCAATCCAATACCAATCAAACATGATTTATCATAATTAATTTTCAGCCCTGTTGTAAGTTCGAAGCAAGTAAGTACCCGTTTCAAGTTGCGAGCCATCTCTACATCGCCCCGGATGAACAATACTGTATCATCCGCAAACTGTAAATGCGAGACCGATACATCCCCTACCACACGTACTCCAGCTATCAAACCTCTACGCTCAACATTCACTAAATAAAGATGAAGAATCTCGGCAACAATAATAAAAAGGAGAGGTGAAATTTGATCGCCTTGCCGCAGCCCCCTCCTCATTGGGTATTCCTCCGTAGGACTACCATTAATCAGAACCGACAACCTCGCCGTCTCCACACACTCCGACATCCACGGACACCATGATTCCCCAAAACCCATGTTCACAAGAATTAGCTTCAAACAGCCCCAATCAATGCAATCGTACGCCTTAGCGAAGTCAAGCTTCAGCACATAACTGCCAATCAAATCCCTCAAAGACTTCATTGAATGAATTACTTCATTAGCAAGTAATATACCATCTAAAATCTGCCTCCCGCTGATAAAAGCTGATCGAACATCACTAACAATATGCGGTAACACCACTTGAAGTCGACGAGCTAAACATTTGGCCATAATTTTGTAGACCGAGTTGAGTAAACAAATAGGCCGGTAATCCCCCAACTCACATGGATGATCTTTCTTTGCTATGAGCACAACAAACGTTGAATTGTATCCCCGCGGTAAACGACCCGTAGCATGGAACTCCTCCATGAATGCCATTAAATCATCACGCACAAACTCCCACCCTTTGCGAAAGAACTCAAAGGGAAATCCGTCCGGACCTGGTGCTTTCGAGCCCTCGCTACTCCATAACGCATTTTTCACTTCATCCACAGAAAACGGCCTTTCCAACTCTTCACGTTGCTGTATCGAAATTCGTTCAAAGGCGACATCCGACACTAAGACTCCCCCACCCGGTTGCATCCCAAAATGTTGAGTAAAAGCTGATTTCACCATATGTTTCAAACGCCTAGGTTCCGTGACCCATTCGTCCCCAAACTGAATGCCTCTAATCGAGTTCCGGGCTTGTCTAATTTTTGCAGTTTTGTGGAAAAAACGAAGTATTTCGGTCACCTTCCGCTAACCATAACGCTCTCGATTTCTGACGCCAAAACGATTCACGCATGCTAGCCACCTTCCAAAGCCTAGAATGTAAATTCTGGTATTCCTCTTCCTCGACCTTTGTCCTTTCCTTGTCCCCTATCCGAGCATCCCAATCATCAATTTGTTTGGATAAGTCCCCATATTCCCTGTCCAAGTTCCCAATATCCGAACGGTTCCAGCTCTTTAGAACTAGCTTTAACCCCTTCAACTTCGAGCTAATTGACCGACCCTCCCTCCCCAATGAAAGCCGCTGTCATTCCTTTTCTAAGAGTGGTAGATTAGTCAGCCATGCATTCACAAAACGAAATGGCTTAGGACCACTATCCTCCATTTCGCTCACCAAGACAATCGGCGAATGATCCGATAACTCCTTCGGGAGGTGTAAAACCACTAACGACTCAAAACGCTGTAACCATCCGTCCGAAACCAAGAACCTTTCAAGGCGACTACACCTTCCCCCTGGTCCGAACCACGTAAACAAGTTACCTTTGATCGGAACATCGATCAAAGCAAGCTGTTCGATGTTCTCACAAAATAAATCCATGCCCGGATATCCAGACCCGCACCCCCTTCGCTCCTCCACACACTTCACGACATTAAAATCACCTCCCACACACCATTAAATATGCCTACTGTTTACTACCTCTCGAATGCCTTCCCAAAAAACTACCTGATCCGATACCCCACAAGGCGCATAAGCTCCTATAACACCACTTTCCCATTCTTCCCTTACCCAAGTTCCAGCGACAATAATCAGGTTCCGTCGAACTTCCGAAACTGAAACTTGAAAACCAACCGGATTCCATACCAATAGGACCCCTCTCGACCTCCCCTCCGATGGAGCAAAAAAAAAATTAAAGGAGTCGGAAAACCACAATTGACGAACTAACCTCTCGGTAATGCTCTCCATTTTTGTTTCCTGGAAGAGAGCCATACCACATTGTTGTTGTCGTAGAACACGTCCGATAAAACGTCGTTTCGCCGCTGCCCCAAGGCCCCGAACATTCCACGACAACAACCGCATACTCCGCTATTTCGACGCCTCTCGCGCCTCCAATAAGCGTGCGATATCTTGTATAACTTCGTCTTCCCTACCCACTGTCACTGCCCCAATCAAATTTCCCACCCTTGTTGTTTCCTCGGCCTCGCGAACAATCGCATGTTTGCGACAAATAAAGTCTGAGTCAGACAACGACCCGTTCGCTATCGCAATCGGCTGTAGCTTTCCCTCCTCCTTGTTTTTCTTCGGACGGCCACGTCCTCTCTTCACATTCTTAGACTTTGACGGTGATTCCACTACTGTAGGGGCTGGGTTGAGTTTCGATAGGAGTCGAACTCTTCTTAATTCCCCATTCACCTTCATTAGGCTAGCTTTAGATACCCTGCTGTCCCCACCCTGTGGCCCATCATTCACCCGGTCCGATAATTCATGGACATTATCTCCCACTACTGCCGGCATATCAACCCTCCCTCCCCCAATTGTGATATCGTCAACGATAAAACGCTCATCCTCTGCCGATTGCTCCCCTCCCTCACGGTTTATCAAGCCTAATGACTCCTCCTCACATCCCCTATCGTGTAAGAACAATGGTGGCGACACTGCTCTCCCATTTATTGACTGGTTCTCCAACTCATCCATTCGTAAGCTAGCTTTGAATGGCACCGACTCCTCTAGTTCCCTATTCATCATTACCAATTGTTCCTCGTCACTCGCATTCTCCAACGATCTCACCCTATCGTCCTCCCTAACATTATCCTCCCACATATGATCAATAAAATTTTTGTCGCGACTACAATCATTATCCACTTCAACTTGGTCTCTATCAATTGAATCCACTACAACTTGGTCTCTATCAATTGAATTCGGTACTATAGTTGCATCGGAATCATTATCATGTTCAAACATGGAGTTTGACTTCCACTCTACATCCCCCTCCTTTACCGTCTCCCCTTTGTCGGAGTATGAACCCGAGTCGCAATTACACTCCCACTTTCTACCAAACCCCTCCTCAAATTCGGTGATACGGACCATGAAAGTCGATTCCCCCTCCTTTATTTCCACCATTTCGTTAATCCTGAATAACCAATCCGTTTCTATAAGGATTCTCGCTCTCTCGAATGACGATGGGGCAATCATTTCCACATCCACCTGCACTAACTCGCCCCACAAGTTCGCTACATTCCGGAATGTATCCTCCGACCATAAATGAATGGGCAGTCCACATAAAGAGATCCATGCTCGTCAATTTGGGATTGCCATCGACGGTGTCCACACCATTACATTTTCTAACCACTGCTGTAATTTTCCAAATTTCATCGTCGACTCGCGTAATCCGCAGTTGTCAAACATCAGCAAGACCGTTGAACCTGCTACTCGCATCACGGATAACCCCTTAAGATTTTCTCGGTGAAATTCACTAGCCAATTCCTCAATTGAGCAAGGTTTTCGACAAAAGCCTAGTGCACATGATTCTAAAATCTGCCTCTTATCTTTGTCGACAATTCCCATTTCTTGTTTATATGTGCTATGATGTTTCGACGTTGAGGACTGTCCTAATCCCTCCATCCTTCCCAAGTGCTGAGTTGATCGAATTGCCTCCTTAGGTCTTACACCCTTTTCGCCGTTAGTTGAACTGATCGAATTGCCTTTCACCCCCTTCTTATTCCACTGCTCACTTCCGCTATCCCTAGCCATTGATACCCGGATTCGCGATCCATAGAGACGAAAGCCATCAAATCTCTCTATCACTCTCTCCGTATCATGTTGCGATTCCATTCGAACAAACCCAAATCTGGCGCCGTCTTTTGATCGTTTTGTAGGGATGAATACATCCACCACCACTCCATGGCGATCGAATACCTGCCAAGCACCCTTCCAATGTAATTGATCCGGTAGGTTATAGACGAAAAGGGTCCAAACCCGTCCCCTAGCCCTCCGTGAATTGGATCCCCTCTCCCCGCCGTATCCCTTCCCCTGTGCCACCATCGTCTATTAGGCAGATACAACTTGATCTATTTTGGTAATTATTTGTTTTTATAAAATTGTATTAGATCATTATAAAAATTTATTATATAATATATATTTATGGTATAATATAAATTTTGAATTATTTTAAAAAACTATTTATATTTAAATTAAATATAATTAAATAATAATTTTTTAACTTGAAATGTAATTGAAATTGAAGATCAAATTAAGATTATTTTTTTCACTTTGTTTCGAAATAAAAAAATATTTATTTATTTCATAAACTTAATATTAAAAAATTTAAAATATAAATCGATAATATTTATTTAGGATAAAGTATAATTTTTAAATAACATTTAATTCGTTGACATGTATATTAACAAATTATTTTACATTTAATTAATTTTTAGAATGATATAATACATTTTTAGATTAACGGTAGATTGATTTTGATAGTATTTTAATTTAATTTTGAGGTGATAATACATCATAAATTATTTAATAAATTTTGTAGTTATATAATAAGTTGTTAAATTTGCTTAATGGTTAAACAACTTGTTTTTTATGCTTCTTCCTTGTGTGCATGGAGCACCCCTTAAAATAATTTGACTTGTTGAACAATCTCCATCACACCTAAACAAGACAATCATGTAATTTTTGGCATCCAAATTGCTTTAGATCCATAGACGTTAGTTACACAAAATTTAGTCCCCTTAGGAATCCATTTTTTAATTTCATCCTTTTTAGTCGAAGTGGTTAGTCCTTTTGGGACCCAAACACTTCTAAAACATTTTTCATTTATAAATCTAGGGGCACTAGATTGTCTAACATAAAAGTTTGATTTTCCAAAATTATTTTTCTTTTCAAGCTCTTTGGAAATCAATCTTTTTCTTCTTGAACTTTATGAAGCAAATTTTGTAAATCAACACATTTTTGCTCAAACTCATTGAGTTTTGCTTCAAGATCAATTTTGATTTTACAAATCAAATCATTTTGAATTTTCAAATTTGAAACTATTTTATTGTTTTTCAAAATGTGATTTTTAAACTCTAAAAACCAAATCATCATAGGCATCTTGTAATTCATAAAAAAAATATGAACATGAGGTAGATGAATTAGAAGTTACCCTTGAATCTTCTTCGATGGCCATAAGGCAAAGGTTGGCTTGTTCATCGTCGATGGAATCTTCATCACTCCAAGTAGCCACATATGTCTTCTTCTTATGTCTTGAAGTGCTTGCCCTCTTCTTCTTCATAGATTCACGTTCGAATTCTTTCATAGCTTTCTTCATGAAAGGGCACACTTCTTGAAGAGATGAACTATCTCTTCTTCTTCATCCTCCTCCTCGCTTGTATCAACATGGTTGCACTTGGAGGTTTTGAGAGCAATGGCATTTGCATGGATGCCTAGCTCCATGATCTTCTTCTTCCCCATCTTTCTTACCTCTTCCTTCTTCTTCTCCTCTTCCTTGTCTTTCTTCATGATTTGGTGAGTGAGAAGTGACTCATGAGTTCATCGAGCTTCAAGGTCTTTAAATTTTTGGCTTCGATGATGGCGGTCTTCTTTGAGTCCCATTACTCGGGAAGAGAATAGATAAGCTTTCGAACAAGCTTTTCTTTCAGAATGATTCTCCATAGCCTTTTAGTCCATTGATGATGGTGGAGAATCGATGGAAATCTTCTCAATGTCCTCTTCGAGATCCATCTTGAAGTTCTCATACTCTAGGTTGAGAAGGCCGATCTTGGTCTCCTTTACTTTGTTTGTCCCCTTGTATGTAATTTCGAGCTTGTCCCAAACTTCCTTAGCACTCTCGCAATAAGACATCTTCTCATAGATGTTGAGGCTAAATGCAAAAAAGATGAAGTGCAAAGCCTTGCAATTTAGCTCCATCTTCTTGTGGTCGTCGGCACTCCAATCCACCTTGCTTCCTTGTGGTACGAACGGGCCATCTTCAATGATATCCTAAAGCTTATACTCTTTGGATTTGACAAAGAACATCAGCCCCATCTTCCAATAAGCATAATTAGTCTCGTCGAAGTAAGGTGGCTTGTCGATGCATTGCGCCATTGAACCGGTTGTTTGAAATGTTGATCGAGCTTGCTGGATCGCCTCAATAAGGTGTTAATCCTCTTCAATTGAGCCAAGCTCTGATACCAATTGTTGAGTTTTATGTGCTCAATTTCCTTCAGCCGTTCTAGCTCGCCTTGTGGAGAAGTTGGATTTTTGAGTGATTTAGTGGGAGGTGAAAGATAGACAATTAACACAAGGATTTATAGTGGTTCGACCTTCTAACAAGCATCTACATCCACTACCTTAGCTTCCCACTAAGGATTTCAACAAATTCACTCTTGAATTTCTTCCCCTTTTCTAGGCTAAGGAGGCAACCTTTACACACTCAAAGCTTTCTAACCCAAAGCTTGAGTAAACCCTCTTTACAAGAGAAATAAGAGCAAACTTGAAATCCCTCACTAGGTGGATAGTTTGCAATCTTAAGCTCACTCACCCAAACCTAAACACTTGAGCAAATTTGACAATTTAGGCTCACAAGTGTTGTCTATACAATGAATGAACAATTTAAGCCCTAAAGACAACTTGACATCATATAGTTGTTGACAATTGAAGCATTAGTCTTCTCTTGATGCATGGAGGTCCCTTTATAATCCTCATTGAGTTTGTAGCCGTTGAGGACCGTTGGGGTTGTTTTGGAGCCATTGGAGACTTTATTTCCCACCATAAATGTTGTTCTGCAGTTGTCCATTTTGAAACAAGCGACCCCGTTTCAGAACGACCTTCTTCAGAACTAGCCGTTGAAGTCAGATGCAGCAAGCCGTATCGAAACGCTTCAGGCCGTTTGAAAATCCTCTTTTATCCGCATCGAAACAGTAGCAACCCCGTTTCGGAACGAGTGACAGTTGAGCTGTAATTTAAAAAGTCATTGGGAAAATAGCCGTTGGGGAGGTTTTGACCGTTGGGCATATCGAAACACCAAAGGATTGTTACGAAACGAGACCCTCCGTATCGAAACGGGGAAGCCCTGTTTCGGTACGAGTTTTTGCAGTTTCAAACTGTGTTGAGTTTATCACACAATTGTAAATGGCCAAGAGGGGGTTGAATTGGCAATTAAAATTTTGGTAGGAGATAAAGATGAAAAATAAAAAGTGACACAAGTGGTTAGAGTGGTTCAAGTTCTCCAAATGAACTCTACATCCACTGTCTTAGTTCCCACTAAGGATTTTCAACCAATTCAGTACTTGAATTCTTCCCCTTTTCTTGGATGAGGAGGTAACCTTACAATTTGATTAAGCTTTCTACCCAAAGCTTAATCCACTCACTTTTACAAAGAAATGAATTTGGTAAACTCAAAAAATTCCTCTCAAAGGATAAATGTTTACCCAAATACAATTTCAAACTCCCCAAACTCACAATACAAGATTACAATAAGAACACAAGAGTTGGGTACAAGAATTTGACTATGAAAGCCACTAGGGTTTAGATTTGATGCTTTGATGTTGCTTGTAGGTTCAATAGTTGTTTATTGGTCAATTGAGACTTCTTTTTTATACCCTTGCATTGAATTCTAGCCGTTTGGGTAGTTGGGATCATCAATAGAGCTGTTGGGAGCATTTTTCCCGCAATAAATGCAACTATGCTGCCTACCGTATCGGTACTCGTAGAGGGCGTATCGATACCTGCATCAAAGAGGAAAGAGCCGTTGTGACTGAAAACAGAGTGTATCGATACGCATAGAAGGCGTACCGGTACGGTTTTAAGGGGCGTATCGATACGAAGGGTCGTATCGATACGGTGTTTTCTCACTGGAATCCCGAGTTTGTTTTTCTTAAAGATCGTACCGATATGTATACCAAGCGTATCGGTACGGTATATCGGTCTTTTAAAAATTGGGAAACCAACCAACTGACAAGTTAACGTTCGAAAATTAAATACAAAGATTTTGCAAAGATAAGCTTATCGTATCGATACGGTTGTAAAGCGTATCGGTACGGTATCATTGAAAGAGTTGCCCAGATGAATGTTGTATCGATATGGGGTAATATCGTATCGGCACGCTAAGTCCATTAAAATTCCAGTGGCTAAAACTTGTATCGATACGCCTAAGGGTATCGATACGCCTGGGCGTTTTTGTATAGTTTGGCTTGAAAACTTAAAGGAAAGGACTTAGAAAAGTTTATGTATTTTAAGGACTTGTCTTGAATATTATTTTGTTTAAAATATTTGTCAATAGTGAGACTTTAAAGAGTACTTAAAAATTTATTGTTTTGCAAATTGGTCCTTAAGTTTAGATGTTATATCAAAATCAATTTTAGTTTCACAATCTCCCCCTTTTTGATATAACAAAACCACAAATAAATTTTTAAGTTTTTGAAACTTTTTAAAAGCTTCATCCCCCTTAATTTAAGATAGATTTTCAAAAATAAAAAAATGACTCTATAATCCTCCTCCCTCTTTTTGTTAGATCAAATATAAATACAAGGATAATAGCAACAATTAATTCATTAAATTTAAAGCAACCATAGTAGTTCAAATAAAGCTTCAAAGGAAAAGCAACATAATAATCCAAACTTAAATCCTAAGACATAGATAATAGGCATAAACTTAGATCCTAAAACAAAAGTGCAATAACATAAAAGAAAAGACTAAATGCCATGAGATGGTATGAAAAAACTACTTGTCCGCCCCATCATCATCATCTTCCTCGTCCTCTTCATCTTCATCGTCTCGAGTGGGTTGATTTCTCCAATTTTCGTTAATCCAAGCACCATGGAAGGCGGTGAGAGAGATATCCATGGAGGTTTGGCGAGAAGCCATGGTTTCCATTTTCTTCTCCATACCTTTGACACGATCTTCCAAGGAGGTGAATCTAGTGTCCATAGCGGTAAATTCGGCTTCCATTGAAGTGAACTTCTCATTGAGGAATGTCATTAGAGTGCCCATGGAAGAGGAGTCAATCGAAGCTCGTTGAGAGCTTGAAGAAGCACGAGAAGCATCAACCAGAGCATCTTGTGGAGGAGCTTGAGGGTTGCGAACCCATTCATTGTCAACATAAGAGAAACCGGCACGAGCTAGAGAACGCTCATCTATGGGTAGGCCAAGGGGTTCGGGATAGTCATGGGAACAATCAACTTCAAGGGAATGGAAAAGATAACTCAAAGCTGTAGAGTAGTAAAAGGATTTGACTTGTTCGGTGTGACGGTGTTGGACAAGATAGAGAAGGTCGGCAAACATAATTTGACAAAGGTTTGGACGTTGACCTTCCCTAAAGCACCTAAGTCAAAAATCATAGACTTGATGAATAGTAGAAAATTTCCCTCCCGATGGATGAAAAAACCAAGAGACAAGAAGATGAAGGATTCGGTCATAAGCATTTAAGACTTTGACTGAGCCTAAAGGTCCCGTACCTAAGGACCTCTCATCATCAATACCAATGTTTTCAAAACCAAAAACCGTACATAAAACTTTTTGATCAATTGTAAAGGTTTTGCCCATAACAGAGGACTCAATAGCAACGACATTCTCTCTAGCTTCATCATGAACACATAAAGCATTGGAAAAGAATACGATGACCAAATTCCTATTTAGAATAGGAGGAATGCTTTAAAAAGTTAGAAATTTCCATTTCTTAATTAAAGGGAGTTATTGAAATTTAAAACGGGCAGAGCTTAAAAACGGGACAAACACAACACGTTCTTCCCTAAGGGTCATGCCTTGAAAAAGCTTGTAACGAGTCATATCGGCATCGTCGAGAAAACTTAATTGGATAATATAAGGGAGATTAGGTTTAGGGTTACCCTCGGCATCCTCACTAGGATCAGAAGTAGCAAGAAAACGTTTCAATCTCTTTTTGGATGGTGCCATAACCCTGAAAAACACATCAAAACGATTCGAATATGTATGCAATTAACATCTTATTCAACCCAATAAATTATAATAATTCAAGGTAATTGTAGAAAAAAAATTAATTTGAAAAAGATATATACAAATTTGAGAAAAAGTTTTAAAAAACAGATTAAAAAAATACGAATAGAAAATATATTCGAATAAAAAAATTGATTTTGAAAAATTGTGATGAAAAAGTTGAAACCCATAACATAAAACTATGTTTTGTACAAAAATTAAGTTGAAACAATTATAAAAATCAAACGAAAATAAAAGAAAATAAAAGAGAGAAGTTGTATACCTTGAACTTTAGATTGGATGAATTTGTTGATGTGAATGCACAAGATTTGTTGACAAAGCTTAGCTTTGATGTGGAGATCAAAAACCCTCAAAGAATTTTTAAGTTTGATGGTAAAAATTGAAGATTGAGAGGGGTTTTATAGGGGATTGCAGCTATGTTTTTGAAGAGAAAATAGGGGTTTTTGATTTTTAAATTCTTTTTAAAGATGCAGCCCTAAATAGCCTCTCCGTCGAGACTGTATCGATACGCGTGTATAGCGCATCGATACCCTTTAACCCTAATTTTTGTTTGTCGTTACTACCGTATCGGTACGCGGTACCGTATCGGTACAACTTGACTTTGACTAATTCCCTTGACTTAACCGTATCGATACGTGGGGTCGTATCGATACTCGTTCAACTTCAAAGTTTTCCCAGTTATGAACCCGTATCGATACACCTTTACCAGATAAGGCATTTTGACAGATTTAAGTGCAAAAATCCAACTTGAAACGTCCCTAAATGCATGTAAATGTCCTATGAACAAGTTTTAATGGCTAAACTTAATGCATACTCCCCCTAGCAACATGCATAGAAGCAAAAGGAGTCAAATTAACACAAGCATGAATCACAAATAATTTCAAGCAAATTTTTGACATTTTGGGACCTAGAAGGGGTCAAGAAAGGCTAGTTAAACCTAACTCTCTCCTAAGGGTCCAAAAGCGCTCTTTATCTAAAGGCTTTGTGACTATATCCGCTAATTGGTTCAAGGTGTCAACATACTCTAAAACAACATCATTTTTCAACACATGATCTCTAATGAAATGATGTCTAATTTCTATGTGTTTGGTTCTAGAGTGTTGGATGGGATTCTTAGTGAGACAAATGGCACTAGTGTTGTCACACCTAAGGGGTATAGTTTCTATTTCAACACCATAATCTAAGAGTTGTTGCTTCATCCAAAGGAGTTGAGCACAACAACTCCCTAAGGATATGTACTCCGCTTCGGTGGTAGATAAGGCTACGCTATTTTGTTTCTTAGAGAACCAAGATACGAGCATACTACCTAAGAATTGGCATGTCCCGAAAGTACTTTTCCTATCTATCTTACACCCCCCATAATCCGCATCTGAATAAGCATGAAGGCTAAAGGAGGAATCTTTAGGATACCAAAGGCCTAAGTTAGGTGTGTCTCTAAGGTATCTAAAAATTCTCTTAATGGCAACTAAGTGTGATTCTCTAGGACTAGCTTGAAACCTAGCACACAAGCAAACACTAAACATGATATACGGTCTACTTGCGGTAAGGTAAAGCAAAGAACCTATCATGGATCTATAAAGCTTAAAATCAATACACTTACATCCTTCATCTTTGTCAAGCTTTATGGAAGAGCTCATAGGTGTGGCTTGAGGTTTTGCATTCTCCAAGTCGAACTTTTTGAGCATATCGTTCACGTACTTAGCTTGATTTATGAAGGTGCCATCTTTCCTTTGCTTGATTAGGAGTCCCAAAAAGAATGAGAGCTCCCCCATCATGCTCACCTCGAACTCACCTTGCATTAGCTTAGAAAATTCTTTGCAATAACATTCGTTAGTAGAGCCAAAAATGATATCATCAACATAGATTTGTACTGCTAAGATGTCATTATTATATCTTTTTATGAAGAGTGTAGTGTCCACCTTACCTTTTTCAAAACCCTTTTCAATTAAAAAATTTGAAAGTTTCTCATACCAAGCTCTAGGAGCTTGTTTTAAACCATAAAGAGCTTTTGTTAGTTTGAACACATGATTTGGAAATTTTGAATCTTCAAAACCCGGTGGTTGTTCAACATACACTTCTTCATTTATAAAACCGTTTAGAAAGGCACTTTTCACATCCTTTTGAAAAAGCTTGAAATCATTATAACATGCAAATGCTAAAAGCATCCTAATGGCTTCCATCCTAGCTACGAGTGCATATGTCTCATCAAAATCAATTCCCTCTTCTTGGGTATAGCCTTGAGCCACAAGCCTAGCCTTGTTTCTCACTATATTACCACTTTCATCTAATTTATTCCTAAACACCCATTTAGTTCCTATAGTAGATTGATTACTAGGCCTTTCAACTAATGTCCAAACTTTACTTCTCTCAAATTGATTTAATTCTTCTTGCATGGCCAAAATCCAAAAATCATCTTTTAAAGCTTCTTTAATATTTTTAAGCTCAATGAATGAAAGAAATGCAACATGGTTCATTAATTTGAGAGAGGATCTAGTAGTTACCCCCTTGGATGGATCACCCAAGATTTCACCACCTTTGACATAGTTGATCTCCCTTGGGTAAGATACCTTATTTTCCTCAAGAGCCAAGTCCTTCAAGGCTTCAAGAGGTGGATCTTGTGCATCCTCATCTTTGGTTGGAATCTCATCTACCTTTGACATTTTCCCCCCATCAATGGCATCAAAAATTCCTACATCATCATCATCACAAGATTCCTTCCTCGGAAGGAGGTTGTCATCGAAAACAACATGTATAGACTCTTCAACTACTAGAGTTCTTTTATTAAATACACGATAGGCTTTAGAGTTTAAAGAGTACCCTAAGAAAATAGCTTCATCACTTTTAGCATGAAATTTACCTAAGTTTTCTTTACCATTATTCAAGACAAAACACTTGCAACCAAAAGGATGAAAATAGCTAATGTTAGGCTTCTTAGATTTTAAAATCTCATAAGGTGTTTTCTTCAAAATTGGCCTAATCATTACTCGATTTATAATATAGCAAGCGGTATTTGTGGCTTCCGCCCAAAAATATTTAGGTAAATTATTTCGCAAAGCATGGTTCTAGCCATTTCTTCTAAATTTCAAATTTTCCTCTCAACTACCCCATTTTGTTGAGGAGTGCGAAGTGCGGAAAAATTATGGCTAATCTCATTTTCATTTAAAAACTCATCAAAACCTAGATTTTGAAATTCGGTTCCATGATCACTTCTAATGTGAGAAATTTTAAGTTCAAGATCATTTTGAGTTATTTTAGAAAATGTGATGAATTTTTCTAAAGCCTCATCTTTTGTACTTAAGAATAGAACCCAAGTAAACCTAGAGTAGTCATCTACAAGTACAAAGGCATATGATTTACCACCCAAGCTCATTGTTCTAATAGGCCCAAAAAGATCCATATGAATCAATTGTAAACATCTACTAGTAGAGACATCATTAATGGATTTAAATGAAGTTCTATGTTGTTTACCCTTTGAACATGCATCACAAATTTTATCATTAGAAAACTTAAGTTTAGGTAAACCTCTAACTAGATTAAGGGAAATTAATTTCTCTAAGACACTCATGCTAGCATGTCCTAATTTTCTATGCCAAAGCCATGAGTCATGTTCATCATGTGCAACTAAGCATGTATGGGATGAATGGATGTCATCTAAATGCACCATGTAGATATTGTCTATTCTATGTCCTATGAGCATTAATTGATTTGTTTTAATGTTCACAATTTTGCAACCACTTTTATCAAATAACACATTAAAACCCTTATCACATAATTGACTAATGCTCAATAAGTTGTGTTTAAGACCATTGACATACAAAACATTTTCAATGAAAATAGAAGAGTGATTACCAATGGAGCCTATTCCTTCAATGTGGCCTTTGGAGTTGTCACCGAAAGTTACCACTCCACCACTTTTTGGCTTTAGTTCCACGAATCTACTCTTGTCACGGGTCATATGTCTTGAGCATCCACTATCAAGGTACCATGAGTTTTGGCTTGAAGCTTTGGCCTTGTAGCAATGCTCCCCCTACAAACAAAGAAATTAGGCCTTGATTTTTGGTACCCAAATCATTTTGGGTCCATGTGTGTTAGCCTTCAAAATTTTGGTTCCCTTAGGAATCCAAGAAGCAATAGCATTCATATTATTAGAAATAATGAATTCCTTAGGAACCCAAACACTTCTAACCTTTTGACCTCTAGATTGCTTATGAAAATTTCTTTGTTTAGGAATAAAAGGTTTTCTTTTTACATATTGGGATTTAGAAGAGTTTCCCTTTTCAAAATGGTTTTTCCCAATAGCAATTGATTTTTTAAGATTATCCACTTCCTTTGTGTGATAATCTTGAAAATCGGAAAGAAGTTTTTCAAGTTCAAGATTTTTCGTTTTAAGATCATTTGAAAGATTTACTAAAAACAAAACCTTCTTTTCCAATTCGGAGTTAGTTCTTGAAAATGTTTCATTTTGATTTTTCAAATCAGAAATATTTTTCTTGTTTCTCAAAATGGATTCTTTATATTTTCCAACTAACTCATCGTAAACCTCTTGCAATTCATCGTAAGCATCTTGAAGCTCATCAAAGGTAAAATTAAAATTAGATGAGTTAGGATTTACCTTTGGTTCATCATCAAT
This sequence comes from Hibiscus tridactylites, assembly GCA_958450335.1. NCBI lineage: Eukaryota > Viridiplantae > Streptophyta > Magnoliopsida > Malvales > Malvaceae > Hibiscus > Hibiscus tridactylites. The sequence goes on from OY288280.1 coordinate 36,981,983, forward strand.
GGCCATGAGACAAAGATTGGCCACTTCCTCTTCCTCCTCCTCCTCGGATGACTCATCGTCACTCTAAGTTGCTACTTGAGCTTTGAGCTTGTTCTTCTTCCGAAAGATCTTCATCTTCAATTGAGGACATTCGGAACGGACATGGCCGGGCTTTTTGCATTCATAGCAAGTGATTTGGTCCTTCTCCTCTTCCTTACTCTTGCTCTTGAAGTCTTCTTTTCTAATAAACTTTCTCCCATTATTGGACTTCATAAAACGAGTGAATCGTTTGGCCAACATGGCCATCTCCCCGTCTTCATCTTCGATCGAATCGCTTTCATGATATGAAGCTTTAAGAGCGATTCCAACCTTCTTCTTCTCAACATCCTTTTTCTCAACCTTCTTCTCTTCCATTTTCTTTTCTTCTTCTCTTCCCTTTCTCATAATCTCATGGGTGAGTAGAGATCCAACAAGAGCATCAAGCTTGAGAGTCTTCAAATCTCGAGCTTCAATAATAGTCGTTCTTTTGCTATCCCATGATTCCAGAATAAAGTACAACAATTTCCTCACTAGCTTGTATTCGGGGATGATCTCACCGAAACCCTTCAATCCGTTGACAATGACCGAGAATCGATCAAACATCTTGGAAATACTCTCATCGGGATTCATCTTGAAATTTTCGTAGCTTAGATTGAGTAGCCCAATTTTTGTTTCCTTGACATCACTAATTCCCTCATATGTTGTCTCGAGGGTGTCCCAAACCTCCTTGGAATTCTCGATCGAAGACACCTTGGAGTAGATATCTGGACCAAATGCACAAAAGATGACATGAAGAGCTTTATCATTCACTTGCATCCTTCTTCGTTCATCTTCCGTCATTTCGGCTTTCACCTTTGGGACAAGTCTTGCTTCACTATCTCTCTTCATGGGAATGTATGAACCTTCTTCAACCACATCCCACACCATGTAGTCGGTAGACTTGATGAAAAGCCTCATAATATTCTTCCAATATGGGTAGTTATCCCCATTGAAGAATGGTGGCTTGGTAGTAGATTGGGACTCGTAGAGGTTGGAGGTGGATGCCATTGCTTAACTAGTTGTTGATCAAACTCTCCTAGAATCAACTCAAGAGGGTTGTAATCATTCCAATGAGTGTAGCTCTGATACCAATTGTTGAGTTGATCACACAATTGCAAATGGCCAAGAGGGGGTGAATTGGCAATTAAAATTTTGGTAGGAGATAAAGATGAAAAATTAAAAGTGACACAAGTGGTTAGAGTGGTTCAAGTTCTACAAATGAACTCTACATCCACTACCTTAGTTCCCACTAAGGATTTTCAACCAATTCACTACTTGAATTCTTCCCATTTTCTTGGATGAGGAGGTAACCTTACAATTTGATTAAGCTTTCTACCCAAAGCTTACTCCACTCACTTTTACAAAGAGATGAATTTGGTAAACTCAACAAATTCCTCTCAAAGGATAAATGTTTACCCAAATACAATTTCAAACTCCCCAAACTCACAATACATGATTACAATAAGAACACAAGAGTTGGGTACAAGAATTTGACTATGAAAGGTACTAGGGTTTAGATTTGATGCTTTGATGTTGCTTGTAGGTTCAATAGTTGTTTCTTGGTCAATTGAGACTTGTTTTTATATCCTTGCATTGAATTCTAGCCGTTTGGGTAGTTGGGATCATCAATAGAGCCGTTGGGAGCATTTTTTTCTCGCAATAAATGCAGCTCTGCTGCCTACCGTATCGGTACTCGTAGAGGGCGTATCGATACCTGCATCAAAGAGGAAAGAGTCGTTGTGACTGAAAACAGAGCATATCGATACGCATAGAAGGTATACCAATACGGTTTTAAGGAGCGTATCGATACGGAGGGTCGTATCGATACGGTGTTTGCTCACTGGAATCCCAAGTTTGTTTTTCTTAAAGATCGTATCGATACGCATACTAAGCGTATCGGTACGGTATAACGGTCTTTTAAAAATTGGGAAACCAACCAACTGACAAGTTAACGTTCGAAAATTAAATGGAAAGATTTTGCCAAGATAAGCTTATCGTATCGATACGGTTGCAAAGCGTATCGGTACGGTATCATTGAAAAAGTTGCCCAGATGAATGTCGTATCGATACGGGGTAATACCGTATCGGTACGCTAAGTCCATTAAAATTCCAGTGGCTAAAACCCGTATCGATACGCCTAAGGGTATCGATACGCCTGGGCGTTTTTGTATAGTTTGGCTTGAAAACTTAATGGAACAGACTTAGAAAAGTTTATTTATTTTAAGGACTTGTCTTGAATATTATTTTGTTTAAAATATTTGTCAATAGTGAGACTTTAAAGAGTACTTAAAAATTTATTATTTTGTAAATTGGTTCTTAAGTTTAGATGTTATATCAAAATCAATTTTAGTTTCACAAACTGTTTCGAAACATGTTACCCTGTATCGAAATGGGTGCCTTGTAAACCCTAGTTTGGCTACTTAAAAACGTTTCAAACATTTCCAAAACCATTTAAAATAACCACAAACTTATTTTCAAGTTGTTTGGACTTAAAGGCACTTTTGAAATCTTTTCAATTTAGTCCAAAACTATTTTTCAATAATTATATCAAAACATTAGTTCTTCAATAAGGTTAAAGGTAAATTATTGTTGGATATGTTGAAGAAAAACCCAACACACTAAAGTAAGAATTTTTTTCAACTAAAAACTTATGTGATTCTATTGATAATAATATAGGTGAAGCTTTTAATGCTAGATCAATAGGAGCTAGACATATGTGTATAATTTTCATATTTGAAGAAATAAGACATTATGTGATGGAAAGGACTATTAAAAATAAGAATTCACGCATGAAGCAGACAAATTCCATTTATCCTAAAATTTGTGCTAAAGTTGAGGAACATAGAGAACTTAGTGCATATTGTCATGTGTCATGAAATGGTGCTGATGGGCATGAAGTTGTAAACAATATGGATACATTTGTTGTTAACATTAAAGAAAAAATACACATGTAGGTATTGGGATTTGACTAGTAAACCATGTAAGCATGCTATATGTGTAATATTGTTTTAAAAGGAAAGGTTCGATCATACATTTATAAGAAGGATATGTATGAGAAATATTACAGTTTTGTTACACCTTCTCTTGCTGACAAAAATTCAGACATGTTACTAACGTGGGTGATATTTAGTCTCCACTGTTAAGGAAACTACCAAGAAGGCCAAAAAGAATTCAGTTTGAGATGAGGGCGAATATAGTGGAACAAACTTATCCAAAAAAGGAAGAAAAATAAGATGCCTGTTGTGTTTCAAGTTGGAACATTATTCAAGAACATGTCCAACTAAACACCAAAATATTGTAAGTTGAACTATCTAATATTTTTCTTTATTTCTCTCCTTTTTCACTTTAACTATGTCATCTTTTTTTATTACATTAGAGAAATGTGAGAAACGATAGTGAATCAATACTCCAAGCACTTGTTCATTCTGAAATTAAGGTAAAGTAGTTAAATTTATACTTCAGAGTTTTTGAACACACCGTCCTAAATATTTGAAACCTTAAATAATGTTCAGGATAATGTGTTTAATGTGTCACTCTCTTGCTCCTCAAAATTCCAGTTGGCCCTTCAAGCAGAACCAATGCCCCAACATCACCAACACTTGTTGTTCCAACACCTATTATTACAACACATGTTGTTCCAACCCAACAAATTCAGCCATCGAAAAAAAAGGGAAAAAGATCTTGGGTGTATATGTTCTTGTGAATACTAGTCTTGAAAAAACTATCCCAACATCACATCTTCTGAACCCAATAATTTAATTAAACTTGAACAACTCGAGGATTATATATATAGAAATGGTGGTCCAAAGGCAAATGTTATTGGCCGAGGTCCATATCCATGTAAAATGTTGGGAGAAAACGACAAATGCGGTTTAGGAGAAAGAATCCAGAGGCAGAGGCTGGGTGGCAAAATCTCTCTGAAATTACATCCAGATTTTTATCAGACATGGCATATAATTCTGTGGCTAAGAAATGGAGTTTTGGATAAGCCCTACATGGCTTAGTTTTCTTCTCATCATCATTCGCCTTCCACCATCTTTATCTGTCGTAAAAATATGTAAGATCAAAATTACTTTATTCCTTCAAACAACATAAAAATCAACTGAAGTCTAAAGTTGGAAGTATTAAACAAATATGAATCTAACATTTTAGTAACAAGATTATGCATGGTCATTATGATTGCATGGAAACAAGAGCTGGTGCTAGAAGACGAGATGGAACCAAAGTAAAGCATGTCCGAATCCGAACCACAAAAATTTTGAAAAATGGCTTCCATTTCCAGCCACCAAAAGCTTACCCTCACCCAACGCCACAAACAAAAACCTTAGCCAACTTTACATTACAATATCACCCCCTCTCCCACTAACAGACTTCTTCCACAGCAAAACGAAACAAGAAAAAAGCATGGCAATGGCAATGGCGGTTCGACGACTCTCCTCGTCCATCGACAAGCCTCTCCGTCCTTTCTTCAATTCCACTTCTCTCTATTACATGGTTTTATCTTCTTCTTCTCCTCCTCCTCCTAAATTTGCATAGTCATTTCGTTTTTTAATCTTTTTTTTTTGTGAGTGCAGTCTTCTTTGCCAAATGAAGCTGTGTACGACAAGGAGAAACCTGGGGTCACTGTAAAGATCTTTATCTGTTTTAATTTTCAATTTATTTAGTTCAGATTGAAAATACTTTCTTTTATTGGATTGAAAATTTTGTTATTTTTATTTCTATACAGTGGCCAAAGCAACTGAATGCTCCTCTTGAAGCTGTTGATCCTGAAATTGCTGACATCATTGAGCTTGAAAAAGCCCGCCAATGGAAGGTTACTTCATATCCAACTTAATTTACTACCTTTTCAATTTTGTTTAAGTTCATCAAAAATGCTAAAATATACTATAGTTTTAAGAGTTTATAATTCAGTGGAATGAAATATGTTTGTGTTTAAAGGGACTTGAACTCATTCCATCGGAGAACTTCACTTCGCTGTCGGTGATGCAAGCAGTCGGGTCTATCATGACCAACAAGTACAGTGAAGGGTATCCCGGTGCTCGATACTATGGAGGGAATGAGTATGTTCATCTTTCTCCCTATATTAATATTGCTTCGGCTGTTTGATATTGTAAATGAGACTATGAAATTGATTAAGCTAACCAGAATATTAGGTTCTCCTGAATGTAAAAAGTCTGTTGAAATGAACATTAGTTGAAGCATATGCAGCAATTGATTTGACCAGAATTAGTACATTTATTTTTAAGTTTCTTCTTTTAGGTACATAGACATGGCGGAGACGTTGTGTCAGAAGCGTGCTCTCGAAGCATTTCGGTTAGATCCTGCAAAATGGGGAGGTAAGAGATTTCCTGTAATTTCATTAAGGCTAATTTAGTTTGTCATGTTGATGCTAGAAGAAACAACTTTTGTTTCATTAGCAGTTGGTTCATCCAACTCTGTTGTATGGCAGTGAATGTGCAGCCCCTGTCTGGTTCTCCATCCAATTTCCAAGTTTACACTGCACTCTTAAAGCCTCATGACAGAATTATGGCACTTGATCTTCCTCATGGTGGCCATCTCTCTCATGGTTATCAGGTACTTCAAAATTCCATACCTAATTAGTGATATTTGAAGGTCGTCTTTCGATTCTTTCATCTCTTGTCCAGCTGTATGATAATGTAATGTTCTTTCTCTTCCGGGAGCGTAGTCTTAGGAGCTCGTCCTGTTCGTATAAGTATTTCCCGGTTGCAGCTTGATGCTTACAGTTTTTTCTTTGTGCTTGCTTAGACGGACACCAAAAAGATATCCGCTGTGTCTATATTTTTCGAGACGATGCCATATCGGTTGAATGAAAGCACTGGCTATATTGACTATGACCAGGTATCATTCAAAACAGAAAATTTCACCGTCTGATTGGATTCCATGGTAGAATATTTTCTTGACATCCAAGTTTTTAATTGCAGTTGGAGAAGAGTGCAACTCTTTTCAGGCCGAAATTGATAGTTGCTGGTGCTAGCGCTTATGCACGTCTGTACGATTATGCACGCATTCGAAAGGTGACCTTTTTCGAATTATTTGAAGTCATCCGGCTAAGATTGCCAAATTTGTCATACATCGAATTTCATGTTCTTGACCCCATTTGCTGTCACATTTGTGATGCATTAACCAGGTTTGTGACAAGCAAAAGGCGATAATGTTGGCAGACATGGCACATATCAGTGGTTTGGTCGCAGCCGGTGTCATCCCTTCACCTTTCGAGTATGCTGATGTTGTGACCACCACAACTCACAAATCGCTTCGCGGGCCCCGTGGAGCCATGATTTTCTTCAGAAAGGGGGTGAAAGAGATTAACAAACAAGGGAAAGAGGTTAGCTGCTGAAAGTAAACTTTACCTCTTTCAAGACAAATTTAGACTAATGCTCTTTTTTTCCTGCAGGTTTTGTATGATTATGAAGACAAAATCAACCAGGCTGTGTTTCCCGGACTTCAAGGTGGCCCACACAACCACACAATTACTGGTCTAGCTGTTGCACTGAAACAGGCGACGACTCCGGAGTACAAAGCCTACCAAGAGCAAGTTCTCAGTAATTGCTCCAAGTTTGCACAGGTATGGTTTGCATGATGTAGCAGAAGTTGTTATGCAAGAAAGCATGGAGAAATCTCTAGTTAGAATGAACCAGTATACAAGGAGGCACATGTTAGATGATTTTAAACAATAAACCTTTTCAAATGCAATTGTTTTAACAACCAAATTTACAGACTCTATCTGCAAATGGATATGAACTTGTTTCTGGTGGAACAGAGAACCATCTAGTTTTGGTTAATCTGAAGAACAAGGTACGAGACCGACAGTTTTGTCCTATGGTAACTTGTTTCGAAGTTGTATTATGCGAGGCAATGCTCTTTTATTGAACATTTTCTACAGGGAATTGATGGTTCCAGAGTTGAAAAGGTGTTGGAAGCCGTTCATATTGCTGCAAACAAAAACACTGTGCCTGGAGACGTGTCTGCTATGGTTCCTGGTGGCATCAGGATGGGTAAAGACTCTAACTAGTAGTGTTGTGCTCGCTTGACATAAACTTATCCTCACAAATCCGATCCGGTTTCATTTCAGGAACCCCGGCTCTTACGTCTAGGGGATTTGTTGAGGAGGATTTTGTTAAGGTGGCAGAATTCTTTGATGCTGCTGTGAAGTTGGCTGTTAAAATCAAGGCTGAAACAACAGGTTTTGCAAGCCTTTATTCCCTCCCTCTACGCTTGTACTTGTTATTCTATGTTATGCAGAATAGGCATATGATCCTCCTACAGTCTTTGAAAACCTATACCTTATCTATTCTGCTAATCTTGGGCTGCACGTAAACCAGGGACGAAGCTAAAAGATTTCGTGGCCACACTGCAGTCCCCTCACTTTCAATCTGAGGCCGCAAAACTCCGCCACGATGTCGAGGAGTACGCAAAGCAGTTCCCCACAATTGGATTCGAAAAGGCAACCATGAAGTACAAAAACTGAGCCACCCAGGTATGAGATTTCTTAATCGTGGAGGAGGACCAGGAATAAACCTTTATTGGCAGGCCTATTTGTGTACAATGTAAATTAAGTTGTTATGGGTCTAAAATGAGAAAACTTTGATTTCAATCTCCACTAAATGTGTATGCAAACCTACAAACATACATATTTGACGTAATACTTTCCTTTTTACTCTCTAAAATTTGATTTATATCGTAGATGCCAGGTTGATATTACCGAATAACGGATGAAAATCCCATTCTCCAAACTATTACTTTTTTGGTGCCCCACTTTAATAAAATGGGTTTAAGATTTAAAATTTAGAATGTAAAAATTAAGGTTAGAGTTTAAAATTTAACTTTTTAGTATTTTTTAGTGTAAGCATAGAAAAGAGCATGATTAGAGAACAGAAGATTTTGTTTCTGAATAACAAAAACACTCCATGAATTAATCTTGTAGTATTGCGAAAATTAATTATAAAGTTATTTATATACATAAAAATATAAATCATCTTCTTTTATTGGTTTCCCTATATATTGTTACAGTTAGAAAAAAGACAGAAATATTAATCTCATGTCGAACATCAACACCTATTTTACTGAAATAAGAAAGGACTACTAGGTATTGAATAAGAAATGCAACTGTAGAACTGGATAGGACGCACACCTATTTTAATGAAATAAGATTCCCGAACTACGAAGCATGAGCCTTTCCTCTTTGACACAATATGACGCGTCAACTCAAATAACTTAAATTTTTTTTTAACTCGACTCCAAACGCTCGTCACTAAACATATGTACTAGAAACGAAATCACGATGACAATATGATAGCTTGAAGTGATTTCATAAGGGAAAATAGGTTCAAGTTCGATTTAAAAAAAAAAAATCTATTGTATAACTCTAGAACAGGCCAGTTCAAATTTAAGTTGAGTTGGTTTTGATCTAGCGAGACTTGAGTAATTTAGGTCAAAGATGGGCCAAGGCGAAATGAGCTATAACCAAAGGGTTTGATGAGATTAGGTCTTGAAGATTTCGGACTAAACCAACATGATTTTGAAAATGAGACAAATTTAGAGGAGAGGTAAGGGCCTAAGGCTTAATTTGGGTTGAAGTTAGAAATCAACTTTAGGGGCTAAATGCTCGTTTTAGAAAAGCTGGATTTTTCAGCTTTTATGAACGCCAGTTTAAAAGATTATTTTTGTACTGCAACCGTTTTTTGGAGGTCAAATTAAAAGTTATTTGACATTGAAGTTGAGTACTAAACGGCCGTTGAAAACGCGCACTACAACTGAAAACGGGTCCTAAATTCAGGTTACTCTAAATCTAATGGGCTACTTACATTTAGCTAGGGTTTAGATACAATAGAAAAAAGGTTGGGGCACTAGATTCCGAAGAACAAGGCTAGTGCAACACGTGCTTAGCACGAGGGTGGTATTTTAGCTCGAAAAAAAAAGAAAAAATAAAAAGAATGAAAAGAGACAAAAAAAACATATGTAGGGGCGAGCAAAACTCGACTAGACTCGAAAATTTTTTCAAATAAAGTATGAGTTGTAAAGTAAAAATTCGAATAACTTAAATTACTCAAAAAAATTAGTAATTAGTGGATTAATTTTAAAGTTCGAGTCGAGTCCTTCAATTTTTCATGATATATATATATCGATATAAAAAATATGAAAAAATATCTACCACATACGAAGAAATATAAATGCATATATTATATGATTAGAGAAAGTCGTTTAAATTAAAATCAAATTGTACTGTAACATAATAAAATAATTAAATTTGTATAGGAAGTCGAACACTCGACACGAATTTCATAAACCCGAGTTGAATTAAAAAAGTTCAAATAAAGTTTAAGTTGTAAACTATGACGCATCAACATAAATAACTTAAATTTTTTTAACTCGACTCCAAATGCTTGCTACTAAACATATATACTAGAAGCGAAATCACGATGACAATATGATAGCTTGAAGGGAATTCAGAAGGAAGATAGGTTCAAGTTCGATTTTAAAAAAAATATATTGTATAACCTATTATATATATTGTTTGAACGTGTAGTTAAATATTTTTTTTATTATGAAAGTTTATGTTTTATTTTTTTAGAAATTATAATTCTCAACTTAATCTTAATTTTACTTAAATGAAAGGGGAAAGTACACTCTAATGGAAGGAAAAAAGTACTCCTAATGGATCTAAAACTCATAATCTAAAAAAATATAAGAAAATAAAGATGAACAGCGTCGGCTAAGCAAATGTGCCTACTCGAAAATTTATATTTATTAAAAACCTTAATTCAACACTAATGTCTCAAATTATATTAGTTTAGTTAGGTGCTAAATTATTTTTAATTGAACTATGTACATAGAGTAGAATTCTACGATCACTTTGGATCAAAATCATTTAATCAGATATTAATATAACATGACACAATTATAAAAATATTTCATGATACAACGCGACAAAAATCTAAAAAAGGTAAAAACTCAAAAACTCTATTAATAAAAACTCAAAAAACTATTTTTCAAATACTTCTTTAAACCAAATTATGTTTTAAAAAATTAATTTATATTTTTTTTGAATATCTTAAAACATAGGATGAGTCTACCATGTGCGACGAACATCGATGAACATCACTAATAACGAACATCATTAAATTAATTAATAAAGATTTAAAATTTCAAGGACTCATCATACAATTAATAATTATTTTAAAAATTCAATTAAATTATTTTTATATATATTAAAATTTTATTTTTTAATAAGGGTAAACTATATATTTAGTACCTTACCTATTTTCGTATTTCTATTGAACCCTCATTATTTAAATATTATTTAATTTGACCCCATTCTTTATAAAAAATAACTTAACCCTTAACCCTCAACCTAAAACCCTAAACTATTAAACCCTAAACACTTAAACTCTTAAACCTATACCCTAAACCATATACCATTAAAAATAATTTTACCATTATCGATTCAATTCAATGAATTGTTGAATTCTCCTAAAAAATTCAATTAAATTATTTTATATATAAATCAATTAAACTCGAATCTCCTAGAATTAACACTCTACCCTAATTTCTTAAACTTTAACCTTAAATCATAACCCTAAACTCTAAACTTAATTACAACTTTATTTAATAATGAAGCAGAGAAAGAAAGCAATTTGGAGTGCAAATCACTTGAGTTTGGAAATGACAAGAAGCTCGGCTTCAACAATCAAAGCATCTTGCACCATATATCCCTGGGAAGACTCCTTCAGATCTTTCAACGACACAAACTCCCGATAGCCCCAAGAAGTTGTGGAGATTTCAAAACAATTCTCAGCTGTAAATATTTTAAGAGTGATAAGAATGTGATATTTAAGTATTAACCAAACAAAAAATATGAGAAGACAACAATAAAACTCTTTTTTCTTAGCTAAATCAAATGAACTTTTTAATGGTCGATCACCCACTATTACAAACTCAAATTTCTGCAAAATATATGCGAAGACAATATAAAAAATAGGATTTACCTTGTGGTTTAAATTGAAGGTGATTAGATTTGATTTGATCCCTCAGTCGTAGATTGAATTTTACGTATACTTGACGTTTTGGCGGAAGTTTATGGGGTTCAGCTAGCGCAAGAAAAAGATATAAATGAGTACCCTCACCTTCTGTCTTTCATTTGGGATGAACCTCTAAATACCTGTAATCATTATAAAACACATTAAAGCATCCGATGTAGGAGATTGGCATCTTGTTAAATAAATAAAAAGAAGAAAGTAAGACCTCGGCACAAAATATAAAGTAAGGGGAAATACCGTTTTATGTCACCCACGGATTTTACAGGAGAATAGTAAAATTTCTGATCGAGTAAAGAAAAGTTTTCAAGCTTCCAAGTAAAATTTCTGATAGTGTTAATTTTAAGAGATTCGAGTTTAATTGATATATATATATATATATATATATAATAATTTAATTGAAATTTTTAGGAGAATTTAACAATTCATTGAATTAAATTGAATCGATGATGGTAAAATTATTTTTAATGGTATATTGTTTAGGGTATAGGTTTAAGAGTTTAAGGGTTTAAGGTTTAATAGTTTAGGGTTTTAGGTTGAGGGTTGAGGGTTAAGGGTTAAGTTATTTTTTATAAAGAATAGGATCAAATTAAAATAATATTTAAATAATAAGGGTTCAATAGAAATACGAAAATAGGCGAGGTACTAAATATATAGTTTACCCTTATTAAAAAAATAAAATTTTAATATATATAAATAATTTAATTGAATTTTTTAAATAATTATTAATTGTATGATGGGTCCTTGAAATTTTAAATCTTTATTAATTAATTTAATGATGTTCATCAGTGTTCATCGTTAGTGGTGTTCATCAATGTTCGTTGCCCGTTGAAGAATTTTCCTAAAACATATATTAGTTTTTTTATCAAGTAGTGCTTATTGGGTAGTTCTAGGAAACGACACCTATTTCATGGTTAAATACCGTCGAAACATGATGATCGAAAAAACATTTTGTACAAAGTTAGTTATAAATCATGTACATAGTTTGTTACCACTATGTAATAGAAAAAAGTTTGTATCGAATTTCTTACCAAAAGTTACCAAAGACCAACATGAGTTAGTATTGCAAGAAATTTTGTACATACCTTATTTGGTACAAATGTACATAATTTCTTACAAATTATGTAAGGATTTTTGTATGTACCGAACTTACTACAAAATTTACAAAGTTTGTTACCACTTTGTAATAAAATAAGGTTTGCACCGAACTTCTTACCAAAAGTTGCCAAAGACCAAGGGGGCTCATGGTCTTGTAAGGATTTTTGTACATACCCTATTTGTTACAATAAAACATAATTTTTTACAACTTCTGTAAGGATTTATGTATGTACCAAACTTATTACCAAAATGTACACAATTTGTTAATACTTTTTAATAAAATTAGGTTTGTATCGAATTTCTTACCAAAGGTTTCTAAAGACCAAAAGGGCTCATGGTCTTGTAAGGAATTTTGTACATACCATATTTGTTATAATAAAACATAATTTCTTACAACTTATGTAAGAATTTTTTGTATATATGAAACTTATCACCACAATGTACAAAGTTTGTTACCATTTTGTAATAAAATAAGGTTTGTACCGAATTTCTTACCAAAGGTTTCCAAAGACCAAAAGGGCTCATGGTCTTGTAAGGATTTTTGTACATACCGTATTTGTTACAATAAAACATAATTTCTTAGAAGTTATGTAAGAATTTTTGTATGTACCGAACTTATTACCAAAACGTACACAGTTTGTTACCATTTTGTAATAAAATAAAGTTTGTACCGAATTTATTACCAAAGGTTTCCAAAGACCAAAAGGGCTCATGGTCTTGTAAGGATTTTTGTACATATCATATTTGTTACAATAAAACATAATTTCTTACTACTTATGTACGAATTTTTGTATGTATCGAACTTATTACCAAAATGTACACAGTTTATTACCATTTTGTAATAAAATAAGGTTTGTACCGAATTTCTTACCAAAGGTTTCCAAAGACCAAAAGGGCTCATGGTCTTACAAGAAAGGATTTTTGTACATACCGTATTTATTACAATAAAACATAATTTCTTACAACTTATGTAAGAACTTTTGTATATACGGAACTTATTACCACAATGTACATAGATTGTTACCACTTTGTAATAAAATAAGGTTTGCACCGAATTTCTTACTAAAAGTTTCCAAAGACCAAAAGGGCTTATGGTCTTGTAAGGATTTTTGTACATATCGTATTTGTTACAGTAAAATATAATTTCTTAGAAGTTATGTAAGGAATTTTGTGTGTACCGAACTTATTACCAAAATGTATATGTAGAGCGTCTAGGTGTTCTCTATTTGTGAGCGCAAGTGCACACTCTGTCAAGTTATAGTATAAAAGATATCGTCTCCACAGGGATTGAAATAGCTCATATGAATGGTTTACTGCACAAAGATTTAGTAAATGCACCATTAAATCTCAAGATGTGAGAATATAAAAACACAAGTAAAGATAAAGATAATGATGAGAGGAGTGATAGGGAGAGATTTGGCGATAAGCTGAGTAAGATAAGTGCAGCTTAGTAGCTTGTGGACGGCATTGTAAGGCTTGAGTATGTTTTGCGCTGCCATGGATTGCTGCCTCGGCGGGTAGGCGGGCGGCAAACTACGACCCTGTCATACGGGCGCAACATGTCACTGCCTTTGCAGAGGTGTGTACTGTCTCGACAGGTGGAATGGAAAGAAGTCCTAGCGGCAAGTATGACAAACATTCCAAGTTTGACAGGATAGTCGACAGTGATCCCTCTTATTTCTAGGTTAGGATGCTCGATATTGCTTAACTTAAGTATCCTCGCCTGTCACACAGCAGATACTATGGAACCAAATTAATCAACTCGGTTGGTAATCCCTTTTAGCCGCTGAAACTTGTGAACTAGTGTGGAACCAAGTTAGTCATGCCTCCCGTTGTGACTGTGTTTAACCCTTTCGTGAGCCTTACACTTTCGTGCCCGAAAAATGGATTTTCTCTTCAAATGACTGGCGTAGAGAGATTGAAGGAACAAGGAACATAGATTAAGAAAAATCATAACTTTATTGAAAACAACTCAAAACTATACAACTATTTCCCAAATTACTTTACATACAGGCGCCTAAACCCTAAGAGAGTTGGGCCATGACCTTCAGCATTCCAACCTAATTAGTTATCTCCCCATCCACCCTCTTGTTCTCACCAATGTACGAGATGCTTAGATCCCTCTCGACATGCAAGACGTGCCACTATACCCTAACATACATCGGGTATATATAGGACTAATGACCTAAGTTTGATTCCTCCTTAAAGTAGAAGTTCTAAAAGTATATTTACATTTATTACAAACTTCTTTATGACTTAAATATGGACTCTTTGGACATTTCCTTCTTTCGCAAGTAAAGATAAGTGGTCCTACTTATCGATCTTGAATCAGCTCTACCGGCCGCTACAGGCTTCAGAAAATTGCAAGGCTGGGCTCATTGGGCTTAGGAAATTGCCCTCTTGAAATCGAGACCCGTCTTGGCTAAGTCGGTGTAAATCCTACCCGGGCGGCACTTGGCGGCAATACTGCTTCGGCAGCGTCCTTGGAGACAACTTGAGCTGCTTCAGTACAACTCCTTTGGTTCTAACTTTCTCGTCCAGTCCTGTCATGTCCTCTCCTAGCTATAGCACCTGAAAACATAAACTAAACTAAAACAGTAACTTTTTTTCCACCAAACGAGAGATATTCAATATAAGCATGGTAAAAGAGAAGATGTTGTTATAATGCATGCAATGCACCTAAATATGTCTAAATGCGCTCAAGAACAACAATAATAAAGGCAGGAATGTGTACAAAATATAGGACTCATGAACACTCTACATTACACAGTTTGTTACCACTCTGTAATAAAATAAGGTTTGTACCGAATTTCTTACCAAAGGTTTCCAAAGACCAAAAGGGCTCATGGTCTTGTAAGGATTTTTGTACATACCGTATTTGTTACAATAAAACATAATTTCTTACAACTTATGTAAGATTTTGTATATACGGAACTTATTACCACAATGTACATAGTTTGTTACCACTTTGTAATAAAGTAAGGTTTGTACCGAATTATTACCAAAGTTTCCAAAGACCAAAAGGATTCATGGTCTTGTAAGGAATTTTGTACATATCAAATTTGTTACAATAAAACATAATTTCTTAAAACTTATGTAAGGATTTTTGTATGTACCCAACTTATTACCACAATGTACACAATTTTTTACCACTTTGTAATAAAATAAGGTTTGTACCGAATTTCTTACCAAAGGTTTCCAAAGACCAAAAGGACTCATGGTCTTGTGAGGAATTTTGTACATACCATATTTGTTAAAATAAAACATAATTTCTTACAACTTATGTAAGAATTTTTGTATGTACCGAACTTATTACCAAAATGTACACAGTTTGTTACTACTTTGCAATAAAATAAGGTTTGAACCGAATTTCTTACCAAAGGTTTCCAAAGACCAAAAGGTGTTTCGAAACTGGAAAAGTGGTTTCGGTACTAGTGTGGCAGATCCAAACTTGGTATAGGGGTTTTGAAGCTGGCATAGTGGTTTCGGTACCAATGTGGCAGATAAATAAAGCCAAACTTGATATATGGGTTTCGAAATTGGCCTAGAGGTTTCAGATCAGTGTGGCAGATTCAATTTTGAAACTAGCCTAGTAGTTTCGGTACTTGTGTGGTAGATTCAAAATAAAGTCAAACTTGGTATAGGGGTTTCGAAACTGGCCTAGAGGTTTCGGAAACAGTGTGGCAGATTCAAAATAAAGTCAATCATACCATTGGGGTTTCGAAACTGGCCTAGTGGTTTCTGTACCTTTTTGGCAAATTCAAAATGAAGGCTTGTTACACAATTTCCTACAAAATATACACAATTTCTTACAATAGTTGTAAGAAAAACAGTATTTACCGAATTTCTTACACCTACCCAACATTGCCCAAAGGTCTAAACTATTAGTGTGAGTTTCGAAACCTTTCAATTAAAGTACTGAAACCCTCTTGGCAACTACTTATGGTAGTCATTTAATTGCTTCAAAACTCTAACCACCCTCACTATTGTTGTACGACGTGAAAACTCTCACTCCCCAATTGTTCAAAACTCCTCTCCATTAGTTGCATGAGCTTCATCAATGAAAACAATCAAAGTAGCTTTTAATTTATTTTCAGTGGTGCATGGATATCCACTGATGAATGAGCTGAAAAAAATCAATTTGTCACTATTAATATTTAAAATTATGTATTTTTCCATAAGAAAACCTTATTAAATGATATGAAAAACAATTAATTCTCATAATGCACAAAAACAAACAGGATAATTGTGTTTTCTTCTTACAAATAGAATCAGTTCTTATTTTGATCTTTTGAAACTGCCCAAAACCATTTTAGAAGACTTGTTTCTCCAAAAATAGTTGAATCTAAGGGTTCATCATGTAACACTATTAATCCATATTATGGTTATGGATAGTTGTTCATCAAACAACTAATTTTTTCCAAAAATTGGAAGAAAAATGAAAATTTAAATTGAAAATAGCTGCTGGACAAAATGTTAGCATAGGATGGCCTACTGGTTCATCATGCAGCTGCCTCTCCTTGTGCACTCTCTGACTGTAGAATTTGACGCGAAAACACAATTATGGAGCTGTACAACCACAAAAAATGTATGAGAAAATATCAAGGTCGAGAAATATGGACATATTGTAGGTCACTACTAAAGAAAACCAACATACGAAAATGTCTTTTTAAAGGCAACACCATTAACCAAGAAGGAGTCTCTCATATTACCACGAGGAACACAAGACATAAAAAAAAGAAAGACATAAGACAAAGAAAGAGGATAAAAGAAAACCTTGGAAATTAAAAAGTTATGAGTATCAACAGTTGACCGTTTTAACTTTTGCGTCAATCCAAGAATGGATGATGCTTCACATATTCTTGAACATTCTCTTCTCTGGCCAAGTTTTCTAAATAGACCCGAATGGAACCATCTTTTTGTATGATCAATTGCAAGTACAATAATTAGATAATAAGCTTTGAGTTCCAGAAAATGTTTAGAACATATGGAAGATGCTCGAGTATGGAAGTTTTACTTAATGCGTTTTCAGTTCTCTCATCTTCTCTCTTGTAAGATTTAGGACATATGTAGGTGTTTTCTTGAAACATGAACATAATCGAAAACATAATAATTATATAAGAATTAATTGATTATATATTTGAAAGTAAAAACAAATATCTTGAGTAATTTACTGACCAGATTATTAATCATTTTAGCTTCTGAATCATCAACTGATAGCGTGTTTCCTTCATTATATTCAAGTATAGCATTCCACACGCAACTTAGATTTTTAATAAATATATTACGTTGTGATGGACGTTTTTCGCACATATCTTGAGCCTGCATAATTGAAATAAACTCCTTCAAATATCAGAAATTTTAATAAAAAAAAGCAGACAGATAATAAAGACACCCCAGTGCATAATAATATAAAAGTTACCCAAATGAAGCAAAATTTTCCTTTAAGATCGTTGATTCTCCAAAGTGCCTAATCAAGGTTTTCTCTGCATTGTTTTAAATTTTAGTTGAAAAAACTAAAAAGAACAATATTCTAATTTGATCGGTTCATTCAATGGATTATGAGAGGTGTTAGAGGGCCACATTATCCAATAAGGACAATTGGTAGTAGATTTGGTCGTGGACACCAGAGCAACAAAAAATGGAAACTGTAAAGGAAATTGATCACTACAATAACACACATTACCTTTTTCTTGAAGACCAAATAGCAAATTTATAGCTATTAATACAAGAACAAAGAAACTCGCCTGCACCAGGTCTCAGATGCACACCTGCAAATGTAAACAATAATAGATATAAGTATTTTGTTAACATTTTGAATAGAAGTGGGAAAGATATTTAGTACCATCTCCGGTTACACTGGCAAGCACTCCATTGTAATCAAGAACAATAAGTTTTTTCTTGGGCGAGTCAATGGGTAAAGAAGTAAGCCAGTCGCCATACTTTTCTGGACGACTTCTTGGTCTCTTAATTTCAGTGCATATTGCATTACTTGGAGTTATGCCATAACGATGAAGCTTTTTCTTCATATCAGGAGTCTCCATCTGTCCCATTGCCCGTTCTCTTCTTTTTATATAAGTGAGAGACACTTGAGGCGTCTAACTCGAAGCACCTGCATGATCATGCTCTTGTGTTGGAGCATCTGCATGATCCTGCTCTTGTGGTGGAGGAGTAGGTGGAATATATTGTAGGACTGCATGATCTTACTGCTCGTCATCCCCACATCATCTTACTCATGTGTTGGAGAAGTACCCGAGATATCTTCTGTATACAAACAATCCAATGTTATGTCAAGGAAAACAATAAATTTTCTGAGAAAAGCAAAGACAAGCCAAGGCTACTCTAAAGGCAAGGGAGTTGAACCATTGTTATAATTTATTTTACGAGAAAAATATTCTTCATTTATCCGAAGTTTTTCGAACGATTTTTTGTAGCGAGAAGGACATTTTGCATACGATGATAAGACATCCATTATGGCAATAATTAAATTTCCTTACAATCTATGAAGAAAAGAGAGGCATAAACCAAATATCCAACAATGTTTATGAAGCTAAGAACAAAATCAACATAAGTCATACGTACAATAATGTCAAACTGTCATAATACAATGCATAAAAGGCTAACCATCCCGAACCTCCAGTGCATCCGGAGGCGATGTAGGTGGAAAGAGATGACGACGAACATCATGCATGTCTTGCTCCAAAGATGTGACATGAGCATGTATGCTATGAAGAAGGCTTGTAGTCTCTGGATGAGAACTACGGAAAAAAGCATCCATGTTTTCAATGCAAGTCAGCATAGCCGCATACATGGAATCAAGTGTCACGGAAGGTGGATCATCCGGTCCAAGAACATGTCTTTCGCCAATTCGTGCTTCATCTTCATCATTCTTATGAATCCATTCACCATCAATGAACCTCCAACCGGTCTTCTTATGTAACACCCACATTTTCGTCCTAGAAGTTAAATCCGTTAAATTTAATTTATATATTTATTTTTAGAAGACAATTGAGATTACGATTAAGTGGATTATTCAATTTAGTCCTTGAACTTCTTTTAATTGGGCAATTGTTGCACCAATTCGAATTAAAAAAGTAATTAAGCCTTTGAATTAAGGAATTTAGCCGAGTTGATAAATTAGTGGATTCAATTAGTAGTAACAAGATTCAAAGTAATGAAATTAGAGGAATTAAAAGTGACTAAAGAGGGGTACAACTTCTTTGTGGAAATCAGACCAAAATGGAAAAATTAAAGAAAGAATGGTAGGGAAAATTGATGACCAATTTAAAATTAAAAAATGTTCAAAAATTGCATGTTAAAAGTTAAAATTCTTTAGGGCTACCCTTAGTAAAAAGCAAATGAAAGATATATGATGAAGGACACTTAAGTAAATTAAAAAGCTATCAAATCCTCCAAATTAAGGGAGGATGTCTTCTCTCCATCATTTCTTCTTCTTGTTGCCATGAGGTTTGAGAGAAAATGAAGATGAGGGAAGCTCAAAAGTCTAAATTTTTGGAGCTCAAATGGTGAAGAAATGGCTTGCATGATTGAAGAATTAAGCTAGGAATTAAGAAGGGTAGCTAGTGGTAACTAGAAAATCAAGAAGTAAGTTTCTATTTCTCCTTGTAGCTATTCGAATAAGTATCAAACCATGCATGCAAGATTAAAATTTGTTTAAACATGAAGATATTAGAGTTTTTGTAACCCCCTTAGCCCGGCCTAGACGGTTGACCCGAACTACGAAGATTACACGGGGAAAACCAAAGTCAACCCAAAAGTCAACCTTGATTAACGACCCTTTTTTCTTCTTTTTAAACTTATCTAGATGCTCATTAACCTTAAGCGTACTCTTGAGAAAAGCATACTTGAAAATCACAGCGATCAGAAAGCAATAAGGGACTCAATTGCACAACATACAAAGTTAAGGACCAAAATGTAAATTTTGGAAAGATGAGGGACTTTGCTGATTTTTAAGTTACCAAAATCTAATTAGTCATATTACATGCTTCCCTGTCAAATTTCACTTCAAACGGACATCTCAAACTCAAGCAATTGCAAATACAAAATTCGGGACTAAAACGTAAAGCTTGCAAACCTTAAACCATTCAAATCAGTGCCCAATGGTCAAGTGTTTTGGAACGGGGGTTGACCGTTCCGAAACGCGGGTTCGTTTCGAGACATGTACCGAAACAGGGCTTGGTAGTGGCAACAGTGTTTCGGAACGGCCTCTACCCGTTCCGATACACGAAGGCCATTACAGGCCCCCATTTCGAAACGTTAGTGCCCGTTCCGATACGGACTGCCCAGAAAGTGCAAATTTTGCTGGTTTAACATACATTTAATCACTCAAACACATCCTAATGACTTCCTAATTATGCCAATAAGTCATCATACATATTAGGTACATGTTTGCATCATCAAAACATGATCATGGCATCAATTAGGAAAATTCACAAAACTATAGACATGCATTCTAATGTCCAAAGCAAACAACCATCAAAACATCAAAGCAAGCACCAAAATAGCCATTTACATAACCAAAACATTAAGGCATCATGCCACAACTAGGGAGTCCAAAACATCTCCCAAAAACACAACCTAGGTTCCCATTGCCAAATATCAAAATCTAATAATGTTGTGAAATAGTCACCATACATGAGCTTAGCTTTCCCTTGGATTCTTAGCCTCCTTGGTGTCCACAAACACCTCAATTATCCGCATTATTGGTTCAAGAGAGAGAGCGTAAGCACAAATGCTTAGTGAGGCATGCTCTAAAGAAACAACACAATAATGCACTTTATAAAAACACTTTCCATATTGCCTTTAACACTTAAACATCATTATTCATGCAACATTGCATTCACATCAAGCATCTCATGCTTCAATATCATTAGCATGTCATATTGGCTTCCAAGTGATAAACCATAACCTTTTACAACATAAAACACAATCGGATACGCGGATTACAAGCGTTGTCCCATACGCTTCATACACACTACCGAACACACAAGGTGGAGTTTACCGGTACAATCACAACCCCTCAACACATGTGATGGAGTTTAACGGTACAATCACAACCCCTCCACATCACTCACCGGTAGTTGTATAACATCACTAACGAGAACACGAGACACACAACACAAGATCCACACATGGACTTTTAACCACCATTGTGATCTTAAACATCTCGTTAGTGTACTTGGATGGAGTTTACGGTACAATTACAACCCCTCAACATCCAAGGCGACTTTATTCACGGTCCACCCAATCCTATAGCCGGCTAACTATATCCGATTCAAGTACTTTAAAACCAACACATCATTTGCCAATATACATCAATTATCATCAATAATCCACTGTTTTAAAGCATCAAAACAAAGCCATTTAACAACATGCATCACTATGCATCAATCCACATTTTTAACAAATCAAACCAAGGATCTCTTACCTTGAGCATCCTTCAACAAATGGCTTACATAACCAGCATTAACCATGCTAAACATGCTTTCAAAAACAGAATTTAAACATGCAATTATCAACTAATGCATCGAACCAATCCATGGCTCATCCAAGAGAGTTTTTCCGAAAACTTACTCTTGAGTTTAGTTAAGTTGATTAGACTTAAACTAAACCCCCAAACCTTCAAATATTCGATATAAAGCTGGAAATCCAACTCCACTGACAAATTCTGTTTCGCAAGCTTGCCGAAACACCGTTCAAGCCTCCGGATCAACACCACAAGGATCCGAAGATGTCTCCCCTATTTTAAACACATCAAAGCAGAGGATTAATGCATCATCATGCATTAAAATCTTCAGCCACTACACCTAAACTCGCTGCTCTCACCAAAACTGACATTTCGGCTACCAAACACAACCGAAATCACCTCCAAACTCTTCCACAACATAACCCAACCAAGATCCATCACTTCTAAACATTCTTAGACATCAATTAACATCCAAAAAGAACCTAAACTCGTCCTTATACCTCCAACTATAACAGAACACCAAGATCACCCCAAAAACCACCATTTTCATAAGAAAAAACTTAGGAAAATCAACATATTCGGGATTGCATTGATTAAACCTCAATTACACATCATTAAATATCCAAAATACATTAAAAAGTCATCTCAAAACAGAGCCCAAACAATCGCCACGAATTTCTATAAGATTTAATCCAAATCTTGAGTTTTAAGCCAAAATCAAGATCACAACATTAAAACCTTTAATAAAATTTAATTTAAGGATTGAGAACTTGGGAATTTCAGTAAAGAACTGAGTATTTAGAGGAGAAGAACATCCTTACCTCTAAATGTAGATTTCTCCTTGATTAGAGCCAAAATCCTTGAAAATTCAATAAGCAAATGAAGAGGATTTGATGTAGAAAGGATTAGGAATCAATTGATGATTGAAACCTCATCATTTAGTGTGAAAATCAAAAGAAAAGTTGCTGTAGAAATGTGTTTGGCTGAGGGAATTTTGAGAGAAAATGAGATGAGAAAGTTTTCAAGAAAGTTAGTTATGAAATCTCAAAATTGGTTTTCCCATCATCCTTTAAATAATTAAACATTAAATGAATCATTAAAAACTAAGAAAAATCTGGAGGAATCAATCTTGGGTAAATTATCTCCTTAAAGATTCAAAGTTTCAATCCTTACAAAACAGTCACCACTAAACTTTTCAAAAATTACATTTTAGTCACTAATTCGAAATGTCACACTTCCAAACCTTATTTTGTAAAATTGATTTCACCACTATCTTATATATATTAAAAGAGGATTTTTAGATATTTTTCCATATTTTTAATGCAACTCGAACTAGGCTTTCCCTAAAACCACCTTTTATATTCGAACCGAAAATCAGACCGGTCCGGTTCAAACCCTAAACTTTCAAGCCCAAAATTGGGGTGTTACAGTCTTGATGATTATGATGAGTTAAGCTAATGAAGTTCTTGAGAAACTAATTATGAAATGGTGAAATAGTTGTAAAAAGGGGACTGTTTTGATAAAGAGTGGAAAGACATGAAAAAAAATTGAAAAATTGAATTAGATAGGGATTAAATTAAAAAACTCCTATTAGGAGAAAGTTGTAAAGAAATGAGAATTTTATAAGGAACTACTTTTGGTTTGCTAGAAAAATGAATTCGAATGGGAAATTTCGATTAGAACTAATATTGGACATGTACTCGAAAATTATGGAATTTAGGGACTGAACTGGAAAATTTGTAAAATTGAGGACTTGACTGCTGATAATAAAAGTTAACATGGACTTTAAAATGTTATGAAAGGAAAGTATAAGTCATGACATAAGTGAATTTAGACTTTGGATAAGGTAATTAGGTGAATTTTAAGCTTAAGGTGACAAGTGAGTAAGTTGTCCAGTGAAATGCAAATCAACTTTGAAAATTTACCAAAACTTGGATTTAAAGTATTTCGAATTGAAATTTTTACTGTATAAACTTTGGTATGTCTAGAAACACTGAGAGAAAACGGAACTCAATTCCAGTATGTAAATTGGAAGATATGAATTTAAGAAGTTGGGCAGTACAAGCTGTCCAGATTTATTGAAAATTGTATATTCAAGCAATAAACTGTATTTACTCGAACTATATAAAAATATGAGATTTAAATGGTTAAAAATATGAGTTTAATACCTTTCTAATGGTGTATGATAAGTAAATTTTGGTTTAGTAATTAAAGAGATATGACAAAAACACTAACTGGTCCTCCAACTAGTTTAATAGAAAATCAGATTTGATAATTTATGTTCATGCTTGAATTTAAAGAGTGATTGTAATTGAATTGCTCTCTAATATAGTGTGTGTTCATTTTTATGTTGAGAATTAAGATCGAAATTGTGAAGAGACTTTGGAGGAAGCTAGAACCGATCAATCAAGGGGAAGGAACAATGTCATCTTAATTCAAGATCAAGCCTAAGGAGTTTTGAGTGTAATTTTGCATTAGGGTTGAGACTAGTGTCCGAACCACCTTATTATTGATGTAAATTATGAATTTATGCATAAAACTGGACCTAAATGATGATTGGTAATATGCTTAGTAAGGGAAGGAGATTAAAGAAAATGGATGTATGATTTGAGATTCTGGTTAATGTTTGAATGTGTGAAAATGTCGACTGCTTTATGTGGTTTTAAATGTCATGGTTTATATGCATGATTTAGATTTTGTTAATGTCTGAATGTGTGTAAATGTGAACTGCCCTATTTGATCTTCTTGTATGTTGAACAAGCATGAATTTGGATCCTTGATAATGCTCGATTATATGAGTATGTGGACTGCCCTATGGTACTTTTGCTATGCTTAATATGCATGTGATTATATGTGAAGTTGTTGCCCATGTATGTTGATGTGATCGAATGAGCATGCAAATCGAATTATCAAAAATGTATATGCTAAATAAAGTAATGAATAATAAATTAACAAGAATAATATACCCTCGGTCGATTAGAAGTTTTAGATAGTACGACATGCCTAGAGTCCGAGCTCACTTGTTTGTTGCTTCGTGCAACCCTTGCTTGTTGTTTTGTGCAACCATTGTTAATACCTTGTGTACTATTCGACTTGATGATTAAGGTGATCTTGATTGGTATTCAAGACACATTGATGCTATTGAGCATCCATTGACTTGTTGCTTAGGCAACCCTTGTTTGGTACTTGGCACCCTCTTGATGACTTGAATATCTGATTCGTCTATTCTACCTAGAGCAATGTAAATTAATTAAATTAAATGAAATTGATTAATTATGAAAAGCTTATAAAGTGGATAAATAGATTGATATGACTTGGTATGATATGATGTGACATTAATGAATGAATTTTGTGGACATTGGTCCTTTCGATTATGACATAATGCATATGAGATGTTTGTGATATCCGAATATAAGAAAAGTGGGAAATGGCCCTGTTCGAATACATTGAAAGTGAGATGTGATATCACTACAAGAATATAGACTTTTAGTTACAAATTGGCAGTGACTAGCAGTAATTTTGTCACAAATATTAAACTTTTGTGACAGAATTTTTGTGCGACACTATTAATATAAGTAATTGTGATGTATTTTTATTTGGTCACTATTATAGTAGTAATTGTGATGATTATATTTTTCACAATTAAATTCTCACTATAAGTCTATAATCGTGACACAAATTTTATTGCCACTAAAACTTTGACACATGATAGTGACGATATATAAAGTGGTCACTATAATTTGATATTTGTTGTGACAATGCAATTGTTTGTCACTTAAAATTTTACTTTTGTTGTGATAAATTTTGTCACCAATAAAAAATAAACTTAATGACAAGTTATATATTGTCACAATAATAAATTTATTTTTATAATTATAGTAATAATAACAATTATAAAAAATTGAAGTTACCATAAAGGCATAAACTAGTTTATCAAAAGGTAAAATAATTCTATTAGTCTTTACACTATGTGTAAATTGTTGTTTTAGTCATTCTATTTTGATCAATTTTAGTCCTTATATTTTTGAAATTTTAAAACTTCAATCCTAATCCAATCGGGACAACGACAATATGATTAAATTACAATGACTAAAAATGATTGAACAAAAGAATAAAAATCAAAAGTTTTACTTAACATATTTAAAGACTATCATTCATGTCAAGATCAAAATTTTAAAATTTTAAAAGTACATATTTTTTTGAATAGAAAGTACATAAACTTAAAGTAAACAAATTAAAGTAAAAAGACTAATATGTAATCTTGGCATAATATGTGATAGCAAAATTTTACCTTGTGAAAAATTTTACACTTGATATTTGTTTTAACTTTTCTTGTGGAGGTAAAATTTACATTGTCAGTATAGTAAATAATTATCACATAAAGCATAATTCTATCAATAATTTAGGTGTAAATCTTAATATTCATATGTTTATATTTTAAAACCAACTCAATTATTTTTATATGTTTTCTTCAACAAACGTATTTCGTATAGGAAACCATATAAAATTAATTAAATTATTGTTATAATTAATACATAATTTTAAAATAAATAAAATTAATTTCAATTACAATTTAACCTAAATAATATTTTACTTTCAAAATAATATTAAATTTCTTGCCTAGCCTAGTGCATAGACATTGCACTCTCTCCCCTAAAGGTTCCAGGTTCGATCCCCTACGAAACCATGCATTGTATTTATTTATTAAAAATGATTATATGAATATGCCACATCATCTATAATTAACCCCCTCGCCATGGGCTAGCAACCGAGCTAACCTTGGTGTAAGTGACCTTCTCCTAGGCTCATGTTGGCCCTAGGTGTACGGGTCATTGGGACCAAGTGGATGACCTTCTAGGGACCAGTTTGGGGGTATATGGCCTCATATTGCGCTCGTCGTAGAAGTCAAGGGTTGGTATCTAAGCACATTCGCTATGCCCCTGCGGGAGAGATATTCAGTGTGCATGTTGCCTGGAATAAGATAGTTGCAACTAAAATAATATAATTATTTTATTATTATTAAAAGGGACAATGTATTTTAGACACTATTTCAATATGTATTTTTGATAAAATGTTTGTCACTAATAAGAATAACATTAGTGTCTAAATTTTAGTCACTGTTATTGATCTTTTGTGTCAAAAAATATAGTCATAAAAAATATAACTTATTGTGACAAAAAGCATAAAAGTTGTCACTAATATAATAGTGACGGAGTTATTAGTGACGACATGTGACGACTCAGAAAAATAGTCATTGTAAATTCCAGTGACTAAATTTAATACTTTTAGTGACTATTTTTGATGTCACTAAAAATCTATTTTCTTGTAGTGTATGTTTGATAATTCTGATCCTTGGTTAATGGCTTGTGACCTATTTGAATGATATGCTTATGGATAATTGGTGATTTTGCTTTTGATAAATTGATAATGCTATGTTTCAATTGGCATGATTTTTGTGTTATTTCGATCATTAAGCATGAAATTGAGTATGCTGGAAATTGAATTGAATTATGATCTTGGTCGAATCAAATTGAAGCATGTGATTAAATTAATGTTGTTGAAATGTATTCGAGTATGAACTATGAATGTTTGTATGTTATGCATGAAGCTATTTGCCTTTGATTTTGCTAAGCTTAGTTGGGTATAAATTGGATGTTAACAAACCGAACAAAGTAACTCAATGCTTGATCACACTTAAATTCAAGAATGAATTAGATTTAGCATTACCTCGCTAAGTACAATTTGTACTAAACGCTCCGTTGTTTTCTTCTTCCCAACCTTAGCAGGGTAGCTTGGACCTAAAGCTAGCATTTGATCAGATCAAGTTACAAGACCAGAAATATGTATGATCTTAGTCTTATCTTTAGACTCCTAGATGGTGGCTTCGAAGTTTGTCTAAGGGCTCGTTTCGTTTTGTTTGGTCATAGCCTAAGTTTGCGATGATGTTTAAGGTTATATGCTCCTTGATGCTTAATTAGGAGGCTAGAATCATGTTTTGTATTTAAGTAGAAAGCCTCATTATTTTGTTGTATATATGTAAGTCGAGCTAGTGGTCTTGCCTATTCTTTTGTTGTACATAGTTAATAGCTTGACATGGTTTAGGGGCATATAAAACTTGATATTTTGTAATGATCTAGTTAAAGGAAATCGAATGCCATGGTGTATGAAATCTAATATGCCTTGTATGGAAAATTGATGTTTTTAGTTATTGGTAATTGGTATAATTCGAAAATCACCTAGGCTAATTAATCAAGTTTCGAATGGCATGGTAACGAATAGCTTTAGCACTCGACATGTTTGATTCAATTACTATCAAGATAATAAATTGGTAATTTAGTTAAGGATTGGGATTAATTGATCATATAAAAGGCATAGTAACCGAACGATTATGGAATGGTTTTTAAATTGGAATTTGATAAGGTTAATAAGAAAATTGAATTGCCATGTAAATTGATAAGTTTGATCAAATGAAATTTTGCTAGTCAGGTATGTTTAGAAAAAAAATTTTGTTAGCCCACTTTCTGCGTGCGCAAATTAAATTGGTTGGTTAAATTAGTTTATGAATTGAATTCTTGTTTCGATATTTCCGTTCCGATTTTCCGTTTTCCGTTCCGGTAACGCTCTTAACTTCCGGCCCGGGTTAGGGGTGTTACATATTAGTTGTTGTTTCATCAATTTTACTCTTCAGATGGATTTTCGGGTCAAGGGAGGTGTTAATGTTTAAACTCTCAAAGATGTGGCTTAGAACACATCCATAATTCAGAGACAAGGTAAAAGGGTTGCTAATAATTTGTACAAGATATTTGAAGATAATTAGGGTGATATTGGGACAGTTATTGGTGCGAAGTTGGTGTAACCACTAATAATTGATACGACGCATGCGAGTACATCTTCCACCGGAGGGATGAAATAACCAAGTGGTTAAAAGATGGAGAAGCCTATCGTTGATATGAAGATGAGTATGACTATCATCATGAAACTTAATAGTGGCTCCCTGAGATTCATATGAAGCACTAGTATTTTCGACACCTAAGTGTTGGGTAATACTTTGAGGAGTGAGAGTAAGTTCGGTTCCCATAAGATACGATTCAATCCCATAAACTTTGGATTTTTTGTTTGGTTCATGAAGAAGAGTAGCATTGGTATAAAAGGCTTTGACAAGGTTGTGAAAGACATGAGGTTTAATATCAAGATATTTCATCCAACCCCATTCGACAAATAGTAGCCAGAATTTGAATTCATACACCTCGGACGTCAAAAATCTAAGTCTATGGTTCGCTTGGCTCTAATCTCTTTGGACTCGTAAACTTCATGAAATAGAGCAAGACAAACTGGATCACGAAAAAAGAGTTTCAAAAAATTGGATTTTGAAGATGAGGTTGTGGATGAGGTTCATGAGGTTGATTCGAATGGGAAGATTGACCTCTTTGAAGTTGAGGTCGTTTCGTTTTAGCGGCCTTGGTTTTAGGTGTCATGTTACTGGCAATGAGGACTTTTCGTGAAACAAAAATTAGTTTGGGAATTTTAACAAACACTTGGTGGGCAAGTGATTGAGGAATTTTTTTAAACAATAATCGTTATGGATTGGGTATACCTTCCTGCAAATTAAACAAGGTAGAACACATTCATTCAATGATTAAAATTAGGGATTATAGGTTCATTTATGCTAAAATATAACAAATGCTAATGCTTCAACACAAATTAGGGTTTTCAGACCTTACCGAAAATTATGGATTTGAAACACCCAATGTATAAAAGATGACGACTCCCTCTTCAATCTTCAAAGAAAACGATTTGAGTAGTTAATGGTGGTTTTCATAGGATTTGAAAGCAAATGGCAGTTTAGTAGATGAAGGAAGGTGCTTGTGAAGGGTTTTAAATGTTAGAATATTGTGTGAAATAACTATTTATACCCCAAAAAATGCAATACAGGTTTCGAAACCCCCTAAAGGTGGTTTCGGTATCAGTGTGGTAGATTTAAAACCCCCTAAATTTTGTATATGGGGTTTCGAAACCCCTTTTAAAAGTTTCGGTACTGATTTGGCAGAAAGGGGGTGAAATACTTCAAGTGGATTTCGAAAACTGCCCTTGTAGTTTCGGTACCACTTTGGCAGACCCAAAATAATCTGAACCTTGGTATAGGGGTTTCGAAACTCCCCTAGTAGTTTCGGTACTATTTTGGCAGAATCAAAAATGGCAAACTTGGTTGACTGGTTTTGAAATTGCCCTTGTAGTTTCGGTACCTATTTAGCATACCCAAAATAATGCCAACCTTGGTACAGGGTTTTAGAAACTCCCATAGTAGTTTCGGTACTATTTTGGCATAATCAAAATAATGGCAAACTTGGTTGACGGGTTTCGAAACTGACCTTGTAGTTTCGGTACCACTTTGGCAGACTCAAAATAATGCCAACCTTGGTATAAGGGTTTCGAAACTCTCCTAGTAGTTTCGGTACCAGTTGGCAGACTCAAAATAATAAGTGTATTTATTGTTCAACCAACAAATTTATTTCTCCCACCCACCTGGAGATACGTTTATACAAGGGGGAAAACCCCAACTTGGCTTCCTTACACAGTTTTTTGCTTGCATCCCATTAGAATTCAAAAAGCTTGAGTATCTTTCATTGATTCATTCTTGCTTGCATCCATCGCCTAGTTCTCCAAAGGGGCAAACTAACTTTCATCAGAAGCACGTTGGTTTCCGGTATGTGGAATGTTCCGTGTAATGTTCGTCTCATTTGCTTAACTTGTTTGAAGCTTTTTTAGTATATTTATCATCATACCAATATTTTCCTAGGATCCATTAAACACCAGCTTAGAAACGTGGATGATACAAAGGGTCCTCATCATGACTGCATAGCAGAGGATAATATTGAAGCCGAAAATTTAGAAGGAATGGTGTTTAACTCTCGTGACGAGGCGTGGACGTTTTACAAAGATTATGCAAAAAATAATGGGTTCAGTGTCTGTCGTGGAACCACTAGACGACATCATGATGGGGTCGGTAATGTAAAAGCACAAGAATATTGTTGTTCATGGGGAGGCTCGCAGAGATCACATGTTAATAATACAGAATTGTTGAGTGGATCGTTGACTCGATTTTAGCCAAGAGTGGGTGAATTGGATTTTTAGAAATTTTGGTGGTGAAGTGGAAAATGAAAACTTGCTAGACAATAAATTTAGAGTGGAACAAGTTCAAATTGAACTCTACACCCACTACCTTAACTTCACTAAGGATTTTCTAACAACTCCACTAGTTGATCTTCCCCTTTTCTAGGCTTAGGAGGAAACCTTTACAAAGTGGTCAATTTTTCTACCCAAAAATTGACCCAATCCTCAATCAAAGATTACAAAGAAGTTTAAGGCTAATAGCTAGTATCTCTCAATACAAATGTAGCCCTTTTTACAAGCACTCAACCCAATTGAACAAATAAGATTGGAAATACAAAGTTCTACAATTGGGGTTTACAAGAAAATATGGGATTTTAGCACAATAGCTTGAATTTGATGTTTGGATAATTCTTTTTGGATCAATAGTTGTTGTTGGTGCTTTTAGAGGTTCCTTTTATACATTCTCATTGAATTCTAGCCGTTGGTTTTGTTGCCTTCATTATTATAGTCGTTGGGATGTTATCTTCCCTCTATAAATGCAGTCTGCAACTACCCGTTCCGAAATGCGCGACCCTGTTTTGAAACAAACCAAAATAGAAATAGTTGTTAGTGTGTAATTAATAGGTCGTACCGAAACAGACACGATCATTTCGATATGCTAAGAGCTTGTTCCGAAACGTGTTGAAGCCCGTTTCGAAAAAAATTGCTACTGTCAAAACCTATATCAAAACGGCTTAGACGCGTTTCGATACACCTTAATTGTATCTTTAAAATCAGTTATGAAACATCAACGATCATATTTTGAAACAAAGTTTGAAATTCGTTTCGAAACGTGTAACACCCTAGTTTTGGGCCTAGAAGTTTTTGATGTTGAATCGGACCGGTCGGGAACGGTTCGAATCTTTAAGGTAGGTTTAGGGAATACCTAGTTCGGAATGCTTTAAAAATATGGAAAAATAACTAAAAATCCTCATTTATTATATAAATTTTTATAGTGAAGACAATTTTATAAAATGTGGTCTAGAAATACTATATTTCGGTGAGTGACCAAATTGCAGTTTTTGCAAAAGTGGACTAGTGACTATTTTGTAAAGGATTGCAACTTTAAATCTTTAAGGAACTAATTTTACCAAATGTTTTTATCAGATTTCTCTTTAATTTGGGAGTTTTTAATAATATTTTAATTAAAGAATAAAAGAGAATTAAAAAGGAAATCAAAGTTGACTTTTTCATAACTACCTTACGTTAGTTTTCTCTCATTTCATTTTCTCTCAACTTCCCATCAGCCAAACACTTTTCCCTCACCAAAGAACCTCTGATTTTTATTTCATTTGCTGAAAATTCATCTTCCAAAGGATTTTCTATCTTTACTTCACCAAATTCTTCTTGTTTTTGCTTAGGATTTCCAAGAAATCATGCCCAAATTAAAGAGAAATCAGCCATTGGAGGTAAGCTTCGTCCTTCTCCTCTAATGATCAGTTCTTTACTGAAATTCCAAAGTTATCAATCCTTTGTTGATTGTTTCTAAGTTGTTTTAATGTTATCAACATGAAATGGTTGTTAATTTCAAGATTTTTGATGAGATATTTGTGATTTTTGTATTTCTATGTTAGGCTCTGTTTTGAGGTTGATTTATAATACATTTTGGATGATATTTGATGTTGAAAAGGAGGTTTTAACAAATAAATCCCAAATAGGTTTGGATTCCTAAGTTTGAGATGTTAGATTGGTGGTTTTTGGATTGTTTTTGGAGATCTGTCATTGCTGGAGATATAAGGACGTGTTTATGATTATTTTTAATGTTGATTGAGGTCTAGAAGTGGTTAGGATTGATAGATCTTGGCTGGCCTTTGATTTGAGAAAGTTTGGAGGTGATTTTAGTTATTTCGAATAGTCGAGATGGTGTTTTTGGGTAGTGCGGCGAGTTTGAAAGAGTGGCTGGTGATTTTAATGCATGATGATGCATCAATCCTCTCCTCTTATGTGTAATGAACATAGGAGACATCTTTGGACGCTTTTGGTGTTGATCCAGAAGTGCCGGAAGCCTAGGAATCGTTTCGGCAAGCAAGCGAAACATAATCGGTGAGTGCGAACAGTTTTAGAAGTCCTTGAGGGACAAGGAAACAAGTTTGGGGATTTAGATTTGGTTTGAAACACCATCCTAAATCTGGAAGTAAGTATGGCTAGATTTTCTCTCGATATGTGGTTCATGCCCCTAAATGCTTTTAATATGCTATTGTTTTGAGATTTACAAATTCCTATTGTTTTATGCATGGTTTATAACATGAAAAGATGTTATGTGTTGATCCCATGAGATAGCTTGTCTATGTAAAGAGTTTTGAGACTTTGACTAAATGAAATGCATGAATTTTTGTTTTGAAATGGGATGAGAATAATTTGAGAAATGTTGCATCAAAACAATAGGTGAGATGATGATTTTAATGTGATATATTGGCATAAAAGATGAGATGATTACCGGATATAATTGGTCGACAATAGGATAAAAGTGCACTATAAACAAAAAATTCGTACGCGCTCTTTGGAGTTGGGCAATGGGGATAGTGCCATCCCGACCCAAAGTGAGAATCCGATGATGAGAGATACCATCGGAGTAGGTCTTGGTGAAACGCCCAAGCTTTGTGGCGAAGAGAGATACTGCCATGAGAGTCCGGTGATGTGAGATTCCACCGGGGTAGGACTTGGCTTTAAGTTAAGCTAATCCGTATATCCGAGTAAAGATATAATATGAAATGCCAATATATGAGATTATATTTGAATCACATGTACCAAATGTTGATATGTTTTATGCTATGAGAAATGCATATGAGATTTGAGGTTTATGAAATGCTTTTATTTACATTAAGCATGTGTATGGCTTTGCCATGAGATTTGCATTGGTTGAATGCATGAGTTAGATTGATGGTACATGTGATTTTCAAATGAAGATTTGCTTTGAAGGGTTTTCCTCGTGTAATCACCTTGGTTCGGGCCCACCGTCTAGACCGGGCTAAGGGGGTTACATTTGTTGGTATCAGAGCTAGGTTTGCAAATAATTGGGGCTTGGTAAGTGGTTAATAGATGTGAATATGAATGGATATGACTTTTGTGAAAGCATGTTGTGTGATTGTTCGATGTTTTAGCTTTAATGAGGTGTAATGCATGCAAGTTGATGGTTTAAGATGAAATTGTGATGCTATGTTATGTTTGGGATATAGATGGGGAATTCATTGCCATATCATTACTATTGGAAAGAATTGGTTTGAAAATGAACTTGATCACCTTGGATTTCTGCCTTATAATGCCTAACTGTGATTTATTGCATTTTTGCTAGTTGCGTTATTTTGAAATGGGGCCACGTAGAGAGCATAGAATGAACATGCGTAATGCAGTCGAGAATGAAACGAATGAGAATGACAAGCGTGTTGAGAATCTATCGCCTCCTCCTCCTGGTGGACCACCCGGTGATGGTGGAGCAGGGGTCGGTGCCGCGGGAGCCAGAATAGGGGTTGCTGAACCCGATAGAGCATAAGGGCAAGATGCTCCTAATATGGCAGTGCTAATACAAGCTATTGCTGGAGCTTTTCGGGCGGCAGTGGCTGGAGCTCATGTGGTTGCACCTCAGGCTGGTGCTGGTGCAAGTTTGCCTCTAGAGCGACTCCGCGGTCTGGGAGGGACTGAGTTTAGGGGACTGACCCCTGAGGGTTCTGAGTCTTGGTTGGAGAGTACCAAGAGAATCCTTGGACAAATGAACTGTAATGATGTCCAGAAATTGGGGTGCATTGTATCTCTGTTGCATGGTGATGCCTATACGTGGTAGACGACCACAATTACTGGTTTAGAGGATGATGAGGTATCTTGGACGTTCTTTCTGAACGCGTTCAAGAGGAAATATTTGGGGGTTCATTATATGGACGAGAAGAAGATGGAGTTTATGTCCCTAGTACAAGGTAGCATGTAGGTGGCGGATTATGAAGTACAGTTTGTACGCCTTAGCCAGTATGCCCAGAGTTGGTCCCGAGTGAACGGGAGAGATGCGAGCGGTTCAGATATGGGCTGGTAGCTGACGTGAAAACGTATATGCTTGCATCGGACTATACCGATTTCGATGTCTTGGTTATTTGAGCCAAGGACATTGATCTGAACCTTGGTCTGGTAAGTCGAACGGGAGGATCTAGCTTGGGGAAGCGACATGTGGATCGCGATCTTGGAAGGGATCGGTTCAAGAGACCTAAGGATAGAAGGTCACACATGGATGCTAGACGTGAGGGAGGTAATCATGGAAGAGGTCAGCAAGGGCCGAATGTTTTTGTCCGTACCCCTGAATGTAATCGGTGTGGCAGTAGACACACAAGAGAGTGCTGGGGAAATGTTGGTACGTGCTGGAATTGTGGTTCCCATGGGCACATGAAAAGGGATTGTCCTTAGTCGGTGCGAGAGGGGCAGGCTCTGGTGAGAGCAGTTGAGCTGCAAAGGGGTCGTGGGCGCGGCCGTGGCAATTTTCAGCGTAGAGATGATGGTGCGCGAAATGTGGCACACGTTGTAGTTGTTCATCCTGAAGGAGGTGGCCAGGCCAGAGTATACACCCATCGTGAAAGGAGGAATGCCACAGACGTAATTGCAGGTACCTTTACTTTGCAGTCTTTTTTATTACCTTCTTTGATTTATTCTGGATCTACACAGTCGTACATATTGCGTGAACATGCTCAAATGCTTGGTTTGCCTGTTGAGTCTTTGGATGTTGGTATGCGTGTAACTAGCTCTTTCGATGAAACGGTTGTAACAAGAAGGTTGTATAGGAGATGTCCCCTAAAGGTGCAAGAACATGTGTTCTTGGTGGATCTTATGGAATTGCCTTTCTATGGATTCGATGTAATCCTTGGCATGGATTGGCTCGTTCAACATAGAGCGGTTGTGGATTTCAAGAATAAGCGAGTTTCACTGAAACTCGCTGATGATTATGAAGTTGTTTTGGTAGGAGATAACATGAAGTTCTTATCTAATATGGTTTCGACGCTGGAAGCGAGCCGGTTGTTACGTCAAGGATGCAAAGCTTATTTGGCTTTTGTAATGAATCCTAGCACGAAGGAAGTTTAGGTGCAGGATATAAGGACAGTGCGTAGATTTCCTGGGGTATTTCTGGAGGAGCTACCTAGTTTGCCGCCTAGTTGAAAGGTTGAGTTCGGAATCGAGTTATATGAGAACACATCTTCGGTGTCCATCGCTCCCTATCGAATGGCACCAAAAGAGTTAAAGGAGCTGAAGACACAACTTCAGGAGTTGCTGGATCGGGGCTTTATTTGACCTAGCGCGTCACCTTGGGGTGCACTGGTCTTATTTGTTTAGAAGAAAGATGGCACAATGAGAATGTGCATTGATTATCGTCAGCTGAATAAGTTGACTATCAAGAATAAGTATCCTTTACCAAGGATTGATCATCTTTTCGATCAGTTTCGAGGAGCGACTGTGTTCTTAAAGATAGATCTGCGGTCATGATATTATCAGTTGAAGGTCAAGGATGTAGATGTGCCGAAGACAACTTTTCGAACGAGATATGGGCATTATGATTTTCTGGTGATGTCGTTTGGTTTGATGAATGCTCCTGCTGCTTTCATGGATATGATGAACAGGGTGTTTGATGAATGCTCCTGCCGCTTTCATGGATATGATGAACATGGTGTTTTATGATATCCTTGTGTGCTATCGTACCGAGGAGGAGCATGAGGAACATTTGAGGATTGTTTTACAAGTGCTGTTAGAGAATCTGCTTTATGCTAAGCTGAGTAAATGTGAGTTTTGGTTGAAGAAGGTTGTTTTTCTTGGTCATGTTTTTTCTACTGAAGGGATTCGTGTAGATCCTCAGAATATTAAGGCGGTGGTGAATTGGAAGCCTCCTAGGTCTGTTCATGAAGTTCGTAGTTTTCTTGGTTTGGCGGGTTACTATCGAAGGTTTGTGAATGGATTTTCTAATATTGTTGCTCCTTTGACGAAGTTATTGCAGAAAGATGTGAAGTTTGAGTGGACGGAAGCTAGATAACAAGCTTTTGTGAAGCTAAAGGAAGCTTTGACGCAAGCTCCTATTTTGATTCAACCTGAATCAGGAAAAGAGTTTGTGGTGTATAGTGACGCATCCTATATTGGGTTGGGGTGTGTACTGATGCAAGAAGGTAGGGTGGTAGCTTATGCATCACGAAAGTTGAAGGTGCATGAACGTAATTACACTACGCATAACATTGAGTTAGCGGCATTGGTATTCGCTTTAAATATCTGGAGACATTACCTATATGGTGAGAAGTGTACTGTGTATACGGATCACAAGAGTTTGAAGTATCTTATGTCTCAGAAGGAGCTAAATCTCAGGCAACAATGTTGGGTGGAATTAATTAAAGATTATGACCGAACGATCGAGTATCACCTGGGAAAGGCCAATGTTGTAGCCGATGCTTTGAGGATGAAAGTGGCAGTGGAATTGAGGGCGATGTTTGCTTGTTTGAGCATATCGCGAGATGGTGGTCTTGTTGCTGAGTTGCAAGTGAAGCCATTCTTAGTTCAGTTGATAAAAGATAAGTAGTTGCTTGATGATTCTCTTGTACCGCATGTCCAGGATATTGCGGAAGGAAGGCCTTTGGATTTCAGCTTTAATGATGATGGTGTTCTATGCTTTGGAAGTCGGATAGTGGTGCCAAGTGATGTGGAGTTGAGGCGCACTATTCTGACTAAAGCTCATAGTAGTCCTTTCGCTATGCACCCTGGTAGTACGTAGATGTATCGTGATTTGAAGGATGAGTACTACTGGGTGGGGTTGAAGAGAGATGTTGTCTAGTTTGTTAGAAAATGCATGGTTTGTCAGCGAGTTAAGGCCGAACATCAGGTTCTTTCTGGGTTGTTGCAGCCGTTGAGAATCCCAAAATGAAAATGGGAGAGGATTACCATGGACTTCGTGTCTGGTTTGCCTTTGTCACAATCGAAGAAGAATTCAGTTTGGATGATTGTTGATCGCCTTACGAAGTGTGCACATTTCTTGCATATGCATACTACGTATACCTTGGATAAGCTTGCTGAGTTGTACATT
Organism: Hibiscus tridactylites; assembly: GCA_958450335.1. Taxonomy (NCBI): domain Eukaryota; kingdom Viridiplantae; phylum Streptophyta; class Magnoliopsida; order Malvales; family Malvaceae; genus Hibiscus; species Hibiscus tridactylites. The sequence continues at coordinate 37,019,859 of OY288280.1, forward strand.
GTTGAGATTGTGCATTTGTATGGAGTACCGAAATCTATAGTGACGGATAGAGATCCGAGGTTCACAGCAAGGTTCTGGGAATGTTTACATCAAGCTTTGGGTACGCGGCTAAATTTTAGTACTTTTTATCTTCTGCAAACGGATGGACAGTCGGAGCATGTTATCCAAGTGCTTGAGGATATGTTGAGGTGCTGCGTTATTGAGTTTCAAGGCTCTTGGGAGAAGCACTTACCTTTGGATGAGTTTGCTTATAATAATAGCTACCAGGCAAGCATTCAAATGGCACCTTATGAGGCTTTATACGGGAGAAAGTGTAAGACCCCTCTATGTTGGGCTGAAACGGGACAAAAGTAATTTTCGATGCCAACTTTGTTGAAAGGAACCACCGAGAAGGTGAAGCTCATTTGTGAGCGTTTGAAGGCGGCATCGAACCGGCAAAAGTCTTATGCGGATTTGAAGCGTAAGGAGATAGAGTTCGCGGTTTGCGAACGTATATTTCTGAAAGTCTCACCTTGGAAGAAGGTGATGAGGTTTGGCCGGAAGGGAAAATTGAGTTCGAGGTTCATTGGACCATATGAGGTGATAGAACGTGTGGGTCCAGTTGCTTACAAGCTGATACTGCCTTTAGAGTTGGGAAAGATACATAATATGTTTTATGTATCCATGCTTCGGAGGTATCGATCGGATCCGTCGCATGTTATGTATGTAGAAGAGGTTGAGTTGAATCCATACTTGACTTATGATGAAGAGCCCATTGAGATTCTGGATACGGATAGTAAGGTTCTCCGGGGTAAGACCATCGAGCTGGTTAAAGTCATGTGGAGAGATCGTGGCGTTGAAGAAGCCACGTGGCAAAGGAAGGATGACATGAAGAAGCAATTTCCTTACCTTTTTCCACAAGGTAAATTTCAAGGACGAAATTTCTTAAGTGGGGGAGAGTTGTAACGCCCTGGTTTTGGGCCTAGAAGTTTTTGATGTTGAATCTGATCGGTCGGGAATGGTTCCAATCTTTAAGGTACATTTAGGGAACACCTAGTTTGGGATGCTTTAAAAATATGGAAAATAACTAAAAATCCTCATTTATTATATAAATGTTTATAGTGAAGACAATTTTATAAAATGTCGTTTGGAAATACTACATTTCGGTGTAGTGACCAAATTGCAGTTTTTGCAAAAGTTGACTAGTGACTATTTTGTAAAGGATTGGAACTTTGAATCTTTAAGCAACTAATTTTACCAAATGTTTTTATCAGAATTCTCTTTAATTTTGGAGTTTTTAATAATGTTTTAATTAAATAATAAAAGAGAATTAAAAAAGAAATCAAAGTTGATTTTTTCATAACTACATTACGTTAGTTTTCTCTCATTTCATTTTCTCTCAACTTCCCATCAACCAAACACTTTTCCCTCACCAAAGAACCTCTGATTTTCATTTCATTTGCTGAGAATTCATCTTCCAAAAGATTTTCTATCTTTACTTCACCAAATTCTTCTTGTTTTTGCTTTGGATTTCCAAGAAATCTTGCCCAAATTAAGGAGAAATCAACCATTAGAGGTAAGCTTCGACCTTCTCCTCTAATGATCAGTTCTTTACTGAAATTCCCAAGTTATGAATCCTTTTTTGATTGTTTTTAAGTTGTTTTAATGTTATCAATATGAAATGGTTGTTAATTTCAAGATTCTTGATGAGATCTTGGTGATTTTTGTATTTCTATGTTAGGCTCTGTTTTGAGGTTGATTTCTAATACATTTTGGATGATATTTGATGTTGAAAAGGAGGTTTTAACAAATAAATCCCTAATAGGTTTGGATTCCTATGTTTGAGATGTTAGATTGGTGGTTTTTGGTGATCTGTCATTGCTGGAGATATGAGGACATGTTTATGATGATTTTTGATGTTGATTGAGGTTTAGAAGTGGTTAGGATTGATAGATCTTGGCTGGGCTTTGATTTGAGAAAGTTTGGAGGTGATTTCGGTTATTTCGGATAGCCAAAATTGTGTTTTTGGGTAGTGCAACGAGTTTGAATGAGTGGCTAGTGATTTCAATGCATGATGATGCATTAATCCTCTCCTCTTATGTGTAATGAACATATGAGACATCTTTGGACGCTTTGGTGTTGATCCAGGAGTGCCGGAAGCCTAGGAATCATTTCGGCAAGCAAGCGAAACGTAATCGGTGAGTGCGAACAATTTTAGAAGTCCTTGAGGGACAAGGAAACAAGGTTTGGGGATTTAGGTTTTGTTTGAAACACCATCCTAAGTCCAGAAGTAAGTATGGCTAGATTTGCTCTCGATATGTGGTTGATGCCCCTAAATGCTTTTATTATGCTCTTGTTTTGAGATTTACAAATTCCTACTATTTTATGCATGGTTTATAACATGAAAAGATGTTATGTGTTGATCCCATGAGATAGCTTGTCTATGTAAAGAGTTTTGAGACTTTGACTAAATGAAATGCATGAATTGTGGTATTGAAATGGGATGAGAATGATTTGAGAAATGTTGCATCAAAATAGTAGGTGAGATGATGGTTTTAATGTGATATATTAGCATAAAAGATTAGATGATTACCAGATATAATTGGTCAACCAATAGGATAAAAGTGTACTATAAACAAAAAATTTGTACGTGCTCTTTGGAGTCGGGCAATGGGGGTAGTGTCATCCTGATCCAAAGTGAGAATCTGATGATGAGAGATACCATCGGGGTAGGTCTTGGTCAAACACCCAAGCTTTGTGGTGAAGAGAGATACCGCCATGAGAGTCCGGTGATGTGAGATTCCACCGGGGTAGGACTTGGCATTAAGTCAAGCTAATCCGTATATCCGAGTAAAGATATAATATGAAATGTCAATATATGAGATTGTATTTGATTCACATGTACCAAATGTTGAGATGTTTTATGCTATGAGAAATGCATATGAGATTTGAGGTTTATGAAACGCTTTTATTTACATTAAGCATGTGTATGGCTTTGCCATGAGATTTGCATTGGTTGAATGCATGAGTTAGATTGATGGTACATGTGATTTTCAAATGAAGATTTGCTTTGAAGGGTTTTCCTCGTGAAATCACCTTGGTTTGGGCCAACCGTCTAGACCGGGCTAAGGGGGTTACAAAATGTTTGAGGTCGTTTAGATACAGCCGTATCGAAACGGTTCAATCCGTTCCATAGTTCTTCATCCGTTTCGAAACACAAATAGATATTTCGATACACCTGTGTCGAAACGGGAAAGCTAGTTCCGAAACATAGGTTAATAGTTTCAAAATGTTCCGAAACGCCCAAAGGCCGTTCCGAAACGGTGACTCGAAAATCATTGTTTTGACTTGGTAAACACTTTGAAAATTTTGATAAGTTTAAGTTTTGACTTGGACATTTTTCTTTAAACACATAGAAAGATATTTGAGGACTTAAAAATTCATTTTCATTTTTTTTCAATTTAGTCCTTAAATTCTTTGTTTTATCAAAATCAATTCATTAGTTTTACAATCTCCCCCTTTTTGATATAACAAAACCAAGTTTGAATTTTTAAGAATTTTGAAATCTTGAAGACGTTCTAACTCCCCCTCAACGTAAGATGGGTTTTAAAGTTTTGAAGAGATTTAAAATTCAAGTGTTTGAAATTCAAAACCAACTTAAATTTTTTTTGGCTCTTATATTAATTCTCCTCATTTTTGTTAGATCAAAAAGAATAAGAATCAAGGCTAATCATGAGAAGAAACAAGGTTATAAGCAAGAAACCAAACAACATAATATAGATAGAATTAAGTTCAAATAACCAAACACAAATACTTAAAGCAATAGAGTTTAAGCTCAATCCCAAACAAAACAAGCAAAGCATAGGTCTTTAAAACATAAAGAGATAGAAGGGTGCAAACTTATTCATAATATGATAGACTAATATGATATGCAATGGAAATACTAAGCCTCATCATCATCGTCACCAGCATCATCAAGAGAATCATCATTGTCTTTAGCTTGAGCATGACGATAGTTCCTCCAATCACCGTAGAATGTGGAGAAAGATAAATCCATAGATGATTGTTGATTCTCAAGAGCGATAAGACGATTCTCATTTCCAAGAACACGATCCTCCAAGGATCGCAAACGAGTGTTGATAGCACCAAATCCCGAAGCCATGTTCGTATCAATCAAGTTGAACAGCTCTGTAAGGAAAGCCATAAGTGCCTCATTGTTGGGAGTCAGAGCTTGAGGTGGAGGCTCAACTTGAGGTGCCGGAGCGCGCCTATCAACACGAACCCATTGCCCAAGAGTATAGCGAAACCTGAACTTAATGAAAGAAGATTCACCAATCTTTCGCTTGCGGGGTTCCGGATAATCATAAGAGCAGTCAAGGTTGAGGGTACCAAAGACATAGCTTAAAACATCCCCATAAGTGAAAGAAGTAAGTGCATCGGTGGTGCGAATCTTCACTTGATGGACCATATCGGCGAATATGATTTTAACAAGGTTTGGTCGTTGTCCTTGGTGAAAGCACTCTAACAAAAAATAGTCAACTTGACGAACGTGGGCAAATTTACCTTCTGAAGGGTGGATGAACCAAGAGATCATCAAATGAAGGAACCAGTCATGAGCATCCAATGTGAGAACGGATCCGATGTGAGCACCAAAGTGGTTCTCATCCTCAATGCCTTCATCTTTGAGCCCAAGAACATTCTCTAGAACGGGTATATCAATAGTGAACTTCTTCCCCAAAAGGTACGACTCATGCCAATCACCTCGGTATGATCTTCATTATCAATAAAAACAGCATTGGAGTAGAAAAGGAGGACCATATGCTTGTAGACAATGTCCGGAATGCTCAAAAAGGCTAAGAAGCTCCATTCTCGCAAACGAGCTAGATAGCAGAATTCAAAACGCTTGGAGTCAAGAAACTCGATATCTACAACACGCTCTCGGCGAACCGCTAAATCTTTGATGATTTTGAAACGGTCCTTAGTCTCTTGATTCCGGAGACTCTTTTAAAAAAGGAGGGTGAGGTTAAGACGAATGTTTGTTTGGGTTGAAGCTTCACTTGTTTGAGTCTTGCGTTTCTTGTTAACTTTTTCCATGAAATTCCTAAAAGCATAAAGCAAGAAAATAAAAATTTAAATGTATGCATGTAAATCCTTAATTTAATCCAATGAAAAATCCATTTATGTTTTAAAGAAAAAAACACTTTAAAAACATATATACAGGTAAAAAAAATTGAAGAAGAAACAACTTTTGAAAATAGTAAAAAAATACGAGTAAAAACAAATATATTTGAATAAAAAATTTAAGATTTTGAATTTTTTTTACAAGATTTGAAGAACCCAAGTTGCAAAACATACAATTTATACAAAACTAATATTTTTTAACCTAAGATACGAATAAAATCAAAGGGAAAAAAAGAAAAGGATGAAAAATACCTCAAAAATGGATTTTTGGATGAATAAATGGAAGAAATTGCACCAATTTGTTGAAGCTTGCTTAGGCTTTAGTTTGTGAGTAAAATCTCTCAAGATTTGATGAAAAACAATGAGGTTTAGAGGGGTTTTATAGGGAAAATTGGGTTTAGGGTTTTTAGGAGTTATAATGAAAAGAAAACTTTAGCAATTAAAGCCCTTAATAAGTTGTTCGGATATGCGTTTCGAAACAGGCACGATCGTTCCGGAACGAGCGTACCGAAACGTTAACTGACGTTTCGAATCCTATTGACCATTCCGATACGGCTTTGACCGTATCGAATCCCACGTGGTAACCCGTATCGAAACGCTTTTGGGTCGTTTCGATACAATTTTTAGCAGAGGCAAAATGTTTCGAAACCCTTTTAGGCATTTCGAAACACCCTGGTCATAAACCATTCATTTAAGGCACCCGTATCGAAACAGATTGACCCGTTTCGATACGCCTAGGCCTGGAGGTGCAGATGAGGCTCTAAAATGCAGAAAAAGTGAATTCTAATAAGTCCTAGATGCATAAATGCTATGTATGAGCAAGAGAAACATGTATAAACATAAATATGCTCCCCTAACTATAAGCATAAATGAAATTAGGATTAAAAACACATAAGCATGGCATTTTGCAAGAAATCAAGCAATTTAAGCACAAAAAGGTCCTAAAAGGTTAAGATAGGCTAGTTAGACCTAACTCCCCCCCTAAGGGACCAAAAACACTCCTTATCTAAAGGCTTGGTAAAAATGTCCGCTAGTTGGTTCAAGGTGTCAACATACTCTATAACAACATCTTGCTTAAGGACATGATCTTTAATGAAATGATGTCTTATCTCTATGTGTTTGGTTCTAGAGTGTTGGGTGGGATTTTTGGTTAGGCATATAGCACTAGTGTTGTCACACTTAAGGGGTATGGTTTCAACTTTAACACCATAATCTAATAGTTGTTGCTTCATCCATATGACTTGATCACAACAACTCCCTAAGGATATATACTCGGCTTCAGTGGTAGATAGAGCTACACTATTTTGTTTCTTAGAGAACCAAGATATGAGCATACTACCTACGAATTGGCAAGTTCCCGAAGTACTTTCCCTATCAATTTTACAACCTCATAATCTTCATCCGAATAAGCATGAAGGTTAAAGGTTGAGTCTCTAGGATACCAAAGACCTAAACAAGGAGTATCTCTAAGGTACCTAAAGATTCTTTTAACGGTTATAAGGTGAGACTCTCTAGGACTAGCTTGAAACCTAACACACAAGCAAACACTAAACAATATATCCGGTCTACTTGCAGTAAGGTAAATGTAACACCCGGGTTTGGGGTCGGATGAAAATAATAATAAAATAATGTTTTAGAGTTTCTGTTTTATAATTAAAATAATAAAATATTATTTTAAGCTTCACATTTTCAAACAAACATTTTGTGTTGGACCAATTGATTTGAAACCCAAAATTCCTTTAATTTTTAGAACTAATGAGACTGCCATCTCATTAATGGCAAATCTGTAAATAGAGGAACTTTCAAATTAAAACCCCCTATTTAATTAAAAGAACCATTTGTCATCTTCCTCCTCTCTTCATTTTGGTTTTCAACGACAAGGAGTGAGCTCTCTCACCATTTCCACTATTCCATATCCTTTCTTATTCATTTTTGGTCGGTTTTGAAAGGTAATTGTATCCCCATTTTACTCTCATCTTCCTCTCTTTAAAAGTACCATTAGATTTCATTTTCATCATTGTTTTAGAAATTTGGTTTTCCATGGAAAATGTTAAAGGTTGAAGATTTATGATTCTTTATCAAAGCTTTTGGTTTAATGTTGATAGATAAGTTGTTTATGAACCATGGGGTCCAACGTATGCGAATTTTAAAGTGTTTTACCATGATTTTCGGATTTGGGTTTTAATGGGGGGTTTTGAAGGGTTTTAAGATGAGTTTTAGGTGTGTTTAATGTTGGAATTTGAGGGCTGAGGTTAGTATGATAGTTGGGGGTCGTTTTGGAAGCATTTGAGTGTGTTAAAGAGGTTGGAATCATGAGTTTTGGATTGGATTTGAGGGCTGCTCGGGTTTGGAGTTTTTGGGGTTGTTCTTGGCTTGAGAATCATGTGTTTTATGCTTGATTAGTGTTCTGGGTTTGCTACATTGATGTATGAACTGATTCGAGGTTGTTTTGTTTGTATTGAGTTGATTAGAAGTAAGAGTTTGTGTTGGTGAAGCATCGGGAGTGAATCCGGAAGCTTGAAGGTCTTGGTTTCTTGGTTGTTGAGCTTGGAAGTTAATGTGAGTGGTTAAATGTTTTAAACTGGTTTTTGAGTATTTGGTTCAAGCATGTGGACTAGATCGGGCTTGGTAGACCCACCTAGAGTTGGGATTAGAGTGGTAGCCTAATCCCAAGCTTTAATTAGAGACTTTGGTTGCACTCTCTAATGGTTGTTTATGCCTCATGATTAATTGTGATTATGGTGTTATGTATAATGTGTTATACATGTTGTTGAGGCTTGGTTTGATGCATTGAAATATTCATGCGGTTTGGTTTGTTGATTGTGCATGATGTTGATCATGGTGAGTACGTGCTAAGCACGAAAGTGGTTATGAAATGATGTTGAGAATTGTGTTTAATATTGGCACTAGTATGCTTGGGTACAAATGATCGATCATTAGGATGTTTAGTGTGCACACGTGAGTCAAATGCGCGCATGGTCTTGGTGATGGTAGTCATCAAGATGGAGTACGGGTTCGCCCGAAAAACCTTCATATATATATGTTAGTCGATGACGAGTATAATCCCATCGACGGGGCGTGAGGATGAGTGGAATCCCCTCCGCGTGAATGGTGATGAGTGTAATCCCACCGTAAGGTAATGGTTGTTGTTGGATGTGAGTTCCAACGTGTTATCCGTGTATTCGAGTCATAGCTAGGTGCCAATATGAGATGAGATGTGTACCAATATGTGGTGTTATGTGTTTCCAATATGGATTATTATATGTGTTGCATATGATGTGATTATGGATTGTTGAGCATGGCATAATATTGAATATATGTTCATGCATCATTGTGTATTTTGGCTCTTATGGATCGAAGGTAAGATCATGCATTCTACCTTGGTTGTGCTCGTGCTTGGACCCTGCATTGTCGAGGTTTGTTTTAATGAGCTTAGTCTCACTAAGCTTTATGCTTACGCTCTCTTTTGTTCGACAATGCAGATCCGTAGTTCGTGGGTTGCTAGAGCAAAAGGGGGGCTCCAAGTGTGCTTGTGTTGCTTTTGGTTAGCTCAAGTATGAACTTTAAATTAAAGGATTGTAATAGTCAAGCAATGGGATTTGAATGTTTTGGAGTTATGTTTTGTTGGTTTGGCTTTTGGATGCCATGTTTGGATTGTAAACCATGTTTAAATTGCTTGCCATGAATGCTTTATGTATGGTTGCTAAGGCATGAACCTTAAAGTGCTAAGTATGTCTCCTTTTGAGTAAATGCATGAATCCCTTGAATGAATGATGCTTGTTCGTGTTGGTTGCCTCGTATGCTTACATCTTGGTTGTTATGTGATGTATGTATGCTTGTATGTGGCTAGGGAAGTTTTAAAATGCATCTAGAGTCGTGTTTGTGAGTCTTAGGCTGCAAAATTGAGCATTGCAGTGCAGGGCATATCGGTACGCCTAAGGGCCGTACCGTTACGGTCCTACACTTCTGGACTCAAGTTTGGCCTACCATACCGATACATGAGGGCGTATCGATATGCCAAATCCTCACTGGAAATCCGATTTATTGATGAGATTTAGGCGTACCGGTACGGGTTTAGGGTGTATCGATATGGTCTTGTATCGTTGACCGTGAGAAGTTGACCAGTCAGCGCGTATCGGTACGGTCAACCTATGTACCGATTTGGTCTCCTTGGTTCGACCATGGGTTGTTGACCTAGTCAAGGCGTATCGATACCCTCTTCTAGTGTATCGATACGGCCTGCTTTAAAAAGGTAAAATGGGCTGTTTTTTGTTATGTGTTCGTGGTTTCGCCTCGCTTGTTTTCTTCCGTTGTTGCCTCTATCACATAGGATATAATTATACATCTAGACAAGATAAAATTAATGAAAATGTTTTTTTGGGTCGGTAACCGAGGTGGAACCTTAACGGGTTTTGTCTCGGTTATCCCCGTGTAGCCCACTCGGATCGGTCAAGCGTCCGGATCGGGACGAGGGGGTTACAGTAAAGCAATGATCCAATCACAGAGTGATAAAGCTTAGAGTCAACACACATACCTCCTTCATCTTTGTCAAGTTTGTAGATGAGCTCATAGGTGTGGCTTGAGGCTTTACATTCTCCAAGCCAAACTTCTTGAGCATATCTTTCACGTACTTTGCTTGATTGATGAAGGTGCCTCCTTCCTTTGTTTGATTTGGAGTCCCAAAAAGAATGAGAGCTCCCCCATCATGCTCATCTTGAATTCACCTTGCATTAACTTAGCAAACTATTTGCAATGACACTCATTAGTAGATCCAAAAATAATATCATCAACATATATTTGCACTACTAAGATGTCATTTTTATATCTTTTTTTATGAAAAATGTAGTGTCCACCTTACCTTTTCAATCAAAAAGTTTGAAAACCTTTCATACCAAGCTCTAGGAGCTTGTTTTAAACCCTTAAAGTGCTTTGGTTAGCTTAAAAACATGATTTGGAAATTTTGAATCCTCAAAACTTGGTGGTTGTTCCACATACACTTCTTCACTTATAAAACCATTTAAAAAAGCACTTTTTACATCCATTTGAAAAAGCTTGAAATCATGATAACATGCATATGCAAGCAACATCTTAATAGCTTGCATTCTAGCTACGGATGCATAGGTTTCATCAAAATCAATTCCCTCTTCTTTAGTGTAACCTTGAGCAACTAGTCTAGCTTTGTTTCTCACAATGTTACCACTCTCATCTAGTTTATTCCTAAATACCCATTTAGTTCCTATAGTAGATTGATTACTAGGCCTTTCAACTAATGTCCATACATTACTCCTCTCAAATTGGTTTAATTCTTCTTGCATAGCCAAAATCCAAAAATCATCTTCTAAAGCTTCTTTGATATTTTTAGGCTCTATGCATGAGATAAATGCAACATGATTCATTAATTTGAGAGAGGATCTAGTAGTTACCCCCTTGGATGGATCACCCAAGATTTCACCACATTTGACATAGTTGTACTCCCTTGGGTAGCTCACTTCCTTTTCCTTAAGAGCCAAGTCCTTCAAGGCTTCAAGAGGTGGATCTTGTGCATCTTCATCTTTGGTTGGAATCTCATCCTCCTTTGAAGTTTGTCCTCCATCAAAGGCATCAAGGATTCCTACATCATCGTCATCACAAGATTCCTTCCTCGAAAGGAGGTTATCATCGAAAACAACATGTATAGACTCTTATACTACCAAAGTTCTTTATTAAATACACGATAGGCTTTAGAGTTTAGAGAATATCCTAAAAATAGCTTTATCACTTTTAGCATCAAATTTACCTAAGTTGTCTTTTCCATTGTTTAAAACAAAACACTTGCAACCAAATTGAGAAAATAGCTAATGTTAGGCTTCTTAGATTTTAAAATCTCATATGGTGTTTTCTTTAAAAGTGTCCTAATCATTACTCTATTTACAATGTAGCAAGCGGTATTTGTGGCTTCCACCCAAAAGTATTTAAGTAAATTGTTTTCACAAAGCATGGTTCTAGCCATTTCTTGTAAAGTCTTATTTTTCCTCTCAACTACCCCATTTTTTTGAGGAGTTCGAAGTGCCGAAAAATTTTGGTTAATACCATTTTTATTTAAAAACTCTTCAAAACCTAGATTTTGAAACTCGGTTCCATGATCACTTCTAATGTGAGAAATCTTAAGCTCAAGATCATTTTGAGTTAATTTTGAAAACGTGATAATTTTTTCTAAAACCTCATCTTTTGTACTTAAGAATAGAACCCAAGTAAACCTAAAATAGTCATCAACAAGTACAAAAGCATACGATTTACCACCCAAGCTCATCATTCTAAAAGGCCCTAAAAGGTTCATATGAATTAATTGTAAACGTCTACTAGTAGAGACATCATTAATTGATTTAAAGGATGATATATGTTGTTTTCCCATTAGAGCATGCATCACATATTTTATCATTGGAGAACTTAATCTTGGGTAAACCTCTAACTTGATTTAGGGAAACTAATTTTTCTAAAACACTAATGCTAGCATGTCCTATTTTCCAATGCCATAACCATGCATCATTTTCATCTTGTGCAACAAAACATGCATGGGATGTATGAATGTCATCTAGATGCACCATATATATGTTACCTGTGCGATGACCAATGATCATTATTTTATTTAATTTAATGTCAACAATTTTACACCCATTTTTATCAAATAAGACATTAAACCCTTTATCACACAATTGACTAATGCTCAATAAATTGTGTTTTAGATCATTGACATACAATACATTTTCAATGAGTATAGTAGAGTGATTACTTATGGAGCCAATACCTTCAATGTGTCCTTTGGAGTTGTCACCAAAATTCACTACTCCACCACTTTTTGGCTTTAAGTCCATGAATCGACTCTTGTCTCCATTCATGTGCCTTGAGCATCCACTATCAAGGTACCATGAGTTTTTCCTTTGTGTTTTGGCCTTGTATCAATGCTCCCCCTACAAACAAAGAGTTATGCTTTGATTTTTTGTACCCAAATCATTTTGGGTCCATGAGTGTTAGTTCCCAAATACTTGGTTCCCTTGGGAATCTAAGATGAAATGGCTACAATATTGTTAGAAACTACAAGTTCCTTAGGAACCCATACACTTCTAAGTTTCTTGTTCTTATGATACTTTTGGGAGCCTATTTGTTTGTGGTTAACAAAGTTTCTCTTCACATGTTGGGATTTTGAATAAGATGTTTTTTTCAAAACCATTTTTCCCAACATTGGTTAGAGAAGCTTTGAGTTTACTCACCTCCTCTTGGTGGTAAACATGATATTTTTCAAGAAGGTCATTTAAATCATTTGATTTCTTTTCAAACTCATTTGAGGAATTTTGTAAAACCAAGATCTTCTTTTCTAATTCTGAGTTGGTTTTAGAAAGGGAGTCATTTTGGGTCCTTAAAACTGAAATCATTTTCTTATTTTTTAAAATCGACTCCTTGTATTTCTCAACCAACTCATCATATACCTCTTGCAACTCATCATAAGCATCTTGAAGTTCATCAAATGTAAAATCAAAAGTAGACGAGTTAGAGGTTACCATAGAAGAATCCTCGTCAAGAGCCATGAGGCAAAGATTAGCCACTTCATGTTCCTCATCCTCAGATGACTCCTCATCGCTCCAAGTAGCAAGCTTGGCTTTGAGCTTCTTCTTCTTCTCAAAGCCCTTCTTCTTGAGTTGAGGGAAATCGGAACGTATGTGACCCGACTTCTTGCACTCAAAGCAAATGATTTGACCTCTCTATTCTTCTTTGCTTTTGTTCTTGAAGTTCATCTTTTTTTTTGAAATTTTATCCCTCGGTTGGAATTCATGAACCGTGAGAATCGTTTGGCTATCATAGACAATTCTTTAAAGTCTTCCTCCTCACTAGAAGAGCTCTCCTCTTGTAGAGAGGCTTTGAGAGCAACTTCTAGCTTCTTCTTCTTTTCTACCTCATGCTTCTCTATCCTTCTCTCTTCCTTCTTCTTCTCTTCCTCTTTTCCTTGCTTCATGATCTCGTGTGTAAGAAGGGACCTAACAAGCTCATCAAGCTTCAAAGTTTTCAAATTCTTTGCTTCAATGATGGTCGTCCTCTTAACATCCCAAGACTCCGAGAGAGAGTATAGAAGCTTCCTTACTAGCTTGTCTTCGAGAATTACTTCACTGAATCCTTTAAGGCCATTGACGATGATCGAAAAACGATCAAACATCTTTGAGATGCTCTCATCGGGGTCCATCTTAAAATTCTCGTAACTCAAGTTTAGCAACCCAATCTTCTTCTCTTTCGCATCGCTAGTGCCTTCATAAGTCGTCTCCAAAGTGTCCCACACTTCCTTCGCGCTTTCGATAGATGAAACCTTTGAGTAGATATCCGGACTAAGTGCACAAAATATGATATGTAGAGCTTTGTCATTGACTTGCATCCTTCGTCTATCTTCCTCAGTCATCTCTGACTTTACTTTCAGAACTAGTCTTCCATCATCGGTTCTCTTAACTGGAATGTAGGGGCCTTCTTCCACTACATCCCAAACCGTGTAATATGTTGACTTGATGAAGAGACGCATTTGATTCTTCCAATATGGGTAGTTGTCCCCATTGAAGAAGGGTGGTTTAGTGGTTGATTGTGACTCATAGAGTTTGGAGGTTGAGCTAGATGTCATGACTTGTCTTTAGAATAGATCACACTCTCCTAGGAACTCCTCTTGTGGTTGTTAACCCTTCAAAGAGGTAGGATCTGATACCAATTGTTGAGTGGATCGTTGAATCAATTTAAGCCAAGAGGAGGGTAAATTGGATTTTTAGAAATTTGGTGGTGGAGTGGAAAATGAAAATTTGCTAGACAAGGAATTTAGAGTGGTTCAAGTTTCAATTGAACTCTACATCCACTACCTTAGCTTCACTAAGGTTTTTCCAACAACTCCACTAGTTGATCTTCCCCTTTTCTATGCTTAGGAGGAAATCTTTACAAAGTGGTCAAATTTTCTACCCAAAAACTGACCCAATCCTCACTCAAAGATTACAAAGAAGTTTAAGGCTAATAGCTAGTATCTCTCAATACAAATATAGCCCCTTTTACAAGCACTCAACCCAATTGAACAAATAATATTGGAAATACAAAGTTCAACAATAGGGGTTTACAAGAAAATTTGGGATTTTAGCACAATAGCTTGAATTTGATGTTTGGATAATTCTTTTTGGATCAATAGTTGTTGCTGGTGCTTTTAGAGGTCTCATTTACACCTTCTCATTGAATTCTAGCCGTTGGGGTTATTGCATTCATTATTATAGCCGTTGAGATATTATCTTCCCTCCATAAATGCAGTCTGCAACTACCCATTCTGAAACGCCCGGCCCTGTTTCGAAACATACCAAAATAGAAATAGCCGTTGGGGTGTAATTAATAGGTCGTACCGAAACGGACACAATCGTTTCGATACGCTAAGAGTCTAATTTGAAACGTGTTGAAGCTCATTTCGAAACAATTTGCCACTGTCAAAACCTATATCGAAATGGCTTAGACGCGTTTCGATACACCTTAGTTGTATTTTTAAAATCAGTTATAAAACTTCAACGGTCATATTTTGAAACCAAGTTTGAAATTGTTTCGATACAGCCGTATCGAAACAGTTCAAACCGTTTCGTTTTTCTTCATCCGTTTTGAAACACAAATAGTTGTTTCGATACACTCGTATCGAAACGGGAAAGCTAGTTCCGAAACAGAGGTTAACAGTTTCAAAATATTTCGAAACGCCCAAAGGCCGTTCCGAAACGGTGACTCAAAAATAACTGTTTTGACTTGGTAAACACTTAGAAAATTTTGATAAGTTTAAGTTTTGACTTGGACATTTTTCTTTAAACACATAGAGAGGTTTTGAGGACTTAAAAATTCATTTTCTCTTTTCAATTTAGTCCTTAAGTCCTTTTTATATCAAAATCAATTCATGAGTTTTACAGGAACGAAAATGGGCACCCCGCGTTATTACCCGCATCGGTTTCAAGGCAAAAGTTATTGTGAAGTGTACATATTCTGATAAATGGCAAATTTCATTTTTGTCATACTGAGCATAATCACCCCTTATGCTCATCGGTGTTGCGACCGTTTCTTCGGTCCAGTAGACATGTTACTGAAGCTGATATTGTTGAGGCACGTGTATTGAAAAGTGTTTAACATCACAAATTATGAATTATTTCACCCAACAGTCAGGTGGTTTCCATAATGTTGGTTTCATACGTAAAGATTTGTACAACTCACTTCAAAATTCGTAGTCCGATGAACTTCATGGCGGTGATGTCAATGCCCTCCTCGCTTACTTTGACTTTAAGAAAGATGAAGATACATGATTGTACATGAACTATAGTAATGACGAATTGGCTAGATTGCTTAATCTATTCTGGTGTGATTCAACATCGAGGTCCGACTACGCATGTTTTGGTGATGTCATTATATTTGACATAACTTACAATGGCAATGTGTATGGCAGGCCTCTAATGCCTATTGTACGGGTGAATCACCACCATCAAACCATTGTCTTCAGTGTTGTGATTCTAGCTGATGAGACTGATGACACATTTGAATGGGTTCTAAGGGAATTTTCAACGGTTATGTTTAACAAGGTGCCAGTCTATGTCGTGACATATGGTGATAGGGCCATGCAAAGCGCCATAAAAACGGTGCTCCGTGGTGCTCGACATCGTCTCTGTTCTTGGCATCTGTCCCGAAATGCATAGGCGAACATAGGTGATAAAAACTTTACTTCCTTTTTTGCTAGATGCATGTCAGCTCTAGATTTCATCCTGGCCATTGACAATGGGATTGATGACATACGCATTAAAGAGTTGAACGAAGATTTCCACTACTCACAAGTAAAGCCTTTCCCCACGACGAAATTGAATGACCTTGAAGAGCATGTGGCTGACGTGTTTACTCGGACATCTTTCAAATTGGTTTTGACGGAACTTAAATATGAGACATTGTATCGTCCTATACATCCGGTTGTTAAAGAAGGAGGAGCGTGGACATATCATTTAACCAAGTACAAGGATCCAACCAAAATGTATGAGCTGGTACTTGATGGCGCAACACATAACCTAACGTGTTCGTGCAGGAAATTTGACACCGTCGGCCTTCCATGTTGCCATCAACTGCACGT
This sequence comes from Hibiscus tridactylites, assembly GCA_958450335.1. Classification (NCBI taxonomy): domain Eukaryota; kingdom Viridiplantae; phylum Streptophyta; class Magnoliopsida; order Malvales; family Malvaceae; genus Hibiscus; species Hibiscus tridactylites. Next base: position 37,036,144 of record OY288280.1, read on the forward strand.
TCTTAAGTTTGAAGACTTCTCACACATCCCTAAATGTTTAATACTATCACGTTGGACAAAACAAGTAAAGGTTTCAACTCTGTTGTTTGTACACTTCAACGTGCCTCCGGAATTGAAACAATTGTGTCGATTTGCTTCTCTACGGTCAATGTCTACGAAAGTTGTGCTACCTTGCATCGCAAACTGATGAAAGTTTCTGAACCGCGAAAGATGAGATACTTAGATTAACAGCAAAATTTGATCAATCAACAACCTTAAAGGACTCTGTAATGTCTAAGAAGGAAGGCAAACGCAATGTTCGTGACCCACCAAAAAAAGAAGGAAAACGGAAACACACTCAAAAAACACACAACCCACCTTTACGCCCCTATCACTGTTCATTTTGCAATTTCGAAGGCCATAATAAAAACACATGCCCTCGTTTAAAGCTTCAATTTCCATCACCGACATTGGAGACAACTTCATGTTTTTTCGACGATGATATGAAATTCATGCGTAACGTCAACATGTTCAAAACGGAACCAAGTGTGAGTCAATATTACTTTACTTTGCTTTATGTGTAAAAATTAACGTTAACCCGTGTTTCTTTTTTGTTTTCACTTAGGACCAACAAGATATTTGGAATGCAGACACTAATGTTTTCACTATGTATCCAAGCGCGACATCTCATGTATTATATAATGCGAACTCAACTTAGTCCCGCATAATTTATATTTGCACTACGATTTCGTTCATTCCTCCGTTCAATAAATAACTTAATGTGATGCAGCCTCAAATATTTCCAGGTTAGAGGATCTTAACAAATTAATATGAATTGGGGACAACGTAACTGTAAGTGTTACGAAACTTCTTATCTCACGAATCTTTTTTTTTCACACACTTATTTTACGCGTCAAATATATGCATGCGCATAACTTAACCAATGAAAAAAATTGCACAAGTTGCTCATTAAATTCAATATGATTTGTAAACATATATTGCTACTTTCACTTCATTTGCTTACATAACATATTTACAAAATAATGTTTACATGTGAACCATTTACAAATTTTCCTACAAAATGGTACTACCCTCCAACTAACGCCATTCAAAATTAAATCAATGAATTCATACACTTTTATAAGAGTTCAATTTTCTATATATGCAAACCTGGGAACAACCCCTCCTTCAAAATGGTCAAACATACATCATTCCGGGTTCATACAAAAAAGGTTGTTTTCCCATAGAGCAAAATTCAACTTCAATTTGTACATTACCATCAAAGATACCATAAAGTAACAAACATTAAATTCATGATGTACTGATTTCAATCATATAAGGAACACGGCCTACGTAATTACTCACTAACCATTCTAGACGACGAATGCTAGTATGGTATAAGAAAGGACGTGTCTTCTGCTGTAACAGATGTGCCTTAATAGCAGCTAAAATTTCTCACCTCTTACTATTTGCAGCATTATTCACGAGATCATACAAGAGAAACATCCGATCCCAATTCCCAACAGACTTGTCATACAAATGTTAACAATACATGGATTACTTAAAGATCGTTTATTTGTATAAAAAACAATACTTAAAGTGTAATAAACAACAAATGCACGTACCACATTCTCTACACTCTTCTTGTGCCAAAGCTGCATACACATCATGCAATACATCCCACAATCATCTCAGTTCAACGACATATTTGTTTATACACCAAATTATTGGTTTGCCTATGCAAATGGTTGTACAAATATAACGCAAACGACTTCATTTTAACAACTATATACCCATTGTCTTGATGTTTGACTTTAGCCACCATCACGCGCAGATCAGTTAATGGCCTAGATGGTGAGCCAAACACTTCAACGAACTTTTCATCCGCAAAAGACTCATTTAACCTTTTAATCTATATGCAAACACATATATAGATTTTTACATATTGTTTCTCATCAGTATCAAATGTCAAATAGTTTTAAGTTCACGCTTATTACCATCTTCTTAACAAAAGATACTTTTGCAGCATTGCCTCGTGTTATGGGTAAGCTGTCTAGTAGCTTCGCTTCACCACAAGAAAGATCCAGGATACACATGTACCAATGACTTCGATTGTCATTGATGGGGATAAATATATGCATCAATATTTCACACACGTCCTTCAATAAATGATACCCATCAGTACACCTTAGAAAATATTTAAAACGGTTTATAAAACATTAATGTCAGTTTGTACCGTTTTCCAGTCGTTAAATTTCACGTACGATTTGAAAATACGACACCAATACTTTGCAAGTTGCGCAGCATCCACTACCCCTTGTTGAAGTTGATCCTACAATACAATCATACTTATTAAACACTTTTCCAAAACCTCATATCTTTTTTCTTCATATACATTAAGTATGACCAATTATAAACTTACACTCAGTGCGCAAGGTACATATCCTCTCTTTTCTTGACATTGCGTCCTACAATCTTCAACAACTAGCGTCCACCCAAGAGCATCAATAACCTACATTTCACATAAAAACATATCTCAACTATCGTAACACATTTCATTATAAGTTACTTTATTGCAAACGAGAAAATGTATTGTCCACTAACCATATGTTGAGTGGATCGAATGATCGATATGAACCAAGAGGGGGGTGAATTGGATTTTTAAGGTTTAGGTGGTGGAAATTGCAAATTAAAAAGATTGACAAGGAATTTTAGAGTGGTTCAAGTTCCAAATGAACTCTACATCCACTACCTTAGCTTCACTAAGGATTTGCAACAATTCCACTAATTGCTCTTCCCCTTTTCTAGGCTAAGGAGGCAACCCTTACAATTTTCGGTTAAACTTTCTACCCAAAATTTAACCCAATCCTCACACAAAGATAACAAAGAGTTTGATGGCTAAGATAGTATCTCTCCATACAAATTGTAGCCCAATTACAAGCACTCAACCCAATTGAAAAGGATAAGAATGAAAATTACAATTGGGGTTTCTAGACAATATGGGATTTTAGCACAAATGCTTGGATTTGATGTATAGATATTTGCTTTTGGATCAATAGTTGTTGTTGGAGCTTTTAGAGGTCCCTTTTATACATTCTCATTGATTTCTAGTCGTTGTGGTTGTTGCATTCATCAATAGAGCCGTTGGGGGTGTTATCTCACCTCCATAAATGCAGTCTGCAACCACCCGTTTCGAAACGAGGGAACCTGTTTCGAAACGGACCAAAATAGAAAGAGCCGTTGGGGTGCATTTAAGAGCCCATTTCGAAATGGATTAAACTCGTTTCGAAACACTTTTTCCACTGTCAAGGGTCGTTTCGAAACAGCTTGAGCCCGTTTCGAAACACCCTAACGGTTTCTTAAAATTCAGTTTAAAACTTTGCAACGATCATATTTTTCAAATCAAAATGAAGAACCGTTTCGAAACACTTGAACGCGTTTTGATACGGGTTCTTATGTTCTAAAGCCGTTTCGGAACAGGGGTTGGTAGTGGTGAAATCGTTTCGAAATTCCTTAGGCCGTTTCGAAATGCCTTAGGCCGTTTCGAAACAGGTGCTTGAAAAACATTGTTTCGACTTTAAGAACACTTAGAAAATATTTGAAAATCTTAGTTTTTAACTTTGGCATATTCTTAAAATCATATGAGGATGTTTGAGGACTTAAAAAATCGTTTTGACATTTTCAATTTAGTCCTTAGGTTCTTTAGTTATATCAAAATTAAAATATCGGTTTCACAATCTCCCCCTTTTTGATATAACAAAGCCAAAGTTAGAATTTTTAAGAGTTTTGAAAATTTTGAACATATTCTAACTCCCCCTTAATTTAAGATAGGTTTTTAAAGTTTTAAAAATGTTTTAACTTTGAAATTCAAGTTTTAAAACTTAAAAACACTTTAAACGTTTAAAACGAATTTTTTGCTCTTAAATTTCTTCTCCCCCTTTTTGTTAGATCAAAAATTAATAAATAAGGCTCATAGAGAAGAGAAAGGATTAGTACCAATAAGCATTAAGTAATAAGCAACAATAATATCAATTCATAAAATTAAAATATCCAAAGCATAAATCAACATTAAGTTCAAAATATAATCCCAAATAAGATCAAAAGCATAGGTTCCTAAAACATAATGAAACATAAAGATGCAAACTTAAACCTAAAATGCATAGATATGAATCCTAGGCCTCGTCACCACCATCATCATCATCCGAAGTCTCATCATCGCTCTTGACTTGAGAACGGCGAAACTTCGTCCATTGGCCATAGAGGGTAGAGAAGGACAAATCCAAGTTTGAGTGGGAAATCTCAAGGGATAGGAGGCGATCCTCTACATTTTGCAAGCGAGTGTTGATGGCACCAAAACCCGAAGCTATGTTAGTATCCATAGCATTGAACCGCTCGGTAATGAGAGCCGTAAGAGCTTCATTGTTTCCAACTTGAGCTTGCGGTTGATGTTCAATGAGAGGAGGAGGAGGAGGTGCAGCTATATCAACACGTTCCCAAACATTGTTCACATAGTGAAACCCGGACTTGCGAAGAGAGGACTCACCAATTTTGGACTAGCGAGGTTCCGGAGAGTCGTAGGTGCAATCGAGACCAATCGTGTTGAAGATGTAACTTAAGATCGTGCCATAAGTAAAAGACTTCAAAGCATCGGATTCAATAAGCTTAACATTATTAACCATGTCGACAAATATGATCTTAGCAACATTAGGGCGCTCACCACGACGGAAACATTCAAGCCAAAAGTAATCAACTTGACGGATATGAGAATATTTACCTCTGGAGGGGCGAAGGATCCATGATACCATCAAGTGAAGAAAACGATCGTGCGCATCCAAGGTAAGCACTTGACCGGTGTTAGTACCAAAGTGATGTTCATTCTCAATTCCTTCATTCTTAAGGGAAAAAGTGGACTCCAAGAGAGCAACATTAACAATAAACTTTTTCCCTAATATAAAAGATTCAATCCCAACAACCTCGGTATTTGTTTCATCATTAATAAGACGAGCATTGGAGTAAAAGATGAGTACCATGTGTTTGTAGCGAATGTCCGGGATGCTCAACAAAGGAAGAAGATCCCATTCACTCAAACGCTCGAGGTAACGGAAAAGGAATCGCTCAGAGTTAAGGAAATTGAGATCAATGACACGCTCACGACGAACTTCGAAATCCTGGACATATTTGAAATGAGCTCGCATCACTGGAGTTCGAAGGGATTTCTAAAAGAGCTGAGCGAGATTCGGACGCATGCTCGAGTCACCGGATTGAACGGACTTACGTTTTTTGCTAGCATTCTCCGACATCCTAAAAACATTAAGCAAGCAAGTTTTAAAAATTAAGTGTATGCATAGATTTCTAAATTCAATCCAATAATAAATCTCACTTAGGTTTTAAAAAAATTTTAAAACAAAGAAAAATTTTAAAAAAACAGTAAAAGAAAATACGACTGAAATTTTTTTTATATTCGAATCAAAAAATTTAAGATTTTGAAAGTTTTTTACAAGATATGGAAAAACCAAGCATAAAAACATATAAACTATACAAAAATAAAATTTTCTAACCTAAGATTCGAACATAGATTGAAGGAAAAAGAAAAAGAGGAAAAATATCTTAGTTTGGGATTTTGGATGAATGGATGAAAATCCTTGCACAATGTTGATGAAACTTGCTTAGACTAGAGTTTTAGAGAAAAACCCCTCAAGATTTGGTGAAAAACAAAGAGGTTTAGAGGGGTTTTATAAGGAAAAAGTTGGGTTAGGGTTTTTAGGGTTTTGAAGAATTTTAATTTAAAGTGAACTTTAACATTAAAAGCCATACTTAAAGCTGTCTGTGAAACCGTTTCGGAACGGTCTTGACCGTTTCGAAACGCGAGCACGAGGGTTTGACCGTTTTTAGAATTTCAGCTAACCGTTTCGATACTGTGTTGACCGTATTGAAGCCCCGTTGAATCGTATCGAAACTCGTTTCGATACACCCCTTGGAAGTAGCAAAAACGTTTCGAAACCCTTTTGAGGCATTTCGAAACGCTCTTCTCTCAGACCTGATTTTAAGGCATCCGTATCGAAACAGGTTGACCCGTTTCGATACACATGGGCCTGGAAGTGCAGATGAGGCTCTAAAAGTGCAGAAAATTGAGTTTTTCTAAGGCCTAACTTGCATGAATGAAATGAATGAGCAGGCAAAACATATGCAAACATAAACATACTCCCCCTAGCTATAAGCATGGATGAAATTAGGAGTCAAAACACATAAACATGGCATTTCACAAGATCAAGCAATTTTAAGCACAAAAGAGGTCCTAAAAGGTCAAGATAGGCTAGCTAGACCTAACTCTCTCCTAAAGGACCAAAAACGCTCTTTGTCTAAAGGTTTTGTAAATATGTCCGCTAATTGATTTAAGGTGTCTACATACTCTATAACCACATCTTCTTTAAGGACATGATCTCTAATGAAATGATGCCTTATTTCTATGTGTTTGGTTCTAGAGTGTTGAATGGGATTTTTTGTTAGACATATAGCACTAGTGTTGTCACACTTTAGGGGTATGGTTTCAACTTTAATTCCATAATCTAAGAGTTGTTGCTTCATCCAAAGGACTTGAGCACAACAACTCCCTAAGGATATGTACTCGGCTTTGGTGGTAGATAAGGCTACACTATTTTGTTTCTTAGAGAACCAAGATATGAGCATACTACCTAGGAATTGACAAGTTCCCGAAGTACTTTTCCTATCGATTTTGCAACCCCATAATTCGCATCCGAATAAGCATGAAGGTTGAAGGTAGAGTCTCTAGGGTACCAAAGACCTAAACAAGGAGTATCTCTAAGGTACCTAAAGATTCTCTTAACGGTTATAAGGTGAGACTCTCTAGGACTAGCTTGAAACCTAGCACACAAGCAAACACTAAACAAGATATCTGGTCTACTTGCGGTAAGGTAAAACAATGATCCAATCATAAAGCGGTAAAGCTTAGAGTCAACACACTTACCTCCTTCATCTTTGTCAAGCTTTGTAGATGAGCTCATAGGTGTGGCTTGAGGCTTTGCATTCTCCAAGCCAAACTTCTTGAGCATATCCTTTATGTACTTTGCTTGATTGATGAAGGTGCCATCCTTCTTTTGCTTGATTTGGAGTCCCAAAAAGAATGAGAGCTCCCCCATCATGCTCATCTCGAATTCACCTTGCATTAACTTAGCAAACTCTTGACAATGACATTCGTTAGTAGAACCAAAAATAATATCATCAACATAAATTTGAACTAGTAAGATGTCATTTTTATACATTTTTATAAAAAGTGTAGTGTCCATCTTACCTTTTTCAAAACCTTTTTCAATTAAAAAGTTTGAAAGTCTTTCATACCAAGCTCTAGGAGCTTGTTTTAAACCATAAAGAGCTTTGGTGAGTTTGAAAACATGATTTGGAAATTTTGAGTCTTCAAAACTCGATGGTTGTTCCACATACACTTCTTCATTTATAAAACCATTTAAAAACGCGCTTTTAACATCCATTTGAAAAGCTTGAAATTATGATAACATGCATATGCAAGCAACATCCTAATGGCTTCCATTCTAGCTACGGGTGCATAGGTTTCATCAAAATCTATTCCCTCTTCTTGAGTGTAACCTTGTGCTACTAGTCTAGCTTTATTTCTTACAATTTTACCACTCTCATCTAGCTTGTTCCTAAAGACCCATTTAGTTCCTATGGTAGATTGATTACTAGGCCTATCAACTAATGTCTAAACGTTACTTCTCTCAAATTGATTTAACTCTTCTTGCATAGCCATAATCCAAAAATCATCTTTCAATGCTTCTTTAATATTATTAGGCTCTATGCATGAGATAAATACAACATGATTCATTAATCTAAGAGAAGATCGAGTGGTTACCCCTTTGGATGGATCACCCAAGATTTCACCATCTTTGACATAGTTGAACTCCCTTGGGTAGCTCACTTCCTTTTCCTCAAGAGCCAAGTCCTTCAAGGCTTCAAGAGGTGGATCTTGTGTGTCCTCTTCTTTTGTTGGAATCTCATCCTCATTTGAAGTTTGTTCTCCATCAAAGGCATTTATGATTCCTACATCATCATCATCACAAGAATCCTTCCTTGGAAGGAGGTTATCATCGAATACAACATGAATAGATTCTTCTACTACTAAAGTTCTTTTGTTAAATACTCGATAGGCTTTAGAGGTTAAAGAGTAACCTATGAAAATAGCTTCATCACTTTTTGCATCAAATTTACCTAAGGTGTCTTTTCCATTATTTAAAACAAAACACTTGCAACCAAAAGGGTGAAAATAGCTAATGTTAGGCTTTTTAGATTTTAAAATCTCATAAGGTGTTTTCTTTAAAATTGGCCTAATCATTACTCGATTTATAATATAGCAAGTGGTGTTTGTGGCTTCCGCCCAAAAATATTTAGGTAAATTATTTTCACAAAGCATAGTTCTAGCCATTTCTTGCAAAGTTATATTTTTTCTCTCAACTACCCCATTTTGTTGAGGAGTTCGAGGAGCCGAAAATTGTGGCTAATACCATTTTCATTTAAAAAATCTTCAAACCCTAAATTTTGAAACTCGGTTCCATGATCACTTCTAATATGTGAAATTTTAAGTTCAAGATCATTTTGGGTTAGTTTTGAAAATGTGATGAATTTTTCCAAAGCTTCATCTTTAGTACTTAAAAATAGAACCCAAGTAAATCTAGAAAAATCATCAACAAGTACAAAAGCATAAGACTTACCACCCAAGCTCATAGTCCTAATTGGCCCAAATAAATCTATATGGATAAGTTGTAAACATCTACTAGTAGAAACATCATTAATGAATTTAAAGGAAGACTTATGTTGTTTACCCTTAGAGCATGCATCACAAATTTTATCATTTGAAAATTTTATCTTGGGTAAATCTCTAACTAGATTAAGGGAAACTAGTTTTTCTAAAACACTTATGCTAGCATGTCCTAGTTTCCTATGCCACAACCATGCATCATTTTCATTTTGTGCTACTAAGCATGCATGAGATGTATGAATGTCATCTAGATGCACCATGTATATGTTCCCTATGCGATGACCTATGAGCATAATATTATTAGATTTAATGTCTACAATTTTGCATCCATTTTTATCAAATAAAACATTAAATCATTTATCACACAATTGACTTATGCTCAATAAGTTGTGTTTGAGACCATCGACATACAAGACATTTTCAATGAGAATAGTAGAGTGATTACCTATGGAGCCAATACCTTTAATGTGGCCTTTGGAGTTGTCACCAAATGTCACCACTCCTCCACTTTTTGGCTTTAGATCCATGAATCTACTCTTGTCTCCGGTCATATGCCTTGAACATCCACTATCAAGGTACCATGAGTTTTGACTTTGTGCTTTGGCCTTGTAGCAATGCTCCCCTACAAACAAAGATATTAAGCTTTTGTTTTTGGTACCCAAATCATTTTGGGTCCATGAGTGTTAGCTCCCAAAACCTTGGTTCTCTTAGGAATCCAAGATGACATAGCAATAATGTTATTAGATTTTACAAGTTCCTTAGGAACCCATACACTTCTAATTCTTTTAGCTCTACTATGTCTAGAAAAGCTACCTTGTTTGTAGTAGTTAGTCTTTTTCTTAGGTTGGTTTGTTCTTGAAGATTCACCTATTTCATGCTTGACACTACCAACATTTTTAAAAGACTTTTTGAGCTCATTTAGCTCATCCAACACCTTTTGGTGTTCACTATTACATTGAGACAAAAGATTATTAAGGTCAACATTTTCATCTTGAAAAAAATTTAGTTCATCTTTCAACCCTAATATATTTTTCTCAAATTTTGAATTAGCTAGAGAGAGTGAGTCATTTTTCTCATTTAGTTCCAAAATAATTTTCTTATTCCTAATGATCGACTCTTTATATTTCTCAACTAATTCATCATAGACCTCTTGTAACTCATCATATGCATCATTCAATTCATCATATGTGAAATCTAAAGTTGATGAGTTAGAGGTTACCATAGAGGAATCTTCCTCAAGTGCCATGAGGCAAAGATTGGCCACTTTTTGTTCGTCATCCTCCGATGACTCCTCATCACTCCAAGTAGCAAGCTTGGCTTTGAGCTTCTTCTTCTTCTCAAAGCCCTTCTTCTTTAGTTGAGGGCACTCCGAACGTATGTGGCCGGGTTGTTTGCACTCAAAGAAAATGATTTGATCCATTCCTTCTTCTTTGTTCTTGCTTTTGAAGTCCATTTTTCTTTGGATTTTTCTTCCCCGGTTGGACCTCATAAAGCGTGAGAATCATTTGGCTATCATAGCCAATTCTTCTAGCTCATCCTCCTCACTAGAAGAGCTCTCCTCATGTAATGAAGCTTTGAGAGCTATTCCCATCTTCTTCTTCTTCTTTTCAACCTCTAGCTTTTCTACCCTTTTCTCTTCTTTCTTCTTCTCTTCTTCCCTTCCTTGTTTCATAATCTCATGAGTAAGGAGAGAACCCACAAGCTCATCAAGCTTTAAAGTCTTCAAATTTTTAGCTTCAATGATGGCGGTTCTCTTCCCATCCCAAGATTCGGGAAGTGAATAGAGTAGCTTCCGGACAAGCTTGTCTTCCGGTATGATCTCTCCAAAACCTTTGAGCTCATTGACTATAGTGGAGAACCGATCAAACATCTTGGACACCGTCTCATCGGGCTCCATCTTGAAATTCTCACAACCAAGATTGAGAATTCCAATCTTAGTTTCTTTGACATCGTTAGTTCCCTCATAGGTAGTCTCAAGAGTGTCCCACACTTCTTTGGCACTCTCAATGGATGACACTTTAGAATAGATGTCCGGACCGAATGAACAAAAGAGCATGTGGAGAGCTTTGTCATTTACTTGAATCTTTTTCCTTTCTTCTTCACTCATCTCCACCTTTTTCTTCAAGACCATCTTGCCTTCACTATCTTGCTTCAATGGAATGTAAGGACCATCCTCAATGACATCCCAAACTAAGTAGTCATTGGACTTGATGAAGAGACGCATTCTATTCTTCCAAAAAGAATAATTATCACCATTGAAGAAGGGAGGCTTTGTAGTGGATTGAGACTCATACATGCCCGAACCGAAGGTTGAAGCCATCTCTTGATATTTGATGATCACACTCTTCCTAGGAACTCCTCTTGTGGTTGTTAATCCTCAAAGAGGTAGGCTCTGATACCAATTGTTGAGTGGATCGAATGATCGATATGAACCAAGAGTGGGGTGAATTGGATTTTTAAGGTTTAGGTGGTGGAAATTGCAAATTAAAAAGATTGACAGGGAATTTTCGAGTGGTTCAAGTTCCAAATGAACTCTACATCCACTACCTTAGCTTCACTAAGGATTTGCAACAATTCCACTAATTGTTCTTCCCCTTTTCTAGGCTAAGAAGGCAACCCTTACAATTTTCGGTTAAATTTTCTACCCAATCCTCACACAAAGATAACAAAGAGTTTGATGGCTAAGATATTATCTCTCAATACAAATTGTAGCCCAATTACAAGCACTCAACCCAAATGAAAAGGATAAGAATGAAAATTACAATTGGGGTTTCTAGACAATATGAGATTTTAGCACAAATGCTTGGATTTGATGTATAGATATTTGCTTTTGGATCAATAGTTGTTGCTGGAGCTTTTAGAGGTCCCTTTTATACCTTCTCATTAATTTCTAGCTGTTGTGGTTGTTGCATTCATCAATAGAGTCGTTGGGGGTGTTATCTCACCTCCATAAATGCAGTCTACAACCACCCGTTTCGGAACGCGGGAACCTGTTTCGAAACGGACCAAAATAGAAAGAGCTGTTGGGGTGCATTTAAGAGCCTGTTTCGAAACGGATTAAACTCGTTTCGAAACACTTTTGCCACTGTCAAGGGTCATTTCGAAACAGCTTGAGCCCGTTTCGAAACACCCTAACGATTTCTGAAAATTCAGTTAAAAACTTTGCAACAGTCATATTTTTCAAATCAAAATGAAGAACCGTTTCAAAACACTTGAACTCGTTTCGATACGGGTTCTTATGTTCTAAAGCCGTTTCGATACCCGTTTCGGAACAAGGGTTGGCAGTGGTGAAATCGTTTCGAAACGCCTTAGGCCGTTTCGAAACAGATGCTTGAAAAACATTGTTTCGGCTTTAAGAACACTTAGAAAATATTTGAAAATCTTAGTTTTTAACTTTGGCATATTCTTAAAATCATATTGGGATGTTTGAGGACTTAAAAATTCGTTTTGACATTTTCAATTTAGTCCTTAGGTTCTTTAGTTATATCAAAATTAAAATATCAGTTTCACACCATAGAACCAACCCAACTGTCTGGTCGTAATGTATCTGCATCACTTACACTCATGTATGTATGCCCAAAATCTACAACGACTTCCCTGCACCCATAAATAAGAGCTCATGCTATGTTTTAATTGAAAGATTTTTATACCATCATTACAGATTGCTTACCACTCGGGCAATGGTGTATTTCATATATAGTCGTAGGTGCCTTTCGCTCTCACGCCTACTCCATCGGGTATATCAACGTAAGCCAGTACCTGCAACACTAAAACATTTTTGTTTAATATTGAAAAACATGAAGCTTACCTCAACACCGTTCTTCCTTCGTCGCTATTGAGAGTATCAAACCCAATTTTTTTTGTCCAAGTCGCCCATTTGCTTCCAATCCAATCGGCGCAATAACCCTTTTATTACAATATCGAAACCCTATTTTCCCCGCTGAAAATGGGGAATTTCAATTGCTTTTTGCCTTATATTTTTCTACATAAAAGGTACCGGTTCACCGAGTAACTTTTTTTAAATCCAACGCCCACAAATTGATAGGCTTCATGCAATGGACCAAATTAAATGGCCGGTATTTAGCCTTTTTTTAAGCCGTTTGTCTTTAGAATTTCTCAGTACTTACTAATAGTGCCAAGTGACATATTATCCTCGTATTATGTCTTCTTAGTGAAGAAATTAATAACTACAAAGTGATTACGAAATTATAAGTTTGAACCAAGTAAAATTTGGTGTCTAATTTTTTTTAAAAAAATTCTTTAATACACAAGTTTTTTTAGATTTAGGCTTTAGAGTTTATGTTTTGGGAACCTAAAAAGTGGTCCCGAAAAACAAATGATTTTCCATCTTACAAAATTTAGGTTCAATCGCAATATCTGCAATGTATGCGTACATTATCAAAGGGTTAAAAATATCCATGAACAGAAACTACATTGTATTCATCTTTAGACTATTAAAAAGAGTTTATGTTTTAAGTAAACTATAACGAATGTCACTCAGTTATGAGCAATGTTACATTTGGGTCAAGCAAGTTGTTAAATTTTGTCGTTTAGTGGGTATAATGACAATTTTAGTACTTGAAGCTTTTATATTCTATAAATTTAGTCCAAATTCAAAATAATTCAATAAATTTAACCCTTCACTTTTTAAAAATATATAATTTATTCATTTTTATGATAAAAACATATTTCTTAAGTTCTCTGCAATTCTATCTATTTTCATTAAAAAGTATAATTTTTGCAATAATTTTTGTAGCAGTAATTTCTTATTATAAAATGGACTTGCAAAGAATTAAAGAAATCTGTTTTAAAATATAAATTTAGTACTTTTTGTGGTATAATTAATTAAAACCTGAAATTTTTGCAGAAGATTACGTGGTAGCAATAAATTTTGTAGAGAACTCGATGATTTTTGTAGCATTAATTTTTTTTAAATACGAAGGATGACCCAAATATAACCTTACTTATAATTGAGTGACCTAATATAACTTTTAATAATTGAATGACTCAAATGTAATCTTACCCATAATTGAGTGACATTTGTTGTAATTTACCTTTGTGTTTATGGTATAAAAGGTAGGGGTGTTCATTCCCGGGTACCCAAAAAACCGGGTACCTGGTTCTCCCGGGTACTATATATATCGACCTGTGTCTCGTCCCGTTTTAGCTGGGTACCCGCTATTCGGGTACTCCTAAAGGCTAGATACCCAAAAAATCAGGTAACGGGTACTCGGTTCACATTTTTATTTATTTATTTATTAAATAAAAAAAACCACATAGTAAACACATAAAATTTAAATGTTCATAATACATGATCTAAACACAAAAATTAGTGATTTAAAGTTAGTTTTAAGATGATATATATTAAAGTTTATCATCAAAAATACTTTAAAAATATTAATCTCGTTTTTTTTTCTTTAAAAATAATTTAGAGATTTAAATTTAATTTTAGGTAAAAATATTAAGGAACTTAAAATAAAAATATAATTTAAAACTAAAAAGTAAATATATTAAAAGTATCGGGTCAAGTTGAGTATCCAATTACCAAAAAAAGTCAGCCCAGACCTGAGCTAATTACCCCAAAAAATCCTGAGTTAGACAATTTATTTTAAAGAATTACCGACTTTTTAAGATTCGGGCTATTTAAAATTAACAGAATAGAGTTTAGAGTTTAGAATTATAAGTTTAGATTTAATAATTTAAAATATTTATTTTGACATAACATAATTTAGAATTTAAATTTGAAAATAAGATGTGCAAAATATTATAGTTTGATGGTACAAACTACAAAGGCTCTCTTTTTCTCTTCTCCCTGTTTTACGCTGAAACAGTGAAACTTTTGCTGAAATCTCACATTTGTCATTGCTGTTCATCTTCTTTCTCTTTCTGTCCCCAGATCCAATAGTTTTTACTACTCGACTTGTGCTTCACTGTCCGTCTCTTCCTCTTCTTCTGCTTACTCTTTTCTCATTCCTCCTTCAATGGTTTCTTCAGCTCATGTTGATGACGACATCAATTCTAATCCTCTCTTGCAAGATTTCGACTTTCCACCTTTTGATATTGTTGAAGCCAAGCATGTTAGGCCTGGAATTCGTGCCTTGTTGAAGAAACTCGTATGCCCTTTTAATCTTTTGGGTTGTTTTCGATTTGGGGTTTTCTGTTTTCCTAGTGTTCACTATCTGTTTCCCTTTTTCAGCATCGTTAATTGGCCTTGTTTGAGATTTCAATTTTTTTTATTGCCATGACCTTTTCTATGTGGGGTTTCAATATTCTTCCTAATTTAAATCTATTGTTGAAATTTGAAACTTTGTGATGTTCTGGTATCTTGGTTTTCTGAATTCTCTGTATCTGACGATGCTATATTTGTGCTGGTTGAACAGGAAAGTGATTTGGATGAGTTGGAGAAGACAGTGGAGCCTTCGTGGCCGAAGCTGGTGGAGCCTTTGGAAAAAATTGTTGATCGGTTGACTGTTGTGTGGGGAATGGTTAATCATCTTAAGGCTGTTAAAGATACAGCTGAGCTCCGTGCTGCCATTGAAGAAGTCCAGGTACATTATGTTGTCATCAATATGTTCACTTTTCACGGACAGATCAAATATATGTGTGTGCGCGGGCATGTGTGTAAATCTTGTGGTGCAATCTTCAAAATATTTAGTATCAATCTTTTAGAAATCCATCATCTATCATGTTCTACTCTTAGATTAAGTCATTAATTCTATGTTTATGATTTTTCGGCATAAATAGTATTGGATCACGTGATATACTATGTACTTAATTTGTCTTCTGTCGGTTAATTGATGAGAATATGGCATTCTTATTTACTTTGAAGCAATTTACCCTGCAATCTCTTCAAATTCATCCTATTATTTATGTATCTTAGTTAAATATGCTATACTTCTCTGCTCTGCAGTCTTGTTTCCACCAACTTTTTGGTCCTCAGTATGCTTAGTTTTTCCTTGCAGCCTGAAAAAGTAAAGTTTCAACTAAGATTGGGACAAAGTAAACCCATCTACAATGCATTCAAGGCTATTCAAGAATCTCCTGATTGGAAATCACTGAGTGAATCTCGCAAACGTATTGTGGAAAGTAAGTAGCTTTATTTATATATCTACATGTCAAATATATTCAGAGTTCTTCCTATTTCATTTTGGTGTAATTGAGTGCTAGAACTATTACCATGATTTGGTTATTTGATATTGGCTGATACTGACTGCAGCTTCTGAGTAATATGCTTGCTAGAATAGACATGAAGTTGAAAATTCCACATAAAGGAAAAAACGGAAAAAGCTTAAAATTTATTTGTGTGATGCTGCATTTACTTAGTGAGATATTTTGTAATGTGCTCCTCGTTCCTTTTTGTTTCTTAGAGTATTTTATCTGATAACTCCTTTCATTTCTTTGTATGTGTGCAGCCCAGATAAAGGAAGCTGTTCTTAATGGTGTTTCACTTGAAGACGATAAAAGAGAACAGTTTAACAAAATTGAACAGGTTCGATACAGTTAGTTCTGAAGTTAAAGTAACAGATATTTATTTGTTGTGATAGTACTTGACTGTTTTATCTTTTTGAAGCAATTTTTTTGTGCCAAGTAATGAGGAGAAAGTATTAACAATAGTTTCTTTTGAAGTTTTTGGTGTCTGGTTTCTGAGCATTCTTTTCCCATCTAGAAGCAAATTTTCCTGTAAATTTTAGCAAGTATGGAATTCTGAAAGAAACATATAAATGTTTATGATCAATCATTTCATGTTCATTCTCTTTTGGCTGCTCCATTCTATTTACTATGAGCTGATTTGCAGGAACTGGAGAGGTTGTCTCACAAATTTAGCGAGAATGTTTTGGATGCCACAAAGAAGTTTGAAAAGCTAATAACGGATAAGAAAGAAATCGAGGGTTTGCCTTCAACTTCTCTTGGGTTAGCTGCACAAACAGCAGTGTCTAAGGTATTCTTTTCCAAAATTCTCCATATTTTTCCATTCTTAATGATTTCTCATTGTCAAGTCTAATGTAGTTCCTATTTTCCTCCTATGTAAATATCATCTTGTTATTGGTGCTCATCCAGGGGTATGAAAATGCAACTGCTGAGAACGGGCCATGGGTGATTACGTTGGATGCTCCAAGCTTTATTTCTGTTATGCAACATGCATGCAACCGTGCTTTGCGTGAGGAAGTCTACCGTGCTCATATGACTCGGGCATCAAGTGGTGATTTGGATAATACATCTATCATCAATCAAATATTGAAGCTTAGGTTGGAAAAAGCTAAGCTTCTCAACTACAATAACTATGCTGAGGTATGACTCCTTTGTATCTACAAGAATGCATTCTGTTCATAGGCTGACTATGTTTGTTTAGGTAAGCATGGCAACCAAAATGGCTACAGTTGATAAAGCTGAGGAATTATTAGAAAAGCTTCGAAGTGCTTCCTGGAATGCTGCTGTCCAAGGTATTATGCTGGAAACAGTTTCTTACAGGGTAGAAAAACATGCTAGCTTTTTAATCTTTGGTTTATCTCTCCTCAGAATTTGATTGTTTGATTATGACTGTATAATGTATACTTTTTACTCTTGATATTTAAAAGTTCAATTCTAACTTGCAAACACTATGTCCAGTTTCTCCTTGATATTTCCAGCCCAATATTATCATTCTACTGCAAGCTTTTACATCGGTAGAGATTTTAAGCATATCATCCGTTTTTTTCCTTGTAGATGTTGAAGACCTAAAAAGTTTCTCCAAAAGCCAAGGTGCATTAGAAGCTGATAGTTTGAGCCATTGGGACATCAACTTCTGGAGCGAGAGGCTTCGTGAGTCAAAATACAACATCAATGAGGTTGATACTTCTCTGTTTTGCTAATTAAATCGTATTCAGGGACCTCAGTTTTATGTGAAGAAAACTTATGCCTTCCCAATGAAAACTTGTACAGGAAGAACTCCGGCCATATTTCTCACTTTCAAAGGTTATGGATGGCCTTTTCAAACTTGCTAAGACCCTTTTCGGGATTGATATTGAGCCAGCTGATGGCTTAGCTCCTGTAAATATTTTTTTTCTTCATCTAAACTTTTCTCACTGCCTATTACACGGAATATTAATTTTACATCTCTCTAACTCTTGTTTTCTTTCAAAAGGTTTGGAACAAAGATGTTAGGTTCTACTGTGTCAAAGAGTCTTCAGGTAGTCCAATTGCTTATTTTTATTTTGATCCATACTCCCGTCCATCAGAGAAAAGGGAAGGTGCATGGATGGATGAGGTTGTTTCCCGAAGTCATGTAATGTCACGGAATGGGACCACAGCTAGGTTGCCTATTGCCCACATGGTGTGCAATCAAACACCACCATTTGGGGACAAGCCAAGCCTCATGACATTCCGTGAAGTAAGTTGAAGAAGCTGGTTTTATGTACTATGTTAACGCTTGTAAATTCTTGTGTTCTGAATGATTGGAACTGGAAGCTAAGTTGCTAACAGGGAGAAACCAGGTCCAGAAGCTTAGTGTTCTCCTGTCTACAGCCCTGCCCAATTCATTTCCACACCCTAGTCGTGCTTCTGATCTTATCACCAAAAAAACAACATTTGAGCCACCCATATGCTGTTCTTGATTATTAATATTATTGGCTAAAGCCTTTGTACCAATTTTTTTTGGCTAAATCATTCTCATGTAAAAATGTTCTTTCTTACATTTAAGCTAAAAGTTCCAAGGTGATACTCCTTGATCTATTGTGATCATAGCTCCTTCTCTAGTTTCGAATGTTAGCATAAATCTTTTGCGGAGGGCATGATGCATGAATTTTTCTTGTACAAAACCTATTAGATTAAAAAACCTGGATCTGGTATATTTTTTTGAACAAATATACAAAAGAGGAACATGCTTGTGTATTAGATTGCATGGTTCTAAGAGAGCCTAATTTCCAATAATACTATTGCTAAACGCAGTTCAGATGCTGGCTGAACAGATGTAAGCTGATTTCAAATCTTGCTTCTAGAGGTTCTGGCTTTATTCTGACAGTGCTTGCGTGGATATGGTTTTATGTTTTACTGATTATTATTGCAATAGTGGCTGATGCAAAGAACACGTGACTTGTCTAGATATGCTAAGTGGCTGCTGCAGTTTGGTCAGTTCACTGATTATTATTGCAATAGTGGCTGATGCAAAGAACACGTGACTTGTCTAGATATGCTAAGTGGCTGCTGCAGTTTGGCCCATGTGAACTGACGGCGTTTCCTTTTCTTCAGGTTGAGACTGTCTTCCATGAATTTGGCCATGCACTTCAGCATATGCTGACAAAGCAAGATGAGGGTCTAGTTGCTGGCATTCGGGGAATTGAATGGGATGCTGTTGAGTTGCCCTCTCAGTTCATGGAAAATTGGTGTTACCACAGGTTAACATCTCCAACTCCAACCATCAAAATCTACATCTTTTGGATTGCGTCAGATGCATATCCTTTTTGTTGGCTTGCTAAAATAAATAAAACTTAATATGCTACATGCTTGTGGAAATTATTCACTAAAGGCCTGAGCTTAGGAAACATCTTCTATAATAGCTATATGTTGTTTGGTCTCTTGTTTTGTAGTTTTTGCCTTTTTATGCAACATTTTTTACTATTGTGCTTCTCGTTAATCCTATTGCAGTCGATTGTAATGTTTATAATCCAACAACAGGTTAGGAAAAGACATGTCTATTTTACCCTTATGAGTCATGATTGCTTGAACTTGTTTGATCTTTTTTTTATGGCCTAAAGAATTATGGACAAGACAAACATCTAAATTTTCACATTCTCGGATTAACTTTTCTGAATATATTTCCCCTAGCCAAAAATTTGGATGTTGCCGCTATTTTCATGCGCAATTCATTTTTCAAATCAATTGTAACTTTCATTTCGTAGATTTTTATTTTATTGTCCTTTTATGCTTAAGGGATACATTGATGAGCATTGCAAAGCATTATGAAACAGGGGAGAGTCTCCCTGAAGAGGTATATTTGAAGCTCCTTGCTGCAAGGACTTTCCGTGCTGGTTCTCTAAGTCTTCGTCAGGTTAGTTGAACTTGTTCGGTCCTTGTGTCACTTTCCGTGCTGCAAGGACTTTATATGTTTGGATGGTACTCTGTGAGGGTTTCTCCACATTCCCCTCCTCTGTCTTTATTACTCACATTCTTACCTATCTCCCTCACCACCTCCATGTTGAACTGATTTTGCACATGCTTCCTTTTAATATCAACCATTACAGCTACAGGTCTAACACGTAGTTGAGGTTAGAAAGATTAAAAGGTTACAATTTTTAATGGGTATTTATTTCTTTAAGCAATGAAGAAGGTATTTGTGTCTATGAAATCCATGTAATGTATGATATAAGATGTTTTCAATTGACATAATGATTATATTGTTCTCATCATTTATTTTTAAGATGTATTACTTCATGAAATGTCTCTTGGAAACTCCGAGTCTGTATGATTTAGTTTTTTTGTTACAGTATATTGTTATTTTTGGTGAAGTGGATTGATGTTTGCTGTAGTATCTGATTGCTTGACAGGTTCTAAGTTCTAACTGTTTTCTATTTCCAGCTTCGATTTGCTAGCGTGGATTTGGAACTACATACAAAATACATCCCAGATGGATCAGAATCTATTTTTGATGTTGATCAGAGAGTTTCCAGAAAAACACAAGTGATCCCTCCATTGCCAGAAGATAGGTTTCTATGTGGTTTCAACCATATATTTGCAGGTTTACTCCTGCTTCTACCAGCTTTTCTCTCCCCTTTTCCTATGTAATGCAAACTTCACCTTGGGCATTTTTTTTATACGAAATTTTATGAATATTAGGTGGATATGCTGCTGGATACTACAGTTACAAGGTATATTTCATCTTTTATATAAACCCTTAGAAAACTACGATGAAAACGTGTTCGAAATGTTGCATCAGCAATTTGTGTAAGACTATAAAATAACAACTTATGATCCTTCCCCCGCTTTCCTTTTCTTTTCTGTAGCCAACTTTTGCAGCCTAGTTTGTATTAAGTATTTGTCTGCTGAAGACCCGTAGGATTGATTTGTTTCGTTGTTTTCCCTTTTATTTCCTTTCTCCCTTAATTTGATCTGAAATCTGAAATGCTATTTTTGTAGTGGGCGGAAGTATTGTCTGCAGATGCTTTCTCGGCATTTGAGGATGCTGGACTAGATGACATCAAGGTATGGTGGCTGAAAAGGCTGTTCAGGATTTGTTTGTTCTCGTTTATATATATTTTCTCATACTATGTGTACGTCAAATAGAGTAAAATCATCTTGCGGATTTCAACCCCTCCGCCTTCTATGTAAATCTGAGTAGCTTTTATGTCAGTGCCAACAGTTGGAGAGCCATGGTATCCAACAAATTGTTCTCATCAGTCATCACACTACAAATGCACAATTGAATACATATCCTCATCTAGTTTGCTGATTCCTGATTGTGTAGCATAGAGTGCTTCTTCTTTGTGTTTCCCTTCAAAAGCTCTGCATCATACTCGGAGCTTTCAAGAACAAAACATGTCGTCCTGTCATTATGAGTATTTATTTTTAACTAAGAATAAAAACCATGAACCATCATGTTTAATTGTATTCCACAGGCTGTTAAAGAGACAGGCCACAAGTTTCGAGAGACCATACTTGCTCTTGGAGGTGGAAAAGCACCATTAGAGGTTAGCTTATACAAATTGTACATTTACATTCCTAATCGTGAAATTTTTTTTATTTGATTTCCTGCCCCTCTCAGCAATTTTTTCAGTATGAGAAACATCACTTGATAGCCTAATGAGTGTTAAGTCGTTTGTTAGACACCGGAACTTGTGAATCTAGGGTGCTTCCATTGAATGTTGTTAACATGAAATGATGTTCACTCCAGGTCTTTGTTGGGTTTCGCGGACGTGAACCTTCACCAGAGGCATTGCTGAGGCACAATGGATTGTTACCAGTGACAGCCTGATCATCAGCTGGTTTTTCACATGCCATTCAAGGTTTACTGAATCGGCTTTTCTAGATCGAATGTTTCTCTGTTGTACACCACTTATTGCCCTCCAAAGTAAAAAAACAAAACGACAATCACTCCCCAAGTTATGTGAGTGATGTCTTTCGGTTTAATCTCGAATTAGCTTTGGATTTTTTTCGGGGAAATAAATTCAGACTCTGGTTGTTTATGCTTCTGGCTATTATAACTTAATGATCACCGTACTGCTTGCTTATGCTTCTGTCTGTTAGAATGGGTACTTGGATTGTCATTTTTCTTTACCCTAAAATATCTATGTTTTGATATCTGTATCCAACACATTAAAAAATGAACATTTAAGCATATTTGTGCCAGACATGCCTATTTCTGTCAATTCATTTTTGGCAGTTTTAAAAATTGCGAAAGTAATACCTTACATTTTTTTCTGGCTTTTATCGGTCAATAAAAATGAGTTATTTGTAGTAATTTGAACTGGAAAAATAAAATTGTTTTGGAATTTTACTTTAAATTTAATATATTTGGTAGCCCAATTATTTTGTTATTTTTAGCTCAAACTCAATTAACCATTCATTTTTAACCCACTGAACAAAAGAAAAATTCATAACAAGTAAAAAAAATAAATGAATGAAATTGATCATATTTTTATTAAAAAATAGAAACATTTAAATATAAAATAATACTAAATCCAAGATTCCATAAAATTCTAATGTTTTGCTTGATATGGAGGATGAAAACTTAGAATGATGAAAAATTTGTTAATCAAATAATTAAAATTTAAAGTAAAAAAAAATATTTATGAATTTTCACCGTTTGATTAACAATTTTTTTTTGTCATTCCTCATTTCCATCCTTGGTAACAAGAAAAACCTAAATATTCAAGTTAAGTAAATCAACAAGAAAACATGATTTTAAAATAAAAAATAAGAAATTTTATCCTATACCTTTTGTGATGTCTAATGCTAGATTGGGACGGACCGACCCGGATATCAAATATTATATTAGATCACTGAAATGACATGTACTTAATTTGAGCACAAAATACGCTTATAAAAAATTAGATAATATTCACTCGTGTTCCTTTTGTTTGGGTTTTGTTTTATTTTGATCACCTGAATTCGAAAAAGAATATTCTTGTCACTTAAGTTTTGAATCGTGTCTGTTTTGGTCCCTGGGCTGTTAATATCCGTTAATAAAAAATAATTTTTAATTTAACCTCCAAACTTTTAAAATTTTATTTTTTACCATCTTTCCAAACACCCTTTCACCTAAAACAACTAAATCCTCAAGCTTTTGAATCACTATCTGCCGAATTAATCTTCTTCCAGGTCCAAAAGCTTTTTAATCACCATTTTTGTTGAATGGATTAAAAGATCGATATAAACCAAGAGGGGGTGAATTAGATTTTTAGACTTTTTGGTAGTGGAATTGAAAAATAAAAGGATGGACAAAGGGAATTTAGAGTGGTTCAAGTTCCAATCGAACTCTACATCCACTACCTTAGCTTCACTAAGGATTTTCAACAATTTAACTAATTGCTCTTCCCCTTTTCTAGGCTAAGGAGGTAACCGTTACAATATCGGTCAAATTTTCTACCCAAAATTTGACCCAATCCTCACACAAGAATTACAAAGAAGTTGATGGCTAAACAAGTATCTCTCAATACACAAAGTAGCCCAATTACAAGCACTCAACCCAATTTGTAAGGATAAGAATGGAAAATACAATTTCACAATTGGGGTTTACAAGAAATAATGAGATTTAGGCTCAATTGCTTGAATTTGATGTTTGGATGTTTGCTTTGAGATCAATAGTTGTTGCTGAAGCTTTTAGAGGTCCCTTTTATACCTTCTCATTGAATTCTAGTCGTTGTGGTTGTTGCATTCATCAATAGAATCGTTGGGGATGTTATCTTCCCTCCATAAATGCAATCTGCAACCACCCGTTTCGAAATGCCCGATCTTGTTTCGAATTAGACCAAAAAAGACAGAGTCGTTGGGGTGCATTAAAGAAGTCGTACCGAAACGGGCACGAACGTTTCGATACGCTAAGAGCCCGTTTCGAAACTCGTTTCGAAACACTTTGCCACTGTCAAGGCCTGTATCGAAACGGCTTGGAAGCCTTATCGACAAGTATGAAATCAGTTAAAAACTTCAACGGTCATATTTTTGAAATCAGGTTTGAATGCCGTTTCGAAACGTTTGAGGTCGTTTCGATACTACCGTATCGAAACGGGTCAAACCGTTTCGATGTTCTTAAGCCGTTTCGAAACCCGTTTCGAAACAAAGGTTCACAGTTTCAAAACCGTTTCGATACACGTTCCGAAACACATGTTCACAGTTTCAAAAGTGTTTCGGAACGCCTAAGGCAGTTCCGAAACGGTGACTCGAAAATCATTGTTTTGGCTTCAAGAACACTTAGAAAAGTTTTGACAAATTGAGTTTTTAACTTAACCATTTTCCTTTAAACATATAGAGAGGTTTGAGGACTTAAAAATTCGTTTTCTCATTTTCAATTTAGTCCTTAAATTCTTTAGTTATATTAAAATCAATTTATCAGTTTCGCAATCTCCCCCTTTTTGATATAACAAAACCAAAGTTAGAATTTTTAAGAGTTTTGAAAAACTTGAATACATTTTAACTCCCCCTCAATTTAAGATGGGTTTTAAAGTTTTGAAAAGATTTAAATCCAAGTTTTAAAACTCAAAAACACTTAAAACAAATTTTGGCTCTTAGATTACTTCTCCCCTTTTTTGTTAGATCAAAAATAATAAACAAGGCTCAAAGAGAAGAAACAAGGTTAAAAGCAATAAGCAACATAATATAGATTCATAGAATTCAAATATCCAAAACATAAAACTTAAACAATAAGGTTCAAAGCTTAATCCCAAACAAAGTAATCAAAGCATATGTTTATAAAACATAAAGGAAATAAAGATGCAAACTTAGTCCTAATATGATAAGCTAACATGATATGACATGAAAATCCTAAGCCTCGTCGTCGTCACTATCACCATCCAAGGAATCATCATCGTTCCTAGCTTTAGAGCGATTAAAAGCCATCCATTGACCATAGAAGGTAGAGAATGACAAGTCCATATATTGATGTTGATTCTCAAGGGAGGTGAGACGATCCTCTACGGATTGCAAGCGAGTAGTTATAGCACCAAGACCTGACTCCATTGTGTTGCACCGCTCGATGAGAAAAGCCATAAGACCTTCATTGTTAGGACCCGGAGCTTGTGGTTGAGGTTCAACTTGAGGGGGAGGGGCATCCCTATTAACTCGTTCCCATTGGCCATCGTTGTTGTAATGGAATCCGGACTTGTGGAGAGAAACTTCACCAATCTTTTGCTTACGGGGTTCCGGAGAGTTATAAGTGCAATAAAGTTTGAGCACGCCAAAGATATGGCTTAAAACAGTCCCATATGTGAAGGATTTGAGAGCATCGGTTTCACGAAGCTTCACATTGTTGACCATTTCGGCAAACATAATCTTAACAAGATTTGGGCGCTCTCCACGACGAAAACATTCAAGCCAAAAATAATCTACTTGACGAACGTGAGATAATTTACCTCCCGAGGGGCGAATAAACCACGAGATCATCAAGTGGAGGAACCTATCATGAGCATCCAAGGCAAGCACGGAACTTGTGTGAGAACCAAAATGAGTCTCATTTTCGATGCCTTCGTTCTTAAGACCAAAAGTAATCTCTAAATAAGGGATGTCGATGAAAATCTTCTTCCCCTAAATAAGAGACTCAATGCCAACAACTTCGGAGTGGTCTTCATTATTAATAAGTTGGGCATTCGAGTAGAAGATGAGAACCATGTGCTTTTAGCAAATATCTGGGATACTCAAGAAACTAACGAAGCCCCATTCTTGTAAACAGTTGAGATAATGTAAGTGAAAGCGCTCTGAGTCAAGAAAAGAGATGTCAACAACACGCTCACGACGAACGACAATCTCCTTGACATAAGTGAAACGCTCCTTCATCGCGGTAGTTCTGAGACTCTTGAGAAAAAGTTGGGTAAGGTTGGGACGGATAACGGCTTGGTTTGAAGCTTCACCCGATTGAGGTGCCTTACGTTTCTTGTTAGAGGGTTCCATTGAAAAATCCTAAAAACATAAAGCAAGCAATTTGTAACTAAAATTGAAGTGTATGCATGAAAATCCTTAAATCCATTGGCAAATCCCACTTAGGTTAAAAAAAACTTTTAAGAGCATAGATACATAATTTTTTTAAGAGAAAACAATTTAAAAAAAAACAATAAAAAATACAAATGAAAAAAATATATTCGAATAAAATTTTTTAAGATTTTGAATTTTTTTACAAGATTTGAAAAACTTAAGTAGCAAAACACATAATCTATACAAAATTAAAATTTTCCAACTTAGGATTCGAATAAAAATTGAAGGAAAAAGAAAAAGATGAAAATATACCTTAGATTGGGATTTTGGATGAGTAGATGGAAAAACTTGCACAAGATTGTTGATGCTTGCTTAGACTTGAGTTTGTGTATAAAAGCCCTCAAGATTTGATGAAAAACAATGAGGTTTGGAGGGTTTTTATAGGGATAATTGGGTTAGGGTTTTTAGGGTTTTGAAAGAGTTTTAATTAAAGTGAAATTTTAACATTAAAAGCCCTCTTTAAAGCTATCCGCATAACCGTTTCGGAACAGGGCTCAACCGTTCCGTAACGCGGGCACTGAAACGTTGACTGATTTTTCAAGTCCAGCTGACCGTTCCGATACGGATTTGACCGTATCGAATCCCACGTTTACTCGGATCGAAACACGTTTCGATACATCCCTTGGCAGTAGCAAAACCGTTTTGAAACCCTGTGAAGGCATTTCGAAACACCCTTCTCTCAAATGGATTTTAAAGGTACACGTATCAAAACAGTTGGACCCGTTTCGATACACCTAGGCCTGGAAGTGCAGATGAGGCTCTAAAATTGCAGAAAATGGATTTTATGAAGTCCTAATTTGCATGAATGACATGAATGAGCAGGAAAGACATGTATAAACAAAACCATACTTCCCCTAACTATTAGCATGGATGGAATTAGGTGTAAAAACACATAAACATGGCATTCTCAAGAGATCAAGCAATTTAAGCACAAAAGGGTCCTAAAAGGTCAAGATAGGCTAGTTAGACCTAACTCTCTCATAAGGGACCAAAAACGCTCTTTATCTAAAGGCTTTGTAAAGATGTCTGCTAGTTGGTTTAAGGTGTCAACATACACTATAACAACATCTTCCTTAAGGACATGATCTCTAATGAAATGATGCCTTATTTCTATATGTTTGGTTCTAGAGTGTTGGATGGGATTTTTTGTCAAACATATGGCACTAGTGTTATCACACTTAAGGGATATGGTTTCAACTTTAATGCCATAATCTAAGAGTTGTTGCTTCATCCAAAGGACTTGAGCACAACAACTCCCTAAGGATATGTACTCGGCTTCAGTGGTAGAAAGAGCTACACTATTTTGTTTCTTAGAGAACCAAGATATGAGCATACTACCTAAGAATTGACAAGTTCCCAAAGTACTTTTCCTATCGATTTTACACCCCCCATAATCCGCATCCGAATAAGCATGATGGTTGAAGGTTGAGTCTCTAGGGTACCAAAGACCTAAACAAGGGGTATCTCTAAGGTACCTAAAGATTCTCTTAACGGCTATAAGGTGAGACTCTCTAGGACTAGCTTGAAACCTAGCACACAAGCAAACACTAAACAAGATATCTGGTCTACTTGCGGTAAGGTAAAGCAATGATCCAATCATAGAACGTTAAAGCTTAGAGTCAACACACTTACCTCCTTCATCTTTGTCAAGCTTTGTAGATGAGCTCATAGGTGTGGCTTGAGGCTTTGCATTCTCCAAGCCAAACTTCTTGAGCATATCCTTGATGTACTTTGCTTGATTGATGAAGGTGCCATCCTTCCTTTGCTTGATTTGGAGTCCCAAAAAGAATGAGAGCTCCCCCATCATGCTCATCTCGAATTCACCTTGCATTAACTTAGCAAACTCCTTGCAATGACACTCATTAGTAGATCCAAAAATGATATCATCAACATAAATTTTCACTACTAATATGTCATTTTTATACCTTTTTATAAAAAGTGTAGTGTCCACCTTACCTTTTTCAAAACCTTTTCCAATCAAAAAGTTTGAAAGTCTTTCATACCAAGCTCTAGGAGCTTGTTTTAAACCATAAAGTGCTTTAGTAAGTTTGAAAACATGATTTGGAAATTTTGAGTCTTCAAAACCCGGTGGTTGTTCCGCATACACTTCCTCATTTATAAAACCATTTAAAAATGCGCTTTAACATCCATTTGAAAAAGCTTGAAATCATGATAACATGCATATGCAAGCAACATCCTAATGGCTTCCATTCTAGCTACGGGAGCATAAGTTTCATCATAATCAATTCCCTCTTCTTGAGTGTAACCTTGTGCTACTAATCTAGCTTTATTTCTCACAATGTTACCACTCTCATCTAGTTTGTTCCTAAAGACCCATTTAGTTCCTATAGTAGATTGATTACTAGGCATATCAACTAATGTCCAAACATTACTTCTCTCAAATTGATTTAACTCTTCTTGCATAGCCATAATCCAAAAATCATCTTTTAATGCTTCTTTTATATTCTTAGGCTCTATGCATGAGATAAATGCAACATGGTTCATAAGTTTAAGAGAAGATCTAGTGGTTACCCCCTTGGATGGATCACCCAAGATTTCACCATCTTTGACATAGTTGAACTCCCTTGGGTAGCTCACTTCCTTTTCCTCAAGAGCCAAGTCCTTCAAGGCTTCAAGAGGTGGATCTTGTGTATCCTCTTCTTTTGTTGGAATCTCATCCTCTTTTGAAGTTTGTCCTCCATCAAAGGCATTAATGATTCCTACATCATCATCATCACAAGAATCCTTCCTTGAAAGGAGGTTATCGTCGAATACAACATGTATAAATTCTTCTACTACTAAAGTCCTCTTGTTAAATACACGATAGACTTTAGAGTTTAAGGAATATCCTATGAAAATAGCTTCATCACTTTTTGCATCAAATTTACCTAAGTTATCTTTTCCATTATTTAAAACAAAACACTTGCAAACAAATGGATGAAAATAGCTAATATTAGGCTTTTTAGATTTTAAAATCTCATATGATGTTTTCTTTAAAATTGGCCTAATCATTACTCGGTTTACAATGTAGCAAGCGGTGTTTGTGGCTTCCGCCCAAAAATATTTAGGTAAATTATTTTCACAAAGCATTGTTCTAGCCATTTCTTGTAAAGTTCTATTTTCCTCTCATCTACCCCATTTTGTTGAGGAGTTCGAGGAGCCGAAAAATTGTGGCTAATACCATTTTCATTTAAAAACTCTTCAAACCCTAGATTTTGGAATTCGGTTCCATGATCACTTCTAATATGAGAAATTCTAAGTTCAAGATCATTTTGGGTTAATTTTGAAAATGTGATGAATTTTTCTAAAGCCTCATCTTTAGTACTTAAAAATAGAACCTAAGTAAATCTAGAAAAATCATCAACAAGTACAAATGCATAAGATTTACCACCGAAGCTCATAGTCCTAATAGGCCCAAATAAATCCATATGAATAAGTTGTAAACACCTACTTGTAGAAACATCATTAATGGATTTAAAGGATGACTTATGTTGTTTACCCTTAGAGCATGCATCACAAATTTTATCATTTGAGAACTTAATTTTGGGTAAACCTCTAACTAGATCTAGGGAAACTATTTTTTCTAAAACACTAATGCTAGCATGTCATAGTTTCATATGCCATAGCCATGCATCATTTTCATTTTGAGCTACCAAACATGCATGGGATGTATGTATGTCATCTAAATGCACCATGTAAATGTTACCTATGCGATGACCTATGAGTATAATATTATTTGATTTAATGTCAACAATTTTACACCCTTTTTATCAAATAAGACATTAAACCCTTTATCACATAATTGGCTTATGCTCAACAAATTATGTTTAAACCATCGGCACAAAAAACATTTTCAATAAGAATGGTAGAGTGATTACCTATGAAGCCAATACCTTTCATGTGGCCTTTGGAGTTGTCACCAAATGTTACGACTCCTCCACTTTTTGGCTTTAAATCCATGAATCTACTCTTGTCTCCGGTCATATGCCTCGAGGATCTACTATCAAGGTACCGTGAATTTTGACTTTATGCTTTGGCCTTGTAGCAATGCTCCCCCTACAAACAAAGATATTAAACTTTTGTTTTTGGTACCCAAATCATTTTGGGTCCACGAGTGTTAGCTCCCAATAGCTTGGTTCCCTTAGGAATCCAAGGTGACATAGCAACAATATTATTAGATTTGACAAGTTCCTTAGGAACCCATACACTCCTAATATTTTTAGTTCTATTATGTCTGGGGAAGCTACTTTGTTTGTAGTTATTAGTCTTTCTCCTAAGTTGGTTTGTTTTAGATGATTCACCTTTTTCATGCTTCACATTACCAACATTTTTAAAAGATTCTTTGAGCTTGTTAAGCTCATCTAACACCTTTTGGTGTTCACAATTGCATTGAGAAAGAAGATTATTTAGGTCTACATTTTCATCTTGGAAGAATTTAAGTTCATCTTTTAAACCTAAAATCTTTTTTCTCAAATTTTAAGTTAGCTTGAGAAAGTGAGTCATTTTTATCATTTAATTCCGAAATAATTTTCTTATTTCTAATGGCTGACTATTTGTACTTCTCAACTAACTCATCATAAACCTCTTGCAACTCATCATATGCATCATTTAATTCATCAAATGTAAAGTCAAAAGATGATGAGTTAAAGGTTACCATGGAGGAATCCTCCTCAAGTGTCATGAGGCAAAGGTTGGCCACTTCTTGTTCGTCATCCTCGGATGACTCCTCATCACTCCAAGTAGCAAGATTGGCTTTGAGCTTCTTCTTCTTCTTCTCAAAGCCCTTCTTCTTGAGTTGAGGGCACTACGAACGAATGTGACCGGGCTTTTTGCACTCGAAGCAAATGATTTGATCCATCTCTTCTTCTTTGTTTTTACCCTTGAAGTCCATCTTTCTTTGAATCTTCCTTCCTCGGTTGGACCTCATGAATCATGAGAATCTTTTGGCTATCATAGTCAATTCTTCTAAATCATCCTTCTCACTAGAAGTGCTCTCCTCATGTAATGAAGCTTTAAGAGCCACTCCCATTTTCTTCTTCTTTTCTACCTCTAGCTTCTCCACTCTTTTCTCTTCCTTCTTTTCATCTTCCCTTTCTTGCTTCATTATTTCATGAGTAAGGAGAGAACCCACTAGCTCATCAAGTTTTAAAGTCTTCAAGTTTTTGGCCTCGATGATGGCGGTTCTCTTCCCATCCCAAGATTCGGGAAGTGAGTAGAGTAGCTTCCGGAAAAGTTTGTATTTCGGAATTGTCTCTCCAAAGCCCTTAAGCCCGTTGACGATGGTTGAGAAGCGATCGAACATCTTGGACACCGTTTCGTCGAGCTCCATCTTGAAATTCTCATAACTAAGATTGAGAATTCCAATCTTGGTCTTCTTCACATCATTGGTTCCTTCATAGGTGGTCTCTAGAGTATCCCACACTTCCTTGGCACATTCAATGGAGGAGACTTTGGAGTAGATATCGGGACTGAAAGAACAAAAGAGCATGTGAAGAGCTTTGTCATTTATTTGGATCTTCTTCCTCTCATCTTCACTCATCTCAATCTTCTTCTTTAGAATCATCTTTACTTCATCATCCCTCTTCAAAAGAATATAGGGACCGTCTTCAATTACATCCCACACAAGGTAATCGTTGGATTTGATGAAGAGACGCATCCGGTTCTTCCAAAATGGATAGTTGTCACCATTGAAGAATGGTGGTTTTGTGGTGGATTGAGACTCGTACATTCTTGAGTCAGAGGTAGATGTCATGTCTTGATTTTTGGATGATCACACTCTTCCTAGGAACTCCTCTTGTGGTTGTTAATCCTTCAAAGAGGTAGGCTCTGATACCAATTGTTGAGTGGATCAAATGATCGATATAAACCAAGAGGGGGTGAATTGGATTTTTAGATTTTTGGTAGTGGAATAGAAAAATAAAAGGATAGACAAGGGAATTTAGAGTGGTTCAAGTTCCAATCTAACTCTACATCCACTACCTTAGCTTCACTAAGGATTTTCAACAATTCCACTAATTGCTCTTCCCCTTTTCTAGGCTAAGGAGGTAACCGTTACAATATCGGTCAAATTTTCTACGCAAAATTTGACCCAATCCTCACACAAGAATTACAAAGAAGTTGATGGCTAAACAAGTATCTCTCAATACACAAAGTAGCCCAATTACAAGCACTCAACCCAATTTGAAAGGATAAGAATGGAAAATACAATTTCACAATTGAGGTTTACAAGAAATAATGAGATTTAGGCTCAATTGCTTGAATTTGATGTTTGTATGTTTGCTTTGAGATCAATAGTTGTTGCTGAAGCTTTTAGAGGTCCCTTTTATACCTTCTCATTGAATTTATAACACCCCAGTTTTGGGCTTAGAAGTTTTGGGTCTGAACCGGACCGGTCTAATTTTCGGTTCGAATATAAAAGGTAGTTTTAGGGAAAGCCTAGTTCGGGATGCATTAAAAATAAGGAAAAATATCTAAAAATCCTATTTTATTATATATAAGAGAGTGGTGAAATCAATTTTACAAAATGAGGTTTGGAAATATGACATTCCAAGTTAGTGACTAAAATGTAATTTTTAAAAAGTTCGTGATTGTTTTAAAAGGATTGAAACTTTGAATCTTTAAGGAGCTAATTTACCCAAGGGAGTATTTCTCCAGATTTTTCTTGATTTTTAAAGACTCATTTAGTGTTTAATTAATAAAAAGAAAAGAGGGAAAAGGGATATTTTAGTTTCATAACTAACTTTTACCAAAATTTTCCTATTTCATTTTCTCTCAAAATTCCCTCAGCCAAACACATTTCCACAGCAACTTTCCTTTTGATTTTCACACCTAAAGAAGAGTTTTCAATCCCCAAATGATTTCTAATCATTTCTACATCAAATCCTCACCATTTGCTTAATGAATTTTCAAGGATTTTGGCTCTAAACAAGGAGAAATCCACATTTAGAGGTATGAACGTCCTTATCCTCTAAATACTCAGTTCTTTACTGAAATTCCCAAGTTCTCAATCCATAAATTGAGTTTTATTAAAGGTTTTAATGATGTGATCTTGATTTTGGCTTAAAATGCAAGATTTGGATTTAATTTTGAAGATATTCGTAATAGATGATTGGGCTCTGTTTTGAGATGTCTTTTTGATGTACTTTGGATGTTTAAAAGATGTGAAATGGAGGTTTAATCAATGTAATCCCGAATAGGTTGATTTTCCTAAGTTTTTACTTGTGAAAATGGTGGTTTTTGAGGTGATTTTGGTGTTATGTTAATGTTGGAGGTATAAGGACGAGTTTGGGTTCATTTTGGATGTTAATTGATGTTTAAAAATGGTTAGAACTGATGGATCTTGGCTGGGTTAAGTTTTGGAAGAGTTTGGAGGTGTTTTTGGTTGTGTTTGGTAGCTGAAATGTTGGGTTTTGTAGAGCAGCGAGTTTAGGTGTGTTGCTGGTGGTTTTAATGCATGATGATGCATTAATCCTCTGTTGTTATGTGTTTAAAACAGGGGAGAATGATCTGGAAGCGATAGAGGTAGCGTTGGAGGGTTCAGATGCTTGGAAGGCTTGTTGGCAAGCTTAGTTTTGTGTAACGGTGAGTGAAGTTGGGTTTTCAGCTTTGAAACCAATGTTTGAAGGTTATGGGAGCTTAGTTTAAGTCTAAGAAACTTAACTAAGCTCAAGAGTAAGTTTTCGGAAAAACTCTTTCTCTTGAATGAACCATGAGATGGTTGGATGTATACATTTAAATTGCATGTTTAAA
The DNA here is from genome assembly GCA_958450335.1 of Hibiscus tridactylites. Lineage (NCBI taxonomy): Eukaryota > Viridiplantae > Streptophyta > Magnoliopsida > Malvales > Malvaceae > Hibiscus > Hibiscus tridactylites. The sequence continues at coordinate 37,069,811 of OY288280.1, forward strand.
TTCAGTTTTGAAAGCATGTTTTAGCATGGTTTAGTGCTGGTTTTGAAAGTCATGTGTTAAAGGATGCTCAAGGTAAGAGATCCTTGGTTTTGTACTTTGGAATTGTGGAATTGATGCATACTGTTGCATGATGTTTAATGGCTTTGTTTAATGGTTTAAAACAATGAATTGGTGATGGTAATTGATGGCATTGGCAAGTGATGTAAGTGGTTGTTGGTTACTTTAATCGGATATAGTTAGCCGACTATAGGATTGGGTGCACCGTGAATTGAGTCGCCTTGGATGCCGAGGGGTTGTAATGGTACCGTAAACTCCATCCAAGTATCCTAGCGATTGAGAGAGTTGGTCTCACCACGATGGAGGATGGCTCTCGTGGGTGGGCTTTGTTAAGTGCCACCACGATGGAGGATGGCTCTCGTGGGTGGGCTTGGTTAAGTGCCACCACGATGGAGGATGGCTCTCGTGGGTGAACCTTGTTAAATGTCACCACGATTGAGGGTGGCTCTCGTGGGTGGACTTTGTTAAGCGTCACAACGGTGGAGGGTTGCTCCCGTGTGTGAGCTTGGTTAAGGTGATTACAATGGTCGTGGTAGCTTCCATGTGTAAGCCTTGTGATGTGTCCCGACTCTCGCTAGTGAGTTATACAACTTCCGATGAGTGCTGTTGAGGGGTTGTGATTGTACCGTTAAACTCCATCACGAGTGTTGAGGGGTTGTGATTGTATCGGTAAACTCCACCTTGTGTTGTTCGGTTGTGTGTATGAAGCGTGTGGGACAACGCTTGTAATCCGCGTATCCTATTGTGTCTTGTGTTGTGATGGTTTGTGAATTATCACTTGGAAGCCAATATAATGGTCTTGAATGTAATGAGGCATGAGATGCTTGAAATGATGCAAGGTTGCATGGGAAGTGTGTAATGTTCTAAGAATGCATGTGTTACTTGTTAAGCTTGAACAAGTGTTTATCTTCTATTGAGAATGGTGCATATGTGCATGAAATCTCTTTAGTGCATTGAAGTCTTGTGAGGACTTGTTTTAAAAGGCATGTAGTGCAATGTTGTTTTTGGTAGTTCATGGTTTTGCATTTGTTGAATGCATGAGATAGTTAGAAGGAACCAATGGTTTTCGAAAGGTTTTGCTTTGAAATGGCCATCAAGCATATGTAAAGTATGTTGTGAAGTGGAAGTGTTTTCCAAGGAATTTGAGTTTAACCTTGCATGTGGTGTTTATGCATGGAAATGTTTAAATAATGGTTTTTGCAAGAATGTGTTTTGGGGTAAATTGTTTAGCTTTTCTAAGCTAAAGGTTGGTTTTCATGTTGAGCAAGACATGGTTTAAAGCATGATGTTTCGAAAGAGGTTCTTCAACCAATGCTTTGATTTATTGATTTACATCTACTTTTAGAAGGGGTTTTATGATTCGCTGCATTGATGGTGTTTTGGTTTTGAGCATTCCTCACTAAGAACTATGTGCTTACGCTCCTTTTTGTCCATCAATGCAGATAAATGAAGTTGGGGCAGCAAGAAGCAAGGGATTCAAGGAGAGCTCCACTTGAGATGTATGACTCGGTTAATAGCTATAGATAATAAAGGCAATGGGGGGAGAGTCTTTTATGTTGATGCGTAATGAGATCGTGTATGTTGGACAAGTTTGGTTTATGATTTGAATTATGTGGTTTAACGCTTGCAACGTTTGAATCTTCTTATTCATAAGTCGTTATGCTATGCTTCTAGTTTTAAAAGCATGATTAAGTGTTGGATGTGTTGAAAGAGTTGGTGCACCTAGGGGTTGTTTTGTATCTAGATTTTAATGCAATTTGGTAGTTATGAGGCTTGGCATGTTTTTGATTTGTTGAGGATTGATTTAGAGTATGTTCGATGGTGATTAGATGAGTTTAATCAGGGTTTTCTGTTGTTTCTGGGCAGGGTGTTTCGAAACACCCTTGCATGTTTCGAAACAGGTGCTGGATTTGGCCTAGGTGTTTCGAAACGGGTAGAGGTGTTTCGAAACACTTTGGCTACGGGCAAGCCCCGTTTCTGAACGGTCTTTTCCCGTTTCGAAACACTTGACCGTTGGGCACTGATTTGAATGGTTTTGAAGTTTGCAAGCTTTACATTTTAGTCCTGATTTTTGTATGTGCAATTGATTGAGTTTGAGATGTCTACTTGAGATGAAATTTGGTAGAGAGGCATGAAACATGACTAATTTCAAAATGGTAACTTAAAAATTGGTAAAGTCCTCTTAATTTCCAGAATTTACAAAATGGTCCCTAAATTCGTATGTTGTGCAATTGAGTCCCTTATTGTTTTCCGATTGCTGTGATTTTTGAGTATGCTTATCTCAGGAGTATGCCTAAGATTAATGTGCATCTAGACAAGTTTAAAAAGAAAAAAAGGGTCATTAATCAAGGTTGACTTTCGGGTTGACTTTGGTTTTCCCCGTGTAATCTTCGTAGTTCGGGTCAACCGTCTAGGCCGGGCTAAGGGGGTTACAGAATTCTAGCGGTTGTGGTTGTTGCATTCATCAATATATCCGTTGGAGATGTTATCTTCCCTCCAAAAATGTAGTCTACAACCCCTTTCGAAATGCCCGATCCTGTTTCAAAACAGACCAAAAAAGAAAGAGTCGTTGGGGTGCACTAAAGAGGTCGTACCAAAACGAGCACGAACGTTTCGATACGCTAAGAGCCCGTTTCGAAACTTGTTTCGAAACACTTTGCCACTGTCAAGGCCTGTTGCCTTATCGACAAGTATGAAATCAGTTAAAATTAGTTAAAAACTTCAACGATCATATTTTTGAAATCAGGTTTGAATGCTGTTTCAAAACGTTTGAGGTCGTTTCGATACTACCGTATCGAAACGGGTCAAACCATTTTGATGTTCTTAAGTCATTTCGAAACAAAGGTTCACAGTTTCAAAACTGTTTCGATACACGTTCCAAAACACGGGTTCACAGTTTCAAAAGTGTTCCGGAACGCCTAAGGCCGTTCCGAAACGGTGACTCGAAAATCACTGTTTTGATTTCAAGAACACTTAGAAAAGTTTTGACAAATTGAGTTTTTAACTTAACCATTTTCCTTTAAACATATAGAGAGGTTTGAGGACTTGAAAATTCGTTTTCTCATTTTCAATTTAGTCCTTAAATTCTTTAATTATATCAAAATCAATTTATCGGTTTCACAATTTCCCATAAGTAATTGGGGTATTCTCAGTGTTTTTCGTTTTTATTTATGGGTACTTGATATTTTCTCAATTGAAGTTTTTGTTTGATTGTTGAATTCAATTGGGGTTTTTTTCTTCGGTATTTTTTTTATATTTATTTAATGAGTATTTGATATTTGTTCGGTTGAAGCGACTACTGTTTTGGTTTATGTAAAATTTTCTATTTTCTAAATAATTTTCTCAATAGAATTACTTTTTTAATTATTCCGAGACTAATTTGTGTCATTGGATCACAAATTTTCAACTAATTTAATGGCTAAGAATATGAATATACTGCTTAAAAAATTAATGGAAAAAGAAAAAACAAGTTTCTAGTTTAAACTTCATATCATATTGTGATAAATTTCAGAGGAAGTAGAGTAAGAAACAGTAAAGGAGCCTCTTGTTTGCCCTTGTTGAGGGGCTTCTCAAGGATGTTTGAGTACTAGTTTATTTTATCGAATAACTATAAGCACATTCGGTAGATAGTGATTCAAAAGTTTGAAGATTTAGTTGTTTAAAGAGTGTTTGAATTTTTAGTGATTTTTAATGAGGTTGGTCTCAAATTGTGGATGATTTTGGCATTGAGGAAGATGGTGAAAAACAAAATTTTGAAAGTTTGTGGTTAAATTAAAAATTATCATTTTTATTAATGGAGGTTAACGGCTAAAGGAACAAAACAGACATGATTCAAAATGTAAGTGACAAAAATAATTTTTTTGAATTTAGGTGACCAAAATAGAATAAACTCTAAACAGAAGGTACTACATGTAAAAATTACCCAAAAAATTTCATGCTAATATTCGCATACCGTTATAAAAGAAACATGCATCAAACATGTCCTAACTCCTAAATCATGCATTACAACTGCCGGAAAAAAATCACAAAATACTCAAGAACAAAATTGCTCTTTTGCATATTCAACAATTTCAACATTTCAAGTTATAAAACCAAGGTTTAATGTACATTTTACCCCTTAATATTTACATGTTTTTTTAAATTTGGAACTTAATATTTTTTGGGACGAAATGTCCCCTAAAGTTTGCACCGTTATCTATTTTACCCTATGTTGTTACCTTCGCCGTTAAAAAATTTCAGCCGTCATCGCGCCACATCATCTACTCTTTGACTAAGTCAACCCGCCTGGTTTTATTTAAAGGCTAAATGTCATGCCAAGTTTGCGAGGCTTATTTTTTAAAAATTTGATTAATAAAAGTCTATTTTTACCAAAAATTGACCCCTATTTGTTTGTTATTATTAATAATATTTTATTTAAATATTTTTTTTGAAAGTTTGCGGGCCTCGTTAAAAACCCCCTCTAATCCTAATTAGGGGGAAAAGAGTGCCCTCATAAGTACATAAGGGGAATAGCATATAGCAGATGCCCATACATGTGACCCCATTATAAGGTGAAACAACCCACGTCTTTGCCCCCCTCTTTGAAGTTAACATACTCACACAATACAGAAACCACCCCTGACACTACATTAAACGACTTACAACACCAACCCTCAAGATCCTTCATCAGCAACGATCCCTGCAGCATACGGATGCGTTTCATGCTGCTTTCACTTGCTTATTAACCAAGACGATACACAGCTGGGGGTTGCTGTGGAAAGCATTTAAGGAGGGTATGGCATGCGGCCATTTGCTTTTACACCATTGGCCAATACGACTTAAGAGCAGATCACACATTTTTGTTTCACATACTCTTACCTTGTTGAAGATGATTTCATTTCTTTCCATCCATATTGTCCACGCGATTCCGAAGAAAGCGATCGCCCATATTTGCCTGGCCGTTTTCCTGACCTTTGTGAAGTTCCACACGACAATGAAGTCTTTGAGATTTTCGGGGATTACCATATGAATGCCCCATTTCGCACACCAGAATTGCCAAATTCTCCATGTGACCCTGCAATGGCAAAATATATGGTTGACTGTCTCAGTGCAAACAATGCTTCTTTTGTCCGGTTTTCTCTTGATGTTCGACCATATCCTTGGCACAGTGTATTCTTGTAGAACGTGGACGTCCTTTGCCTCTTATTAGTGCTGGATCTGGGCGTATGATCGGTTCAGTGTCCACAGCATTCGGATCAACCTCATTTCCGATTGGAGGAAACTCTTTTTCGTAAACCTTAAACACCGTTTCGAGTAAGTATATCGGATCAACCATATGCATGTATTGTATCTGTTGGTTAGTGCAAGCAGCAATGGCGTGTGCGCACGAGTATTTGAAAGTTTGGAAAATTCCGCACTCGCAGGTTCTATCCCTCAGGTTTACCACGTAAGCGTTGTGCTGAATGCCTTCCAACTGCCTAGAAAATTCTGCAACACGAAACAAGTGTCCTTCTCGCGAGAAGAGAGTTGCTTGCATCTGTCTTGATTGGCCCAATTGAGTATGCAGTTTTGTGCGGAAATCTGGATGGACTTTGTGTCCACCTGCCATGTACTCAGTGGCTTGCCTTCCCAAGGTTGCAAAAAGGGTAGCCAAACGATAATAGGTCACTTTGACAATGGAAGTGATAGGCAACTGCCGCACTCCCTTCAGTGATGAGTTCACTACCTCAGCCAAGTTTGTTGTCATGTGACCATAACGTTTACCCTCGTCATACGATCGAAGCCATTTTTCCTTTGGGATTTTTTCAAGGTATTCTGCGCCTTTTTTGTTTCTCGCTCTCAGTTCCTCGAGCAGGTTAGCCACCTCTTGTTTGTAGTGTGAGTTGCCTACGGGATGACAGTTGAATAGTTATGGGAGAAAAACACATGCAAAAAGGTCGTAAATAAAAGGGAGTAAGAAATAATATAGTAAATGAAAATGACATAAAGGACGTACCCATATCGAGCACCATTTGACGTTCATCACGGTTCTTGTATTGCAGCAGGTAGTTTGCGGCTATGTGTCGCAAGCAAAAACGGTGGTGAATGTATGAAGGCTTCCAATAGTTACCCAAATTTTCTATCGCCCACAACAGCACTGTGCCTCTGTCAGAAATAGCACACACCCCTTCATCCCTTCTTCGTATTACAGGATCAAGGACATATTTTCGTAGGTTTTGAAGGAAGAACTTCCAAGACTCCAAATCCTCCTTCGGGACGATTGCGAATGCAACAGGAACGCATTTGCGATTGCCGTCCTGTGCTATAACTAGAAGTAGGGCCTGTGTATATCTTCCGTACAACCATGTGCCATCGATTTGGACCATTGGTTTGCGGTGCTTGAATGCGTTGATGCACTGGGGGAAAGTCCAAAATAACCGGTGGAATTGAGAAACACCTCGGACGACACGATCATTTTCGTATGCTAGAATCGTATCAAGTTTGACAACCATTCTAGGGATGTGTTTCTGCAGGAGATTAAGCCACGGGCGCAACTCTTTGTAAAATTCCTCCCATTGGCCATACATTTCCTCTTTGGCCCGCTTCCTTGCATACCATGCTTTCGAATAACCTGGACGGTAGCCGGTGACAGCTAGAGTTGCAGCCTGACATGTGGGGACCGACACAGTGGGATTTGTTTTCACCAGTGTCGAAAAGATGTCCGCGAGGTACTTTGCATCCAGGTTCTTGTGATCCTGGTTGAGGCTAGCAACGGTGCATGTATGGGGCCCCTCAAGTTTTGTTATTTTCCAACGGTTGCCTGCCCTCTTCAACTATGATATACGGATTTTCCATTTACAGCCTTGATTTTTTTGGACGCAATAAGCCTTGTAGTATGTGGATTGGGTTTTATCCATTGCCGTCTCAACATTATGACGAAGGTTATACTGCTTAATTGCCGCCACCGCAATTTCCTTGTTCAAGAACGCCATACCAATTCTCAGTTCACCATTAGAACGGTTGACTCAGCCATCTATTGTGTCGTCATGCGGAAAATCAGGGACGTCCATTGCATCCATATCAACCGTTGTGAAGTGGGATGGTGGTTGGAACATAGAAATTGGTGTTGCGTCTACAGGAAAGTTGGTGGTAGTCGGTTCTTCGTCCAAATCTGGTGGTGGAACGGTAGTGTCTTCCGGTAGAACTGTCAAGTCTTCTGGTTCAGGATAGAATGGCCCCAGCTCGTCTCCGTCGGGCCCGGGTTCTCTAATCGGTTCTTCGTCAGAAGCATCCTCCGGGAGCTGGAATAGTAGAGCTTCGTCGATCACTACCCTTGGAGGCGAGGATGGGGGTCGATGATCGGGAGACCTCTCATGAGATCGCTCACGAACCGTATTTCCAAGACCAAAATCAAGATCACCATAAGAAGAATGTATTCCCATAGATGGTTGAACGTACTCCGTGCTAGGGACATACGTTGAGTGTCGTCCATATGAGGTAGGGGTGTTCATTGTCGGATATCGGATCGGATCCGATCCAGTTTTTTCAGATATCCGGGTTTTCGGATCGGCAATATAGTGATCCGTATCCGATCCGGAAAAAACCGGATATCCCGTTTTTCGGATACCGGATAATCGGATCGGATATTCGGATATCCGATTATCCGAAAATATAATTTGATTCAACTATTTTTTCGAATTTGAAGGTCGTATTTATGAAAATTTTCGAAATTTCGAATATAACAAACAACAAATTGCTAAATATAACAAGATTCACATCTATGAAAATTCGATTTTTTAAAATTTCAAATATAACAAGCATCAATTTGTTAAATATAAAAAGATTAATATTTTTAAAAAATTAGATATTCGGATTTTCGGGTTTTCGGATAATCCGAAACTTGAAATATCATGATCCGTATCCGATCCGGAAAATCTATAATCGGATCGGATATCCGATCCGAAAATAAAAATCGGATCGGATATCCGAATTTTCGGATCGGATCAACGGATAATCGGATCGGATCGGTCGGATCGGATATTTTTGAACACCCCTAATATGAGGAATCATGGTCGTGCATACCGTAAGAAGACGACGCTCCCTCACCTCCAAAAGAAGAATGTCTCCCCATAGATGGTTGACCGTAGTCGGTGCCAGGGACATACATTGAGTGTCGGCCATATGATGCTTCATAGTCGTGCGCAACGTAAGGAGCCGGCGTTCCCTCCCCCCCAAAACTATAAGGATTGTATGGATTGTACGATGCATTTGTTGGTGCATCGAATTCATCGTTTGGGGGTTGGTTCAGGTCGAACCCGATACTAGCTACGCACGACTGCCTTGGAGGAGCAGATGACGATGCACCAAACTCGTTGTCTTGGCACAGTAGGTTAAAATCACGTCGTAGACCTGCGGTCGGGCTATCAACGTTGGCATTCGGATCGAAGTCGAAATTCGCCCGGCCCCAGCTTGGTATTTGGATAACTGGATTAGATTTGGAGAATGATGCATTCAGCTCAAGGGGCGTTCCAATTGAATAGTCGAAGTGGGTTTCCATCATCATGTCCACATCAGCATTTCCCACAATTTGGCATACAGAGTACCTTAAAGGGTCTATAGATGTTGGCACCCGATACTTCACGTCGGACAAACGGTGATTATCGAAATGAGGGACTTTTGCCTCCAGTTCCTTGACCAACTTCTTGAACGATAATCTCCTCGGAAGCTTTAGCGTTACCAGATCTTCGCAGTGAAAAAGGACGCCGAGTTCGGTACCCTCGAATATCTACCCATCGTAGTAAACTAACGTAGTAACGCCTCGTCTGGCCATTTGAATATTTTCTGAAAGACTTCTAAATTTTCGATACTTGGAAAATTCTAGGAATTGTTTGGCAATTGAAACATATATTTTTGTTTTATGGTTCTGCTTCATATATAGGCAAAATTATTGCCACTTGAAATCCCGGAGAATCTGGTTGTGTAAGGCAAATAATGGTTCCGAGAGGTAACTTTGCTTGTCCATTTCCTAAAACCGATAAGTAGGTAAATGATGAAGAAGTCAGGAATAATGGTGCCCGGGAGGCAGTCCCCTAACTTTGGACAAGTAAGGGATAGAGTTGATGGGGGAGGCAGGTTTAACCAGTACCTCGCGTTCTACAGAACGCGATGTCACTTTAATTGCTTTGTCTCAGATATTCCGTAGGAAGTTATAATAATCGTACTGTTTACTCTTTGTTTGTTTGTGTAATTGAGAACATGTTCAAATAATTCAGACAATTGTAGTCTGGTAATGTAATTGAATACTACTAGTGCTGCATAACGTGAGGTCCCTTTATATATTTTGAGACAGAGATTACATCAATGTAATTTATGTTTGAATAACTTAGACAATTGTAGTTTATCAATGTAATTGAATAGTAGTAATTTTACATAACTTGAGGCCCGTTGAACATTAATAAAGGATGAAATAAGATGTCATATAACATAATTGGAAGATAATTTCATAAGTTTATGGTTAATCCGAATCATCGTAGTCAGCGGACACGTCTGAACTTAGGTTTAGTTCTTCGATCAGCTGTTGTTTTCTTTGTCTACGCCTGTACATAAAAAGTTGCAGCTCCTCCGCAGCCGCATCAACATCCGGTGAAGATGGTGCGTGTTCAGTGTTCGGAGCAGGTTGTACGGGTGCAGACGTACTACCTTCCCCGGCGTTGACGTCGTCAAACTTAACATTTAAATCGTCGTCTCTAGCTCCGACAGAATTGAGCCGGTTATACATGTTACGAACGTCTGTTTCGTTCGTAAGCTTCATAACGTAGTGCGTTTCATTTGCTGACGGTGTTGGGATTCGACATTCCATGGAATAAATTTGTTTGTCGGTGTGTTTACTAATCTCGATTGTTGTCAACTGTATTAAATCTTTCAGTGACATTTTGCCGGTGATTGTTGACTCAAAATAAATATCAAGAAAATAAAATGTTGCCTGAAATTTTGTCATAATGTTGAGTTGATCGAAACTTGCAAATGGCCAAGAGGGGGGTGAATTGGCAATTAAAATTTTGGTGAAGAGAAAGATTGAAAATAAAAATGACACAAGGGGTTATAGTGGTTCAAGTTCTCCAAATGAACTCTACATCCACTACCTTAGCTCCCACTAAGGATTTTCAAACAATTCACTAATTGAATTCGTCCCCTTTTCTTGGATGAGAAGGAAACCTTACAATTTCGATTAAGCTTTCTACCCAAAGCTTAATCCACTCAAATACAAAGAAAGAATTTGGTAAACTCAAATGTTTCCTCTCAAAGGATAATTGTCTACCCAATTACAATTTCAACAACCCCAAACTCACAATACAATTTGACAATTGAAAGACAATAGAGTTGGGTACAAGAATATGACTTTGAATAGCTCAAGGGTTTGGATTTTTGCTTTGATGATGCTTGAATGTTGAATAGTTGTTACTGACCTTCAAAGAGCTTCATTTTATACCTCCTCTATTAATTCTAGCCGTTTGGGTGGTTGGGAACATAAATGGAGTCGTTGGAACCCTCTCTTACCACCATAAATGCACTTCTGCAGCTATGCGTATCGGTACGCGGGGAGGAGTATCGATACTTGTCTCAGAAAAGAAAGAGTCGTTGTGTGCAATAAATAAGGGGTATCGATACGCACGTAAGCGTATCGGTACGGGGTATCGAAACGGTAAAGGCCGTATCGATACCTTTTTCTCAACTTAGCTCACTGTCGATTTCTGTATCTGTACGAGGGTTTGTCGTATCGGTACACTATTCAAACTCTTTGGCTTTTACAAAGAGGCGTATCGATACGAGGGTTTGCCGTATCGATACGTGTTCCTCCAGTGGCCAACTTTGGTAAAAAGGTATCGATACGCTTGGAAGGGTATCGATACACCTGAACGTTTTTCAATAGTTTGGCCTTGGAACACTTAGAAAATATTTTGAGTTTGAGTTTTTCAAATCAGTTTTAAAGAGTTGGTGATTTAAAACTTATTAAGGGACTTACAAAAACAATTTTAAGTTTTTCAAATTGATCCTTAAAGATTTAATTATATCAAAATCAAACATAGGTTTTACAATCTCCCCCTTTTTGATATAACAAAACTAAAACTTAAATTTTTTGATATTTTGAAAAGCTTTACAAAGTTAACTCCCCCTTAATATAAGCTTGGTAACCTTTGAATTGAAATCAAAATTTTTGAAGTGTTGAGCTAGTTTTTCTCCCCCTTTTTGTTAGATAAAAAATATTGAGACAATTAAGTGCATAAACATAGGCAACGGTATAAATAAGCAACATTTATATTATTGATCATAGCATCAAACTTAAAATCCAAACAAAAACAGAAAATCAAAGCATAGGTTTAAACATAAAGCAAACTTAATCCTAAGAACATAAATCAAAGATGCATAAAATAGAAAATCCTAAATGAGATGCATGAGATGCAAGAAGAAAACGTCTAGGCATCGTCTTCGTCGTCTTCATCATCTTCATCATCAATTCCCATAGGAGCATTTTCCCTCATGCTATTTCGCCACTCATCATGGAAAGCGGATATGGAAATATTCAAAGAATTGTGACAGCTTTCAAGGGATGCGAGGCGATTCTCCATACTCGTCATCCTTGTATCAAAAGTTGTTTCAAGGGAAGTAAGACAAGTGTTCATGTCTGTGCGCAACCCGGTAAATTGCTCATTGAGGTAAGTCATGAGAGCATCCATGGAGGGTTGTGGAACTTGAGGAGCTTGAGGAGCTTGATCCCCTTGAGGTGCTTCAAATACGGCGGCGGCTTCGGGTGGTAGCTCGGCAAGACGAACCCATTCACCATTAAAATAATGGAATTTTCCCCGTGTAAGAGATCGCTCATCAATGGGATCGATTAGGGGAGTTGGGAAGTCAAAAGAGCAATCAATATCCTTTTTCATAAAGAAATAACTCAAAGCCGTACCATATGTAAAGGAGGAGATGAGAGAGGTTTGACGATTTTGCACATGATAGACGATTTCCCCAAACATGATTCGAGCTAGATTTGGGCGCTTTCGCTCACGGAAGCAATGGATCCAAAAATCATCCACTTGACGGATGGTAGAATATTTTCCTCCAGAGGGACGAAACCACCAAGACACCATCAAATGTAGGATCCGGTCTTGAGCATTTAGGGCGGTCACGGAGCCAGTAAGAACATGCCCCAAAGCATCCTCATTATCAAGACTTTCATCCTCTAATTTGAAAACCTCACAAATAGATTTGACATCAAGGATGAATTTCTTTCCCATGAGATAGGAGCTAATGGAAACAACTTCCCCATTGCGAGAAACACATTTGGCATTAGTGTAGAAAATCAAAACCAATAGACGATAATAAAAACCGGGAACAGATAGGAAATCCAAGAAGTTCCAACGACGAAGCAAAGGAAGATATTCAAATTTAAAGCGCTCCGAATCGAGAAAAGGAATGGATATTACCCTTTCCGCACGAATCTTGTAATTCTCGAATTGTCGAAAATATGCTAGACCCGTGGGACTTTCAAAGGATTGCTCATAGATGGTTGAGTAGTTCAGACGTGCAATCGCTCCAAGGGTGGATGATTCACCGGTTTGAGAAACCCTTGTACGCTTCCTCGATGGTTCCTTTGGTGCCATGATCTAAAAGAGAAATTATGCAAAATAATTTCTTCAATTTTGAGTAAAAACCAAGGTAAAAACAAATTAAAAAAAAGTTTTGAAGAAAAAGAAATTTTGAAGAAACAAAAGTTTAAAAGCAAAAACAAAACAAAAAAAAATTGAAAAAGAAAAAGAAGAAATTTTACCTTGAGAGATTGAAGAAAATTCTAGCACAATTGTGATGAGAGAGAGCTTAAAGCCTTGCTTGATTCAAAAACTCTTTTAGATTTTGAGTTGAGGTGAGAAAATATGAAGGAGGAAGAGCCTTTTTATAGGCAAAACGGCTAGGGTTTTTAGGTTTTGAAGAGTTTTAATTTTGGTAAAAGTTGAACACATTAAAAGCCAAATTTAAAGCTGTCTGCGCAATCGAGTATCGAAACGCATGAGGGTGTATCGATACGGGGGTAGAATCGTCATTTCCACAAAAATGCCTATTGGAGAGTCGTATCGAAACGGATGAGGTCCGTATTGATACCCGTTTAAGCGAAATAAATTCTGGGAAACTGAATGAAGAACACGTATCGATACGCGTAGATCCGTATCGATACCTTATGCCCAGAAATGCATTTTTAGTTTTAAGAACAACCATAGGCTCGAATTTAACATCTCATAATAGTATGCAAATGATGAATGAACAGTTCTAAGCATATTTTAATAGAAACATACTCCCCCTAACTATATGCATGAATATTTTCAAGAGTTACAACACATAAACATGCAATTTCACAAAATCAAGCATTTTTAAGCACAAAGAGGTCCTAAAAGGTCAAGATAGGCTAGCTAAACCTAACTCTCTCCTAAGGGACCAAAAACGCTCTTTATCTAAAGGTTTTGTAAATATATCCGCTAATTGGTTCAAGGTATCAACATATTCTATAACAACATCATTTTTCAAAACATGATCTCTAATGAAATGATGTCGAATTTCTATATGTTTAGTTCTAGAGTGTTGGATGGGATTCTTAGTAAGACAAATGACACTTGTGTTGGTACACTTATGGGGTATGGTTTCTACTTCAACACCATAATCTAAGAGTTGTTGCTTCATCCAAAGGACTTGAGCACAACAACTCCCTAAGGATATGTACTCCGCTTCGGTGGTAGATAAGGTTACACTATTTTGTTTCTTAGAGAACCAAGATACGAGCATACTGCCTAAGAATTGGCAAGTCCCGAAAGTACTTTTCCTATCTATCTTACATCCCCCATAATCCGCATCCGAATAAGCATGGAGGCTAAAGGAAGAATCTTTAGGATACCAAAGGCCTAAAGTAGGTGTGTCTCTAAGGTATCTAAAAATTCTCTTAATGGCAACTAAGTGTGATTCTCTAGGACTAGCTTGAAACCTAGCACACAAGCAAACACTAAACATGATATCCGGTCTACTTGCGGTAAGGTAAAGCAAAGAACCTATCATGGATCTATAAAGCTTAGAATCAACACACTTACCTCCTTCATCTTTGTCAAGCTTTATGGAAGAACTCATAGGAGTGGCTTGAGGCTTTGCATTCTCCAAGCCAAACTTTTTGAGCATATCATTCACGTACTTAGCTTGATTTATGAAGGTGTCATCCTTCCTTTTTTTGATTTGGAGTCCCAAAAAGAATGAGAGCTCCCCCATCATGCTCATCTCGAACCCACCTTGCATTAGCTTAGAAAATTCTTTACAATAACACTCATTAGCAGAACCAAAAATGACATCATCAACATAAATTTGAACTACTAAGATGTCATTGTAATATCTTTTTATGAAGAGAGTTGTATCCACCTTTCCTTTTTCAAAACCCTTTTTAATTAAGAAATTTGAAAGTCTCTCATACCAAGCTCTAGGAGCTTGTTTTAAACCATAGAGAGCTTTTGTTAATTTAAACACATGGTTTGGAAATTTTGAATCCTCAAAACCCGGTGGTTGTTCAACATACACCTCTTCATTTATAAAACCATTTAAAAAGGCACTTTTCACATCCATTTGAAAAAGCTTGAAATTATGGTAACATGCAAATGCAAGCAATATCCTAATAGCTTCCATTCTAGCTACGGGTGCATAAGTCCCATCAAAATCAATTCCCTCTTCTTGTGTATAGCCTTGAGCAACAAGCCTAGCCTTGTTTCTCACTATATTACCACTTTCATCTAATTTATTCCTAAAAACCCATTTTTTTCCTATAGTAGATTGATCATTAGGCCTTTCAACTAATGTCCAAACTTTACTCCTCTCAAATTGATTTAATTCCTCTTGCATGGCCAAAATCCAAAAATCATCCTTTAAAGCTTCTTTAATATTCTTAGGCTCAATGCATGAAAGAAATGCAACATGATTCATTTTGAGAGAGGATCTAGTAGTTACCCCCTTGGATGGATCACCCAAGATTTCACCACCTTTGACATAGTTTAACTCCCTTGGGTAAGACACCTCCCTTTCCTCAAGAGCCAAGTCCTTCAAGGCTTCAAGAGGTGGATCTTCTGAATCCTCATCTTTGGTTGGAATCTCATCCACCTTTGACGTTTGTCCTCCATCAATGGCATCAATGATTCCTACATCATCATCATCACAAGATTCCTTCCTCGGAAGGAGGTTATCATCGAAAACAACATGTATTGACTCTTCTACAATTAGAGTTCTTTTATTAAATACTCGATAGGCTTTAAAGTTTAAAGAATACCCTAAGAAAATAGCTTCATCACTTTTAGCATCAAATTTACCTAAGTTTTCTTTACCATTATTCAAAACAAAACACTTGCAACAAAAAAGGGTAAAAATAGCTAATGTTAGGCTTCTTAGATTTTAAAATCTCATAAGGTGTTTTCTTCAAAATTGGCCTAATCATTACTCGATTTATAATATAGCAAGCGGTGTTTGTGGCTTCCGCCCAAAAATATTTAGGTAAATTATTTTCGCAAAGCATGGTTCTAGCCATTTCTTCTAAAGTTCGATTTTTCCTCTCAACTACCTCATTTTGTTGAGGAGTGCGAGGTGCGGAAAAATTGTGGCTAATCCCATTTTCATTTAAAAACTCATCGAAACCTAGATTTTGAAATTTGGTTCCATGATCACTTCTAATGTGAGAAATTTTAAGTTCAAGATCATTTTGAGTTATTTTAGAAAATGTGATGAATTTTTCTAAAGCCTCATCCTTTGTACTTAAGAATAGAACCCAAGTATACCTAGAGTATTCATCTACAAGCACAAAAGCATATGATTTTCCACCCAAGCTCATTGTTCTAATTGGCCCAAAGAGATCCATATGAATCAATTGTAAACATCTACTAGTAGAGACATCATTTATGGATTTAAAAGAACTTCTATGTTGTTTACCCTTTGAACATGCATCACAAATTTTATCATTTGAAAATTTAAGTTTGGGTAAACCTCTAACTAGATTAAGGGAAATCAATTTTTCTAAGACACTCATGCTAGCATGTCCTAATTTTCTATGCCATAGCCATGAGTCATGTTCATCATGTGCAACTAAGCATGTATATGATGAATGAATGTCTTCTAGATGCACCATGTAAATGTTCCCTATGCGATGACCAATGAGTATTAGTTGATTTGTTTTAATGTTTACAATTTTGCAACCACTTTTATCAAATATAACATTAAAACCCTTGTCACACAATTGACTAATACTCAGCAAATTATGCTTAAGACCGTTGACATACAAAACATTTTCAATGAAAATAGAAGAGTGATTACCAATGGAGCTTATTCCTTCAATGTGGCCTTTGGAGTTGTCACCAAACGTTACCACTCCACCACCTTTAGGCTTTAGTTCCACAAATTGACTCTTGTCACCGGTCATGTGTCTTGAGCATCCACTATCAAGGTACCAAGAATTTTTGCTTGAAGCTTTAGCCTTGTAGCAATGCTCCCCCTACAAACAAAGAAATTAGGCCTTGGTTTTTGGTACCCAAATCATTTTGGGTCCATGAGTGTTAGCCTTCAACAATTTGGTTCCCTTAGGAATCCAAGAAGCAATAGCACTTATATCATTAGAAATAATGAGTTCTTTAGGAACCCAAACACTCTTAATTCTTTGACCTCTAGCTTGCTTATTAAAATTTCTTTGTTTAGGTGCAAAGGTTTTCTTTTTACATATTGGGATTTAGAATGATTTCTTTTTTTAAAATTATTGTTCCCAATAGCAATAGATGTTTTAAGATTATCCACTTCCTTTGTGTGATAATCTTGAAAATCGGAAAGAAGTTTTTCAAGTTCAAGATTTTTAGTTTTAAGATCATTTGAAAGATTAACTAAAAACAAAACCTTCTTTTCCAATTCGGAGTTAGCTTTTGAAAATGTCTCATTTTGAATTTTTAAATCGGAAATTGTTTTCTTGTTTTTCAAAATGGACTCTTTGTATTTTCCTACTAACTCATCATACACTTCTTGCAATTCATCATAAGCATCTTGAAGTTCCTCAATAGTAAAATCGAAATTGGATGAGTTAGAGTTTACCTTAGGTTCATCATCGATGGCCATGAGACATAGGTTGGCCACTTCCTCCTCTTCCTCGGATGACTCATCGTCACTCCAAGTAGCAATTTGTGCTTTGAGCTTGTTCTTCTTCCCAAAGCTTTTCTTTTTCAATTGAGGACACTCGGAACGGATGTGACCCAGTTTCTTGCATTCATAACAAGTAATTTGGTCCTTCTCCTCTTCCTTGCTTTTACTCTTGAAGTCTCCCTTTCTAATGAATTTTATTCCACGATTTGACTTCATAAACCGAGTAAAACGTTTGGCCAACATAGCCATCTCCTCATCTTCATCCTCACTAGAATCGTTTTCTTGTTGTGAAGCTTTTAGTGCGATTCCCACTTTCTTCTTCTTAACTTCCTTCTTCTCCACTATCTTCTTCTCTTGTTTTCTTCCCTTCCTCATAATTTCATGTGTGAGTAGAGATCCAACAAGAGCATCTAGCTTGAGAGTCTTCAAATCTCTAGCTTCAATAATGGTCGTTCTCTTGCCATCCCATGACTCCGGAAGAGAATACAACAACTTTCTCACTAGCTTGTCTTTGGGAATGATTTCACCGAAACCCTTCAAACCGTTGACAATGACCGAGAACCGATCAAACATCTTGGAGACGCTTTCTTCAGGATCCATCTTGAAGTTCTCATAGCTTAGATTGAGTAGCCCAATCTTTGTCTCCTTGACATCACTAGTTTCCTCATATGTTGTCTCGAGGGTGTCCCAAACCTCCTTGGCATTTTCGATTGAAGACACCTTGGAGTAGATATCCGGACCAAGTGCACAAAATATTACATGAAGAGCTTTATCATTCACTTGCATCCTTCTTCTTTCATCATCGGTCATTTCAGATTTGACCTTTGGGACAAGTCTTTCTCCATCTCTCCTCATGGGAATGTATGGACCTTCTTCAACTACATCCCACACCATATAGTCGGTAGACTTGATGAAGAGCCTCATTCTATTCTTCCAATAAGGATAGTTATCCCCATTGAAGAATGGTGGCTTGGTGGTGGATTGAGACTCATAGTTGGAGGTGGATGCCATTGCTTGACTTGTTGTTGATCAAACTCTCCAAGAATCGACTCAAGAGGGTTGTAATCCTTCCAATGAGTGTAGCTCTGATACCAATTGTTGAGTTGATCGAACACTTGCAAATGGCCAAGAGGGGGGTGAATTGGCAATTAAAATTTTTGTGAAGAGAAAAATTGAAAATAAAAATGACACAAGGGGTTATAGTGGTTCAAGTTCTCCAAATGAACTCTACATCCACTACCTTAGCTCCCACTAAGGATTTTCAAACAATTCACTAATTGAATTCGTCCCCTTTTCTTGGATGAGGAGGAAACCTTACAATTTCGATTAAGCTTTCTACCCAAAGCTTAATCCACTCAAATACAAAGAAAGAATTTGGTAAACTCAAATGTTTCCTCTCAAAGGATAATTGTCTACCCAATTACAATTTCAACAACCCCAAACTCACAATACAATTTGACAATTGAAAGACAATAGAGTTGGGTACAAGAATATGACTTTGAATAGCTCAAGGGTTTGGATTTTTGCTTTGATGATGCTTGAATGTTGAATAGTTGTTGCTGACCTTCAAAGAGCTTCATTTTATACCTCCTCTATTAATTCTAGCCGTTTGGGTGGTTGGGAACATAAATGGAGCCGTTGGAACCCTCTCTTACCACCATAAATGCACTTTTGCAGCTATGGGTATCGGTACGCGGGGAGGAGTATCGATACCTGTCTCAGAAAAGAAAGAGCCGTTGTGTGCAATAAATAAGGGGTATCGATACACACGTAAGCGTATCGGTACGGGGTATCGAAACAGTAAAGGTCGTATCGATACCTTTTTCTCAACTTATCTCACTGTCGATTTCCGTATCGGTACGAGGGTTTGGCGTATCGATACGGGTCAACGAACATTTAAAATTTGGTTACCAACCAACTGACACCAACGGTCAAAATATTTAAACCGACTTGAATTTAAAAATTCATTAAGGCCGTATCGATACGATGGTTTGCCGTATCGGTACTCTATTCAAACTCTTTGGCTTTTACAAAGAGGCGTATCGATTCGAGGGTTTGCCGTATCGATACGTGTTCCTCCAATGGCCAACTTTGGTAAAAAGGTATCGATACGCTTGGAAGGGTATCGATACACCTGAACGTTTTTCAATAGTTTGGCCTTGGAACACTTAGAAAATATTTTGAGTTTGAGTTTTTCAAATCAGTTTTAAAGAGTTGGTGATTTAAAACTTATTAAGGGACTTACAAAAACAATTTTAAGTTTTTCAAATTGATCCTTAAAGATTTAATTATATCAAAATCAAACATAGGTTTTACACATAAGGTGAGCAAAGATTGGGTGTTTAGAGAGAATTTGGAATGAGTAAATGATGGTGGAATTCGTGGGTATTTGTAGGAAAGGAAAAACACCACATAAGTAAATTTAAGTCGAATCAAAACTTTATTTATAGTAAATAAAAAACGCAACACATGTAAATTTAACTCGAATGAAAACTTTAATTCGCATTTCATTTAACAAAACTTTAAACATGTATTCTTTAATAAGTAAATTGAGACAACTAGGTAAATTATCTACAAAAGTCGAAACAATATATGCAAAAAGTCCTGTGGGCAAATGTGATCGGAGGTCCCGGCTGAAAGAAGCTCAGCGCGATAATCAGATTTCTTCTGAAATGGTAGCAACTTTGATCGATATTAGCAAATGTAATCGGCACTGGCCGCATCTGAAAATGTTGGCTGCCACGGCAGAATGGTCGATCTAAATCCACCTTCGCTTCCTAAAAGTCGTTTCGTTTCAAAACTGTAGCCGCGGATCCTCTCGACGGCGGCTACAGAAGCTGCCATTGAAGGCACTACTGCAGCACACAACCTCCAAAATATTGCGATATGTCGGTAAATATTATTCAATGAACGTATCATGCGGGGGTATGTACCCCGCGGAACACAAATCTTTAAGTGAACTCCAACTATCATAAAGGA
Organism: Hibiscus tridactylites; assembly: GCA_958450335.1. Classification (NCBI taxonomy): domain Eukaryota; kingdom Viridiplantae; phylum Streptophyta; class Magnoliopsida; order Malvales; family Malvaceae; genus Hibiscus; species Hibiscus tridactylites. The sequence goes on from OY288280.1 coordinate 37,089,989, forward strand.
ACAAAATTTCGGACATAAAAATTTCAACTGTAAAAAACGCAGCATGACAAGAACTCGTATTCAACTGACCTAAACTTAACTGGTTACAAAAATTCATCGCCGTGCATATATATATATACCAACATCTAAAGGACCTCGCGTCCTACAGAACGCGAGGTTGCCACGTCAGCATATTCACCTCCGTCTAAAAATAGCAAACTCTAGGAGAGGCAAGTAGCACCCACAGAAATTTTTTTCTGTATTCACGTAAGCAGTTTTCGCTTGCAGCTACTAATGGCAACATAGCGCGTATTTTGGAAGTTTTGTTCAAACTAACTTCCAAAATATTGCGCTATGTCGTTATTTGTAGTTACTAATGAAAACATAGCACGTATTTAGGAAGTTTTTTTCGATTATTATTATTATTATTATTATTATTATTATTATTATTATTATTATACTAATAATTATTATTATTATAATTATTAGTATGATTATTACTTTTATTATTATTAATATTAATATTATTTTTTTTATTTTTATTATTATAATTATCAGTATGATATTATTAGTATGATTCATTATTATTGTTATTATTATTGTTATTATTATTAATATTATTATTATTCTAATTATAGTAATAATAATAATTATTTCTATTATTATTATTATTGTTGTTATTATTATTATTATTGTTATTATTATTAATATTATTATTATTATAAATAAATTTTTAATATTAAATGACTTTCCCACCTGGGAAGTCTTCCTTTAAAAAACTCCACGACCTCGCGTCTTGTACAACGCGATATTCATATACCTCGCGTTCTATAGGACGCGAGGTCACCTTCTGACCGTTCAGTTCACGCGTCTGTTCTGTGACGCGCCTTTTCAATGAACCTCGCGTTCTATAGGACGCGAGGTATATAAATATCGCGTTCTACAGAACGCGAGGTTCATTAACATCGCATCCCAAAAGGCGCGAGGTCTTCTATAAATTGAAGGTTTTTTTCTTTCTCAAAATCAACCACAGAACGCGAGTTCTATAGTTTTTTTACAAAAAAATTCTCGGCAACTTTTATATTTCGTTTGATATAATGGAGCCCTTACTACGCAACGAAGCGACTCACTGCAGTCAATATTGGCGAAACACTCCAAAGGTATTATTTTTTCCCTTTTAATTTCTAAAATTTTTAATTTAATTATATTTTTTATTTTACTAACTATTTTATTTTATTTTTTTGCAGGGATACGAACGTAATTTACAATGTAACCTTAACCGTATCAACATCGCACCCGTTGATGCTGTTATGGACTGGATTGAGCGCGCTGGTTTTGGGTACATAGCTCGGTATATAGGGGGTGAAGGTAAAACCGTCGTTGATCAGCGTGCTGATAGAACGGTGGAGACCCGAGACGCACACATTTCATCTTCCATTTGGCGAGGCAACAATCACGTTGGAGGATGTCGCCTACATTCTGGGGTTGCCTATAAACGACAACGTAATTACGGGTGTAGCGTTGGCACATTGACCAACTCTATTTGCTGAAGAAATGAGCGTGATGCCCCCTGAGGACGTGTGGGACGGAGGGAAAATCGATCTATCATATTTGGAGGACTAGTTTGGAATCCTCCCCCAATGCGGATGTAGTTGCACTTCAGGTATTTTTTCTATTTAAAAATTAGGATGCCATTATTATATTTAGTATGCTTTTATTAGATTTATGATGAAATTAAAAATATTTATTTGAACATTAGGATGATTTATGAAATTTTTAGGATGACTTCATTAAATATTTAGGATCCTATTAATAAATTTAGGATGCAATTACAATAATTACTTGAAAATTAGGATGCTTTTATTAAATATTTAAGATGACTTTATTAAATATTTAGGTTGCCTACATTAAATATTTAGGATGAAGTTACAAATATTTATTTGCAAATTAGGATTAAGTTACTAATTTCTTTGGATGCCTTTATTAAATTTAGGATGAACTTACAATTTTTTTAATTAGCATGTCTTTATTAAATCTTTATTTTCACAGCGGTGTGCGCGAGCCCGCATCTTGCGCATTATTGGCGGGATATTAATGCCAGACAAATCCCGCACAAAGGTGCACGTGATGTGGCTTCGTCATCTTACAGATTTAAATGAGTCTAGAAGAAAATCTTGGGGGTCAACTGTCTTGGCGTTTCTTATCAGATACCTCTGCAGAAACGTTGACGCCTCCAGATCATCGATGGGAGGATGTTGTTTATTCCTACAGGCTTGGGTTTGGTTTCGGATGCCTACTTTGAGACCACAGCTTAGACAGCCCACCGCTATGTTATTTCCGCTTCTACGGAGGTACTACGTAATCTACTATATTTTTTATTTTTAAATTATTTTATTTAACGATGTTTTTCATTATTTATAGGTGGACTAGCACATTGACCCACATCGGCCTGCCGAACTCCCAGAAAGCATACAGGCATGCTTTCGATGCCTTGACGGAGGACCAAGTAATTCTAATATTAATTTGAATTTTTTCATACTATTTTTCCAATAATATTTTATATAACCGTTACAAACGCTTTCATTCTTTTTAGTTCGTGTGGAGGCCCTACGATTCAGAGGAGATTCGGCAGATTACTCCACCAGATATTCTGCGAGACCGAGACCTCTGGATTTCCGTCTTGCCACTACTGAACTACGAAATTTGCGTGTGGCATTCTACGGATAGGGTTCTCCGACAGTTCGGGTACATCCAAAATGTTACAGCCCCTCCGCAAAATATGGACCGCTTCTACAATCTTACGCGCCAGGGGAAGACGGAGTTTGACTGGTCCGATCACCACGCTGCCTGGATAGCGATTTGGGGTAACCGATTTGCCCAACGCCCACAGTTTCTCCAACAAATTATGGAAGGGGGTATTTCGGTCGCTTTCAATTATGACCAGTGGTATAGGCTCAATGGGATGCCGCATATCCTTACTCATGCCGAGCGCGATGCAGGGCTTCCCCAGCAACCCCAAAACCGCCCACGCGACACCCGTCGAGCGACCCAGAGCCAGAGCCAGAGGCAGTCGACGCAGCGCGGTCCGAGACCACGATATGACAGTTCAGGGGCATCATCTTCTGCCGCACCATTTCATGCTTATAGCGGTCCATCGAGTTTCCAGCAAACAATGCCTCCACCCCAGTTCGGCTCCTCTGATGCCTATCGTCCCCATACGCCCACGACTGACCTTCAGCTTATCGATTATCCACAGCTGCACTCTCAGTATGAGTTTCCCATTGTGGAGAATATGCCGATCGGTAGCTTGTTTTACTCCCCGCCTGGGCCCAACACAGATCCGCATATCGCGCACGATGGTGATGATGATGGGGACCAGGGACCACCACACGATGGACGGAGGTATCCGGATCGTGATCGTCATCCACCCGACTGCGGAACGGGTGGACATATGCATTTTTAGTCTTTTCTTTTACTATTTTGTACTTATGTTTTTAATATTTATGTAAAACACATTTGATTTTTATAACGTCGTATTATAATTTTGTTTAAATATTATAATTTTGTTTACATATTATAATTAAACTTTATAATATTTATTTAATTTCAGTTTTTAATAAATTTAATGAGATTACTAAACCGAAAATCGACATTAGTTGAAATGCAACTTCATTCAAAAAAGGCATGATAGAATAGGGTTTTCGAAGCCATTTTAAACCATTGTAGAATGGACAGAAATTAACCATGTTGGTATCATACGATAGACAATTTCCAGTACTACGACCCCAAACTCGATGATCGCTAAAAATATACGATTTACACGCTCGAAATTGGGCTCGAACAGGCCTACCCACACTTGTTTTCCCTTGTTCTTCAGCCTATAAATGCACAGAACTCGCGTCCTACAGAACGCGAGGTCTGTGCGATATATTCAGCCGCCTTTTCAAATTCTCGTGGAGAATGCGAGGTACTATAAAACCGTTAACACAAACAACAATGTCGCGTCGACTGAAATCGCGTTGTGTAGAACGCGATATCCTACCTCGCGTCCTACACAACGCGAGGTCTACCGACGTGGCTATTTTGGGGGTCATTTTGCCAAATATTATTTTTTGGGAGCCATTTTCCCAAATAGTAATTAAAAAGGAGTTTTTAATCTAAAATTGCCCAGTTGTTCGGCTAAGGAGCAAGGTCAAAACGGGGAAATGACTTTTAATTTTAGAGAACGAAAGAGAAGTTTAGAACCCGCGCAAAAAACCGATTCCAAAACCTTCCAGTTCATCTTCTCCCACTGTATATATACTTCACCTCTTTGTAATCTCTGATTATCATAATACAAATCCAAAGCTAAAATTTGAAAAACAAGAGTTAATTCACACTCTAGTGCGATCGCAACAGCATCTTCAATCGTGCGCTCGGTTTCTTTTCTTCATTTCGCCGATCTTTTTACCAGAAATCAATGGCGGACGTGCATATGGGAGCAGAGTCAGAGACCTTCGCTTTCCAGGCGGAGATCAACCAGCTCCTTAGCTTGATCATCAACACTTTCTACAGCAACAAAGAGATCTTCCTTCGTGAGCTCATCATCAACTCTTCTGATGTACGTATATTTCTTTGTTAATTTGTTTCTGTTGGATTAAAATCCGTAATTGTGGGCACATATGTAAAATGTATGTTGCTATTATAAAGTATGACACAAAAATAAAGTGATCAATTAAGTTAAGCGTGTCATAGGTATTAAAATGTCATGGAAATAAAAGTGTAGATACCATAAGATATATTTATAATTCAATGAGGGGCAGAGTTATAAATATTTAATAGTTTGATTTAATAATCAACTATATAAAGAGGTAGTGGTCCCCAAGAAATAGGTTAACTTGTTTTTCTCTCCTTCCCCGTCAGAGAGTTTTACTTTAAGAGATAACCTATCTTCTTGGAAGATCAATACCAAAGATTTGAGATTTCAACATCAAGATTCAAGATTTTTAATCTATCAATGAATTCAGGTACGCTTCCGCACTCGGTTTATTCAGTTTATTGTTCTTGATGATTTGACATGATAGATCTTGAGATTTAGATTTCATATTAATTTATGATTTAATTCTAACAAGTGGTATCAGAGCCTCGTTATGTTGAATCATTGAGAATCAATCAATTTTCTTTTTTTTTGGGTTGATTCGTTCTTTAAGATATTGTGATCTTGTATATTATTTTGGTATTTCGATCAAAGATTAATGCAGAATTTAAAAAAAAAATCTGGTGATTATACGGTGCTTTGGTTATGGATATATATATATATATATATATATATATTATTTTGGTTAATTATAAATTAAGTTTTAGGTTTTATGATATTTTGTATGAATAAGGAATAAATTATTAGGGCTTTGATGTTTCGTATGAACTAACGAATCATGGCAATTTTGTCGTTTTTGAAATTCTTACTGCAGTTGGTATTATTATATGGTTCACCTTTCATGAATTTTGGGTTTATAATACCATTAATATTCGTGCCATTTTTTATGAAAATTGTTTGAGAATTTATTAATAAAGTATAATAAAAGGGTTTCTTAGCATTAAAATCTTCGTAGGGTTTATACTGAAACTTTAATGCATCATAAATATTCAGTTTTTTAGTTTTGGTTTTATGAATTACATATGAAAATTGTTTTCTCATGAATTCATAATTAAGTTCTGGTATTCGGCAATTAATTGAAATATATTAATATGGGTGGTTTCTTAATATTCCAGTAATAATAAGTATTTAGCTCTCTATTAAAAATGGACTGACATGTTGTACTAATTTGAATCCGCGTTCATCGCAATTTATTTATGTGGGTTTAGTATTCAGTTAATTGTGTTGTACAATATGCTACAGTTTTATAAATATCTTAGGGCATTTGATTGCATGACTTCAGTTTTGACTTTAGATTATTTTGGGTTTATTGTTATTTGTCGCAATGCCATTAATCTTATGTTCTTTTTATTTGAATCAATTTGATCAAAATTTTTAATTTTGGTTATTAGGTTATTATGGATACATTAAAGTTTCATGCGATCATTATATGAATTATTCATTTGTATGATACTTCTGTTTTTCGCTTCTAGTTAAAGTTTGAATGTTTAGAGTTCGACTTTGATTTTGGTAAATGCATGTTTAAGGTTTAAGACATTTTTTTTAAAGATACAGTCAAAGATTTAGGTTTTTTTTTCGATTTCTGATAGCCCCATTCAGACAATCTTATTTTATGTTATTTCAGAAAACTCAAGTGTTATCAGAAATTTCAGTTTTGACTGTTACAAAATTTTAAATTTGGATATCGGTATATTTATTGTATATATTTTAAAATAATTTAATTGAAACATTAAGTCACCAAAGTGACCTCTATTGTGGAAATTATTTTATTTTAAAATATAGAAGGTTTTGTGTATGTAAGTCGGATTATGTTAATATTAATCGGCCCAAAGGAAGGTTAATAATTAACATTATTATATGTGCAACTGTGGTAATAAACATGTGATAATTATTCAGTTTTATATGTGAGCAATAAATCGGCCCAAAGGAAGATTTTTGTTTGACATGTTCTTATTATCAATGTTTGATTACTATACCAAGATATCACTTGCAAGTTAATGTTTTGTCCAACGATGAAATATTAATGGAGTGTTCCATATCTTAATATGAGGTTTACCTTTATTCAAATTTATTATTAATTTGGTTATCTTTTAATTTAATTGAAAGATAAAAAAAATTAAGATTTTTTTTGTTGAAATAAATAAATTCATATTTTGGCTTCGGACATCTAATATTTTAATAAATTAGTTGAAACATAATGTCACCAAAGTGACCGCTTTTGTGTAGATTAGTTTATTTAAAATACTAAGATGATTATGGGTTTTTGTAATTCATGCGTTTATTAATTGACCCAAAGGAAAGTTAATATTTGGCAGAATTACAACGACAACTGTGGCGATAAATATGTGACAATTATAAGGTATTTTATGTGAGCAATACGTTAGTCCAAAGATTAGCCTATTGTTTGACATAGTTTATTGTCAATGTTTGATTGCTACAACAAGAGTACCGCTTACAGTTAATATTACTGTCCAAATACTTGATATTAACGTTGTGCTTGGTATCTTGAAGGGAACTAGCCATTATTTTGAATTTATTTGTTTACCTATGAATATTTATGTGAGCTTGTTTTAATTTTATTTATTTATTTTTGTTCTATATTTAGTTAATTTATCATTTCATGTCACAATATCTGTTAAATACATTCTAAACTCATGTTTAGTGAAACTAATTTCAAGGAATAAGAAAAGACACTTACATAGAGTATTTGGTTGTATGAGCATAGACTTTGCACTAAGGAAAGAACATTTTGCACCTCTCACTGCGGTAAGCACCTATAAAAAAAATATTTTGAGAGGTGAAATCGTTTGAATCGCGTGAGTCTAATTATCATAAAGTACAATATTCTATTTTTTAGGAGCACAAATTTAAAGAAACTACTCAAACTAAGGGTTTCCTTAACGAAATTAAGAAATGTTTTACCCAAAACATTAAGGTTAAGATGACATCACTTATACTCTTTTTTTTTTTTACTTCTATGAAGTATAAGGGTCAAGGAAATGTGAGAGAGTATATTATGAAAATTCTTAATATTGCTTCCAAATATAAGGCACGTAAGATCAAACTAACAATTATTTTTTCTTATGATTTTGGTACCGCTTCCTATACAGTTTAACCAATTCAGATTCAGTTACAACTGTCAAAAGGAGAAATAGACTCTAATTAGGCTCATTTCTCATTATGTTCAAGAGGAAGAAAAGTTGAAGCATTATAAGTGTAAAAGTACTCATTTGGTTAGTGCTCATTCAGTTAGTGTCTCTAAGAATAAGGGCAATAAAAGAAAATATTAGAATAAAGTTGCTAAGGGTTCTAGTCAAAAGAAACAACAATAAGTTACAAAGTGTTGATTCTTTTGTATAAGTTAGGACATATGTGAAGTAATTAAACTTCAAAAGTGAGCAACTACTTCGGTTATTTTGAGTGATCCATGGACCGTAAATTTTATGATCCCACAATTAAGATTATTTTAAGGAGAGTTTATAATTTTTTTTAGGATGTTGAGTTTGAGGGGAAAAATAAGGTTAGATACATTACTATTGAGGAGGAATTGAATTATAATTTAATTCATACTATCACTTTTGATGATGTTTAGGTTTTCACACCTATCATTAATCAAGAAGTGAATCAAGTACATCAACAAAATAATGTTGAACAACTCCCATTCAAGATAAGGTAATTGTTTCAGAAGAACAAACTCAACAATCTTAAAAAACAAGTGTCTTTAAAGAGGTCCACGAAAGGAAGATGAAATACTATTTCAGATTATTTTATTGTATTTCTTCAAGAAAATAAGGCAAAAATAGAATGATAGAAAATGACTCAATCATTTATATCAGACCATAAAAGTTATAACTCTCAAAAGTGGATCGATGTCATTCAAGAAGAGTATAATTTTATGCAAGACAATAAAGTTTAAGAACTTGTCTCATTACCTTAAGGGGCAAACCAAATGGTTGTAAATTAATATTTAAAATCAATAGGGATGGAAATGGTAATGTGGATAAGTATACATCACGTCTTGTATCTAGAGGATACACTCTAAAAGAAGACATTGATTTTTAGAGACTTTCTCTTCAATTTTATTGAAAGACTCTTTCAAGATAATTATTACACTTGTTGCTTGTTTTAGTCTTAAGCTACATTAGATAGATGTTAAGCTTGTTTTTTTTTCAATGGCGACATTGAAGAAACTATTTATATGGTACAATCATAAAGTTGTGTCTTATGATACAATATCAATAATATGTAAATTAAAGAAATTTATATATGAGCTTAAGTAGGACTCTCATTAATGAAATTATAAATTTCATGTTGATTATCTCATTCGGTTTTGAGATAAATTTGGTTGGCACTTGTATATACTACAAGTTCAGTGGGAGTAAACCAAGTGACACTCATATTGCTAAAGTAGATAAGTATTATCTTGCTCAATGCCCTAAAAGTAACCTTGAAAATTTAAAAATTTCAAAAGATTCTCTATACATAAGCTATTGAGAATCTAATTTATGCTTAAGTATGTATGCGTTCGGAAATTGTGTACATTATTGAAATGTTAGATAGATATTTAAGAAATTTTAGTATGGACTATTGGATAGCAGCCAATAGAGTTATGCGATATCTTTAGAGAACAAATATTACATGCTCACATGTCGAAGTTCTGGTAAGTTAGAAATCATTAGGTTTACAGACTTCGATTCTAATAGAATATTGATGCAAACGAATTTTGTCACATAAGCTGCTAATTTTAGATTGAATAAAAGACCACAATAAATATGTATTCATTTATTCTATACACACTAGGGACACTTCAAACTTGAAGCACATAAATATTATGTTCCTAGTTGTTAAAGAAAATTCAGAGTGTTTGTGTGTTTAAAGAGCATGTTCGTACAAACTCCATAATTGCGCGCATATTAAGAAACTGTCACCCTAGGTCTTTCATGAGCACACTACTCATGTGGGTGTAAAGTTATTTAAGGATATTCGGTTTTAGTGGGAGTTTATAATTTTGAAAAATGCTCATTCGGTTTAGACACAATTTCAGTTTCTTCAGTTTAAAGTTATTTAAGATTATTTTCTGCAGAAATAAAGTTCTTTTGGTTTATGCACACTCTGAATTCAGTAAAGTTGATCTCACTAAGGTTTAGGAGGACCAGTTGGAAATAGACATGTATGGTTCACATTTCATGTAATTTTCCATGCTACACATCCATGATTGATCTATGTCATTTGACTATATTTGTATACGTGACCATTGATGGGTCCAGTTATGATTGATATGGCGAAGACCGCTTTGATCCTATGTGGATATAGTTGATGGACGAGATTGTTATAGAATACCTATTATATAATAGCAAAATTTTGAGCTCATAAAGTTGTACATTTATCAGGAAACATATGTTGCCCAAGTGGGAGATTGTTGGATTAAAATCCGTAATTGTGGGCACATATGTAAAATGTATGTTGCTATTATAAAGTATGACACAAAAATAAAGTGACCAATTAAGTTAAGCGTGTCATAGGTATTAAAATGTTATGGAAATAAAAGTGTAGATACCATAAGATATATTTATAATTCAATGAGGGGCAGAGTTATAAATATTTAATAGTTTGATTTAATAATCAACTAGTAGTGGTCCCCAAGAAATAGGTTAACTTGTTTTTCTCTCCTTCCCCCATTAGAGAGTTTTACTTTAAGAGATAACCTATCTTCTTGGAAGATCAATACCAAAGATTTGAGATTACGCTTCCGCACTCGGTTTATTCAGTTTATTGTTCTTGATGATTTGACATGATAGATCTTGGGATTTAGATTTCATATTAATTTATGATTTAATTCTAACCGTTTCTACTTCCGTTGTTTTTGTTTCTGATTGTTTTCTGAGAAGAAAGAAATTTTCTAAGGAGTTTATATTGATTCTCATGTTTTCTCGCTGCAGTTTGCTATGTTCTTATCTGCTTACTGCTAGTATCATGATGTTTTTTGTTTTATTCTATAATTTTTATTTCATAATGCACTTATTTACTGGCATAATTTTATGTTCTGTTTGTTCGCGGAGGAAAATAAATCAGAGTAGAAGAAAATTTTATTAGGGATTTACATCGGATACCATATTTTCGCGCATCGCATTGCTATTTGTGCATCTAGTTGACGTTTGTGTGTATTTTGCTGGATGAGCAGAGAGAATTCTGGTTTTGAACTGTAATGTTTTGTTCTTTTTGATTTGCTATTTGTGATTAGGGAGAAGCTGATATGCCGTATATGTCATTGTTAAATTTTCTGCTTCCGTAGTTATGTCTCTGTTTGTTCGATAAGCGAAGCATCGGGAAAAAAATGAAAATGATTTTTTTTATTTAAGCTTGTTTTTCATGTTTTCTCGCGGCATTTTGTTATGTTCTTATGAATCTGGTTACGGCTAGTGTCATGATATTTTGTTTTCATATATATTTTTGGATATTTGAACATCAAGATGACGTTTGTGTGTTGTGTATTTTGCTGGCTATTGTATGTTTGGCTGCCGAGAAAGAACATAGAGAATTCTGATTTTGATATGTAATTTTTCTATTCTTTTAACGGTTAGGGAGACATTGTTATTTTAGATCAAAGAATCTGAAATGTTTTTGTTTTGGTATGCCTAGGCATTGGATAAGATTAGATTTGAGGGCTTAACAGACAAAAGCAAGCTCGATGCTCAGCCGGAGCTCTTTATCAGGATCATCCCAGATAAAGCTAATAAAACACTTTCCATTGTCGATAGTGGCATTGGGATGACCAAAGCAGGTACATAATTTAGCAGTATTTTCAAATAAATTCTATTCTTACCAATTCGAATTGGAGTTACTAATCTGTAGACGTTCTTGTTTAGATTTGGTGAATAATTTGAGAACCATTGCGAGATCTGGAACAAAGGAGTTCATGGAGGCATTGCAAGCGGGAGCCGATGTCAGCATGATTGGTCAGTTCGGAGTCGGGTTTTACTCGGCTTACTTGGTAGCGGAGAAGATGATTGTCACTGTTGGAAAAATTTGATAATTTTGGAGAAATTGATTCAATTGTTGGTTCGTAAATGTGCAGACGTGCACGACGTGGGTAACGCAAATGTCTGAACCGGTCTGGTCCTTCGTGGGCTTGCAGATATTTTGACCCAAATTTAAAATGAATTTTCCTCAAATAAAAGCATAAATTTGCCAAATTTTATTTTGGAATTAAAAGGGTAAATATTAGAAGTTACCTTTAATTCAAATAATAATTTTGGAAATTGCTTTATATGAGAATAAATTAATTCTCAATATTGAATGCTCCATTAGGTCAAAATTTCTACTTATACCCTCATGACACTCCTATAAATAGGGAGTAAACCTTCTAAGTTTTACACAACTAAAAATCACAGAAAATTTTCATTGTTTTACTCTGTGGATTTTACAAGTGGTTTTCGGTGATAGGCGAAGGCAAGGGTCAGTTCGTGATCTCCACAGTAGTGCAACTGTGGTTGATCTTATGTTGTTGTATCTTGGGAGACAGACGACCAATGAACTCGAGCACCATAGGAGTGGCCGAAAATCTGTCTTAAGGAAACTGCGTTTGTGCAGGCCTCAACACGTTTCTTTTGGTTCCAAATCGGTTTGATTTATATATTGTTGTATTGTTCTTAATTTTGTATTGTTCATTTAAATAATATTATTTATCTTATTATTTATTCTTGGATTAACGTTTACTTTCTAACAATCTTAAGACAGATTCTCAGTTTTAATCCAAGACGAACAACATACGTTAAAGCACGACTAATTTTACATCAATGGGGTGAGAAAATTAAGTTGCTGCCAACTCTTAGCTTATGGTGCAACCGCCGCCAATTCATTGGTCTAAATAATTACCATATATCAAGGTATTTTATAGTAATATTAAAACCATATGTAAGTATGTACATATGTTTTTAAATTATGTTTTACATGGAATATTCAATTTTTTATGGATATTGTTTTTTTTATGTGAGTTGTTTCCTAATGTGCTTGTTTCCTTGTGAAAGTTGCTATAATATTTTATTCAAAGAAAATATTCTTCAAATGAGAGATGGATCATTATGGCAAATCTAGGACTTACCAACTATAAAGTTCCAAACATGGAATATATTATGGTAATATTCAGTGTGTATTACCTTATAATGTGAACATTTTAAATATGACATGTATATAAATTATACTTTGTCACATTTTTTGTCTTAATTATGATCCTTTGTATTTTTGGAAATTATGTGGATTTTATTTTGTACTAACAATTTCTTTTGAGAAATTTTATAAAGACGAACAGAATATTCAAGCGAAATCGTGATTGTTGTGGAAACAAATATCTCGTAAATAATTCGTTTCAGGAATTAATTTCTGCCGTTTTAACGGATTTACGTGATCTTTCCAAAACAAGAATAAAAAAAATTTAAGGATCAATTCCTTTGATTTTGTTGCCTTGATATCTTTGGTTTGGGTTTTAGTGCTACTAATCCCAATATTTAACAAAAGATATATGAGAAATAAATCACTGAATTTATTTCTTCGTTAGAATCTTGTGTTGATTCTAATTTTGGAAAAGGAAATAAATCATTGAATTTATTTTCAAGAGAATCTTGTATGATTCTAACGTTGTAAGGAAAATAAATCATTGAATTTATTTCCGTAAGAATCAAGTATGATTCAATTTTTGTAAAAGGAAATAAATCATTAAATTTATTTCTATGCTAGAATCATGTGTTGATTCTAACTTGTTAAGAAATATAAATCATCGAATTTATTTCCGTAAAAATCAAATATGATTAAATTTGTGTAAAAGGAAATAAATTATTAAATTTATTTTCTGTACTAGAATCATGTGTTGATTCTAACTTGTTAAGCGAAATAAATCGTTGGATTTAATTTCGTGAGAATCTAGAATGATTCAACCTTGAAATAAATTGGTGAATTTATTTTGAAAAAAAAATAACTCAAATTTATTATCAAGTATGATTTTATTTTGGAAATAAATTGGTGAATTTATTTCGGAAAGTAACATTGGTTATCAAATTTAGAGCGTTGATTCTGACTGAGGTCTCGAATCAAAGCATAGAAGAACTTGATTCTCTATGTCAAAATTAAATTCTTAAAGCCTATTCTGATGCATGCTATGAAGTGCACAGTGTTTAAAAATGGCTAAAGAATCAAGAGGGTCGTTGGACCATAAATGGAAGATTCCAAATTGTTGTGAACCAAAGGTAGTGATTCCGATTGATCATCCATGCTTGAAATGATTTTAAGAATAAAATCCATAAACGGTGATTGAAAGAAAATTTAAAAATGCATGTCTAGGATTGGTTCTTTGAGAGACTTGGTATTTAAGCGTGCCTAGTGCACCACCTCTCTTTCATAAGTTACCTACCTGGTGCATTGTTTATTATTGTTCTTTATATTAATACCGTGTGAACTTTTGTTGGGGGTTTAGTTTACTAAATCTCCATCGTCTAACAAAAGTTAGAAATTATGTTTCTGTTTCTGATTTTAGTCTTTGACTAAATTCCTAACGTTTAACAGATTCATAACTTTTGGTTTTGGATTGTGTCTACGTGACACAATGGAAAAATTAGTGAAATTTATTGGAAAAAATTTCATACATGGCAACAAAAGATGTTGCATAATTGACCATGATAAACCTAGTTAAATATATGAAGGATGATCCTCCTATTATTAGAGAGGATAAGGTAAATATCGTTACCACCTTCAAATGTTACTAAGGTAAATATTGCTAAGATAAATATTATCATGGAAAACGTAGTAGAAGTCAAAAACGACTTCAAACCGTAAATTAGACGGTGTGTTCAAGAAGCAAAATTTCATGAAAAAAAATGCTTCAATTGTCGTAAGATGAGGAACAAGTCTTCAGACTATAGACTTTCAAACGAGGGCAATGTTATTGCCATAACAATTGATATGACAACATATTGGTTGAAGGAATATGTTTATTACCTTCATTGATGATAGCACAAAAATAATGTAAAGATGAAGCTATTGTGAAAATTGTTCTCTATGAGCATGGTGTTGAATCCCAAACTTAATTAAAGGTTTAAGATGAGGAGAAGCTCTATATGAGTAACATTAGTACTATAATGTGCCTAACATGTGGGGGAAGCTGTTCTATAAGCTAATTACATTTTAAACAATATTCCACGTAATTAAAGAGACTAGACACCATATAAGTTATGAAAGGTAATTAAACCTTCCTACAACTACTTGAAAATGTGGGGGTGTCTTGCAAAAGTAATGACCCATTACTAAAGCAATTGAGAATAGATCCCTAAAAATTGTGGATTGTATTTTTATTGGCTATATAGAACATAACAATATATACCGATTTCTTGTGTATGAATCGAAGAACCCTGAGATTCACAAGCATACGATAATGGAAGATGTATTCCCTTGTAAAGCTAGGGAAGTTGGTCAAAGTTCAATGAAACGAACTTCGAAGATTATCGATAAAGATGACTCAAATGATCAACAAGGGTTTGAGCTTGAAATAGAGTCGCAAAGAAGTAAATGAGCAAGGGTAGAAAAATTCTTTGGATCATTTTTCTAAACTTTATGTTAGAGGTTGAATCTCAAACGTATAATGATGTTATACATTCATCTGAAAGCATATTATGGAAGGATGTCATTAAGAGTGAAATTGATTCCATCATGCAAAACCATATGTGGGAATTAGTAGATCTTTCTCTGTAAATTAAACCACTAAGTTTTGAATGAATTTTCAAACGGAAAATGAAAGTAGATGGAACAATTGATAAGTATAAGGCCATATTGGTAATAAAAGGTTACCGAATGCCTTGACTATTTCGATGCATAATCTCATGTATCAAGGATAACCTCCATAAGTATGATACTTACAATTGTCGCTTTGCGAAATCTAGACGTACATCGAATAGATGTTAACAAGCTTTTCTAAATAAAGATCTTGATGAAGAAATATACATGGAACAACCTGAGGGTTATGTAGTTTCAAGTCAAGAGAGAAAAGTATATAGATTGGTGAAGTCCTTGTATAGACTTAAACAAGCACCAAAGTAAAGACATGAGAAGTTCGATAATGTCATGATGACAAACGACTTCAAGATAAATGAGTGTGACAAATGTGTATATGTCAAAACTACTAACATTGGATATATTATTCTATGTTTGTATGTTAATAACATATTCATTGTTGGAAGCAACAATAAAATGGTAAACGTACCAAAGACTTGTCAAATTCAAGATTGACATGAAAAATATGAGATTAACATATTTGAGTTTGGGCATCCAAATCAAACGATCACTTGAAGGTCTCATATTGACGTAGTCACACTATGCGGACAAGAGAAGTTTGGCAAGGATGTTTCCGGCATAGCCAGAACTCCAATAAATACATGCCAACTTTTGTCCAAGAACAAAGACCAAAGTGTTGACCAAGTAGATTCAATAGACCAGATATTGTTTCTACTGTGAGCAGTTCAAGTAGATTCACAAGCAATTCAAGTGAAAATCACTAGAAAGCAATTGTGAGGGAATTGAGATATCTTAGATATACTCGAGACTATGAATTGCATTATTCCAGAGATTCTTCTATTTAGAAGGATACTCTGATGCGATTGGATATCTGATATTCAAGATATCAAAGGCATAAGAGGATATGTCTTCACTTTGGGAGGAGGAACCGTGTCATGAAAATCCTCAAGAAAAATGGTTATAATCAAATCCATAATAGAATCTGATTTTGAAGTTCTAAACAAGTCTAGAAAAGAAGTCGAATGGCTTTAGAAATTTCTTGAAGGATATTCCTGAACGACCAAAGCCAATGCTCACAATAGGTAGGACATAGAGCTTTGTGTATAATGGTAAGTCGAGACATATGCGTTGTCGACATAATACCATTAGACAACTGATCTCAAATGAAGTTATCTCTATTGATTTTTTGAAATCAAAGAATAACGTTGTGAATCCATTAACCAAAGGGTTAAATTGAGATCAAGTTGAGAAAACATCTAAAGGAACGAGACTAAAGCCCATGTAAATTTAAGGTGCTATGTGAAGGAAAACCCTACCTAGTTGACTGGAGATCCCAAGATCTAGGTTCAAAGGGACAACCTAATTGCATAGACCTGTGCGGTCACTGTAGGGGCTCTTATCCCCAAGTCCATTCCTATGATGTAAACGGTGATCAAAGTGGTTTAGGCTAAGCAATGCTTTTAATGACCATTGTGTGCTTTTGTGAGTCAAGCAACATAAGTCACCTATGTGAGAGTGAAGTGAGGCCGCTTCAATGAGACTATTGGGCATAGTTCTTTCAAACTCTTGCAGAACCAGGCGATGTCCACGCCCATATGGACATACCCATGAGAACTAATACTCTTGTCAGAGAGGTAGTTGTGTGAAGTATATCATCGTTTACACAAACGGTAGAACAGTTCAAGGACATTATGTCTACTGGTCAGCTAGTAAAGTAAATATACTTTCACAAGGGAAGGTTCAAGGGTGGACACCTACCTATCCTATGCAGCTATCGATCGTAGAATCTATCACCACATCGAGTCAAAATGTTTTTGATTAAATCAATTTCATTCATGTGGGGATTGTTGGAAAAATTTGATAATTTTGGAGCTTTGAATAAGAAATTAATTCAAATGTTGTTGAGGAAAATGTGGAACCAATTGTTGGTTCGTAAATGTGCAGACGTGCACGACGTGGGTAACGCAAATGTCTGAACCGGTCTGGTCCTTCGTGGGCTTGCAGATATTTTGACCCAAATTTAAAATGAATTTTCCTCAAATAAAAGCATAAATTTGCCAAATTTTATCTTGGAATTAAAAGGGTAAATATTAGAAGTTACCTTTAATTCAAATAATAATTTTGGAAATTGCTTTATAGGAGAATAAATTAATTATCAATATTGAATGCTCCATTAGGTCAAAATTTCCACTTATACCCTCATGACACTCCTATAAATAGGGAGTAAACCTTCTAAGTTTTACACAACTAAAAACCACAGAAAATTTTCATTGTTTTACTCTGTGGATTTTACAAGTGGTTTTCGGTGATAGGCGAAGACAAGGGTCAGTTCGTGATCTCCACAGTAGTGCAACTGTGGTTGATCTTATGTTGTTGTATCTTGGGAGACAGACGACCAATGAACTCGAGCACCATAGGAGTGGCCGAAAATCTGTCTTAAGGAAACTGCGTTTGTGCAGGCCTCAACACGTTTCTTTTGGTTCCAAATCGGTTTGATTTATATATTGTTGTATTGTTCTTAATTTTGTATTGTTCATTTAAATAATATTATTTATCTTATTATTTATTCTTGGATTAACGTTTACTTTTTAACAGTCACCACAAAGCACAATGACGATGACCAATATGTGTGGGAATCTCAGGCAGGTGGGTCTTTCACCGTTACACGCGATGTGAGTGGAGAACCTCTCGGCATAGGTACCAAGATTACCCTATTCCTTAAAGAAGATCAGGTGAGTAATTGATGTGAATTCGAAATCAACTCATACTCACGTGGAAGTGATTATTTTTTGTGTTGTATATAAGCACATTTGGTTCATTTGATATGGTTGTTCGTATTGATTTTTGTCTGTGTTGTATATGATGTAGTTGGAGTACTTGGAGGAGAGGAGGATAAAGGATCTGGTGAAGAAACATTCAGAGTTTATCAGCTATCCAATTTACCTATGGACTGAGAAGACAACTGAAAAGGAGGTGAGTGATGATGAAGATGAGGAAACAAAGAAGGAAGATGAAGGGGATGTGGAGGATGTGGATGAAGATAAGGAGAAAGACAAGGAAAAGAAGAAGAAGAAGGTTAAGGAGGTGAGCCATGAGTGGCAACTCATTAACAAGCAAAAACCAATTTGGTTAAGAAAGCCAGAAGAGATTACAAAGGAGGAATATGCATCATTCTACAAGAGTATAACAAATGATTGGGAGGATCACCTTGCGGTGAAACACTTCTCTATTGAGGGACAACTCGAATTCAAGGCTATCTTGTTTGTTCCCAGGAGAGCCCCGTTTGATCTGTTCGACACGAGGAAGAAGCCGAACAACATTAAGCTCTATGTCAGGAGGGTGTTTATAATGGACAACTGTGAAGAACTCATTCCCGAGTATCTCTCGTTTGTCAAAGGTGTTGTAGACTCTGATGATCTTCCCTTGAACATCTCTCGTGAAATGCTGCAACAGAACAAGATTCTGAAAGTGATTAGAAAGAATCTGGTTAAGAAATGCATCGAGATGTTCTTCGAGATTGCGGAAAACAAAGACGATTACGCCCAGTTCTATGATGCTTTCTCCAAGAACATCAAGCTGGGAATCCATGAAGATAGCCAAAACAGGACTAAGCTTGCCGACTTGCTTAGGTTTTATTCCACCAAGAGTGGTGACGAGATGACCAGCTTGAAAGACTATGTTACCAGGATGAAAGAAGGCCAAAATGATATCTACTACATCACTGGTGAGAGCAGGAAAGCTGTTGAGAACTCGCCATTCCATGAGAAACTCAAGAAGACAGGATACGAAGTGTTGTTGCTATCGACGAATACGCCGTGGGGCAATTGAAGGAATATGACGGGAAAAAGCTGGTCTCTGCTACAAAGGAAGGACTGAAGCTGGATGAATCCGAAGAAGAAGAAGTCGTTTGAGAAGCTGTGCAAGACAATGAAAGAGATTTTAGGAGACAAAGTGGAGAAGGTGGTGGTGTCTGATAGAATTGTGGACTCTCCTTGTTGCTTGGTGACCGGAGAGTAGGGACTAGGGATGGACGGCCAACATGGAGAGGATCATGAAGGCTCAAGCTCATGAGTGCTTACATGTGTAGTAAAAAGACGATGGAGATCAACCCGGATAACGGCATAATGGAGGAGCTAAGGAAGAGGGCTGAAGCAGACAAGAATGAGAAATCAGTGAAGGACTTGGTGTTGTTGCTATATGAAACTGCAGTGTTGACATCTGGTTTCAGCTTGGATGAGCCCAACACATTTGCAGGAAGGATCCATAGGATGTTGAAGCTGGGTTTGAGCATTGATGAAGATCAGACTGCTGCTGCTGATGTTGATGTTGATATGCCACCTTTGGAGGAAGATGCCAATCAGGAAAGCAAGATGGAAGAGGTTGACTGAGAATGAAGCTTTGAATTCTCTCACCATTTATCTTTGTTTATAGTATACTTAACATTGTGGAGATGCGGTCGCTTACCGGCGTTTAGAATCTTTTTTCGTTTTTTTGTTTCTTTTCTAGTCATGGAGGATTTCGTTGAAAATCTGCAGCGACGGCAGTCAGGTCTCTTCAACAACATTCAAATTACATCACCAGTGGCAACTCATATTTTATAAGCACCAAACTATCATCAACTCTCAACGACAACCTATTATCCCCATACTCATCAAACCCCGACTGCAACCCATTTCCCCTTGATCTCAAACAACTATCAAACTCTAAATAAACCTGCCCAAATTTATTCCTTCTCTATCCCCACTGCCTAATCTCATTCTACTATTGACGAGGAGAGACGAGAATGGAATCAAAATTTACTTGCTCAGCTTAGTGCTATAAATGAGACGAGACAGATCGCGAACTATTCGAGTTTAACTCGGTCAACATTCGACTCAAACTCGGCTCGAGTTCTTAACGAGCCGAGTTGAGCTACTTGACGTTGACTCGAAAAGCTCTCGAGCTACTCGAAAATATAATATACTATTTTTTTAAATTTAAAATCTAAATTCCTAAACCTAAAACCCTAAACTATAAAACCTTAACATAAGTCTTAAACACTAAAATCTAAATCCTAAATTCTAAACCCAATTGCCTAAACCTATAAACCCTAGAATAACACCCTAAACCCCAAACATAACACTGTATATAAAAGCTTTTTTTCCTAATAGGGCTTTAAATGAGACGAGACGAATCGCGAGCTACTCGAGTCCAACTCGGTCAAAGCTCGGCCAACACTCGACTTTATTGAACTGACTCGAGTTCTTAACGAGCCGAATCGAGCTCAGATTATCCAAGCCCGTTAAAAACTACTCAAACTTAAATTCGACTCGAATTCTTAACGGGCTGAGTTGAGCTCAACACTACTCGAGCTCAACTCGGCTCGTTTACACCCCTAGCTGAGCTATTATCTACCGAGGAAATTGAGGCTATCTGCTCTATTCTTGTTGGAGGACTATCCACCTTGAGCTTGTTTGGTTTGATAAAAAAGATGGAGTTTCTTCCGTCAAATCCGGTTATCACCATATCTTCAACTCATTCAATATGAATCATCGTCCAAGCTCTAGTAATGATCCCTCATCTGATTTATCCCCGTGGCGATCTATTTGGGGATTAAAAGCCCCTTCAAAAATCAAGAATTTCTTTTGGAAAGCTTGTTATAACATTCTTGCAACAAACAATAACCTTGAATCGAGATTCCATGGCCCCCTTTCCCCCTGCTCGAATTGCCCTCAATGTAGTGCTTGCTTCGAGAGCATTGAGCACATGTCGTTTTTCTGCCGTTTTGCTCAAGCTGTTTGGAGATCGTCTGGTCTTAGTTATTCCCCTAATACGATTGATTTTCCAGGCTTCAGTCGCTGGTGGCCGAAAATCATTCATCTACACGATAAAGGCAATTTTTTCAAAGGTTGCGAGCTCATCGCTTTCTTGTGCTGGCATTTATGGAAATCTAGGAACAACTTCATCTTTTCAGGTTGTATTGACTCGCATGTGGATGTGTGGTTTAAAAATGAAAGTTTCTTTTAGGAATTCAAAGGGAGCCTCCCGGCTAACTCCGGATATTCTTCTTCTTCTACTCCCTCTCTAGTGCAATGGACACCTTCGAATTTGGGTTTTTGAAGATCAACTGTGACGCGTCCTATGACGCTCTTACTGGCTTTGCTGGTATTGCTGTGATTGCTCGTGATGATTTTGGTCGAATCTTAGGAGGCAAAACGAGGTCCATTTATGCCTTGTCTTCCTCGGTTGCTGAGGCTCACGCAGTTCGTCTAGGTACTCAAACTGCGGTTGAGAGTGGCTTTTCTTATGTTATTATCGAATATAATAATGCCGGTGTCATTGCTCGGCTATGTTCCAAATCTCTCAGTGCTTTGGATTCTGCTGCTATTGAATGTGATATTCTGAGCATCTCTTCCTCTTTTTCATCCATTGTTTTCTCGACTGTTAAACGAGATTGTAACAAAGTTGTCGATTGGTTAGCTAAGTCTGTTGAAGCAGTAGTGACTTGGCCTGTTGACTAGCTGGTTGCTATTCCTCCGGGACTTCAACTTTTTTTTTTTAATTTGTCCGGTTTAATGAATTTCTCCTTTCTGTAAAACAAATCTCATTCTACTATTGTCTCCCACCCTTTAATACATATTTAATCAGGTATTAATTATCTAGCTCAAATTTCAACCCATCATAACCAGCCATTTGATACAATTCCTCAACCAACATCACCCAAATTTCTACCCCAATAGTTCATTCCCCTTATGCAATTTATCAATTTCTCCAAAATTCCACTCAATACACAACGTCACTACCCATACCATCTACCCCTTCTGGATCACAAATT
This sequence comes from Hibiscus tridactylites, assembly GCA_958450335.1. Classification (NCBI taxonomy): domain Eukaryota; kingdom Viridiplantae; phylum Streptophyta; class Magnoliopsida; order Malvales; family Malvaceae; genus Hibiscus; species Hibiscus tridactylites. The sequence goes on from OY288280.1 coordinate 37,112,194, forward strand.
TTGCAATTTCAACACAACCTACCTACAACCTAAGAAACCATGTTCCATCAGGTTGAAGAAATAAGCTTACGTGTCAATTATGTGGAAATGTTGGCCACCTTGTAGCCCATTGTTATTATCGCTTTGATCAAGCATTTTCTGATGTCAATTCAACTAGTTATCGCCCTCATCCACAAATATTGTTGTTAATTATGTTAGTCATAGAGTGTTGCCCGCAAATACACCATCTCAATCTAATGCAAGTAAAACGTCTACTAAATGGTGCCTAGACTCTCAGGGGCGGAACTAAAAATTTATTATAGGGGTCAAAATAAAATTAAAAAATGAACCGAACAATCATAATATTAACATTAAAAATAAGAAATATTTATCTTACTTGGTTTATCAAAAGTTCAATAGAAACAAAAGAAAGAAGACAAGAACAATAACTTGTAGAAATACCTGTGATTAATAAAGGCTATTGAAGATGGAACTATATAACAATGAGGCCTTCTATATGTTCTTGCAAAATGTTGGAAAATAAAGAATGAAGAGTTAGGGATTTGTGTTAGATATTTGTTTTAATATAATAATATGAAAAATGTTTTTGGACTTGTTTGAATATTTTGCAAACTTGTATTAAAGTCCAAACAACTTGAAAATATGTTTGAAAATGTTTCTAAGACTTTTGGCATGTTTTTAAACAATTTTAAACAGCCAAACTAGTCATTTTCTAAGCCTCGTATCGATACGCCTTGTCTCGTATCGATACGCCTTGTCCCATATCGATACCTTTTAGGGTTTCAGCTACAATATTTTTCTAGTACTAAAAATATGTACCGGTACAGACTTACTCGTACCGATACGGAGGGGGTCATACCAATACGCCTCAATGCGTACCGATACCCCTTTGATTGAACTGCTCTAATGACTCTTCTATTTTAGGACAATATTGATACCAGCACTCGTATACTAATACGCCATGTTGCAGAAGTGCATTTATGGCTGGAAATGAAGTACCCAACGACTCCAAACAACCCCCAATGGCTAGTAACGACTATGAAGTTGTTAGAGGGTTTAAAAGACACCTCCAAGCATATATGGAAGACCAATGATCAATAAGCCAACATTTTCTAGATTTGTAAAATGTCTTAGTGCTCAATTTCCATCTTTTGTATAGAGAAACACTTGTGAGCTAAATTGTAAATGTATGCTCAAGTGTATTAGGATTGGATGAGAGCTTTAAAGTGTAAACATATAACTTGTGAGAGGGATTTTAGTTTGCTTCAATTTCTCTTGTAAAGAGGGGTTCCCAAAGCTCTAGGTAGAAAACTTTGGATGTTAGATTTAGTGGTATAAATCTAGGTTATAAGGGTTGCCTCCTAAGCCTTGAAAAGGGGAAGAAATTATTGTGGCATTGGAAATCCTTAGTGGGGAAGCTAAGGTAGTGGATGTAGGCTTTGGTTAGAAAGCCGAACCACTCTAGATTATTGTGTTTATTTTTATATCTTTTTGCTTCCAACACAATCACCCTAGAAACCATTCTTTCACCACTTGGCAAGCATTTCAGTTGAAAAATTCGAGTTGAACAATTGGTATAAGAGCGAGGCTCAATCTTGAAAGATTAACATCCTATTGAGGCGATCTCGACAAGCTCAATTGTTGTGTTCGTGCAGTGACTATAAATGGTACGCAAATGGTGCAAGTATGCACGTCGAACGAGTAATAAAGTGATGAGTGGTATCGTCTCCACAGGGATTGGATGTATTCACGGTTGCTGTAACAATAAAGCTTGAACTTTTTGCAGATGACAATACTATAGTAAAGGAAATGAGATATAATAATGCTAAAGCAAGACAGTGCAGAGAAAGATAAGATAACAATTTAGTAGACAGGTCCCCTTTCGAATTCGAAACTCACTACGGAATGACTGTCTGGGAATGATGGACAACCTAACTCAAGCTCCATAACGATACTAAGGCTTTTTAGCTATCTTCTATGCTAGACGGGATTTACTAAGAGTGCTTCTAAACTATCTCTAGCCAGGAAACTGGGAGTCAGAAATGCTACAGCCATACCTCTCGGCGTAAACTCTTAACACTCCCCTACCCTTCACGTACTATCCTTTTTAGCCCTTGAAACCTATCACTTATCTCTAAGGTAGGTTAGAGTCTGCCTCTCAATAGTCACCTCATTGGTTCTGAGGGTTCTAGGGCTAGCTCTCTCAATTACTAACCCCAACATACACTTAAAGAACAGCCAACTCTCGAAAGCGCTTAAAGTAAGGCCTATCTCTCAAAGCACTTACAACCCTAAGCTCTTACAACTTTAAGGAAATGAGAAATGCATAAGCAAAACATAGAATCATGATAAACACTGAAAAAGCCATATCATGCATTAAAAAGTACTCAAAATAACATCATTCATCAAACCCAAGCCACCTAAAACAATTCGTGGCGGGCAATATCATCCAACGTATCATTGCGATAACATCACCAAATATAAAGATATAACAAGAAATTGTTATAACAAAAAAAAGAAAGATGAACTCCATCTCTGCCATGGACTGCCCGACTGTCTTAGGCCCACAGCCTCTCTCGAGGCCGGTGAGGCCACTCCTTGGAGCTTCAATGATGGAGGACACCAAGCTGGAGAAGACGAAGGTGGAAACTTCTCTCTCATTTTCTCTCTCTTCCGCCTTTCTTTTTGCAACACTGAAAATACCACACTTTGCTCCAAGCTTCTCTCCCCTTTATATAGTAGAGGCTTCTAGGGTTTGGTGCCCTAAAGATGCCTTGATATTCCCAAGGAATATCCACCGACAAGGTCTGCCACGAGGGGACAAGGGGGACAGTCTGCAGGTGGGCACCGGCTGCTACACATGTCAGATCGTTCTTTTCTGCATGTTCACATGTTTCTGCAGCTCACGTGTATCTCACGTGCTGGCCAATGTCGACTTCCATCATGCTATAGCAATTTCCAGCACCATCTTTCTCTCGACTCCTTTCCTGCGCACCAACACAACTAAAACCAACCTTTCGAGCAGTACCCCTCGATATGGACCAATAACCAGCAAAGATAAATATGCACCCAGAAGAAGAAAATGCAGCCTAAATGCAGTCTAAATGCTATGGTATGAACTCAAGAACAGACAAATGCTATAGCAAAAGGTATGAAAACAAGGATATTTATGCAATTATCATCGATCAACAAACAATCTACCGTTGTTCATGGCACAATCAATACAATCCATCGTTCTTCAACGGTGACCATTATGCCTATTGGAAGAATAGAATGATGTTTTTTTTATCAAGGCCAAAGATTACCGTCTTTGAGATCTTGTTGAAGATGGACCATTCGTGCCTCAATGAAGAACGCAAGATTGGAGTGCGAATGACAAGAAGAAGATGAAGCTAAACTCGAAGGCTTTGCACATTCTATTTTGTGCATTGGGATCTGTAGAGCGTTTAGGTGCTCTCTAAATATGAGCGCAAGTGCACACTCCTGTCAAGTTATAGTATAAAAGATATCGTCTCCCACAGGGATTGGACAGCTCGACTCGAATTGTAATTCCTGCACAAAGGAAAATTAAATGCATAAATAAATTTTAGTTTATAAAGAAGAGTAAATAAAACACAAGTAAAATATTGGAGAAGAGATCAAATTGATAGAATGGACTGGGTTATGGTGCTGAGTAGTGTGAAACTACGTTGAATAGGATAAGTTGTTCTGCGCTGCCAGACTTTGTTGCCTCAGCGAAGGATGGCATATTAGCTGTTGTGATGCTTTCGCTGCCTCGACAGTGGAACAGACGTGTGTCTCGGTGGCAAACTCGGCAGTACTTCAAGGCTCGGTAGAACGCTTCGAAAGTGATCTCGCTTATGTCTAAGTCAGAATGATGTTGTTGCCCACTGCATATAATACCAGTCACGGCTTGTGTTGCTTATGTGTAGTGTACTATAAATGATACGCAAATATGGTGCAAGTATACACGTCGAACGAGTAATAAAGTGAGTGAGTGAGTATTGTCTCAATGGGGATTGGAGGTATTCACGGTTTGCTGTAACAATAAAGATTGAACTTTTTTGCAGATGACAATGCTATAGTAAAAGAGATGGTGCAAAGTAATGCTGAAGCAAAATAGAGAGTAGAGAAAGATGAGATAACAATATGATAAACAGGTCCCCTTTCATATGCAAAATTCACTATGGAATGACTGGCTGGGAATGATGGACAAGCTAACTTAAGCTTCTTAATGACACTAAGGCTTTTGAGCTATCTTCTATGTTAGGCAGGATTTTCTAAAAGTGTTTCTAAACTATCTCTAGCCAGGAAACTGGGAGTCAGAAATGCTACATCAATACCTCTCGGCGTAAACTCTTAACACTCCCCTACCCTTCATGATCTATCCTTTTTAGCCCTTGGAACCTATCACTTATCTCTAAGGTAGGTTAGAGTCTACCTCTCGAAAACCACTCCATTGCTTATGGGGGTTCAAAGGCTAGCTCTCTCGATTACTAACCTCAGTACACAGTTAAATAACGACCAACTCTCGATGGCTCTTACAACTTTAAGGAAATGAAAACGCATAAGCAAAACATAGAACATGATAAACACTGAAAAGGCTATAGCATGCATTAAAAGTACTTAAAATAAAATCATCCATCAAACCCAAGCCACCTAAAATAGTTCGTGGCTGGGCAATATCATCAAACGTATCATTGCGATAACATCACCAAAGTTAAAGATATGAAAAGAAATTGCTAAAGCGACAGAAAGAAAGGTGAACTTCCTCTCCGCCATGAACTGCCTGACTGTCTTAGGCCCACCGCCGCTCTCAAGGCCGGCGAGGCCACTCCTTGGAGCTTCAACGATGGAGGACACCAAGTGGAGAAGATGAATGCTTCTCTCTCATTTTCTCTCTCTAAGCTCTCTTCTGCCTCTCTTTTGCGTCACACTTTTTCCAAGCTTTTCTCCCTCTTTATATAATGGAGGCTCCTAGGGTTTTTTGCCCTAAAGATTCCTTGATAATCCCAAGGAATATCCATCGACAAGGTCTGCCACAAGGGGACAAGGAGGACAATCTATAGGTGGGTACCGGCTGCTGCACATGTCATGTCGTCCTTTTCTGCATGTTAACGTGCTTCTGCAGCTCACGTGCTGGCCAATATCTACTTCCACTATGCTATAGCAATTCCTGGCACCAGCTTTCTCTCTTGACTCCTTTCCTACGCACCAACAAACCCAAAACCAACATTTCGAGCAGTACCCCTCAATATGGACCAATAAGCAGCAAAGATAAAGATGCACCCAGAAGAAGAAAATGCAACCTAAATGCAGTCTAAATGCTATGGTATGAACTCAAGAATAGGCAAATGCTATAGCAAGAAGGTATGAAAACAAGGATATTTATGCAGTTATCAGCATGAATCGTACAAAGACAACAATGTTTGGTTCGTTCTTCTTTAACCGCCTTAAACCCTAACCTATGTCTAGGCTAGATTGATCAACACTTGATTAGAGTGAGGATCGTACTTACTCCTTTCGTGAGTTTGACTCTCTCGATACCGAACAAATGTATAGTAAACAACTAATCTCTCGACTTAACTGAAAACTATAAAGAACATTGAATAAGCGAACCTTGAAGTTTTATTGCAAAAACAAACTTAAATCCTAAACAACCATTCTCACACTAGTTTACAATATAAACCAAGCCCAAAAGAGAATTTAGAACATAATGGCGGCAAGAAAACCTAAACTATGCCTAAGGGAAAACCTAAGTTGTTTTAAAGTAAAAATACATTAAGCATATATAGGCATTAGCTAGGCCAAGTCCTTATTGGAGTAGAAGTCTTCAAATTAGATTTTGCATTAAATGCAACCTTTAATTCTGACTTCTTTGTTGAATGTGGACTCCTTCATGTTGCCTTGCTCCGCAAGTTAGCTTGTTCTCCTCTTTCGGCGGCTGTCCGCTGCTACAATCATCAGAAAATAGAGTGGATGGCATCGTTAGAATCGAGATTTTTTACTCTACACATCACACTCCAGTTCTCCAATTCCTCAACTCGCTACCCTGGGCGGCAGGTATAGCGGCGACAACTACTCGACAGTTGTTGTCTCTGTTTGGAATTGCTTCAGTACAGCTCCTTGGTCTACTGCCTCATCATCATGTCCTCAGCCCCTCTCTTCTTCTGCTAGCTTCTAGTACCTGAAACTAAAACCAAACTAAAACAATACCTTTTCCTTACCAAATAATAGATAATCAATAAAAATATGGCAAAGAAAAGAATACTGTAAAATGCAATGCATGGACCTAATTATGCAAACCTAAACATACTCATGGACAAAAAATATGGCAAAGTAAAGAATAATGTAAAATATGGCAAAGTAAAGAATACTTAAAAACAACAATAATATGAGATGGAATGTGCAAAAAATATAGAACTTATGGACACTTTACACACCCCCAAACTCGAACTATTGCTTGTCTCAAAGTAATGCAAACCTAAACATACTCGCCCTTTAAACTAACCAGAGAAATTTTTTGTTTTAAACTTGTTTTAATGCCTCAAGGCCGTGGCACCTGTCATTAGATTAATGAGAGGGGAATAACATGAATTACCTCAGAATTAAACTATAATGCTAGTGAAGTGTGTGCATAAACTATGTATAGGCAGAATCTGATGAATATTCTAAGTAAACAAAGATGTTGTAATGATATATGCTCAGGCAACATAGCTAAGCACAATTTATAATCATGGCAATAAGGGCTTCAGCTTATCACAACTTCAAGATTTTCAGATTCATGTACTTTGATAGCAGTGAAGTGTCCTTGCACATGATTCTTGATAACTACATAAATATCCTTGTTTTCATACTTTTTGCTATAGCATTTGCATGTTCTTGAGTTCATACCACAGCATTTAGACTACATTTAGGCTGCATTTTCTTCTTCTGGGTGCATATTTATCTTTGTTGGTTATTGGTCCATATCGAGGGGTACTGCTCGAAAGGTTGGTTTTAGTTGTGTTGGTGCATAGGAAAGGAGTCGAGAGAAATTCGGTGCCGGGAATTGCTATAGCATGATGGAAGTGGACATTGGCAAGCACGTGGGATACACGTGAGCTGCAGAAACATGTGAACATGCAGAAAAGGACGATCTGACATGTGCAGCAGCCGGTGCCCATTTGGAGACTGTCCCCTCGTGGCAAACCTTGTCGGTGGATATTCCTTGGGAATATCAAGGCATCTTTAGGGCACCAAACCCTAGAAGCCTCCACTGTATAAAAGGGAGAGAAGCTTGGAGCAAAGTGTGGTATTTTCAGTGTTGCAAAAAGAGAGGCGGAAGAGAGAGGAATGGAGAGAGAAGTTTCCACTTTCGTCTTCTACAGCTTGGTGTCCTCCATCGTTGAAGCTCCAAAGAGTGGCCTCACCGGCCTTGAGAGAGGCAGTGGGCCTAAGACAGTCGGGCAGTCCATAGCGGAGAGGGAGTTCACCTTTCTTTATGTCGCTATAACAATTTCTTGTTATATCTTTAATTTTGGTGATGTTATCGCAATGATACGTTGGATGATATTGCCCAGCCACGAACTGTTTTAGGTGGCTTGGGTTTGATGGATGATGTTATTTTGAGTACTTTTTAATGCATGTTATGGCTTTTTCAGCGTTTATCACGATTCTATGCTTTGCTTATGCATTTCTCATTTCCTTAAAGTTGTAAGAGCTTAGGGTTGTAAGTGCTTTGAGAGATAGATCATACTTTAAGCGTCTTCGAGAGTTGACCGTTCTTTAAGTGTATGTTGGGGTTAGTAATCGAGAGAGCTAGTCCTACAACCCTCATAAGCAATGGAGTGACTGTTGAGATGCAGACTCTAACCTACCTTAGCGATAAGTGACAGGTTTCAAGGGCTAAAAAGGATAGTACGTGAAGGGTAGGGGAGTGTTAAGAGTTTACGCCGAGAGGTATGGCTGTAGCATTTCTGACTCCCAGTTTCCTGGCTAGAGATAGTTTAGGAGCACTTTTAGTAAATCCCGCCTAGCATAAAAGATAGCTGAAAAGCCTTAGTATCGTTATGAAGCTTGAGTTAGGTTGTCCATCATTCCCAGCCAGTCATTTCGTAGTGAGTTTCGCATACAAAAGGGGACCTGTCTATTATATTGTTATCTCATCTTTCTCTGCACTGCCTTGCTTTAGCATTATTATACCTCATTTCCTTTACTATAGCATTGTCATCTGCAAAAAGTTCAAGCTTTATTGTTACAGCAACCGTGAATACCTCCAATCCCTGTGGAGACGATACTCACTAATCACTTTATTACTCATTCGACGTGTATACTTGCACCATTTGCGTACCATTTATAGTCACTGCATGAACGCAACAAGTTTTTGGCGCTGTTGCCGGGGATTGGCAATTGGTTGTTTACGATTTTTGTTTTTATCGTTTGTTCTTTTTGTTTTGTATAAATTTATTTTAGGTTTTTCGTTTTTCTTTTCAGGTGTCTTGCTAGTGTATGACCAGAAGGCGACCTAGAGGACCCCTGCAATCACTGTAACTCCCTTAGCCCGACCCAGACGTTTGACCCGAACTATGAAGATTACACGGGGAAAACCCAAGTCAACCCAAAAGTCAACCTTGATTAACTACCTTTTTTTTCTTTTTTTCTTTTCTAGATGCACATTAAGCCTGTGTGATCACTCAAGAATCATAAGAGAGAAGGACACAACAATTGGAAAACATTTAGGTACTCAACTGTATGAATACACTTTTAGGGACCATAACGTAATTTTTAGAAAATATAAGAACTTGGCAGAAATTAAGATTACCAATATGTAATTAATCACATTGCATACCTCTCTGTCAAATTTCAAATAAAAAGGACATTCCACGCTCAAGCAATTGCATTCACGACATTCAGGACTAAAATGTAAAACATGGAAACTTAAAACAATTCAAAATCATCATCCAACGGTCATCCATTTCGGAACACCAAAACCTCGTACCAAAATGCCCATATCGAAATGGTGTTGACCGTTTCGATACTCGGGTGTGTTCCGAGACCAGTATCGAAACATGCCTCTCTAGTAGCCAAAGTGTTCTGAAACACCTTCAACCGTACCGAAACGCTATGTCCATTACAATCCCCCGTTTCGGAACAGTTAGGGGTGTTTTGATACATCTTGCACTGTGACAGCAGCAAAAGCTGGTTTTTCATGCTTTTTCACTCTCGAAACATCCCCGCGACATGCCACAACATGAATACATCAAGGATACATATCATCAATCATCATACCGAAGCTAAAACTTAAACATAGCAACCAACACATAAGCAAAGGCACTAAAGACATGCTTCCTAGTTTGCCAAAACCATAACAAGTCAAAACTCCAAATAAACCAAATTCCAAAGTCCAAATGCCATTTACAATTTAAGTATAGGCAAACAAACATGCTCAAATTAAAAGAATCAACCTCATACAATCCAAAGTATAAATTCCTACCCATTGCCTCTTATTACACTAAGGGTGAACCACATACATCTCTTTAGCAAGACCTTGGATTCCTCTTGCTTTTGGGCTGCCTTCAAGGTTCAATTCTCTACATTGATGAAACAAAAGAGCGTAAGCAATAAGCTTAGTGAGGATCGCTAGACAACATTCATCAATGCATAACTCAAGTTTTACAAAATCATCCTTTTACACTACATGCCATTTATAAACTGTTGAGTGTATAAAAGTTCTATATTTTACCACCTATTTAACCCATATTTTTGTTGCATTCAAGCATAATTCACTGCATTTAGGTAAAGTTTCACATATACATCACATTTAGATAAAATGGCACAGTTTCTACTGATTTCACTACTTTTGCAGGTAGCTGCTGTAGCAGACTCAGGCAGTGAAGGAGTAGAGCTGGAACACAGGACTGGAGTCGAGAAGGAGGACGATGTCATGGCCACTGCCGTGGCAGCCATGACGACAACAATAGTGAAGGGAAAAGTGAAGCTCGACAAATAGAGGAATTTAAGCTGGTCTGTCGTGGACCACTCCAATATTTTTCTAAGCCCTAAGGCAGAATGAAGGCCAAGCCCAAAGTTCAAGAAAGAAACCCAAAGCAAGAAAAGAGGACGAATTAAAGGCATCTACTCAGAAGATTTAGTCTTAATTAGAGTTGTACTTAATTTGAACTTGTATTCTTACCTTATTAGAAAACTTGAACCCAAGGCCTATATAAAGGCATGTAATTCGACCTAGGGAAGGATATCTCATTCTCTAGCCGTCTTCCCCAAAACCCTTGTCATTTTCCCCTTCTCATCATGTTCTAAACTTCCCCTAGGGCTAAGGGTTGATTCTGTAAAGTAGTTGCAGGGATTGTACTGTTTTTAGGAATTTTCTGTTCAATAAAATACAACTTCAAGTTTGCTTATTATGGTTTCAACATCTTGCAAGAGTATCAGGAGAGCATTTTGAGATTATATATTTACTTAATATCGGGAGAGTTAAGTATACGAAAGGAATAAGTGCGGGTTCTCCAATTTATGGTTGAACTATCTCGGACCTAGGGATAGGACGAGGTTAAGTGGCTAAGGAAGAATTTAACAACATTGGTGTTCACCCTTTGATTCACGCCGGGAGGTATCATCCGAGAAGTGTCATCAACAATACTTGGACCTAGGGGTAGGACAAGTCACAACAGGGATTCTTGCCAAGCTTGAAGCACAGAGTTGTGTGATCGCTGTCACGACAACAACAGACTGCTGCCGCGACAGGGACGATAACAGAACAAGAGTTCTTATACAATGCAACACTTGTACTACTGAGCAGATCAATACCGGCCTATTTCTTAACCCTGGAAACCTCGTTATCGTATATTCAGTATTCTTTGATATTATTTTCAATAAATTAAACTCTTTTCTTTATCTCTTGTGCAACAATCCAGTGATAAAGCTATTTCCAGTCCCTGTGGATTCGACATCCGATACTTTAAGTATCACTTTACTACTTGCGTCGTGTATACTTGTACTACATTGCGATAGGATATTTGACACGCAACAAGTTTTTGGCGCCAGTGCCGGGGACTGACAACATATCTTTACCCTTACTTTTACTTCACTTTCTTTCTTTTTAATTTTTCTGTTCTTATTGGGACTGTTTACCCTGTGCTTTTCACAAGGTTTTTCGTTTGCTTATGCGCAGATCTAGACGAGGCAAAGAACCTGAGTATAAACTAGATCCTGAAATTGAACATTCGTGCAACCTCAGGAACCGAGTCCGCCTTTTGATAGCCAGAAACGATTATCTTGAGGAACATTTGGAAGCAATGCATAACGGGGTAAACAACCTGAGGAATCCTGAAGATCCTCCCATCGATGAAAGGAATGGACGGCCTGCTGCCGAGGCCGCACGTCGGTCATGTCGTGATTACATGATCAATGATCATGTAGAACTGGAAACCACCTTGCCAGACGTAGAAGCTGAAAATTTTGAACTAAAACCTGTGATGTTCAGCATGATCAACTCCGCTGGCCAATTTAGTGGTTCTGCTACAAAGGATGCCCGAGAACATCTGAAAACGTTCCAAGAAATTTGTGGATCGTTTAGATTACCAGGAGTAAATCCGGAGATACTGAGGCTTCGGTTATTTCCTCATTCACTGAGGGATAGAGCGAAAACTTGGTGGAATAAACTAACGTCGGGTTCAATACGAACTTGGGTGGATCTCACTCGTGAATTTTTATCTCGTTTTAATCCTTCCCATTTATCTGAGCGATTACGTAATGAAATTGCTACTTTTCAACAGGAAGATGAAAAGCCAATGCACGAGGCATGTGACAGGTTTACCACTCTTCTAAGGAATTGCCCGATGCACGGATTCCCCATATGGAATCAAGTCATAAAATTCTACAATGCTGCCAACATACACACTCGGATGAGAATAGATTCAGCAGCGAACGGACTGTTGTTGAACAAAGATCCAGACGAAGCCATGATAATATTGAAAAATCTGGCAAAGAATGAAGAGCAATTCCCTACAGCAAGGAGAGGTAAACGAGTGCTAGCTGTAAAAGACTATGAAGCCGACAATTCCCTAAAGACACAGGTTGCGTACCTTACAAAGGCAGTAGAAAATTTGCTAAAGAAAGATTCGAAACTTGTCTACTCTGTAGAAGAGGTGTGCGAAACTTGCAGTGGGAATCACAGTTCGGAAGACTGCCCGTTACAGTTAGAGGAAGGGATGTATGTTGGAAATTACAACAAACCGAAGAATTACGACTCCAACAATTACAATCCCAACTGGAGGAAAGACCCCAAGTTCTCCTGGAGCAATCTGAACAATGCATTAAATCCTCAGATGCAGAACAACCAAAACCAGGGGGCACCCAGAATCCTGACACAGCAGCAACCGCAACAGCACCCGGCAACCGCACCTAGTATACTGGAGCAGACATTGGCCACATTTATGTCACAAACATGAGCTTACATGGAAAACATGGATCACTTTGTCAAGAAGACTGAGTCATTCATGGACAAAACAGAGATGAGAATGACTAACCATGAGGCTACACTAAAATCACTAGAGACACAAATGGGCCAGGTTTCCCAGCATATTAAGCCAAGGCAAAACGGAGGATTCCCTAGTGATACTGAAGTCGCTAGAAAACCCACACATGAGTAGTGCAAAGCCATTACAACTAGGAGTGGGAAACAACTGCCAGGGCCGGAGATGAAAACCGTACCGATTGAGGAACCAACTCTAGAAACACCTGCCGCAAACACTGCCCCGGCAGAAGAGCAGAAATCTGCTGCCGCCATACCTGTCACGGCAGCAGAAGGGACAGAGGAGAAAGACAAGAATGCTGAAGATCCTGAGCCTCCTCAGATCCGGATACCATGTGAAGGACGTCTGGAAGATTACCGTCATCCACCTTCTTTTCCACAACAGTTACAAAAGTAGAAACATGAGTACCAACTCAAAAAGATCTATGATATTTTTAAGCAGGTTCACATTAATATACCGCTGTTATAGGCCATCAAGCAGATGCTCGGTTATGCAAAATTTCTCAAGGATATCATGTCAAAAAGATCCAGACTTGGGGAATTTGAAACGGTTAAAATGACAGAGGGATCCATGACTATTCTGCATAGGCATCCACCCTAGAAAAAGAAGGATCCTGGGAGCTTCATCATACCGTGCATAATTGGTGACAAATTCGTGGGTAAGGCACTTTGTGATCTAGGTGCTAGTATAAATTTAATGCCAAATTCTGTGTTTCATAAATTAGGTATTGGACGAGCACGGCCTATGACAGTCATGCTGCAGCTGGCAGACCGCTCTTACGTACAACCATAAGGGAAGATTGAAGATATTCTGGTAAGAGTGGATAAGTTCATTTTTCCTGCTGACTTTCTTGTTTTAGATTATGAAGCAGATGAGAACGCACCAATCATCCTGGGGCGACCCTTCCTAGCCACAGGCAGATCACTAGTTGATGTAGAGAAGGGAGAACTAACAATGAGAGTAAATGATTAAGATATCAAACTCAATGTTCTCCAAGCAATAAGACATGCTGATGCAGAAGAAGAATGCAAGGCTATCACTGAAGTAATCCTTGACCAACCCTGCATCAGGTCGAGATGCCAAGACATTAAATTTGGTCACTGCCACATCAACCATCTAGAAGACTGTCACGGCAGCAACGGCAACAACAACTCCTCCGATTCAGACATATCCCACACTGATGGTCATGAGGAGGTAAATTGGATAGGCAATTGTCCAGGTAAGTTATTCGAGCCCCTTAACTATACCTCGAATGAACACATAATCCAAAAGCCTTCAACTCTAGAACCACATGTTTAGATCTTAAGCCCTTGCCAAGGCAGCTTAAATATGTTTTTCTTGGTTTAAATGATACGTTGCTTGTAATCATTTCTTCGAAGTTAATGCAGGAACAGGAACAACAGTTAATTGGGATGTTGCAGCAGCTTAAGAAGGCTATTGGATGGACGATAGCTGACATCCAAGGCATCAGTCTGGCATTATGTATGCACAAAATTCTCCTAGAGGATGATCATAAGCCGACCATTGATGTTCAGATACGCTTAAACGATGCTATGCGAGAAGTGGTGAGAAAGGAGATCATCAAATGGCTTGATGCTGGAATAATTTATGCCATCTCGGATAGTAAGTGGGTGAGCCCGGTGCAGTGTGTTCTCAAAAAAGGAGGAATAACAGTGGTGACCAATGAAGAGAACGAACTAATCCCAACTAGGACTGTGACCGGTTGGAGGGTTTGTATGGATTACCGGAAGCATAACAAAGCTACCCGGAAAGACCATTTTCCCCTACCTTTTATTGATCAAATGCTTGATAGATTGGCGGGAAAACCTTATTATTGTTTTCTTGATGGTTACTCAGGTTACAACCAGATAGCTATTGCACTGAAGGATCAAGAGAAAACGACCTTCACTTGCCCATACGACACTTATGCTTTTCGAAGAATGCCATTTGGACTCTACAATGCACCAGCAACCTTCCAAAGATTCATGATGGCGATATTTTCCGACATGGTGGAGGACTTCCTGGAAATATTCATGGACGATTTTTCCATCTTTGGAGATAGCTTTGAAGGCTGTTTAAGCAACCTACAGAAGGTACTCGAAAGATGCAAAAAAGCGAACTTGGTACTAAACTGGGAAAAGTGCCACTTCATGGTGGATGAAGGGATAGTCCTAGGCCACAAGGTAAGCTTCCGTAGCATAGAGGTAGACAGAGCCAAGATTGAAGTCATTGAAAAGCTGCCGCCACCCGCCACAGTCAAGAGAATTAGGAGTTTCTTAGGGCATGTTGGGTTTTATCGAAGATTTATTGCAAATTTCTCGAAGATTACCAAGCCTTTATGCCACTTATTAGAGCAGAATCGCCCCTTTGACTTCAACACTGAATGTACTGAGGCATTTAGAATTCTAAAGGAAAAGCTGGTAATAGCCCCAATTGTACAACCACCACACTGGAGTTTGCCATTCGAAATAATGTGTGAAGCCAGTGACTATGATGTAGGGGCAGCACTAGGGCAGAGGAAGGATAAGCTCTTCCATGTGATTTACTACGCCAATAAAACATTGAATGATGCCCAAGTGAATTACACCACAACAGAAAAGGAACTGTTAGCAGTGGTGTTCTCAATTGACAAGTTCCGTTCGTACATACTTGGAACAAAGGTGGTGGTCCATACAGACCATTCAACACTGAAGTATTTGTTCGCTAAAAAAGATGCAAAACCTAGACTTATACGTTGGATTCTGCTGCTGCAAGAATTCGACATTGAAATCAAGGATAAAAAGGGGACAGAAAACCAAGTCGCAGACCACTTGTCAAGATTAGAGATGGGAGAAAGTCTACCAACAGATAAGACCAACATACTGGAGACCTTCCTGACGAGCAGCTCTTTGCTGCCACAAGAACTTCCGCGACAACCATAGTGGCAGGTAAGTTTTCTGAACTTCCTTGGTACGCTGATTTTGTTAATTACATTGTTAGTGGAGTACTCCCTCCTGAACTTAATTACCAAGCAAGGAAGAGGTTCCAAAATGATGCAAAACATTATTATTGGGACGAACCTCTTCTTTTCAAACATTGTGCAGATCAAATTATCAGGAGGTGTGTACCACAGGATGAACAGGAAGCTGTGCTTCACCACTGCCACGCTTCCTCATATGGAGGACACTTAGGTGGAAACAAAACCGCTGCCAAGGTTTTGCAATCTGGATTTTATTAGCCCTCAGATGCCCAAGCATTCTACAAAAGTTGTGACAAGGGCCAACGGACTGGGAACATTTCAAGAAGACATGAGATGTCGCTGCAAAACATCTTAGAAGTTGAAATCTTCGACGTATGGGGGATTGACTTCATGGGACCATTCCCAACATCATGTGGGAACCTCAACATCCTACTAGCAGTGGATTATGTATCCAAATAGGTTGAAGCGATCGCCACACAGAAAAATGATGCCAAGACTATTTAGAGATTTCTGCACAAAAACATTTTCTCCAGATTTGGCGTACCTAAGGCGATCATCAGTGATGAAGGGAGACATTTCGACAATAGGGTAATCGCTGTTGCCTTAAGAAAATACGGTGTAAAGCACCGTATTGAAACATCATATCACACTCAAACCAATGGACATGCCGAAATATCCAACTGGGAAGTAAAGAACATTCTTGAGAAGATGGTTAAACCTACTCGAAAAGATTGGTCTTTACACCTCAATGATGCACTCTAGGCCTATAGAACAACATTTAAAACACCATTGGGAATGTCACCCTACATGCTTATATATGGGAAAACATGCCACTTACCTGTCGAGATAGAGCACAGAGCTTACTAGGCTATCAAGGCAGTAAACATGGACTTAAATAAGCAGGACAGAATAGGCTACTTGACTTGAACGAAATTGAAGAAATTCGAGCAATGGCCTACAACAACGCAAAGATTTACAAAGACAAAACCAAGAGGTGGCACGACAAGAAGTTGCTACCACGACAGTTCTACCCAGCGCAACTTGTGTTGTTGTTTAACTCTAGGTTGAAACTTTTCCCAGGAAAGCTTAAATCTAGGTGGTACGGCCCCTTCCAAGTTGTGCAGGTTTTTTCCCATGGTGCCATCACGATCAAATCCTTAAAAGATGGGCACCAATTCAACGTCAACGGACAGAGACTAAAGCATTATCAGGGGACTGAAGCCCCAAGGATGCAGGAAGTAGTTACTTTATGAGATGCCCCTCAAGGCATCCCTAATTTAACTTAGTTTTTATTTTTATTTTATTTTTATTAGGAATTAAAAATTATTTTATTTTATTTTTAGGAACTAAAGTTTTATTTTAATTATTTTTAGGAAATAAGGGAAACTAGGAGAGGAGAAAAAGTTAACCAGCCCACCATATCAACAGCAGCCCAAAAAGCCCAAAGGATGAGTCTATCATCAGCTATCACGACAGACGCGGAAAATACAGCATGTCACCATGCTATCGCAGTAGACACGCAAACGCGTAATAGACGTGCAACAGACACGGAAACGTGTGACAGACGCGTCAGAACCCGCGTAACAGCTGGCCCCGTTATTCGCGCCTGCCGTTATAGCTCCTACGGGCAGCAACCCATTCATCTATATAAACCCCCATTCACTATCCATTTGTCACCTCACTTTTACTCTCTCAACTTGCTCTCTCTAGATCTCAAATTTTTCTTTATTTTTCACAGCCTTGCAACCATGACTAGCAGACAAACTCGCAGAAGTGCTGCCTCTAGCTCTGCCGCAGCAGTGAGCACACCTAGCCACAATGCCATCCCAAACCGATTTGCCTCCACCGACTCTGCCGGCAGATACTACCACTCCTTCCAGAAGAGGGAGATGTGGGAAGAAAGGGGTTTTCTCTACACCAAGCCCATGGGAAACCTAGGGCTTGAACCCTTCATCGCAAGGAAAATCCATGCCTTGAAGTGGCTTTTGTTTGCTGCCCAGCTAGAAGAAATGAATGTCACGCTGGTCCGGGAATTTTATGCCGCCGTCGACAGCAAGGATACCACAACCGTGACAGTAAGAGGTAAAGAACTTACTTTTGAGCCTTCCTACATCAACACCCTCTACGACCTGCATATCAGTAGAAGGGAGGATGCCCACAAAAGGTTCGTTGAAACTCTTTCGCTGGCAGACTATGATGTGGTGATGGCAGAAGTAACAGAGGAGGGGGCAGAGTGGAACACCGACCCAAAGCATCGGTGGACGGTGAAAAGAACTCAACTCACTCCTGAGGCCAAATTTTGGAACCACTTCGTGAAGAAGAGGGTCATGCCATCCTCCCATAACAGTATGGTCGGCCGACTCAGGTTAGCACTTGTCCATTCAATTCTCAATGAAAGACCTATAAATATCGGCTGATACATAAGGGAGGGGATTTTGGAATGTGCCCTCCGACCATCGGGACCTCTTGTCTTCCCATACCTCATCACCGAAATCTGCCGAGGCCACAACATTCCAGAAATTGGCGAAGACTTAAAAGTCCGAGGGAAAGGATGGACAGAGCGTAACATCTTCAGCCTTATGGAGCTGAAAGCAGCCACACCACTCTCTTTCTTCAACCCGTCTGCCACAGCGGAGGAGCCGGCAGGCCCCAATCAGCTAGAACCTGCCGCAGCATAGTAGCAACAGCCCCTCCACAAGATGCCTCCACTCAGAAAGATGGAGGAAAGGCAGCTTGGTTTGATGAGCTTCGTCAGGGACTTCACGATAACTTTTATTCATAACAATTTAAATTTTCCAAATGTATCGTTCCATACCTTCCCAGAACAACACTTTGTTGTCCCCACACCTACTCCTACTCCTGCTACCACACCGAGGACTCCCTCTGCTGCCTCTACTCCTACTCCGGTCACGACAGCTGAAGGCGGCAGCCACATTGCCACCACCACTACCAGAGGTAAGAAGAGAAAGGAGCCGCTGCCAGAACTAGACGATGACTACTTCGAAGGGTTCTCCTCATCCTCCATCTGGCAGGACTCTGCCGGGGAGCCCTGTTGCTAGAAACCTTTCCAAGGAGTTCACTCCTATGAAAAGGTAGAAGCCCAACTATAATCACTAATTTTGTCCGGGCTAACATTTTTTTATTTCGTCTTATAATAGTGGGCTTATATGGGCTATTGTCTAGTTATTAACTATGTAAATGTGTCATTAAAATCCAAGAAAGAAAAAGTAAAAAATATTACTATTAGTATTATATCTATTATTATATCATTTATGTGAAAAAACCCTAAACACTACTAATATAGTATGTCATCTCCTTTATTATCATTATTACCTATTTTTATTACTATCTATTATATTTTTATTATTACCATTATATTTATTACCGTTTTTATAGCTATTGCTAGTAATATATGTTATTATTATTACTATCCATTATTATAACCTATTATTAGTACTATAATTACCGTATTATTATATACTATATAATATCAGTATTATTAGTGTTATGTTATTAATATTATTTAATATTGTTGTGTGTTGTTATTATATTAATTATTAATTATTATTATTATTATTAACTTTGAAAATCAGAAAACAAAATACTAATATATATATATATATATATAAAGCCCAATATTTAATTACTTAAAGTCCATTATACATAATAAAAAGCCCAAAAATATTTATACATATACTACATGGCCCGTTTAGGCCCAAAAAATAAACCATAATCTGCTAAACCAGAAACCCTAATGGTGTCTCTCATCTTTGCATCCGCCACCCCCTCTCCACCGTCAGATCTGATCTAGATCTGACGGTCCAGTTTGCACCAGGGCATGAGAAACCCTATAGGCCCCTCCTCGAGCTCCAGCGCCGCAGTAGATCCACTGTCGGATCAGGATCTTGATCAACGGCCAGGATTAGGACTTGCCCAAGCGCGTGTGATCCACGCGCGTCAATTCAGTCTCCATACGCGCGCTTGCATCACACGCCCGCCTCTCTAGCTGCCCAGATCGATCCACGGCCGTTTGATGCCTCTCTGGTCCCCCTCGTACGAGCCTCTCGGTTGCCACATCACATGCACAAAAAAACAAATGTCAGAAAACGCAACGAAGAATTCAGAGGCAGTAACTGAAATCGTACGAGGCAAAGAAATCAAGAATCACGCAGAAGAATGCCAACACAAATTATCAGCAATTGCCAGCAAATATCTCGGGAATTATACGTAATTAGAAAAAGAGGAAAAGGAGTTATTTTCGGGCTATTTAAACCCAAACATGCAATGTAATGGGATGAGGTTTTTTTAGAGAGCATTAGGGGATTCCATTCGAAAATTTCTGGGAAAAATTGTAATAGGAGAGAGCATTCGAGAGCATTTCAAAAGATCAGTTGTAATCAAAGAAAATTCTAGAGAGTAATACGAAGAGGATTTACAGAGTATATCGCACCATCCATTTCAGTTTCTCATTTTAAGAGCAAAAAATTAAAAAAGGGTTTTATCTTTATTTACCTTCGTCGTGTCGTTCCGCCTTCGTGCAATCGCGTTTCCTCGCCGGCGACAAGCCCCCGATCCTCCTCGGACCGTGCATGGTGAGCCGTTGAGGTCGGTGACGCGAAGGGGTAAGGTTTTTGTCCTTTTTTTAGTTTCGGTTTTCTGGACTTCGAAACGAAAATGGTTTGGAAAAGATTTTTGGGGGTTTTGATTTCAAAAGACGAAGGGTTTTCGGTTTTGGGGTTCAGAGACGGAAAAGTTTTTATTTGGGGCCTCCGGCACCGTTTAACGAGGACCGGAGTGGGTGACGGCGGCTAGGTTTCGGCAGAGAGAAAATGATGGCTTCTCAGCTTTTAGGGTTTTCAAAAGAGAACTTTTATTTTCAGTTTAGTATATATAGCGTTTTAATGTTTTAAAAAGGGGTTAATCCCCAAATAAGCCCCTCCGCATCTCCTTAATCACGCACGGGAGGGCTTCCGTCTTTTTAAAACCACCACCGCAGTCCCTGTAAGTTTTCCCGTGTTTTCAATCTCGTCCCAAATTTGGTTTCAGTCGACTTTCGAGTAGGGAAATTTCTGTTTTGGTCCCTGTGGTTTTTCGTGTCTTTTCAATTTAGTACCATTTCGCATTATAATCTGTTTTTTAAAATTGGTTTAATTACCGTTTAGGTCCCTGCCAGTTTATCTTTGTTCTTTTACATTTTACTCAACTTACATGCTATATCTTGTTGTTCATACGTTGGTCTTTTCTTATCGAATATATGTTGGTTGCTTTTTTGTCCCTTTTATTTATGTTAGCATCGTATATTTGTTTTTGCCATGTTGTTATGTTTATTTAAACATAAATGTATGAGATGTGGTAAATGTGTTTTATATTGTCATATGTTTTATATTTACTTATGGTTTTATGCATTTAATGTAGCTTTGCCATATGTATTGTGGCATGCCTAATTGTTTTAATGTTGTTCGAATATATGTGGCATGCATGTATATATATTTGTCATTCATATGGCCTAATAATTAAGCATGGTAACCGGACCTAAAAATCAACCTCAAGAGAGGTATTAATTAACCTCGGTATCCGAAAGCGACAGTCCTAGCTTAATGGATGTCTATCGAATACTTAGGTTAATTTTCACCGTCTCTAGGTAAGCGGAAGTATAAAAAGGAAAATAACACGCATCATCCTTTGTTTGTCTACATTCATGCATAAAGGTGACGTACGGGATCCGAACCCTAAACTAACACGGCAGTCAGTCTTATATTATGTCGGTTTAGTCTATGGTCCGGTGTACCGTCATCCTTTCTAATTAAATGTTTAATTAATTCAAAAACCACTATTCGATAAAGCCTGTGCTATTTAAGTCACATTTTCATAAAAGAACATTTTATTAAATTCACTTCGGTCTTTAAATAATTTCTATCGATTAAAAGGCAACAAGTAATTTGGTACTGATTTCCGGGCGTGATGGGGGTGCTAATCCTTCCCCACACGTAACCAACTCCCGAACCCGTTTTTAACGAATCTCTGGTTTTGTGGTGTCCGACCTACCTTAGTGGCCGGTGGCGACTCCAAATTTTTACATTTTTCCAAAATACGGATTACCCTTTTAAATAAAACCCTTTTCAAGAAGAAAATAGTGATAAGGCCTCAAATTAGTCGGTTTCCTCGAGACAGCAAAAACCTTATCACAGTTTGGCGACTCCGCTGGGGACAAAATTTTTGTTTTTGCAAAACAAAAAGGAGAGTTAAGCCAATAAAACACTTGTTGCCTTTGATCGATAGAAAATATTTAAAATTCAAAGTGAAGTTAATAAGTTTGTTCTTTTATGAAAATATGACTTAAGTTGAACGAGCTTTGAAAATTTGTGGCATTCGAATTAATTCCTCATTTAATTTCGAAGGAGTCACTGACATGTGTTGCATCATGATCATCAAGCTCTACACCCGAGCTATACCCTTAAGTGGGAGTGAAACGCCCATACCCACGTGAGTATCTCTCCACGGGTCGGTAATTCACTTCCGGAATCCACACCTTTGACACGTGAGCAGCCCTCCACGTCATTAGGTCGTGCTTTCCCCCGAACCGAAACCAATTCGCAAGCCTGTGATGGGCCAGAATTGGGGTTCTTATTGCCTTAGTAGGTGATAAGATAGGTTCGGGTACCCTTTGCTAGAACCAAACTCATGAGTGAGAATATAAGAAGCCTACCCCATTAGAGCCATGCGTATAACCCTAGAGTTTAGAGTGTCTAGGTTTGTCTTGCTAATTACTTGTTTCTACGCTTCTTTTTTTCGTTAATGCTTGAATTTCATTTCTTGCCTTGATTTATGTTTATCGTGTGACTAACACCTTTGCTTTTCTCCCCCTCTTATTTTGCATATTTCATCATTGCATAAAGAGCACATTGAGTTGGAAATAGTCTGAAATTAAAGACTTGATTAGTGGGAAATATGGTCTGTAACAATAGTGAGAAGGACCTCGATGAAAATGTAGCCACAAGGAGAGCAACTACATGGTTGGGTTTCCGAGACAAGAAAGGCTTTTAAAAACAAGAAAAGGCCACCTCACTTATTTGTTAGATGTCCCAGGCAAGTGACCATTACTTCGAATTTTAGAGTTCAACCTACATTTGTTCTACGGTTGGCAGCTTTGATTTGACTACAGCAGTTTGGAAATACCGAGTCTTGCAAGGAAATTAGCGAGAACTACACCGAACAACAACCAAGCTTTCCGGGGCAAGATCGGAAGTTTCTTGGGCACTCTGCCATCTTGAGTCGACAATCAAGTCTCAACCTAGAACAAGAAAAACATTTCAAGTCAGGGGGAATTCCGACCTCAACTCCGATAAGCTTTGAAGGTTAGGCTCAGTGGGACCCTTTCAAAGAGTAAGTCAAGAGCACCAAATATCGACAGTGGATTAATCATAATTTGTCGCCTATACCACTTGGGGGCAAGACCGAGAGTTGGCCTATTTGTCAACGTGGATAGGAGAGAACACCCGATCCCTAGAGAAAGAAGAAGGGATTAAGTGAGTCTTGAAGAAAATCGTCGGCCTAGACGCCAGCTTAAGAACTGCATGTAGTGGGTTTTATCCGATCATTTTAACGGACCAAGGTTCCCATTGATGAGTTGTTTAACGAGGATATTTTCCGAACTCAGCGTTGCTCTTTGCATTTCAATTATGCATTTTGTTTAATTACCTTTAGCCATGCATTTCTGTTGTACATATGACACATTGCATTCATGCAATTAATGTTCAATGCATCTTTGCATTTCAATTATGCATTTTGTTTGATTACCTTTAGTCATGCATTTCTGTTGTACATATGACACATTGCATTCATGCAATTAATGTTCAATGCACTTTTGCATTCAATTATACCTTTTGATCGATTACCTTTAACCATATGTTTCTGTTGTACATACGACATGTTCATTAAACAAATAAAATTAATGTCCATCGAATCAGTGCACCTTTGCATTCAATTACGCATTTCGATTAATCATATGTTTTTGTTGTACAAACGACATAGTCATTCATTCATCCATTCATTAAACAAATAAAATTAATGCACCTTTGCATTCAATTGATTACCTTTAATCATGTGTTTCCGTTGTACATATGACACGTTGCATTCATAAATCAATGTTCAATGCATCTTTGCATTTCAATTATACCTTTTGATCGATTACCTTTAACCATATGTTTTTGTTGTACATACGACATGTTCATTCATTCATTTATTCGATTAAACAAATAAAATTGATGTCCATCAAATTAATGCATCTTTGCATTCAATTATACATTTTGATTGATTACCTTTAATCATATGTTTCCGTTGTACATACGACACATTCACCCATTCATTCATTCATTAAACAAATAAAATTAATGTTCAATGCACCTTTGCATTCAATTATACATTTTGGTTGATTACATATCCTTGTTGTGCATACAACACATTACATGCATTATTCTTTGCATACTTGTTTTTAAGTTATCTCATTTTCATACATATGATACATTGCATACATTAATCAATCATGGAATTAATTACGAGAAATATCATGGCAGAAAGTGAAAGTGTAATATGCAATCATTCCTCATTCATACACCACACGTTTGTATACCCGAGCAATGGAAGAGAGATTGACCAAGGTAGAGAGGGGGCAGAAGGACCTCGAAACTCGTTTGGACGGGGTCAGTAAGAATATCAGTGATCAGATCGCACAGTCGCAAGCTTCCGTTATTGCTCAGATGACCGACCTGTTATTGAAGATGAAAGGTGAGGAAAGAGTTTCTGAAGAAGGACACAAGGGTAATGCATCCAATGTGAAAGATCAATCGGAAGTCCCAAATCCCGGAAAAAGAATCTATGCGGGAATCTACGCCAAGACTGCTGTTGGAACGACTGTTGGCCACCACGGGGGAACCTCAACGAATCAGCCCATTGACTTAGGGGTAGGATATGAGGATGAAGTGGAAAGGATTAAGGCCGAGATGGAAGAGAAACATGAGGAGAGATTCCGCTTCTTTGAAGAAAGGTTCAAGACCTTACAAGGGACGGATAAGCAAGAGAATGATGCTAGCGGTTTGAGCCTTGTAACGGATTTATCCCTTCCACCAAAATTCAAAGTTCCAGATTTTGAGAAGTGTGATGGAACTACTTGCCCCTTAGCCCACATTACTACGTATTGTCGGAGGATGGCAGCTTTTATAAAAGATGAGAAGCTACTCATTCATTGTTTTCAAGACAGTTTAGCTGGTTCCGCGACACGTTGGTATACTCAACTTAGTCGAGTCAACATCAAGTCATGGAGAGATATGTCAAAAGCCTTCATCAGTCAATACAAGCATGTAACTGATATGACTCTGAATCGGCTCATGCTACGAGGGATGTAACAAAAGCACGGTGAGAGTATCCGTGAGTATGCCCGGCGTTGGCGAGACGTAGCAGCTCAGGTGCAGCCCCCACTTCCAGAAGGTGAAATCATTCCCTTGTTTGTGGACACTCTGAAAGGAGTCTTGTACGATCGCTTGATCAGCAATTCCGCTAATAGCTTTGCGGACATGGTCATGACGGGAGAACGTATTGAGGATGCTATTAAAAAAGGGAAGATAGTGGATCCTTATAGCACAACCGCCCACGAGGAGCATGAATCCCAAGTTCATATGGTGGGCTCTCGCCCAAACAACCAATTTCGTGACCGCTTCCTTAATCAAGCGTCATGGTCTACAAAGCCTCCAAAGGTTCTTCACCCAATCCCTATGTCGTACACCGATTTGCTCCCAATTTTATTTGAGAAGAAGCTTCTGACCCCAGTTCAGTCCAAACCAAAGGATCCTCCCTATCCTGAAGGTTATGATGTTAGTGCCATATGCGACTACCATGTGGGAAGCATGGGTCACACCACGGAGAATTGTGGGGCACTGAAAAACAAGGTTCAAGGACTGATCGAGAACGATCATTTGAAGTTTTGAAAAGAAAGAATGATGAGCGAAACTTTTGGGGAGATGTTGTTTCCCGGGTTGTTAGGACCTCGTATGTTTGAGTCTTCTTTCATGTCGCAGTTTCTGTTGAAGTAATGCATGGAACAAACATTGTTATCATTTGCCCGAAGATAGTAATGATCTTTTTGTGAGGGCGCTTGTTTTGTTTGCAGATTTTCATTCTAATGAAAATGCATTTTCCTTAACATACAATGACCTTGAAATCATATATATGTATATCCCTCCTTACCTTCATAGGTCCCCGGATATCACATGCTTGTTGTGGCATTGATTCTAATGAAAGAGATCGATTGAATGTTGTGATAACGATAAAGTGAGACTTCCCACTCTATCCGCTCTGGTCGGAAAAGTGAGAGAAGCAAGACTACTATTCCTTCGATGATGTTCGATGACGAGGAAATCTCCTAAGAGAACCCAAATAAAGTTGCTTAAATGAGAAAAAAAAGCGAAAAATAGATTGTTTCAAAACAAAATAAATGGTTTTAATTTCAGAGCCTGGTAATAGGCATTAACAAAAAGCACTCCAATTTCCAAAACCTGGTAATAGGAATTTTCGGATACGAGTGTGGAATTTTAGGGGCACTCCATTGAAGCCTGAATCTCTTCGCTTCATGAGTGATGGTAATATTTTCAAAATCGTGACCATGCCGAGTAACTCGGGGTATCGTTGTATGCTTCATCTTTATTCTCGAGCCAAAGGATTGTGACGAGTTGAATTCCCCTAAGGAAAAGAAATAAATGAACAAGTTAAATAAGTCCTGCAAAGGAATCCTTGAGGACACCGACACGAAATCAATGTTAATCATAAACGCACATGCCCCATGGGCTAAGCGAAAGTTGAATTTTTAAAACATACATATGAATGGAGAAACATGATTAGAAGGAATGGTAATCGAGCTGATCCAGCAAGTACCATAATCATGAGGATGAGCCGAGCGATTAGGGAGGAGTTTCATAACTCCAAATATCGCCACAACACTCAAAGACGCAAGCTATGCTTGAAGAGATCATCGGAAAGCGGAATCTAAGATGCTCTTGCATCTGATATCCGGGGCATCCTATTCTATTTTTCTTTTAATTAGAATTTGGTTTCAAGGTTTTGTATGTTAATTTGAAAATCCACTCTTCATTAAAATGACGACCAGCGAATTGACATATTTTTAAACAAAGATTTTTCCTTGTATTACTTCAGAGATAAATGCATCATCGGAAGTGAGACCCAAAATTGAGAGGCACTACATGATGTATGACGATGAAGGACCATTGGGGCATCTTTGTCCATGGGTCAACAAGGGCTTTTATACACATGATTTCAAATCAGTGGGAGATGGCACACAACTTAAAGATACTGGGCTAATGATTCTGATTGCGATTCAGACCGTTGGACTCAGGGAATGAGCAACAACAGACGAAAGCAATTTATTCAGGACATGTGTCTGAGGAGTGGTGATAGTCTCAAGATGGTGACCACCGACCTTAGAGAATAAAGACAAACTAAATTCATGCATCTTTGTATTCTCATGACCATACGCATCTTTGCGACATGAAATATGCTCATGCATCATTGATAGTTAGACATCCCTATATTAGGAGCATGCTAACTCATACCACCATAGCATTTTGCTCATTTTGAACAGGTATTTGAAGATTGATAAAGGGGTGGATCTATGGCTCTACGAGAAGAGAAATAGATCTCAAGAATCCTTTGACTCGTATCAAGGTTCTTAATCCCTGATTTTTTTTATCCTTTCTAAAGGATGTGTTTTCTCAAAACTCTATTGCATTTCTTCCTAAAGGACATTTTTTTCTTCAAACCAATTTCTCAATGTTATCCTTTCTAAAGGATGTTTTTCTTAAAACTCGAATTTCTCAATTCTATCCTTCCTAAAGGATGTTTTCCTTAAAACTCAGATTACTCAATCCTATCCCTTCTAAATGATGTTTTTCTTAAAACTCGATTTCTCAATCGTATCCTTTCTAAAGGATGTTTTTCTCAAAACTCCGATTTCTCAATCGTATCCTTCCTAAAGGATAGTTTTTCTTAAAACTCGATTTCTCAATCGTATCCTTTCTAAAGGATATTTTTCTCAAAAATCCGATTTCTCAATCGTATCCTTCCTAAAGGATAGTTTTTCTTAAAACTCGATTTCTCAATCGTATCCTTTCTAAAGGATGTTTTTTTTTAAACTCGATTTCTCAATCGTATCCTTTCTAAAGGACGTTTTTCTCAAAACTCTGATTTCTCAATCGTATCCTTTCTAAATGATGTTTTTCTCAAAACTCTTATTTCTCAATCGTATCCTTTCTAAAGGATGTTTTTCTTAAAACTCCGATTTCTCAATCGTATCCTTCCTAAAGGATAGTTTTTCTTAAAACTCGATTTCTCAATCGTATCCTTTCTAAAGGATGTTTTTCTCAAAACTCTGATTTCTCAATCGTATCCTTTCTAAATGATAGTTTTTCTTAAAACTCGATTTCTTAATCGTATCTTTTCTAAAGGACATGCCAACGTTGTCTAGTTTGCTTTCGCCGCTCCGGGAAAGTACGCTATTGGAAGATTATTCTTTGCCGCTTAGGGAGAATGAATCAGCTATGTCCTTTGCCGCTCAGGGGGAACATGCCAACGTTGTCCAGTTTGCTTTCGCCGCTCCGGGAAAGTACGCTATTGGAAGTTTATTCTTTGTCGCTTAGGGAGAATGAATCAGCTATGTCCTTTGCCGCTCAGGGAGGACATGCCAACGTTGTCCAGTTTGCTTTCACCGCTCCGGGAAAGTACGCTATTGGAAGTTTATTCTTTGCCGCTTAGGGAGAATGAATCAGCCATGTCCTTTGCCGCTCAGGGAGGATATGCCAACGTTGTCCAGTTTGTTTTTGCCACTTCGGGAAAGTACGCTATTGGAAGTTTATTCTTTGCCGCTTAGGGAGAATGAATCAACTATGTCTTTTGCCACTCAGGGGGGACATGCCAACGTTGTCGAGTTTGCTTTCGCCGCTCCGGGAAAGTACGCTATTGGAAGATTATTCTTTGCCGCATGCGGAGAATGAATCAACTATGTCTTTTGCCGTTCAGGTAGGACATACCAATGCTACCGACTTTGTTCCTACCGCTTCGGAAGAGCAGATGTAGTTTCGGGCGAAGAATTTCATACTCACCGCATCCTGATCTGAGAGCAAAAGAGTTCAAGGATCCCTGGACAGAAGAGCTCGAAAGCCTGTCCAGTTTGCTTTCGCCGCTCCGGGAAAGCACGCTATTTGAAGTTCATTCTTTACCGCTTAGGAAGAATGAATCGACTCTGTCCTTTGCCATTCAGGGAGGACACACCGACGCTACCCACTTTGTTTATGCCGCTTCGGAGGAACAAATCACCCCAAACAGGGAAGTTGGACAAAATTAGTGTTTATGATCTTTGCTTTATTCTTGTTCCACAAGTATAAGCAAAGAGGGGCAACTGTAATCACTAATTTTGTCCGGGCTAACATTTTTTTATTTCGTCTTATAATAGTGGGCTTATATGGGCTATTGTCTAGTTATTAACTATGTAAATGTATCATTAAAATCCAAGAAAGAAAAAGTAAAAAATATTACTATTAGTATTATGTCTATTATTATATCATTTATGTGAAAAAACCCTAAACACTACTAATATAATATGTCATCTTCTTTATTACCATTATTACCTATTATTACTATCTATTATATTTTTATTATTACCATTATATTTATTACCGTTTTTATAGCTATTGCTAGTATTATATGTTATTATTATTACTATCCATTATTATAACCTATTATTAGTACTATAATTACCGTATTATTATATACTATATAATATCAATATTATTAGTGTTATGTTATTAATATTATTTAATATTGTTGTGTGTTGTTATTATATTAATTATTAATTATTATTATTATTAACTTTGAAAATCAGAAAACAAAATACTAATATATATATATATATATATATATAAAGCCCAATGTTTAATTACTTAAAGTCCATTATACATAATAAAAAGCCCAAAAATATTTATACATATATTACATGGCCCGTTTAGGCCCAAAAAATAAACCCTAATCTGCTAAACCAGAAACCCTAATGGTGTCTCTCATCTTTGCAGCCGCCACCCCCTCTCCACCGTCAGATCTGATCTAGATCTGACGGTCCAGATTGCACCAGGGCATGAGAAACCATAGAGGCCCCTCCTCGAGCTCCAGCGCCGCAGCAGATCCACCGTCGGATCAGGATCTTGATCAACGGCCACGATTAGGACTTGCCCAAGCGTGTGTGATCCACGCGCGTCGATTCATTCTCCATACGCGCGCGTGCATCACACGCCCGCCTCTCCAGCTGCCCAGATCGATCCACAGCCGTTTGATGCCTCTCTGGTCCCCCTCGTACGAGCCTCTCGGTTGCCACATCACATGCACAAAAAAACAAATGTCAGAAAACGCAACGAAGAATTCAGAGGCAGTAACTGAAATCGTACGAGGCAAAGAAATCAAGAATCACGCAGAAGAATGCCAACACAAATTATCAGCAATTGCCAGCAAATATCTCGGGAATTATACGTAATTAGAAAAGGAGGAAAAAGAGTTATTTTCGGGCTATTTAAACCCAAACCTGCAATGTAATGGGAGGAGGTTTTTTAGAGAGCATTATGGGATTCCATTGGAAAATTTCAGGGAAAAATTGTAATAGGAGAGAGCATTCGAGAGCATTTCAAAAGATCAGTTGTAATCAAAGAAAATTCTAGAGAGTAATACGAAGAGGATTTACAGAGTATATCGCACCATCCATTTCAGTTTCTCATTTTAAGAGCAAAAAAAAACGAAAGGGTTTTATCTTTATTTACCTTCGTCGTGTCGTTCCATATTCGTGCAGTCGCGTTTCCTCGCCGGCGACAAGCCCCCGATCCTCCTCGGACCGTGCATGGTGAGCCGTTGAGGCCGGTGACGCGAAGGGGTAAGGTTTTTGTCTTTTTTTTAGTTTCGGTTTTTTGGACTTCAAAACGAAAATGGTTTGGAAAAGATTTTTGGGGGTTTTGATTTCAAAAGACGAAGGGTTTTCTGTTTTGGGGTTCAGAGAGACGGAAAAGTTTTTATTTGGGGCCTCCGGCACCGTTTAACGGCGACCGGAGTGGGTGACGATGGCTAGGTTTCGGCAGAGAGAAAATGATGGCTTCTCAGCTTTTAGGGTTTTCAAAAGAGAACTTTTATTTTCAGTTTAGTATATATAGCGTTTTAATGTTTTAAAAAGGGGTTAATCCCCAAATAAGCCCCTCCGCGTCTCCTTAATCACGCGCGGGAGGGCTTCCGTCTTTTTAAAACCACCACCGTAGTCCCTGTAAGTTTTCCCGTGTTTTCAATCTCGTCCCAAATTTGGTTTCAGTCGACTTTCGAGTAGGGAAATTTTTGTTTTGGTCCCTGTGGTTTTTCGTGTCTTTTCAATTTAGTACCATTTCGCATTATAATCTGTTTTTTAAAATTGGTTCAATTACCGTTCGGGTCCCTGCCAGTTTATCTTTGTTCTTTTACATTTTACTCATCTTACATGTTATATCTTGTTTTTCATACGTTGGTTGCTTTTTTGTCCCCTTTATTTATCTTAGCATCGTATTTTTTTTGCCATGTTGTTATGTTTATTTAAACATAAATGTATGAGATGTGGTAAATGTGTTTTATATTGTCATATGTTTTATATTTACTTATGGTTTTATGCATTTAATGTAGCTTTGCCATATGTATTGTGGCATGCCTAATTGTTTTAATGTTGTTCGAATATATGTGGCATGCATGTATATATATTTGTCATCCATATGGCCTAATAATTAAGCATGGTAACCGGACCTAAAAATCAACCTCAAGAGAGGTATTAATTAACCTCGGTATCCGAAAGCGACCGTCCTAGCTTAATGGATGTCTATCGAATACTTAGGTTAATTTTCACCGTCTCTAGGTAAGCGGAAGTATAAAAAGGAAAATAACACGCATCATCCTTTATTTGTCTACATTCATGCATAAAGGTGACGTACGGGATCCGAACCCTAAACTAACACGGCAGTCAGTCTTATATGATGTCGGTTTAGTCTATGGTCCGGTGTACCGTCATCCTTTCTAATTAAATGTTTAATTAATTCAAAAGCCACTATTCGATAAAGCCCGTGCTATTTAAGTCACATTTTCATAAAAGAACATTTTATTAAATTCACTTTGGTCTTTAAATAATTTCTATCGATTAAAAGGCAACAAGTAATTTGGTACTGATTTCCGGGAGTGATGGGGGTGCTAATCCTTCCCTACACGTAACCAACTCTCGAACCCGTTTTTAACGAATCTCTGGTTTTGTGGTGTCCGACCTACCTTAGTGGCCGGTGGCGACTCCAAATTTTTATATTTTTCCAAAATACGGATCCCCCTTTTAAATAAAACCCTTTTCAAGAAGAAAATAGTGATAAGTCCTCAAATTAGTCGGTTTCCTTGAGAGAAAAAAAAACTTATCACACCAACCAAGCTGGTGAAGGACCATCCAGCTAGGGCAAGTCTGCCAGCAGCAGAAGCAGCTCCGAAGATGAGGTACAAGTGCTAGACAAGCTACCCCAAACAAATCTCACCCACCCGTATCCAGCCGCGAAGGGAAGCTAAGAAGAAAACTGCCTCTGCCTCTCCTAGCACTCTTCCGGCCCCCACAATGAAGGTCACTGCCCGCCGGCAGTTACAGATCAGCAGCAGCAGTGATGACATCTCTTCAACTTAAGTTTCTATCTTATTTTTGTTGTCATGTTGTTTTACATGTCATCATGCATTGAGGGCAATGCAACCCTTGAGTTTGCGGGTGGCCTCCCTCCAGTAATGAAGTGTCTTTTGTGTTTTAAAATGATGTCTAAGTGTTAGTTATTATTTAGTTTATTTTTGCCAAAAAAAATTTGGCTTAAGACTTTGAACTGAACTTACCTGCCACGATAGACGCTATCGTGGCAGTGCCTTTAGGAAATTTTAGGATCTGTTTAGAGCCTTGCTATGATTCTAATCTGTACAACACTCTTTGTGACTCTTATGCCATCTAGATTAGTTTAGTACACTGGAATAGGAATGTTTACCCACTTGAAACTGCCCCTAGAGGTGCGTATCACTGGCTCTAGGAAAACAATAAAAGAAAGAAAATTATTCAGACTCATTTGCATGCAAAACTTCCTTGCACTGATTTTAGGAGATTTCTTTTTGAGCTAAGTTAAAAAAAACTAAAGGTGCCCAAGAATTGCCTCCAGAAAAGATGCAGTT
This sequence comes from Hibiscus tridactylites, assembly GCA_958450335.1. Lineage (NCBI taxonomy): Eukaryota > Viridiplantae > Streptophyta > Magnoliopsida > Malvales > Malvaceae > Hibiscus > Hibiscus tridactylites. Next base: position 37,144,975 of record OY288280.1, read on the forward strand.
AAATTAAGAGTCAGAAAAACTAAAGAAGCCTAAGAATTGCCTCCAGGAAAAAAATGAATTGACATAAACTCAAGTTTGTAAGCATAATTATTCTGGTATACTAAGGGAGTCTAGATACATAGTTGTTCACAAAACCTGCACACACCACACAAGAATTATAGCATGGTTTCAAATGAATCCAGAAATGCCCGACAAGGTATTGCTCTTGATAGAGAATAAGTGGTAGGTAATGAAAGGTTCACTAATTTAAGCCAAACCAAAAAGCTTTCATTTTAGTTAGGTAATATTTGCTTGAGGGCAAGCAAGAACTTGAGTTTGGGGGTGTGTTGAGTGTGTAAAAGTTCTATATTTTACCACCTATTTAACCCATATTTCTACTGCATTCAAGCATAATTCATTGCATTTAGGTAAAGTTTCACATATACATCACATTTAGATAAAATGGCACAATTTCTAATGATTTCACTACTTTTGCAGGTAGCGGCTGTAGCAGACTCAGGACAGTGAAGGAGCAGAGCTGGAACACAGGACTGAGTCGAGAAGGAGGACGTTGTCGTGGCCACTGCCGTGGCAGCCATGACGACAGCAATGGTGAAGGGAAAAGTGAAGTGGAGCTCGACAGATAGAGGAATTTAAGCCAGTCTGTCGTGGACCACTCCAATATTTTTCTGAGCCCTAAGGCAGAATGAAGGCCAAGCCCAAAGTTCAAGGAAGAAACCCAAAGCAAGAAAAGATGACGAATTAAAGGCATCTACTCAGAAGATTTAGTCTTAATTAGAGTTGTACTTTAATTTGAACTTGTATTCTTACCTTATTAAAAAACTTGAACCCAAGGCCTATATAAAGGCATGTAATTCGACCCAAGGAAGGATATCTCATTCTCTAGCCGTCTTCCCCAAAACCCTTGTCGTTTTCTCCCTTCTCATCATGTTCTAAACTTCCCCTAGGGCTAAGGGTTGATTCTGTAAAGTAGTTGCAAGGATTGTACTGTTTTTAGGAATTTTCTGTTCAATAAAATACAACTTCAAGTTTGCTTATTCTGATTTCAACATCTTGCAAGAGTATCGGGAGAGCATTGTGAGATTATCTATTTACTTAATATCGGGAGAGTTAAGTATACGAAAGGAATAAGTGTAGGTTCTCCAGTTTATGGTTGAACTATCTCGGACCTAGGGATAGGACGAGGTTAAGTGGCTAAGGAAGAATTCAACAACATTGGTGTTCACCCTTTGATTCACGTCGGGAGGTATCATCCGAGAAGTGTCATCAACAGTACTTGGACCTAGGGGGTAGGACAAGTCACAACAGGGATTCTTGCCAAGCTTGAAGCACAGAGTTGTGTGATCTCTGCCATGACAACAACAGAGTGCTGCCGCGATAGGTGCTGTCGCGACAGGGACGATAACAGAGCAAGAGTTCTTATACAGGGCAACACCTGTACTATCGAGTAGATCAATACCAGCCTATTTCTTAACCCTGAAAACTTCGTTATCATATATTCACTATTCTTCTATATTATTTCTCAATAAATTAAACTCTTTTCTTTATCTCTTGTGCAACAATCCAAGGATAAAGCTATTTCCAGTCCCTGTGGATTCGACATCTGATACTTTAAGTATCACTTTACTACTTGCATTGTGTACACTTACACTACATTGTGATAGGACTTTTGACACACAACATAAACAAGTCTTCTCAAGACTTCAATGAACTTTTGAAACCTCATGCACATGTGCATCGATTTACAACAACAAATAAACCTTTGCTCATGCTTTAGCTAGCATCACATGCATTCTTACATCATTCACATATATCGCATGCACCCTTGCATCATTTACAAGCATCTCATGCTTCACTTTATTCATTTACATTATATTGGCTTTCAAGTGATAGTCCACAAATCATTTCAACACAAGACACGATCAGATGCACGGATTACAAGCGTTGTCCATCACGTTTCATACAAACTACCGGACTACACAAGGTGGAGACAAATGGCACATTCACAACCCCTCAACACCCGTGATGGAGATTAATGGCACAATCACATCCCCTCAACATCACTCATCGGTAGTTGTATAATTCCACTAACGAGAGTATGGGACACATACACAAGACTCACACACGGGACTAACCATTCACCATTGTGATCTTAACCTCAATCGTTAGGGTACTTGGATGGAGATTACGACACAATCACAACCCCTCGACATCCAAGGCGACTTTATTCACGGTGTACCCAATCCTATAGCCAGCTAACTATATCTTATTAAAGTAACCAAAAACCATTTTCATCACTTGCCAATATAATCATTTATCCACATTAATCCACTGTTTTTCAAGCATAACCACAATGTCATTTCCACAAGCACACAAGCTTAACATCATATGCATTTTCATATGAAAACCAAGGATCACTTACCTAGTGCATCCTTATCATAATGACATTAAAATCCAGCATTAAACCATGCTTAAACATGCTTAAAAACAGTAAACAAATCCACTCTTACATCAAATGCATTCTCATAAACTTAGCACATTTCCAAGAGAGGGATTACCGAAACACTTACACTTGAGTTTAGTTAAGCGTATCAATCTTACACTAAGCTCCCAAGAGCACGCTCAAAGCGATACAAAGCAGGAAATTGTATTTCCACTCACCGATACGCGAAGCCTTGTTCACCGACACGGAAATTACACCTCCGGAGCCTCCAAACTCACCTCGCTAGCTTCCGGATCAAGATCCCCTGCTTTCACATCAACAAAACAGAGATCTAAATGCATTAAAATGCATTCTAACACCAGCAACAATCCATAGACTCGTTGCCCACTCAAACTACACCAAAATACCCTTCCAAAACAACCGAAAACTCAATCGATTGCTTCCTAAACCAAGCCCAACCATCATACAACACTTCCAAAGCATTTTCAACATCAAAAAACAACTAATAAACATCATAACCCATCATTATACCTCCAGCAATCAAACTTCCACCATTACACCCCAAAATCACACTTAAAACTACCAAGAAACTCAAGGATCTCAAGGATTTTGGGGTCTATGTTATTAACACATCATTTTAACATACAAATCAACTTAAGAATCAATTAGAATCAACACAAAACAGTGCCCAACTCATCAAGTCCGAAAATCAGGATTTCATCCACAATTTCACAAGATTTTGATCTCAAATCAAAACTATGTTGAAAACTCAATCAAAAATAGTTATTAGAAGCCAAATATCTTGGCAATTTCAATAAAGAACTTAGATTAGAGGTTGAGAACGGGATTTACCTCCAATCCTTGATTCCTTCCATAGATGACAAGTTTTCCTTACAAAAATCTTGAAGAATTAAAGAAGATCTCTTGAAAAAGATTTAGGAAATGTTGAGAGGATTTTTGGGAGAAAGAATTCTGGAAAAGATGAGAGAAAATGATGTTTGGCTAGAATGAGAGGGAATTGGTAGTTACGTAAAATGAAAATCCACTAACTACCAATTAATTAATATCTAATTTTAATTAAAATCATTTAATTAAAACCCACTTAAATCACATGTCATATTGAACAAAGGTCAAATTGACTTAAAGTCCCCTAAAGATTCTAAGATTTTGGCTTCCACCTTAAAAAGCACATTTTCCTAGTTTTGAAACTTTACAATTTGGTCACTACTCAAAATGTCCATTTTCCAAAACCCTTTTTGTAAAATTGATTTGACCAACCTCTTAATTATATTTTTATAGGATTTTAGCAAATTTATCCTATCACAATCCTTGATTTCCTAAAATCACCTTACGTGATTCGAGCCGTTCTCGACCGGTCCGATCCGATGTCTAAAAAATCTAGGCCCAAAACCAGGGCGTTACAATCACCTATTTCTGAGATTGAGCATTTCTTGAGACTTAGGAGACGTGTTCGACGAGAAGAGACTAGAAACATGAACGGAGAAATTCCACCAGCTCAAGGTAACGAAGATGCTATGGCAAATGGCCAGGGAGTAGCAGCTCGACCACGAGCTATTATGTATCATTTGACACATGTCTTGGACGATCTCTATCCCGGAATAGTAGCTCCAGAAATTCAGACAGCTCATTTCGAGCTTAAACTTGTTATGTTCAACATATTGAACACTATTGGTCAGTTTGGGGGTATGCCTCACGAATATGCAAGACAACATATCTGTGCTTTCTTGGAAGTTTATGACTCGTTCAGACAGCAAGGAGTGCACGAGGGTGTGCTAAAGCTTAAACTGTTTCCATATTCTTTATATGATCATGCTAGAGCATGGCTAAGTGGAGTGCCAGCTGGATCAATGGAGACTTGGACAGATCTATGCAAAAGTTTTTTTGCTACGGTATAATCCACCAAATGGAAACACTCAGTTAAGAAATGATATAGCTTCTTTTCGTCAAGCTGATGATGAATCCATGTATGAGTGTTGGGATCAATTCAAGGGATTATTGAGGAAGTGCACAAATCATGGTTTTCATGACTGGACCCAAGTGGTTATGTTCTATAATGGGGTAAATGCTCCTACGAGGATGATGCTAGATGCTTCAGCAAATGGGACCTTGTTAGACAAATCACCGGAGGAAGCATTTAACATTCTTGATAGGGTAGCCAACAATTATTACCAGTTTCCGACCACAAGGCTTGGAACGGGGAGCAGAACCCAAGTAGCTCGTGACAGTGAAGCTGATGACTCGGTAGCCACCCAGTTAGCTGCTATCACAAATATGCTAAAGAACCTTCAACGTCCCAAAGAAGTCAAGGAAGTGAAGTCCACAACCTCATGTCTCGGATGCGATGGTAATCAACATCTGAGTAAATGCCCTGACAATCAAGAGTCAGCCAACTATGTGGGGAATTATAACCGCAACAATAATTCATACTCCAATACCTACAACCCAGGATGGCGTCCGCATCCAAATTTTAGTTGGGGTAATCAAGGGCACAGTAATTCTGCACAGCTAGCGCCACAACAAAATCTAATTGAAGCACCATCTTCTAACCAGATGATGCCATGGCAAGGTCACAAGGGAGCAGCATGTTCATCGAACAGTTCACTAGAGACTACATTCAAAGAATTTATGGTTATGACAAAAGATTTTATGGGAACCACGAAAGTTTTGCTACATGATCATGCAGCAAACATCAAAAAATCAAGGAGCCTTATTGCTAAGCCATAGTTCATCTCTCTGAGCCTTAGAAACACAAGTTGGCTAGATAGCTCAAACCTTACATGCACGTCCACAAGGAAGTCTGCCTAGTGACACTGAAGCCACTAAGCACCATAGCAAGGAACAATGCAGTGCACTCACATTAAGGAGTGGCAAGGAAATTAGCAAAGAAGACAAGTTTGGGGGAAAAGAGAAGAAGGACTCTCAGCCCAACTTGCCTCGGGAAGAAGTTAACTTACAAGATCCTCTAGTTGAAGAGAAGAGTGAGGATGTCATAGCAAAAGAAACATCGGAGGAGGAGCCTGCTTTTGCTACAGCAAAAGATGTAACTCCACCAGCCCAGAAAAAAAGTTAGACCCCCTCCTTCTTTTCCTCAACGATTCAAGAAGCAGAACGAAGACCTTCAGTTCCAGAAATTTGTGGATATCCTGGACAAACTACATATCAATGTCACATTCTGGAGGCCATTGATCAGATGCCAACATATGCCAAGTTCCTCATATGCCAAGTTCCTCAGGGATATAGTCACGAAAAAGAGGAAGGTCGAGAAGCAAGAGACTGTCGCTATAGCAGAAGAATGTTATTCTATGTGGAGCAAGCTGCCAACTAAGCGGAAGGACCCAAGTAGTTTTGCTATCCCATGTTCTATTAACGACAAGTTTGTCGGAACAGCACTATGTGATTTGGGATCAAGTGTTAACTTAATGCCCAATTCAATTTTTCTGAAACTGGGAATTCGAGAGGCACAGCCCACCAAGGTTGTGCTACAGCTAGCCGATCATTCTCATGTTCGTCAAGAAGGGAGAGTTGACGATGTTGTGGTAAAAGTGGACAGATTTATCTTTCTAGTCGACTTCTTAATTCTCGACTGTGAAGCTGATAGCAACACACCCATTATCTTGGGAAGGCCATTTTTAGCCATTGGGCGAGCTTTGATCGATTATGAGAAGGGTGAATTCACGATGCGAGTGGTTGATCAGACGGTCACGATCAATATTCATGACACCCTCAAGTATGCAGACAACCCAGGAGTGTGCCAATATGTAGATGCTACAGCATAGAATATGATTGATGAGTTTTGTTGTAGCAATGAGATGCAATTGGAGGAGTTTGAAGCACTCTGCAAAGATGATGATTTAGACCAAGAAGAGTTCTCAAGGGAACTGGAGCAGACTAGTCAACTCGAGGCTAGACCAGGTACGAACTTTGAACCTCTTGACTTTTCAGAATTTATACCTCCTAAACCTTCCCTTGAGCATGCACCTTCTTTAGAACTGAAACCTTTGCCATCACATCTTAAATATGTTTACTTAGGGAGCAATGAAACTTTGCATGTGATAATTTCATCTAGTCTCACACCTAAGCAAGAATCTAGTTTAGTAAATATGTTGTTACATCATAAAAAAGCAATAGGGTGGACTATGGCTGATTGTCACAGCAATTCAGTTGAGCCCCAAAGGAGACTAAACCCTATTATGAAGATAGTAGTGATGAAAGAGATAATCAAGTGGTGGGATGTTGGAGTGATCTACCCGATATTCGATAGCTCATGGGTCAATCCGGTGCAATGCGTACCAAAGAAGGGAGGCGTGACCGTGGTAAGCAACGAGGAGAATGAGTTATTGCCTACTAGAACCGTCACGGGGTGGAGGATTTGTATGGACTATAGGAAGCTCAACAAGGCGACCAAGAAGGACCATTTTCCCCTCTCATTCATTGATCAGATGTTGGATTGACTAGCGGGCAAGGCATTCTACTGCTTCCTCGATGGGTATTCTAGGTATAATCAGATTTCCATAGCACTCGAAGACCAAGAAAAGACGACTTTCACATGCCCTTATGGAGCTTATGCTTTCCGGAGAATGCCCTTTGGTCTTTGCAATGCTCCAGCAACATTTCAAAGATATATGCTAGCTATCTTTTCAGACATGGTCGAGGATTTTTTTAGAAATTTTCATGGATGACTTCTCGGTCTCCGGAGATAACTTCGACACATGTTTGGGCAATCTCGCCAAAGTCCTAAAGAGGTGTGAGGAAGCTGATTTGGAGCTCAATTGGGAAAAGTTCCATTTCATGGTAACGGAAGGAACGGTCTTGGGCCACACGATTTTAAAGCAAGGGATAGAAGTTGACAAAGCAAAGGTCGAGGTCATTGAGAAGCTACCTCCCCCCACTACTGTCAAGGGAGTAAGAAGCTTCCTAGGGCATGCTGGCTTCTATCGGAGATTCATTAAGGATTTTTCGAAGATCTCAAAGCCACTGTGCAGTTTGCTACAGCAAAATCAACCATTTGTGTTTGACAAAGATTGCCACAGCGCATTTCAAGAACTGAAGGATAAGCTTATCTCAGCACCAGTTGTCATTCCACCTGATTGGAACGAGCCGTTTGAGCTTATGTGTGATGCAAGTGACTACGTCGTCAGTGCAATACTTGGACAATGCCGAGGTAAACTCTTTTATGTTTTTTATTACGCTAGTCGCACTTTGAATGATGCACAAATCAATTACACCACTACTGAAAAAGAATTGCTTGTTGTAGTATTTGCCTTTGATAAGTTTAGGTCATACTTGATAGGCACTAAGGTCATAGTTCATACTGATCATTCAACCATTAAGTACTTAGTGACTAAAAAGGATGTTAAACCTAGACTTATTAGGTGGATACTCTTGCTTCAGGAATTTGACTTAGAGGTTAGAGATAGGAAAGGATGTTAGAACCAGGTAGCTGACCATTTGTCTAGGCTAGAAAATGCTATTACACAAGGTAGTGAAACTGAAATTAAGGAGGAATTCCCTGATGAGAAACTATTAGCTGCTACAGCAATTATGTGGTATGCTGATATTGTTAATTATCGTGTTAGTGGTATTTTGCCTTCTGATTTATCTAGCCAGGGAATCAAGAAATTCAGACATGATGCAAGATTCTACTATTGGGATGAACCCTACTTGTTCAAGCAATGTCATGATCAGATTATAAGGAGATATGTTCCAGAAGAAGAATACCACAACATTCTGTACCACTGTCATTCATCACCACATGGAGGGCATTTTGTTGGTGCTAGAACTGCTGCAAAAGTTCTTCAAGCAGGATTCTATTGGCCTATACTTTTTAAGGACACACACGAGTTCTACAAGACTTGTGACCGATGCCAAAGAACGGGGAACATCTCTAGGCGGAATGAAATGCTGTTGCAAAATATTCTGGAGCTTGAAATCTTTGACGTGTGGAGAATTGACTTTATGGGTCTGTTTCCTGCATCATGTGGAGATCTATATATTTTGCTAGCAGTCGACTACGTGTCAAAATGGGTGGAAGCTGTTACCACCCCAAGGAACGACTCTAAGACAGTCATGAAGTTTCTTCACAAGAACATCTTCACTAGATTCAGAGCACCCCGAGCCATCATCAGTGATGAAAGAACTCACTTTGACAACAAGCTTATTGCTAAAGCATTACATCGCTATGGAGTCAGGCACAAGATTAATACTGCATATCATCCGCAGACAAACGGACAAGCTGAAGTTTCCAACCGAGAAATCAAGCAAATCTTGGAGAAGGTGGTGAATCCTAAGAGAAAAGATTGGTCCCCCAAGTTGGATGAAGCACTTTGGGCATATAGGACAGCCTTCAAGACGCCTTTAGGCATGTCACCCTTCAAGCTTGTATTTGGCAAGAAGTGCCACTTACACGTAGAGCTTGAACACAAGGCTTATTGGGCAATCAAGAAACTCAACATGGATGCCCAACTTGCTGGTGAAAGGAGGTTGCTAGAGCTTCATGAGCTGGAGGAATTCAGAGCCCAAGCATATGAGAATGCTCGCATTTACAAGGAGAAAACCAAGAAATGGCATGACAAACACATTTTGCCAAGGCATTTCTCAGAAGGTCAACAAGTGCTTCTCTACAACTCCAGGCTAAAGCTTTTTCCTGGAAAGCTGAAATCAAGATGGTCAGGGCCATTCATAATACACAAGGTGTACCCTCATGGCGCAGTGGATATCAAGAAGTTGGACGACGATGAAGTCTTCAAAGTCAATGGCCAACATCTGAAGGTGTACGGTGGAGCTTCTATCCTCAGAGACAAGTCATACCTGGATCTTCACGATCCTTGAAAGTTTGCATCTCCAACCCTATCCTTTATGCTATAGCATGTTCATAAATAATGCTTTTCTTTTAGTCTAGTTTATGTTATCTTTGCTTTTAATTTTCATATCTTTTCATGTGACCCTCGTACAAGGCTTTCTCTTTCCTAGTACAATGTCAGGTACAAAGGTAGGGGAGTACGCCGTTTGCAGGGTTGGTAGCAAAGGGAGAATGACATGGGGTTTGTTTTTATCCAATTTCAGAGAGATGCAAGAAAAGGGGAAAGAAAAAGATAAGGAGGTTTCATCCAAAAATTGGGGAGCTGAATTAAAAGAGAGAGAAAAAAAAACAAAAAATCAAGAGAAAGAATATTCATCTATTTAATGAGGAGAAACCCTAGCCACATAAACCCATATTCTCTCTCTAGTCGTCTGCCATTGCATTAACTCCAGAAAATTTTCTCTCTCCCTTAAAGCCGACACACGTCCCCATCACCTCCCATCTCCCATTAACTCATCAATTTTTCCCCACCTTTTCAACTCCTAACCTTTTCTTCATCATCTGTCCCCTCACCTTCTTCAACTTCTTCAAACACTCAAAAACTTTCCCACCATCTTTTCGATTCTCTCCCAAACACAGAAAACCTTCACCATTTTCTTTCCCACACATATTCACTCCTCCCAACTTCTCAGAAAAAAAACTCCATGGCCCGATGCAAAAAACATCCCTGATACTTCTGACTGTCCCACACAACGTCTAGTCCTAGAAATTCCCAAATTTCTTGACGAGGCAGCAAAGGAGAGGTGGGCAAAGCTTAAGGACAGAAACGTTCTTCCAGAACTAGGGTTCAAATACCCATAGGAGGAAGAAGATCAGTTCGAACAATCTATAATGGACGTCATTGGCACCCTTGGATGGAAAAACTTTGCTGCCCATCCTCAGGAAATTTGCACTTCACTAGTGAAGGAGTTTTATGCTCACCTGACGAGTCCAACCCAGTCCACACTTCACGTGCGCAGAGAGCAGATAAAGTTTACAACTGCAGCAATCAACAAATTCTACGGACTAAAGCATATTGTGGATCGTCACACTTCTTTTGTGATGACAATGGATGCGCAGACGCAACATGAGGTGCTAGAGGACATCTATTTTTAGGGAACGGTGCTGGATAATAACAAGTCAGTTGAGAGAGGACGCCTCAAACCTGAGGCTAAGGTATGGAATCACTTTCTGAGGCATAAGCTTATGCCCACACTACACACTGCTACCGTCCATACCTCTCGACTTTTTCTTATTCATTCCACAATACATGGTAGACAAATTGATATAGGAAAGATAATAGTGGATTAGGTACATGCTTGTTTGAAACGGCCCCATGGCCCCCTTGTTTTTCCTAATCTAATCACTGCCTTGTGCAAAAGGAAACACGTCTTCATAGATGATCTTGTAGACACATCTATTTCAGGAAAGATATGTTTGACCCCAGCCCTTGTTACAGAACTCTGGGGATTTAACAAAGACATGCCTCAGCAAGCATTGGAGGGTGGAGCTAAAAGTTTTGCTGCAGCAAGAGTGGCAGCATTGGTGGCAACTACAAAGGAATTGAGCTCTGAGCTCAACCTGATGAAGGCACATCAGCGGGTGTACTTCAAATACGCACAACATCGTGATAGAGTCATAGCATCCTGCTTGAGCAAACTCCTGACAGATCAGAATGTCTCTTTTCCAGTATTTCCTATTGAGTTATTACAAGCCCCCACCACTGCTACAGCACACACAATGTCACCTAGTGAACCCAGCTTCGTCCCACCTGCTGCAAAGAGAAAGACTCCACGAAAGAAAGCACCAGCAACTCCAACTGCCCAGTCAGAACAAAAAACTCCCTCTGTCCAGCCTACTGTCGAAGAAACCGACCCAGCAACCTCTCCAGCCAAGAAGAGAAAATGCACCAGAAATGCAACCAATCCTAAACCTTCAAGACCAGAAAACCCACTCCCAAAGCTAGAGCACGTACTAAATGACCCTGAGGAAACCCATCAGAAGGAAGCTGCTACAGTACACACAACTGAGCCGACTCCAGTACAATCAAAGGATACTACAACATCCATATTGAAAACTCGCATCAAACACACGGTTGGACGTATCAGGCCCTCGTCGAGTGCTCAATCAGTCTCATCAGAAAGTGTGGACGATGTGGCTGACCCACACCACTACTCATCCGAGACATCGATGGACAACACCAGCAACACCACCTAGCCTCTGCACCCAGGAGTTACTAACCTTTTTCTTTTGGGGGTGTTAGTGTTCATAGTTAATATTTTGCTTTAGCATATACATTATAGGATAGAACAAAATTTTTACTATGACATTATGTTTAATCTAGAGACAGCCTATGGACATATTTATGATGTCTGACAACGAAATTGCTAAGGCCTGAATTAAAGTAGAAAAAATACAACTAGTTGAGATCTGTAGAACTGACTTTAGGATCTAGTTGTTATAAAAAATTGTTACACAGCTGCTCTCTTTCTATAAGTAAGTTTGTTATAAAAAATTTTAGGAAGAACCCTAGTGAACTCTGATATGTAGACTCTAGAGAACTTAAAAGAAAAGCTAGACGACCCTATGCTAAAAGAAACGAATAAATGCTATGACATATCTGTAGAAGGACACTCGGCTTTGCTATAGCTTTTTCAGTGTTAAAAAAATAGGAGAAGAATAAAGCCTTGCTATAGCATATGAGTGAATGAAAGTTGTCACGGGATGTCTCTGCCTACTAGCTCGGGGGTGAGAGGTTTGCTCCCTGCTCATCTAGAGTTAAGGACGGTAGTTGTGATGAGCTGACACCCTTCGTAGCAGAAAACTTATATCTTTGAGAGTCTAAAAATTGGAAAAGAAGTAGAGAACATAGCTAGGGTATAACTAGGGAGCTTCCTTGAAAATTTGTCTCATCAGCTTAAGTATAGAAGGAAGGCAGCCACGCACACACGCACACAACTTAGTCCTAAGGAATGTTCTTAAGGATCTCAAATATAGTTGTGTATATTTATTTATCTGCCTAAGTTATTTCTGAGAGCTGAAATATTTCCATAGCAATCCTCTAGGTTAAATCTTTGCCATAGTAGTTCTTTTGTATTGTTCTATTCATTGCTTGACGACAAGCAATAGCTTAAGTTTGGGGGTGTGATAACTGCATAAATATCCTTGTTTTCATACCTTTTTGCTATATCATTTGCTTGTTCTTGAGTTCATACCATAGCATTTAGACTGCATTTATACTGCATTTTCTTCTTCTGGGTGCATATTTATCTTTGCTGGTTATTGGTCCATATCGAGGGGTACTGCTCGAAAGGTTGGTTTTAGTTGTGTTGGTGCGCAGGAAAGGAGTCGAGAGAAAGCCGGTTCCAGGAATTGCTATAGCATGATGGAAGTGGACATTGGCCAGCACATGAGATACATGTGAGCTGCAGAAATATGTGAACATCCAGAAAAGGACGATCTGACATGCGCAGCAGCCGGTGCCCACCTGCAGACTGTCCCCATTGTCCCCTCGTGGCAGACCTTGTCAGTGGATTTTCCTTGGGAATATCAAGGAATCTTTAGGGCACCAAACCATAGAAGCCTCCACTATATAAAGGGGAGAGAAGCTTAGAGCAAAGTGTGGTATTTTCAGTGTTGCAAAAAGAGAGGCGGGAGAGAGAGAGAAAAGGAGAGAGAAGTTTCCACCTTCGTCTTCTCCAGCTTGGTGTCCTCCATCATTGAAGCTCCAAAGAGTGGCCTCACCGGCCTCGAGAGAGGCGATGAGCCTAAGACAGTCGGGCAGACCATGGCGGAGAGGAAGTTCACCTTTCTTTCTGTCGCTATAGCAATTTCTTGTTATATTTGGTGATGTTATCGCAATGATGCATTGGATGATATTGCCCAGCCACGAACTGTTTTAGGTGGCTTGGGTTTGATGGATGAAGTTATTTTGAGTACTTTTTAATGCATTCTATGGCTTTTTCAGTGTTTATCATGATTCTATGCTTTGCTTATGCATTTCTCATTTCCTTAAAGTTGTAAGAGCTTAGGGTTGTAAGTGCTTTGAGAGATATGCCCTACTTTAAGCGCCTTTGAGAGTTGGATGTTCTTTAAGTGTATGTTGGGGTTAGTAATCGAGAGAGCTAGCCCTAGAACCCTCATAAGCAATAGAGTGACTACTGAGAGGCAGACTCTAACCTACCTTAGAGATAAGTGATAGGTTTCAAGGGCTAAAAAGGATAGTACGTGAAGGGTAGGGGAGTGTTAAGAGTTTACTCCGAGAGGTATGGTTGTAGCATTTCTAACTCCTAGTTTCCTTGCTAGAGATAGTTTAGAAGCACTCTTAGTAAATCCCGCCTAGCATAGAAGATAGCTGAAAAACCTTAGTATCGTTATTAAGCTTGAGTTAGGTTGTCCATCATTCCCAGCCAGTCATTTCGTAGTGAGTTTCGCAAACGAAAGGGGACCTGTCTATTATATTGTTATCTCATCTTTCTATGCACTACCTTGCTTTAGCATTATTATACCTCATTTCCTTTACTATAGCATTGTCATCTGCAGAAAGTTCAAGCTTTATTGTTACAACAACCGTGAATACCTCTAATCCTTGTGGAGACGATACTCACTCATAACTTTATTACTCGTTCGACGTGTATACTTGCACCATTTGCGTACCATTTATAGTCACTGCACGAACGCAACAATTCTTCCTAGAGCCTGTTTCGGGCACCTCTAGAGATAGACAACATAAAAATTTATTTTCCTGCCGTGGTAGTGCTTTTGTTTTTCTTGTTTGTTACCTGCCGCGACAACTTCCTGCAACCATGTTAGAATTTTACAAATAATTCAAGCAGGCATTGTTTATCAGAAATTCAAACAAATTCAGCAAGTAACAGTAGTGTTTTATTTTTCAGAAATTATAGAAAAACCTAAGTTTACTTCATGCTTTTTCCAAAGTTTAGTTTATTTTTATTTTGTGTGAAAAGTTTAAAGTCGGCTATCCTATCATAGGCACAAGTTTTAACAAAAAAAATTCTTTTCGATTAATTTTTCAAGGCAAGTACATAATGCAATCTAATATGCACTAGTTATGCCTAACAAAATGAGTGCTAACCCCCCCCCCCCCGAAACTCAAGACGGGCATTACCCTCAATGCACAAAATAAAATACAAAAGAAAAATAGAAAAAATAAATACAGTTAAGATAAAAACAAAAAATAAAATAAAAAGAAGAAAAGAAAAGAAAAAACTCTAGAAGTTGGCTGAGGGATGAGAGGAGGCTTGGGTCTTGGCGGCAGAGAGGAAGATGAGGATTGGATGACAAGGTGGCGGACGACAGATGTCTAGGCGGTAGACTTGGCAGGTGATACCTTTGCTATCTGCGACAGCTGGACTCTGTTAAGAGTGGGGCGCGGTTCTTCACGAGGTGTTTCGTTTTCTTCCGTCTCAGATTCTGACTCCTCATCCTCTGACTTGGCAGAGATGATGTGCCTCTTCCTCTTCTTTGTTGCCTCCTCCGTTGGTTCTGCCGGAGGGTCAATTGTCAAAGGGGCTGCTACTGCTGTTGTTGCTGACGGTTGCTGCTCAACCTCATCGGATGAGGAGGTGTTTGCCACCGTTGCCGCTGTGCAAGCGGGGGAAAGATGTTGTTGATGCCTCTCGAGAAGTATCTGCCACCGTGTTAGAACCAGAGGTGGCAGAGTACTATGGGTAGTGCGTCGGAGACATCATCTGGCGAAGGAAGGCAACGTGGCGGGCAGCGGCTGCTGATGTTGATCGTTGTCCGGGTGCAGCTACAGCGATGAGGTCTGCTGGGAATGTGGGCAGGGTGGGGCCGTCATCTGGAAATTTCTTGAGGAGATAGGCCACAAAAGCCTCTTGGACGTCCCCCACGTATTTCATGAATGTCAACTGCCACTGCTCGACCCGTTTGTTGTTGTCGATGAGAGTGTGTAGCAAGGCAATGACTTCACTCGTCTGGGCAGCTTCAATACCGCCTGGGCGGCTGGTGTGGCTGGCTGGGCGGTGGAGGGTTGTCTGGAAGTGATGGGTTCTGTCTCTTGAGCCTACATCATCTGCAGGCGAACTTTTCTGGTCCAACCTTCCTTGGCAGCTGTCATCTCATTGTTTGGGTCGGAGTGGACGCTGAAGTTGACACATAGGTCGGTGATGAGGGAAAGGAAGTACATCCGACCCTTTGACTTGAGGAAGCAGTTGTGGATCTCCTTGAAAATGATTTCCCCTACGTTGATGGACCGGTTCACCATGATGCCATGGATGAGTGCGAAGCGCGGCCGGTCAATGGTGGAGTTGTGGGAGGTGGGCAGCAGACTCCTTTTAATGAAGGTGTTCCAAAACATTGGCTCGGCAGCAGTCGACGGCGTTGGACGGAGCCGCCATGTTTTCCTGCGAACTACGGCGTGTTGGGATCGTACAGCTTGGCCTTTATCTTGTCATAATCGGCAGCCGTCAGTGACTGCCTCCATTCTTCGTGAGGGTTGTCTTCCATCTTGGGGACGTAAAAGTTGTTGATCACGGCAGCGTTTAGCATGACTGGTTCCCCTCGTACAAACACGAACGACATCTTAGGGCGAGGGTTGTAGGCATAGAATTCCCTGACCAATGTGATGTTTGCTGCCTCTGGCTGCCGTGCAAACATCTCCCAACCTTTGTTATGTATCTTTTTGAACAAGGCAGGCTCTAAGCCAAGGTCTCCTGTCTGTTTCGAGTAGTGGAACCCTTGTTCCTCCCAAATGGATTGCTTGGAGAACTTGGTTCTGTATCTCTTTTCGTCATCACAGGAGAAGAAGCGTTGGAAGGTGGTTTGAATTGGGATGCGGATGCCATGTGTGAGACGATTTGGATGAAAACTGGAACTTAAAAATAAGATAATTAGACAGAAAGCAGTAGATTCAAGAATAGGATAACAAGGAGGTGAAAGTAAAGTGAATGAATGAGAGAAATGAGGTTTAAATAGAGATTGCCGAGAGGTGTCGTGGCGGCATTAAATGTCCAACGGGCAAGTTGTCTCGCGCATTGTAATCACTATTTTTTTCCGGACCTTGGACCTCTTTGGTTTGTGATGACTAATGGGCTTATATTGGGCTGTTATGAAATTAAAAATTAAAAAGAAAAAAAGAAAAATAATTATATATGTGTCATGTCTTATTATTATCATTGTATTATCTATTATTATTTATTATTATCTATTAGGTTTATTATTACTATCACGTATTATTATTTGTTAGTGTTATTATTTATTATTATTTATTAGTATTATTATTACCATTATTGTTTGATATAATTATTATTATTATTATTATTATTATTATTATTATTATTATTATTATTATTATTATTATTATTATTATTATTATTATTATTATTATTATTATTATTATTTTCGTATTATTATCCTTAGTATTAGTATTACTATTTATTACTATTAGTATTACTATTTATGTTATTATCTATTATCCATTAGTATTACTATTTATGTTATTATCTATTATCCATTAGTATTATTATTTATGTTATTATCTATTATTATTATTATTATTATTGTTATTTATTATTGTTAGTATTATTATTATTATTATCATTTATATACATTATCATTGCATATTTTGTTATTGTTATATATTATTTGATCGTTTATTATTATTATTATTATTATTATTATTATTATTATTATTATTATTATTATTATTATTATTATTATTATTATTATTATTATTATTATTATATTTATTACTATATTTATTATTATTATTATTATATTTATTACTATATTTATTATTATTATTAGTAGTAGTATAGTTATTATTAATAGTAGTATTATTAGTATTATTATTAGTATTAATATCATAATTAAAATAAAAAATGATAAATAAAAGTCCAAAATAAGCATTGATTAAAAAATAAAAGTCCATTACACGGCCCGCAAGCCCAAATAATACATAGCCCTAATTACACAAAAAACCCTAATAGTCATATGTTGTTTCGCGCAGCCAACTTTTGACAGTTAGATCGGGCATTGATCTAACGGTCCAGATCAAGCCTCAAGAAGGAAACCCTAGCAAGCCCCTTTCTGTCGCGCGTTGCATCACTAGATTCATTCGATCTGGTCACCCTTCAACGGTCTAGATCGAATCTCGCAAAAACCCTAGGGCAGCCCGTTCATCATCATGTGTCACATCTACTGTAACCCCTTTAGCCCGCCCTAGACGTTTGACCCGAACTACGAAGACTACACGAGGAAAACCAAAGTCAACCCGAAAGTCAACCTTGATTAACGGCCCTTTTTTCTTTTTATCTTTTCTAGATGCTCAATATTAACCTATATGTTTAGCAAATTAACTCAGCGAAAACAGCACAGCGAACGGAACCCGAACAGGACTCAATTGAAAAGAATCATCTTTTAGGGACTAAAACATAAATTCTCCAATTTATAAGGACTACACGAGTTTTAATGTTACCAGTCCAAAATTAATCACATAACATGCCATCAGGTCAAATTTCAACTCAAACGGATCATTCAAACATATTAAATTAAGCATCCAACATTTAGGGACCAAAATGCAAGAAATAGAAACCCAAAACAGTTCAAAATTCAAAGCCAACGGTCAGGCGTTTCGATACAGATGGCCCTGTACCGAAACGGTTGTTTCGAAACAGGGTTGACCATTTCGATACTCTGGTGCGTTCCGAGACCCGTATTGAAACACCCCCTTCCAGTGGCAAAATCATTTCGATACGCCTTCACCCGTTTCGAAACCTTATGGCAATTTCAGGCCCCTATTCCAAAACAGGCAAGGGCGTTCCGATACACCTTGCCCTGCAACAGCAGATTTTCCTGGTTTATCATGCTTAAACACATTCAAATCATTCCCGAGACATGCCACATCATGCATACAACATTAATACATATCAACAATCATCATATCGAGACATTAGCTATAACATGGCAACAAACATGCATGTAAAGGTACTAAAGACATGCTCCCTAGTCCACCAAAACAATAAAAGCCAAAACCATCATCCATAACCAAAATCAAACCATAAAGGCCAATTACATCTCAAAAGTAACTATCCAACATGCTCAAAGAAAAGGGACAACATTCTCAACCATGCAATAGTATAAACCCCACCCATTGCCTTTTATTACACCGAAGCAAAACCACATACTTTGCAAGATTAAAAGCTTGGATTCCTCTTGCCTACTTGCTGCCTTCAAGCCTAGTTTTCTGCATTGATGAAACAAAAGAGCGTAAGCACAAAGCTTAGTGAGGATCGCTAAATAACATTCATCAATGCATGTCTAATATTTTGCAAAACCATCACTTTACATCTCATGCCATTTTATAAAACATGTCTTCACAAGACCTCAATGCACTTTTTAATCACATGCTCATATGCATCATTTTAAAACAGCAAATAAACCTTTGCTCATGCTTTAACAAGCATCTCATGCAGTGGCGGATCCAGGAATATTTTTCAGGGTGGGCACGCATATATTTAATAATATAAAATTTTCTAAAGATAAATTACTAATAATATTTTAATTATAATAAAAAGTTTACAAAAATACAACTAAAAATAAATTTTACAATTGTTCCCTTCTCGACCTCATTTTTTGATATCGTTGTATGATCTTTTCATTGTCTACATTATCAAATACATCTTTCTCAATAAAAGTAACTAAGCAATCATTCAACCATTCATCTCTCATACGATTGCGTAGTCGATTCTTTATAAAGTGCATTGCAGAGAATGTTCTTTCCACCGTTGCGGTTGCAACCGGTAAAACCAAAACTAGCTTCAAAAGTAAGTACACAAGTGGGTACACAACATGCTTCATTGTCTCAACTATCTTTTCTGATAAATCACAAAGTCCTTTTAGATCACGAAATCTTTCATCTAAACGAACATCGACAATATAATTCTCAAGCTGACAATCGAGCAACATAAGATCTCCTGTAGAAAATTCATATGGATAAAACTGGGCAAGGCGAATAAGTTCTTTCTTATTAAAAGAAAGAAACAAGTCTCTTGGACTCAAGCAAGCAACACAAAGAAGCAACTATGTACTTGTCTCAGAAAAATGATTATTAAGCTCTTGAAGTTGTCTATCAATTACCTGATAAAATAGTTCAACCTGAAAATGATGCAAATTTGAAACTTCACAAACTTTTCTTCTAGATCTCCCTGAAACAACAAATATATCTTCCATATTTGGAACCTCAATATTATTTTTTTCAGAAAACAAAGAAACTTCTTCAAGTAAAGATTGCCATCCCACATCTCTCATCACTTGTAATCGTTGCTTGGACACACTAACTAACTGCATAGCATTCACAATGTCTTGATCACTTCGCTGCAATGCTTGAGATAATTCATTAGTAACTCCTAATATATTTTTCATCAAGTGCAAATTAAACACAAACTCGAAAGATTGTAAAGAGTTCAACAACATACGAGCTTCAGCTCTTTGTTCTGAGTGTGTTCCATCTTCTTCAATAATTTCAAGCACATCCATCACAGAAGAAAACATGACAATCAAGTTAACAATAGTTTTATAATGTGAACCCCAACGAGTGTCTCCAGCTCTTTTTATAACAGTTTCTTGATTTAATCCACGACCACTGAAAATTTCACCGCTTTGTAATGCTTCTCTTACCTTAACCATTTGATTTGATTGAAGAATTTCTTTTCTCTTACATGAAGCACCAACCACATTAACCACACTTAAAAAGAAAGGCAACCTCAACTTGTTTTTTAGCAACAGCAACAAGTGCTAACTGAAGCTGATGTGCAAAGCAATGAATATAAAAAGCACACTCATTATCTCTTAGAATTAAACTTTTAAGCCCATTAAATTCTCCTTGCATATTACTTGCCCCGTCATAACCTTGCCCTCTTATTCTTGAAAAACATAATGCATGAGTTGCAAACACATTTTCGAGAGCATTCATAAGTGAAGCAGCATCAGTACTAGAAACATGAACAAGACATAAAAATCGTTCAACAACTCTTCCTTTCTTATCTACATAGCGTAGAACGATAGCCATTTGCTCTTTAACAGATATGTCACGAGACTCATCAACTAAAATAGCAAAAAAATCATTTCCAAGATCATCAATAATTGCACAAGTAGTCTCACTAGCAGCTGCATTAACAATATCTTTTTGTATAGCCGGTGCTACTAGTTTAAGATTGCCACGAGCATTTTTGAAAACTTTGTTAACAGTTTCATTATGAGTAGCAAGAAACTGTAAAAGCTCTAGAAAGTTACCTTGGTTACAAGAACCATAAGACTCATCATGTCCATGAAAAGCCAACCCTTGTCGCAAAAGGAATCGTACACAATCAATTGTAGCTGTAAGATGAGTTCGATATTCTTGTTTGGCTTGATTAGATTGTTTTGTAATGACAACTTCAACATGTTGCTTCTGATTCATCAAAGCTTCACATTTTCTCCAAGCTACATTATGAACACTATTAGGGCCTCCAACGTGAAGTTGCAATCTGCTCTTATCTTTCCAATTTTTAAATCCATCAACAACAAATGTATCACCTCCCCCTTGCTCTCCTTTAGATTCAGGTCTCATAAGGTAGCAATGTAAACAAAATGATGCATCTTTGGATACACTATATTCCAACCAACTTTTATGTTCTTCGAACCACTTAGGATTGAAACTTCGTAACTTATCATTATACTTCTTCTTAGGAAATTTGTGTTCTTTTGGTTGGCAGGGACCTTTCAACAAATAAGCCCTTCGAATTTCTTCACGATCATTAGGATGATATTCTATAATTTTTGGTCTTTTTCTGGGATCCCCTTGAAGATTTTCTAAATCAACTTGTAAAAATCTTTTCTTTCCTGAACATGAATCCTCCGTCGTTGTCTTCCTTTTAAAATATTTTTCCATACCTAACTGAAAAAGACATAAAATTAGTTTAATTGTAATGTTAAAAAATACATAAAATTAGTTTAATTGTAACGTAAAAAAAATACATAAAATTAGTTTGATTGTAACATAAAAAGAATACATAAAATATAAAATGAGAAATTTTCTAGTGTGCAATGCCATTCGTTCATGGAAGAAAGATAGAAAGTTTCTAAATTATTATGTTAGATTTTGTTTTGAACAAGAAAATACATAACACAAGTGCTATAGCCTATATTTTTTTTTTGAAGAAATGTGCAAACTACATAGATTACTGAATCACTCAATTGTAACCAAAATTTGTCCAGCAGCATTGCTGCACAATTTCCATCTGATTGACCCTTCATTGGTTTTCCAAAGTGCTTAGCTCTTTTAGGTGTTTTCATTCTACCATAATGGCTATCTGATATTCCAGCAGGTTCACTTGAATCATAAAGCTTGCTGCCATCCCTTTTGTCCCTCTTTCTCTTTCGGTGTTCAGTTTTGTCGTTTTTCTGTTTAAAAGTACCAAATCCCTTGTCTTTCCTCTTTCGAGACCTCTCGGTTAATGAATTTTTAAAGAAATAAAACTAAACATTAAACTAAGTAGTCTAAGACTCTAAGTTGACATTTGGCAAATTTTTAGATACAAAATGAAGCAGCAAAGACACATGGAAAGCAATAAAAGTTATAAAATTCTCCACAAAACAGCAAAGCAATAAATAAAGACAAAGTCCCCGACCCAAATTCATAGAAAATCGACAAAGTAATAAAAAAAGTTCTGGGGGTTATCGCCTTACCGGTCTGGGCGTCTGACGATATGAAGCTCGAAAATTAACCGTTTGATGAAGGTAATCTCGGGATATCTTTGCCGACTCGTCGTAACAGAGTTTCTTACCGTACAGATTCGCAAACTGTGGTATCGTTCGTCGAAAATATAAAAAAAGTAGTGGTGTTTTCGTTCAAATATGTTTTCTTTTGTTTCTAATTTTTTGTCTTTTTTCAGTTTTTTAATTTAGCCTAAATCGTTCTCAACAAGTTTTGTCGTTTCAATTTTTCTAAGTTAACTGAGCAGCACTGCAGTAGGGAAGATACGGACCTGGGATGAATTTTAGGTTTAATTTTGGTTAGGGCCTAATAAATAGAATTTTGGGCCAAAAATTTTATTTGTAATGAGTAATTTTTAATTTTTTTCTGGGCACAAATAAATTAGGGTGGGCACACATAAATTCCAGGGTGGGCATGAATAAATAAATTGAATATATAATAGGTAAATTTTTTTCCAGGGTAGGCACTGGCCCACCCTAAAGCATTTATACATCTGCCACTGATCTCATGCATTCTTGCATCATACACAAATATCTCATGCATCCTTGCATCATATACAAGCATCTCATGCTTCACATTATTCATTTACATTATATTGGCTCACAAGTGATAATCCATAAACCATTTCAACACAAGACACAATCGGATACGCGGATTACAAGTGTTGTCCCTCACGCTTCATACATACTACTGGACTTCATAAGGAGTAGATCAATGGCACAATCACAACCCCTCGACACCCGTGATGGAGATTAATGGCATAATCACAACCCCTCAACATCACTCATCGGTAGTTATATAATTCCACTAACGAGAGTATGGGACACACACACAAGACTCACACACAGGACTAACCATTCACCGTTGTGATCTTAACCTCAATCGTTAGGGTACTTGGATAGAGATTACAGCACAATCACAACCCCTCGACATCCAAGGCGACTTTATTCACAGTGCACCCAATCCTATAGCCGGCTAACTATATCCGATTAAAGTAACCAAAAACCATTTTCATCACTTGCCAATATAATCATTTAACCACATTAATCCACTATTTACAAGCATAACCACAATGCCATTTCCACAAGCATCACATGCTCAAATTCATATGCATTTAACACATGAAAGCCAAGGATCACTTACCTAGTGCATCCTTAACATAATGGCATTAAAATCCAGCATTAAACCATGCTTAAACATGCTTAAAAACAGTAAACAATCCACACTCAACTCAAGTGCAAAATCATCAGACAAAGCACATATCCAAGAGAGGGATTTCCGAACCACTTACTCTTGAGCTTAGCTAAGTGTATCAAACTTACACTAAGCTCCCAAGACCACGCTCAAAGCGTTACAAAGCAAGAAATTGCATTTCCACTCACCGATACGCGAAGCCTTGCTCGCCGACGTGAAAATTACCCCTCCGGAGCCTCCAAAATCACCTTGTTTGCTTCCGGATCAAGATCCTCTATTTTCACATCATCAAAACAGAGATCTAAATGCATTAAAATGCATTCTAACACCAGCAACAATTCACAAACTCGTTGCCCACCCAAACTACACCAAAATACCCATCCAAAACAACTGAAAACTCAATCGATTGCTTCCTAAACAAAGCCCAGCCAACATACATCACTTCAAAGCATTATCAACATCAAAACATATCTAATAAACAACCTAACTCATCCTTATACCTCCAGCAAGCAAGATTCCACCATTTCACCCCAAAATCTCACTTAAAACTACAAAGAAACTCAAGGATCACAAGGATTTCGGGATCTACATTATCAACACCTCATTTTAACATATAAATCAACTTAGAAATCATTTGAAATCAACAAAAAACAGAGCCCAACTCATCAAGTCCGAAAATTAAGATTTCAACCACAATTTCACAAGTTTTTGATCTCCAATCAAAATTATAATGAAAACTCCACCAAAAATAGTATTTAGAAGCCAAATATCTTGGAAATTTCAATAAAGAACTTAGATTAGAGGTTGAGAATGGGATTTACCTCCAATTCTTGTTTTTCTAATTGGATGACAAGTTTTCCTTAGTGAAATCTTGAAGAACTAAGAGAGATCTCTTAAAAATGATTTAGAAAATGTTGAGAGAGTTTTTGGAAGTGAGAATTTTGTAAAAAGATGAGTGAATTTGTGTTTAGCTGAAAATGAGAGAGATTTTGGTACTTACGTAATTGAAATTCATTAACTACCTTTTAATTATTTTAATATAAATCCAAATAAAATCATTTAATTAAAAACCCTTTTAAAGCACATGACATATTGAGAAAAGTTCAAATTGACTTAAAGCCCCATAAAGATTCTAATATTTTGGCTTCCACATTAAAAATCACATTTTTGTTCAAGTTTTGAAACTTTACAATTTGGTCACTACTCAAAATGTCCATTTTCCAAAACCCTTTTTGTAAAATTGATTTGACCAACCACTTAAATATATTTTTAGAGGATTTAAACAATTTTAATAACATTTTTAACCTATCTCGATCCTTGATTTCTTAAAATCACCTTACGCGATTCGAACCGTTCTCAATCGGTTCGATCTGATGTCTAAAACATCTAGGCCCAAAACCAGGGCATTACATCTACTCCCGGCTGTTAGATCGAGAGGAGATCTAGCGGTCCCAGATCACCAAGAGAAGCGTCCAGAACTCCCACGCGCGCGTGCAGGAATGCGTCTGTCCTTTCGACTTCACTGTCTGATGCGCCCACACCGTCTGCCATCTCCACCAGTCGTGTCTCTCCCGATTAGGCAAAACCGACAAGCACAAACGAAAAAGACGCATAACATCAGATACCAGAATTGCCAAAACAAACAAAAAAACATCAAAAAGTAAACTTGTACCTTGAAAAAAATGAGAGACAGAAGCGAAAAAGAGAGGCATGTAACATTTTGGATATAAGAATCTGAAAACAAACCACTGTAACCCCATTCGAGATTTTTCGGAGAAAGCAATAAAATCAAGAGAAAACTTCTAGAGGTATTTCCCATATTTTTTCTTTGCATGCGAAAAAGAGAGAAAGAACTAAATAAAAAGAAAGAGAGAAGATTACCTCCGAAGTTTAAGTCGTCCGCTCGTCGCCAACAAGCTGTCCAGCTTCGGTTGAGCCACGTACAGTGAGGCGATGGGTCGGTGAACGGGGTAGAAGCTACAATTTTTTTCCAAAAATAAAAAAGAAATAGTTGTCGGACTCTATTTTTTTAGGGTTTCAACAAAGAGTAGATTTGGGTTCACATCTAGGGCTTTGAAAAGAAAGGAGTATTTTTCTCTAGGTTTCTCGAGGTTAACGGTCGACGGCACCGGAAAACCTTTATCTTTTCTGGCTTCCAAACCCTAACTGGGTAGGTGCAAAAGAGAAGATGGTTTTTTAAAGCTTTCAAACAAATGCCAAAAGGGGTTCAATAGTTTTAAGTGTATCTTATATAGTATTTTGATAATTTAAAAATGGTTTAATCATTCGTAAGCCCCTCCGCGTTTTGAGAATGTCCTTGTATGGGATTCCGTTTTCCTAAATCCCGCCCCTGATCCCTGTTATTTTAAAAATGTTTTTAATTTCATCCCAATTCGAGCTTGATATTTTTTAGGGGTCTAATCCCTTTTCAACCCTCGAAATTCCCTAAAAGTTTACAATCCCATCCCTAGATCAATGACAAAAGTTTTAATTAGACCCATTAATTCATACATGTTTACATTTCGGCCTCCTTTATTTATGTTCGTATTGTGATGTCGATTTTACTTTGAAACGATTAACTTGCTTATTACATGATTTTATGTGGTTTTGTATGTAGCATTGTACGGGTCATACATGTAATGTACGGTCCTATATAATTACATATATATATTATTAGAAGATTTTCGTGTTGCCATATATATAATTATATATATATATATATATATATATACTGTAAAGTTTTTATACAACCACATTTATACATATTGTTTGGCATCGCTTTACGTAACAATGCATATATGTATATATAAAACAAATTACGTTGTTATGTTTGTATATATATTATTTTATTTTTCATGTTTAATACATGCATTATTATCATGCCATTGGCTTTTTCAAATGTTTATGTGTACATATGTATGGCTATTTTATTCGTGTTGACTTTTCGTTTTTGTTAACGTTTTAGCACGTTTCGCTTCCGCATCCAAATACTATGTTCATATATTTATTTTTTATTTTCTTTCCATGCCTTCTTTTTAGATTCATTCATATAATTTTATGTCTCGACTACTGAATTTATAAGTTGTATCCGAGTCTTAAAAAATGTAATGTCGGTATATTTTTATTTGGGAATGAACGAGGCCAGTACCAGTCATAGTGGTGGTGGTTCGGAAGTTCTTTCTCGAATATTAAGGCTTTTAAAATTTTCTCACCTGTATAACTAAATTTCGATACGAATCGTCATTTTAATTCGCAAAATTTAATATTAATTAAGTGGTAATGGTTTTTGGTACCGATTTTAGGGCATGACGGGGGTGCTTATCCTTCCCCGCGTGTAAACGACTCCCGAACCCTTTTTTTAAGAAAAAATCTTTGGTTTTCCATTTGGTGTCCGGTCTACCATTTTTAAATGGCCGGTGGCGACTCCTCCTTTTTAAATCTGATTAAATTTTCAAAACCAATTAAAACCCGGTTCTTCTAAGTGACACTGAAGTATTTTTTAAAATTTAGTCGCTACAGTTGACGACTCCGCTGGGGACAATTTTTTGTTTTCAAAAACAAAAAGAGAGTCGAGCAAAAAAAAACTTTATCTCTTAGTTAATATTAAAAGTTACGAATTAAAGTGACCGAATCAATCGATATTTGTGAGAGTTTGTTTTAAACGCGTTTAAAATTGACATTTAAACTCGTTTGTCTAAGTGGGGGGGGGACGCTAGTGCTTTCGTGAGGATGTCGTTCCTCCGTATGGGCCTAGCAAATACTTTCGGGGCTCGAATACCCTATATCTTCGTGGGAATATCATTTCTACATACGGATATAGCTAAAGGGTCCCCTCGAATTGAACTCGGTTGAGAGGAGCTTATAATAGGTGATGACCGGGGGCCTTGCTACCCTTAGTAGGGTACAGCGAGGATAATTTGAGTACCTCCTAGAACCAAAACTACATGTAGCGAACTTAGAAAGCCCGCCCGTTTTAGAGCCATGCGGACAGCCTAGGTTTATTAGACAGCATAAATAGGATTGCTTGTGTGCTTGTGTAATTTATTAACTGTGTTTATCCAATACTAACTATTTATTTTGTGATCTTGCATTTATTCTTGTATATATATATACTGTAAAGTTTTTATATAACCACATTTATACATATTGTTTAGCATCGCTTTACGTAACAATGCATATATGTATATATGATACAAATTACGTAGTTATGTTTGTATATATATTATTTTATTTTTCATGTTTAATACATGCATTATTATCATGCCATTGGCTTTTTCAAATGTTTATGTGTACATATGTATGGCTATTTTACTCGTGTTGACTTTTCGTTTTTGTTAACGTTTTAGCACGTTTCGCTTTCGCATCCAAATACTATGTCCATATATTTATTTTTTTATTTTCTTCCCATGTCTTCTTTTTAGATTCATTCGTATAATTTTATGTCTCAACTATTGAATTTATAAGTTGTATCCGAGTCTTAAAAATGTAATGCTAGTGTCTTTTTATTCGGGAATGAACGAGACCAGTACCAGTCGTAGTGGTGGTGGTTCGGAAGTTCTTTCTCGAATATTAAGGCTTTTAAAATTTACTCACCCGTATAACTAAATTTCGATATGAATCGTCACTTTAATTCATAAAATTTAATATTAATTACGCGGTAATGGTTTTTGGTACCGATTTTATGGCACAACGGGGGTGCTCATCCTTCCCCGCGTGTAACCGACTCCCGAACCCATTTTTTTAAAGAAAAATTCTCTGGTTTTACATTCGGTGTCTAGTGTACCATTTTTAAATGGTCGGTGGCCACTCCTCCTTTTTAAATCCGATTAAATTTTCAAAACCAATTAAAACTCGGTTCTTCTAAGTGACACTGAGGTATTTTCTAAAATTTAGTCGCTACACGCATGTTACGGGATTTCTGCCCGTTACTTCTGTAGCCGTAGGCAGTTAGCCGTTAGCGGGCAACTATCCGTTATGCGGTTTC
This sequence comes from Hibiscus tridactylites, assembly GCA_958450335.1. NCBI lineage: Eukaryota > Viridiplantae > Streptophyta > Magnoliopsida > Malvales > Malvaceae > Hibiscus > Hibiscus tridactylites. The sequence continues at coordinate 37,173,191 of OY288280.1, forward strand.
TGCGTTGGGCCGCCCTTGGCTATATTGGCGGGACGGTGGACGGGCTCCTTGTTGGGCCTTCTTCTTGATCTGGCTCATTTATTACTAAAGCCTGAAATAAAAATAAAGACAATTAAATTCTAAAATAAATTCTAAAAAATAAAAAAGTGAAAAGAAATTTAACTAATTTAAAATCTGATCCTAAAAAATTAAATTGCAATAAATTAAATTCTATTCCTAAAACTTAAAAATAAAGAAAATAAAAATAAAAAATAATTTAAGTTATGTTGAGAGTGCATTTGGGTGCATTTCCCAGACTTAACCACTTCCTGAGGTGGTGTTTCTTGTCTTTCCCTCCTGGGGGTCCTCATATTCTGTAAGATGGTTTGCTATTGGGTCCTTCCGCATGCCATTAGGTCTGTCGTGACAATTGTTGTCTTGACATGTCTCAGTGCTAGTTTTGGAGGCCTGAGCGTCCGGGCAACCTTCCTTTTCCTTTACTGAGGGTTGTAATACATTTAACTTGATGCTTTGATTGTCCACCCTCATGATTAGTTCCCCATGTTCCACATCTATTAATTCTACCCATGGCCAAAAATGGTCGCCCAAGGATGATAGGGGTGTTTTCATCGGTCTCACAGTCTAAGGTGAGGGAAGTATGTTGGAAAAATAAGGTTGCCCACTCGAACTAAGATGTCTTCGATCTTGCCCTTCGGTTGTACGAATGAATGATCAGCAAGTTTCAGCATGATGGAGGTGGGTTTGGCTTGCCCAATTCCTAGCTTGTCGAAGACTGCCTTAGGCATCAAGTTGATGTTGGCTCCTAAGTTACACAGGGCTTTTGTTGCATGGTTGATGCCGATTTTGCATGGTATAACGAAACTGCCTAGATCTGTTTGCTTGGGCGGCAACTTGTTGTGCAGCATAGCCATACACTCCTCTGTCATAGACACTGTTTCAAAATCCTCATTTCTCTTCCTCTTATAAACCATGTCCCTTAGGTATTTTGCATAGTTGGGCATGTTCTGAATGGCTTCTATGAGAGGAATATTTATGTGCACCTGTTTTAGAATATCCAAGAATTTCCTAAACTAGTGCTCTTGCTTTTGTTGCTTAAGCCTCTGGGGAAAGGTGATGGTAGACGGATGTCCTTTATACGCTCCTTGCATGGGAACTTGATCTGTGGAGGTTCATCTGCCTCAGGACTGCTATCAGGCTTATCTGCCGGGGCAGCTAGTGTTGACGCTACTGCGGCAGGTAGTTCTTTCTGTGCTGGTTGTTTCTATGTTGGCTTTTCCACTCTGGGTTCATCCAACTATTTCTCACTTCTAGTTGATATGGCTTTGCACTACTCATATGTGGGTTTAGTTGCTGCCTCTGTACTGCTGGATGTTGCACCAATTGTCCTGCTACTAAAGATCTCAGTGAATTGCCCAAACTAGGTCTCCAGGTTCTTTATCGCAGCTTCCTGATTGTTCATCCTCATCTCCATCTTGTCCATGAACGACTCAGTTTTATCAATAAACTTGTTAATACGAACAATAAAATCACTAATTCTAGACATAAAAGTATGAAGGGTTACTTCTAGTGAATAATTGTTCTGTGGTTGCTGAGCTTGCTGTCTGGACTGGTTCTGCTGGGAGCCTCCATGTTGCTGTTGTGGATTGGCAGCAGTTTTTGGATTTCTCCAGGAGAAGTTTGGATGATTTTTCCAGCTGGGGTTGTATGTGTTTGTGTTAGGCCTGCTTTTCCTCTCGTACCCTCCCATGAAATTGGCAGATGCAGTACATTCGGAGGAATCATGGTTGCCCTCACACTCATTACAAAATGGCTCCACAGCCTTGGCCTCATAGATTTTTCCAGTGGGTTTTTCCATGTTCATAACCAGCTCTGTCAATTTGTCGAGGCGGGCATTGACAGATTCTGAGGCTTCCACTTCGTTCACAGTTGTTGTCTGCCTAATGCCGCCTCAGTGGGCTGTTGGAAACTTGTAGTCATTTTTGGCGGCTTGGTTCACGATCCGCAGTGCCTCCTCTAGTGGTCTGTCGAGGATGATTCTGTTGGCTAAGGCGTCAATCATCATTCGAGTTGGGTAGTTCACCCCGTTGTAGAATATTGACACATGTGTCCAGGCCGGAAAACCATAAAGCGGGCAATTATTAAGCATCTGTTGGTACCGCTCCCATGCTTCATACATTGGCTCATCATCCCCTTGTCGGAAAGTTGTGATTTCGTTTCTCAATCTATCTGTGACGTTAGATGGGCTGAAACGATCCAAGAAGTCCTTGCACAGCTCTATCCATGTGTTGAATGACGTTGCTGGCTGGTTGTTCAACCACTGCTTTGCCCTATCCCTCAGTGAATAGGGGAATAAACTCAGCCTTAGCACATCTTTTTGGACTCCGTGTATTTTGAAAGCTCTACATATGTCCAAAAATCCTCATAAGTGCTGTCGAGCATCTGTTGTGGTAGCCCCTCCAAATTGCCCCAAAGTGTTGATCATGTTGAACATCACGGGCTTTAATTCAAAGTGATCATCCTCAATCTCAAGCTCTGTCAAAGTAGGATCGAACCCTCTAAAGTCAAGTTCCAAGTAGTCCCTGGTGGTTCGAACATATTATGGTTGCCTGGGCAGAATAAGGGGTTGCTGCCTAGGTGGAACTTGCTGATGTTCTCTGGGCAGCGGGTCTTGCTACCAATCCCTGCCATTCCGAGCATCGTTGGCAGGGTTGTCGTCTATGTCGTTCATGATTGCCTATGTTTTCCCTCTTCCTTAGCTTTCCCGAGGGTTGTAATAATTTCCTTTTTGAGTTCTCTTGCTCTTCGTTGCATTGCCTTGAGCTTCTCCAAATCCCAAAAAACAAAACCAGTAACCGCTAACTCCTCCCCATTAGATCTCTCTTCCAGAGAGATGGGTAAAACGTGGTTCAACGAATTACTAACCAATGACCGAATCTTCGTCTCCCATTTCAATGATGAAATGATTGATACACGAGGAGAAAACGATGGGTTTATCTTGTTTACCTTGAATATGAGGTGTGGGCTTGAGCTTACTAGAATTCTTGTAGAATTTGACAGTCTTTTTAAATGTCTTTCCCAAAACAAAAGGGTGGTTCCATTTTCGTGTATTCGAGTTGTTGTGTAAGCTCTTGAGCGTTTAAAAGAATGAAATTTATTTTAATAAGATTTGAAAGGAGTGGAAATATTTTGGATTAGAGTACTTGGAAGTGACTCAAGAAAAGTGGTGATGAGAGGAACGTCGAAGTATGAAACGACGCCGTTGTTGTAGAAAAATTTAGTGTTGTTCATCTTTTGCTCTTTTTTATCAATTGTTCATCTCTTACCTGGACTGAGACATTTATCGCATTATATATTTATATAACAATCAATAATAAAATTAAATTATCTAAAAATAATAATAAAATTAAATATTTTTTCCTTTAAAAAACAATGACGATTCATTAACAAAAAAGTTTTTATTACTTATATATATATATATCATTCATCGGTAATTTATATATATATAATATAAACTTTAAATATTTTATTACTCCTTATTTGTACATATATAATATTTTATAATATTAAAAAAATTTATTACTTATTTTTATTTAAAATATTATATTTGTAATAATTATTATATTTAATATTTATTTTATTTAATATCAGAATATTATTTTTAATATAATATTTTTATTATATTTAATATTATTTTAATATATTACTATTGTTTGACATTGTTCATGAGTGAAAAATAAATTTTCAAGCAAAAATTTTTTAGGCGATATTATTTTATTTAATAGAATAGATGCACACTACACCAAAATCCGCGATACAACACAACAACTAACAGCTCCCACAAGATTTTTTAAAGAAAGGGAAAATAAAAGAAAAGCCAAAGGGATGAAAATGAATGAAAATAAGAAATAGGGTGAAGAAGACATACAATCTGAGCGCGTAAGAGTACAAGTTTTTCGCCAGCACTGGCCTCCTTAGTTGGTGTCGCCTTTTTCCCCCTTCAATCGCCGAGTAAGAAAAAAAATGAGACTAAGAGTTTCACAGAACATAGTCGGGCAAATAGGCTTTCATTTAGGCAAGTTTTTTTTTTCTAAATCAATCTAAATGTCAAAAATACCCTTGAAGATGGATGTGAAAGTCACATGTCTTCCATGAACGTCCCATATATACATCAAACTCCCGAACTATTTTCAATCGTATCCCGTGTAATCCCCTAAACATGACCTAGAAGAAATAGTCGAATTTAAGAAGTCACAATTGTAAACTTTACAATTAATAAATTAATTTGAATTATAATATATTAAAATATCGTAAAATAAATTATTTCTGATAATAATATAAAGTGTCTCGATATTTATAAAATCTAAACGTTAAAATAATAATCTTAAAATTTAAATAAAACTCTCAAATTTAATGTCTGAAAATGCATGGTAAAAATAATAAGCCCTAAATATAAAATTACATCAAAATACTAAAATAATCTTAATAATAAAATATTCTCGAAAATAAAGTATGTCCATAGATAAAATAGATTCGATAAAATAAATAGATTCTTCGAGTACTAAGTCACCTAGAGTCCAGGATATCTGGAAAAAAAACTATGGGGAGTAAGCTAAAGAGCTTAGTGTGTCTCTAAAGTGTAAGAAAATCATAATCGTAAAAATATAATAATATTTTCTTAAAATTCTTTAAAGCATAACAAATAAATCACAAGCGCAATGCAATGCATCCAACTACAACCGCCAAGAGAAAAGTTCTCTAGAACTCCTCATTACAACTGCCAATCCGAAGTGAAATTCAGCCCGAAGAGTGAAACCACTGAACTTCCCCGAACAAATCTCAACACATGCTCATACAATGATATGATGATTAGAAATCAAAATTCATAAACAAAGTTCCATAAATCCGATATTCCGTAAACAAACTTCATAAATCATAGTTCATAAGTCCATAAATCATAGTTCATAAACTGTAGTCCATAAATCACGGTCGTAGATCATAGTAAAAACATATTCTGAAAACGTATGCATGTGATGTCAACCATAAAAATCATAATACATATAATCACACAAAATATAAAACATCAGCACATAGAAAAACAACATATAATTTAATTATAGCACCAGAAGAAAACACACCTCTAGCAGTAATAGCTCTACTTTCTTCCATGCTCGCATATGTTATTGGGTCTAACTGAATTAATACCTTGAAAGACATGGGCAAATGTTTGGTTGTTTCTGGTCTGGACACGATTGAGTTATTTGAGAAAATGGTACCAATTTATTAATGTAAAAAGTTGAGGTAAAACGGTAAGAAGGAATTGATTGAGGCTTCGGTCTCTGGTTTTCTTTCGAATTTATAAAAAAGAAATATCTAGGGTTTCGACATAATTCATCAATGGTAATTGATCACTGTGATCCATCGAAAAGAAATGCTTTAGGATTGAGAAAATTAAAGCGGCGGTAGGTACGGGTAATAAAAATATAGTTTGAGATTTTAGGGTAACATGAATATTATATATAGGTAATCTAAACAAATTAAGTTTATAATAATAATAAGAAGAAGAAGAATAAGAATAATAAGAATTTAAGTTAAAAAAAGAGAGTCAATTCAATCGTGGAAAAAGAGGAATTAGAATTCAATTTGAATTTAAATTGTTGAAAAAAAAAATATATATATATATAAAACGGTGGGGCAGAGATTTGTAATTCAATTTAAATAAAGGGTTATTTATGGAGTCAATCCTTAAATTTTTACAAAATTTCATATTAACTTCTAAGTTTGATAAAAAAATTATTTAGTCCATCATAAAAAATTAGGATTTTGAATTAGAAATTCCCAAATATTAGGGTTTTCAACTAGGGTTTTTAAAATTAAGTTTCTAAATTAGGGATTTTAATCTAGAGTTTACAATTTGAACGTAATTTTTTTAGTGTTACACCTCGTTAACGTAAGACATTCCTGGCACATGCTCCGGTCGTACCCGTCTCGGGAATGTATTAGGTACTTTAAACGGTACTAACTTGCCGTACCCATGCTTCCCAGTATCACATATAGGAAATTAAAAATGGCGCACATACCTCTCTAGTTTCTGGTTGTGCATACAAACTCCCAAAGAAGTAAATTATAGAAAGTAAAGCAGTGAGTGGAACAAGGCTACAAAGATCATGAGGCCCAAACCTTTCGTTCAGCCACAAGAGGTATCTGTCAAATATAAATGAATCGGATATATAACTATCTAGAAACCAAAACCTCAACAAACTGAAGAATTAGAGGTGGTGATTCAAATGATAGTCCGCTTTCACAATAGCAGCCTCTATATAACGGTAGCGGCACTATCCGAAACCGTTATTGCGAAAAATAACAATCCGCAATAACCGCAATAGCATCTGTTATGTCTACAACCGCGATAAAACACCGCAATCGAAAAAGTGACTGCAACCACAATTTAAATCCTTGATTATAGGTAGCCAATATTCTAAAGTTAGGGCATGCATAGTAAACATTAGTGATAGACAAGTCTATTCAATGTAGATTCTATAATAGTTAAAGAATTAAACCATTTTCCGAATCTTGTTCTCATAAGAAGCATAATCATAAATATTGATAGGGAAAATAAATTAGTGTTTTTTTGTGACATTTAAATACATTTTTTTTTTTGCAAAGAAGAAAAAGAAAAATTATGGTTTGAAACTTTTAAGGCTTCTGATTCTCTCTTGCTGTTGGTTGGTTAATTTGAGCTGTATGGGAGAAATGACAAAAACTAGTGTTTTTCGTTTTCTCATGATTGTTCTCGTAGATTTCGATGTTGGTTTTCTCAGCATCGAAGCACATATTACCAAAGGCAAGGTACATACATATGCATTTTCTTTGTTATCTGATCCAACAAATTATATTTGACAAATCAAGGATTTTTTACACTACATGTTTAATAGATGAGACACGTGAATGCAAAGAGATTTGTTGCACTGAAAAGCTTGAAAAACCATCTGCTAATAGGAAGTTCTGGTTCGGGTGTCACGTTCCTTCTCGGTATGTATTTTTTAAAACTTCATTTTTGTTCGAAATTTCAATTTTTCATTTGATGTGAAAATCATTGGTTAAGATATTACCATGATTGCAGTAGCAACTGAATTTCCAGCGCTGGTGATGGGAATACTGGAGATGCAATGCCAAGACTGGAAATAATGTGCTCAAATATATCATTTTAAGAAATTTTTTGACAACAGAAATGTGAGCATATGACGACGGCTTTTCATAGCGAAGTATACCAATAAAAGTTGTGTGCGAAATTTTAACAAAAGCTTAGCTGCAATAAAAGATATGGAAGCAACTGTTCATCAAATAGGATCAAGCTATAAGATATATATGAGACAAATAAAAAGAAAAATTGTTATATGTTATCTCAAAGAAAAAAAAGAACTCGACATTTAAATCAGCTGAAAAGTTATTTTTTATCATCATTTTTTAACTCATTTCAGGTCATAAATGCGCCATATAGAATGAGTAAAAAATACCCAAAACAAAACAACAAACAATAAAAATAGAGCCCATTTCAAAAACAAAATCACACAAGTCTTTAGCAAATTAAAGAATATAGCAAAATCTGATAAATTTTCAATACAAAATATACAAATTATATTTAGGAGGGGGCGAGGGCTTATCTGCTTGGATTCTCCTTTGAACCTCAGATTTTTAGTATTTAGCTTTTCCAAGATGAAAGATCCTAACGAAACTGTCTAGTCTATAGTCTCTGACATTCTATAAAGTATCTATCTCCACTTTATAACGAAGTTTCATTAACAAATGACCTTCTTAATTTTGAATATTATGTAACTGCCACTCACAAAATGACAAATTGTTAATATAATCATGTCTTTGTTCAGTAGTCCCATTGTGTTTCAGAGTATGACAGTGAAGTAAAGTGGGAAATACCGCCTAAATTCAAAATGAGTAATGTTGTCACTAAATTTTCACCTTGGTTTTAAAAAATTCGAAAAAAAATAAAAAAAAATAATAAAAGGCCTACCCTTTTCTAAGTTTAATAAAAAAACAACAAAAACTCATCTTTAAAACCCATTATTGAAGCTCATTTCAAAAGAAAAGAAAATAAACAAAGCCTATTTTGGAAAAAAGGAAAAAAAAACCCATCTTTTAAAAAGGAAAAAAATGTGATAAAAATAAAATAAATAATAATGATAGTAATTAACAAAGCTCATCTTTCTAGGATCTCCTATTGTGTTGTTAATTCTTCAAAAGAGGTAGGCTCTAACACCAGTATATTTAATTATAATAATTATATTACTAATTATATTTTTGAAGTATTAAAATAAAAATATTAAAATAAAAGAAAATATTATATTATATTATAGTATATTATATTATGAAAATCATTAATATATATAATTTAAATATTTTAATTTTTAATATTTAAGTTGAAATAAAATAATAAAACAATATTGATATTAAGTAATATAATATTATCTGTTATTAATAATTCAATAATATTATTTTTTATGAAAATAAATATATTTTTAATAGGAAAATAATATATTAATTGTATTAATGATTTATCAGATATTATTAAAATAAGAATAATATAATATTATAATATAATTGGGCACATTATTATAATATTAAAAACTAGACTAATTGTAGAGTGGATCATTAAGTCGATAAATGCCAAGATGGGGTGAATTAGATTTTTTTTAATTTGGTTGGTAGTGAAGTGGTAAAATAAAATTGAGGACAAAGGCAATTATAGTGGTTCAAGTTCCAAATGAACTTTACATCCACTACCTTAGCTCCCACTAAAGATTTTTCAAACAACTTCACTAGTTGATCATCCCCTTTTCTAGGCTTAGGAGGAAACATTTACACAAATAATTAATTTTTTACCCAAAATTGACCAAACCCTCTCACAAGTGTACAAAGAAAAATGTGGCAAATACAATGTATCTCTCAAAACTTATATTGCCCAAATTACAAGCACACAACCCAATTGAATCTGAAAAATAGAAAATTACAAGGATTGACAATTGAGGTTTTACAAGGATATTGGAATTTAAGCACTTGAGCTTGGATTTGATGTAGGATTGTTTTTCTCAGGATCAATAGTTGTTGCCGATTGTTTTTAGACTCCCTTTTATACCTTCTCATTTAATTCTATGCAATCTTCCCACCATAAATGTATTTCTGCAACTACCCGTTTCAGAACATCTGTACCTATTTCGAAACAGACCAAAATAGAAATAATCGTTGGGGTGTAATTAAGAGACCGTATCGAAACGGATACGATCGTTTCGATACGCTAAGAGCCCGTTTCGAAACGACTTGATATCGTTTCGAAATAATTTGAAACTGTCAAAACCCATATTGAAACGTGCTTAAATCATTTCGATACGTCGTAACCGTTTTGTAAAAATCAGTTATAAAATTGCAACGGTCATAAATTTTAAATTCAAGTTCAAATCTCGTTTCGAAACATTTGAGATCATTTCGATACAGCCATATTAAAACAGATTTGCCCGTTCTGTTGTTCTTCATCCGTTTCGAAACATATGTCCTGTTTCGATACTATCGTATCGAAACGTGAAGACTCGTTCCGAAACCAATTTTAACAGTTTCAACACGTTCTGAAACACCTAAGGACTGTTTCGAAATGATGACTTGAAAATCACTATTTTGACTTGGAAAACACTTAGAAAAATTTGTATAACCATTTGGTTTTGACTTGACCACTTTGCTTAAAAGTTTTGAGGACTTAAAAATTTATTTTCTATTTTCAATTTAGTCCTTAAATCCTTGGTTATATCAAAATTAATTCTTTGGTTTTACACTAATAAATAAAAATATTATATTATACTATTATATTGTTTTGAAATATAAGATGTATGATTAAACTGCAAGAATCATACAACGATGAGACATTAGTACGAGCCTCATTAAACTCCCTTAAACCTAGATGAAAAAAAGAGTGCATCGAACCAATGTATAATTCAAACCTTACAAAGCAAACAAGGCAACTAACCCAGCTGAAAGCCAAGCATGCAAAACACTAATCCATTAGGGTACAAAATATGGCAAGAGCCAATGGAACTTAAACTTGAGCAAACTCTACAAAATCAGTCACTGGATTGATACTTTTTTTGTCAAGTTGTCTGTCAGTTGATTGAATTCTTTTGGTACAAAACTAATGATCCAATCGACCCCATCATTGATAGACACACAGAAACTAACGAGCGGCCTGAACACTGCAGGGGCAAGATAAGGGCTTAGAATTCATTGCACGACCAACTGACAATCACATTCAATATGCACTTTAGAATTATGACACTATGACGATATTTTAAATAGAGAAAATGCTTCTAAGATTGTTAATAATTTTGTTGTCGTAGCATCACACCTTCCTACTTATTTAGAAAAATAAACCAACACCTCAATTTTAGCATTCCGAAGACAACCCCAATTTCGACTTCACCAAAACTACCACTGACAACACGATCAGTGTTAAGACTTTAAACAACTCTCAAAATCAGCGATAAATAGACCATCGATTTGCTAGCAAGCTTTACACCACCAATTTAATCTCATAATGCACAAATCGAACAATTGACACACTTCAACTTTTACTCCCTTAAAAACAAACTCATTTCTTAAGAGTCAAATTGACCATATGAAACTAAAAAAAACTAAGCATCCAAACTTGGTGACGAATCCTCATTTTAATAATGACAGGCCACTACAGCAGCAAGTCTCGAACATTTTTCGTGAAAACAAAAGAAGCCTCCCATAATCCACACCACTTTGCCAAAGATGCCAAATAACAGCACAATGACAGAATAGATAATTAATTGTTTCAAAATCTTTCGAATAAAGAGGATAAAAGACAATCTACTGGGATAGGCATAATGATTCGGGGTCAAAAAATGAGTAAATTGACAAAGCTTGTCCAAATCGTTTTGCTTTAGTCGATGAAATTTATTGATTCTTTTTTCTGTAGTGTCTTGGTTTGCTTTCCTCTCACTGTCCACTCCTTTTCCGTTTTAATTGTTTTTATATTCTATAATAAAATAAAATTATATGTAAATATGTGATAGGTTAGATGACATGTCATTTAAAATATATTTATATACGTTTCAAAAAAATATATATATATATTTATATATGTTATTTTATCGCCGTAAAATTTAACGTTGTTAGTTAAAAAATGAGTAATTTGACAAAAAAAATATAGATTGAGTGCTAAATTTATCCTAAAAAAGCCTAAAATAACAAAGATTGTAAACGTCAAAGGATAATAATAATAATAATAATAATAATAGGTCAATAAAATTATTTTTCGAATAACATTATTTTTATGAAACTATTAAATAGTATTAATTATGTCAATAATCTATTGTATATTATTAGAATAAGAATAAATATTATATAATATTATCTTATAATTGTGAATATAATTATAATGTTAAAAGTTATAAAAAATGATAAACATATATAATATTTTAATCATGAATATTTTTATTAAAATAGCATTATAATACTATATTGAAAGTAAATACATAAAATAATATTAATTTGGGTGTTTCTAATTCAAAATAATAAGTTGGAAAAGCGTTTTACAAAAATAAAACCTTTAAATATTTTACAGAAAATCTAAGAAAAATTAGGATGAGTAATATATTTTACGCCAGTTAAACACTAAAAAATGAGGAAACATTTTCTGTAAAATGAATTATTCCAATCAAACGAACTCTAAGATCCAACTGTTGATGACACCTTAATTCACTAGTAAAACTTGAACTTGAATCGACTATTTGATTATCTATGGTAATCAGTTTGGTTCATGTTCTCAAAATCAAAAACACCAAACACCACCTTTAATTGCATGTAATTCTCTTTGAAAAACAAGGACAAACAGGGTATCAGAATAAGGAATATAAGCCGCAATATGTTCAAGCAAGATCTAGATTCCCCTGTGCATTCTACCATTATAGCCACCCATGCAAAACACGTCTCAGACACCCAGAACCTTAACATAGCATTACTACAATCGCATGTTTTACGGCTCTTAACAATGCCCAAGTTCTGTAGTAACTCTCATGATCAGTTAATTTGTTCACCAGAAAAGTTGCACCAAATTAGCAATGAAGAAAAAGGCAAGAATGATTCAGTGTATAGCCAAAATGGAAGTAAAATAATGTTCGAATGAAGTAAACGATTGGTTGAGAGATCGGGAGAACAAAATCTAGTCGGATGTTGGTCCCTTATGTATTATGAATGTTTTAAACCCGAAGGCAGACAAAGTTTCCACAGTTCCGCTTCTGGGATCCATGCATATGATGCAAGTACCAATGGCACTATGCAAGCTTTGTGACTCACTCACCAATGCAAGATCTTACAACACAAGAAACTCCATTGTCTGCTATACGGATTCCTTTAACCAATGCCCTTCCGTGCTGGCTCTCTCCATGATCTCTTTCTGCTCCTCCAATATAACATCATAAAAACAAAACACAAACAAAATAAGACGAGAAACGATGATTCTCCTGATGCAAAATGGCAATCCAAAGTTCAATGTTCTTGATGTTTTCTATATCCATCTATTTTATTTGGGATATATGCAATAGTTTCACAGAAGAACATTTATAGAGTTGTACAATTAAAATAACCCATGCTCATTGAATTTTACCTGGATGATTTTTGTCATAATTCCGGGACCCTGCTAGTTAAACAAAAGGAAGAAAAAAAACTTCTGAGAAAACAGCTATGTTGGTCTGACTTTTATTTATTATTATTATTATTATTTTTAAAGTACACATTTCAGAACATGAGTACAAGATATGAGGCCCTCCAATTACACGGAAAAGCTTAGAAAAATTGAAGATACCAATGTCAGACACATCCATATCCGACACTCAAACCCGAGTCTGCACATCATAGGAAAACATGGTTTGACATTGCAGGCCGTTAATGCCTCTATAAGAAAGATCATGTACCTGAAATTTTTTCTCGATCCATGATATTCCTTCCAAACATTTTGATTCGAGAGATTCCCATGGATGAGGAACTTTAATAGTCTCCACATGCTGCAGAACTCTCAAACTATCTGCAAAACAGTTTATTGTTTCAACTGACTTTCATTGTTTAAATCTTCATCTTTCTTAAAACTATTCATGTTTAATACACAACACATTCAAGGGTACCGCCATTTAAAATTTATCTATTTGCTTCAAAGTTAAATGTACAAGGATTATTATATGAACCTACACCTGCATGTGCACGTATCATTCTGAAAAAGGATGGTAAATTGGAACAGAAAAATAAAAAATAATTTACTTGTAACGAATGCCTCTTCCCAAAGTTGATGTTTTTCCCATGATGGTGCAACTTCACGAACGGGTATGCCTTTGATATGGCATATTCTGCATGGATAGGAAAGTTCACAATTTAGCATGGTATACCATTGTTTCATATACTTGTATAAAATATCCGTGTCCGACATAATCAGACATTAGTGTGAAGATACAACTTTTAACTATCTTCTAAATGCAGAAAAAGTTAAAAAGAAAAACGGACAAACTGATGTTAGATATATGCCAGTATCCACCACTTATACCACTTGATAATTATACATTCTATCTCAAGAATGCTGCACCCGCAATCAAATCATGTAAGAATCTAAAATCTTTCCCGAGATTCTAAGACATTTTGGTTCTTCATTTCTCTTTAAGTACCCTATTTGATATTTGTGTCTGATGCATATTCAAATATAGGTATGGGATATGAGGCACAAATATTTTATAACTATGATTACTCTATTTAATATTTATTACATTTAATTTATATTTTAACTGAATAATCTGATTCAACCGGTGACTTTGGTGTCACATTGGTTTGACCCCCAATCCAGTATTTGTTCATTGACCAGCATAAACCAGACACAGTAACTTCTCATCCCTATCTTTTTGGCAAAGGATGGGGATGGGCTGCCAAGTTGGAAGTCGGGATTCCATCTACACTTAAAATGCAGAAATGATAGTGAATGAGTATAGTATATTATGGTATATTATACATTACTCCGACTCTTCATTTTCTTAAATACTCATCCGACATATTTTTTGGAAATGGGTATCAGATATGAAAAAAAAACTTGAAAAATAATTGAATATGCCTTCATCTTACACACTTAGACTTAACATTCTCACTCATAAGTTAATATATTTGTTGCAAAAAAAAATTTGTTGGATAAAATTTTTCAGGTGAAAAAGAACTAATAACAGAAAATTGAATTTAGAAGACGAGAAAAGAGCTTACTCTATAACTAATTGCCGTATCACGCCGGGAAGAACACCATCAGAAATAGGAGCCGTTTGTACTTCAACAGAATACGCATTATCGTAGTCATTCAGGTATTGTCCCTCGGCTCCACTCTTATCCTAAAAGCAAATGGCATAGAGGAATACATATTATAAAATTAAGAGAAAACAAAGAAAGCACACAAACACCATAGCTACACTAACACAACCCAGCATGAAGTTGTTTATAAGATAGCCGTAAATCATGAAAATCAATATTTTTCTACAAATCAGCCAGACTGACAATCTTGTATTCTCAAGAGTCAACTCAAGACCTATTCTACTTAGACTCAAGTACAAGTGTTGTATAAAAATATGTATCTGACATGGTGTTTTTCCTAAGGTTTTCTATGTATTTTGAAGATATCAAATCATATCCTCACATTCATGTCTGAATATGCATTGGACACAGATCTCAAACAATATTTTAAGAAAATGAAAAATTGGAAAAAAAAAAAACAAGGTTTAAACTTTCAAGCTATGCTACTCTGACTCGAATGTCCGTCGGACAATGATTATATGCAATTTTTTTAAATATATTTCATGTATTTGAAGGGTCATATTCCCAATGCCTGTTATTTAGATGTCTCAGAAAAAATGAGTCTGAATATCATATATGTTCCAAGAATAAACCATTCCAAGTGTAGATTATGAGTTCTTAACCACTAACCATTTGGCAAATGACAAAGAAGTTTGTAATGCAGCCTTCAAGAATTCGATCACCATCGTTTGACAACAAGAGTTCAGTCACTGAATGAGGCCTCAATTTCTCCAATGGCTTTCGTAACCTACACAGAGTGCAAAGTTCTCAAATTAGAACTCCATATATATATATATATATATATATATATATATATATATATATATATATATATATATTCAAATCAAAACAAATGCGGATTAAATACGTAAAAAAATTATGTTTTTCTTCCACCTCCATTTTAATATGAACTATTCACATAACAAAAATTATATATATATATATATATATATATAATTTTAAAGCCAATTATTACACTACATATATACGAGAATTGCTAGCAATTCTAACCTTACCCAGTCCGAATACTTAGCATCTGAAAAATCCCTTCCACGTCCCACCAAAGCCAAATGTGCCCCATTTTCTTCAATCCCAAACACAGGAGGAACATAACTCCCAATATGCAAATGAACATCAAAAAACTGAAAAACTCCATCATCATCATTAGCAACATTTTCCATTGCCTTGAGCTTCTCCAAATCCCCAGAAACAAGAGCAGTAACCGCTAACTCCTCCCCATTAGATCTCTCTTCCAGAGCAATGGGTAAAACGTGGTTCAACGAATTACCAACCAATGACCGAATCCTCGTCTCCCATTTCAATGATGAAATGATTGATACAGGAGGAGAAAACAATGGGTTTATCTTGTTTGCCTTGAATATGAGGTGTGGGCTTGAGTTTACTAGAATTCTTGCAGAACTTGACAGTCTTTTTAAATGTCTTTCCCAAAACAAAAGGGTGGTTCCATTTTCGTGTGTTCGAGTTGTTGTGTAAGCTCCTGGGAGTTTAAAAGAATGGAATTTATTTTAATAAGATTTGAAAGGAGTGGGAATATTTTGGATTAGAGTACCTGGAAGTGACTCAAGAAAAGTGGCAACGGGAGGAACGTCGGAGCATGAAACGACGCCGTTGCTGTAGAGAAATCTCGTGCTGTTCATCTTTTGCTCTTTTTTTTATCAACTGCTCATCTAATATTTAGGGGATTAAATCAACCATCCTCCAATAATGTATTATCAAAGGGAGTTGAAGGGGAAATGGAAGAATACATTACCAATCACAATCAATTAGAAAAAAGATGGAACCAAAAGGGAATCTATGAATATTGAACTGTGCAATAGTCATTAACCAGACAATGTAGTTGAAGAAAACCACACCATATAACATCTATGTTGCACTAATATGAGAACGGGGACGAATACGGGACAAGAAACGACAACTTTTAAAATACACGGTACGAGTACGGTTAAAGTACGGCATATAAAATAAATTTTAAGATGTAAAAAAAGTCATAAATGTTCATTAAAGTGAATACTTCATATTAAATTAGAAAATAAAGTTTGTTGTAAGTTGAAAGGTGTTCTTAAGTGAGAAATTTAATTTAATAAACAGTAATCCACTCAATTTTTTTTAATTGGCAGAAACGGTAATCCCCTCAGAAAAAAATTAAATGTAAGTTAAACTCACTTTTATAAATTTTGACAACTTTCTGGTAGAAGAAGTGATTTCTAAGATACTTTTTTCTGTCAAATTACACTTATTTGGGGATGTTTATATATCAAAAAGTAATTTTTATGAGGTATTTTTCGGAGAAACAATAGAATAGATGCATTCAAATGAAAAATTCATTGCTCCAAATTGGAATCAGAAGCAACATTAAGATTCCGCCTTTCTTTGATAAAAGCTGCAGGCAGACCCAAACAATAGAATTCGAATAGATAAACAACATTAACAATTAACATTTGAAGGTAGGCAGACCCAATTACATTACAATTTGTTTATCTATCAAATTAGACCGATAAGCATACCCTTTATTTGATAAAAGCTGCAGGCAAACCCAAACAATAGAATAGATGCACACTACACCAAAATCCACATACAACACAACAAATAACAGCTCCCACAAAAAATTTTAAAGAAAGGGAAAATAGAAGAAAAACCAAAGAGATAGAAAATGGATGAAGACAAGAAATAGAGCGAAGAAGACATACAATCTGAGCGCGTAAGAGTACAAGCTTTTCGCCAGCACCGGCCTCCTTGGTTGGTGTCGCCTCTTTCCCCCTTCAATCGCGGAGTAAGAAAAAAAATGAGAGTCGGGCAGCTAGGCTTTCATTTAGGCAAGTTTTTTTTTAAATCAATCTAAATGTCAAAAATACCCTTAAGATGTATGTGAAAGTCACATGCCATCATCCGCCTTCTCTTTTACTGCCAATCTTTTAGATTTTTCCTCATGGCCGCCGCTGATGTCGAATTCCGATGCTTCGTTGGAGGGCTCGCATGGGCCACCGATGACCGTGCCCTCGAAGAAGCCTTCAGTACCTTTGGTGAAATCGTCGAATCGAAGATCATTAATGATCGTGATACTGGTAGATCAAGAGGCTTCGGATTCGTTACTTTCCGTGATGAGAAATCTATGAGGGAAGCCATCGAAGGAATGACGGTCAGAATCTTGACGGTAGGAATATTACCGTCAACGAAGCTCAGTCTCGCAAAAGCGGAGGTGGCGGTGGTTTCGGCGGTGGAACGGAGGATACAGCCGTAGTGGTGGAGGCGGTGGGTATGGTGATCGCCAAGGTGGTGGTGGTGGTGGTGGTCGCCGCGAAGGAGGTGGATATGAAAACGGTGGAGGTTATGGTGGTTGTGGTTATGGAGGTGGACGCCGTGAAGGAGGGATACGGCGGCTCTTCTGAAGGAAACTGGAGGTCTTAAGTTTTAGGGTTTATGTTAGGCTTTGGACCCTCATTATCTTGCTCTAAGCAATTCAAAGGGTTACAGTAGTTAGTAATTTGGTTTGGCATGTTTGACTTTTTGTTCTCTGTTACTGTCGTTGCTTGTTTTGGTTATCGTTATCCTTTTTGACCGATGCTTGCAGCTGCGGATTTAGAATTTTTATCTTAGAGTTAACTAACTAGTGTAATAATTTAAAATTATTTTACATCGGTTTGATAATGTATTAATAAGAAATAATTGTTGTGCAAATAAATATATTTTATAGTCAGAAACATATTAACATTGAAAATTAAATATATATTGTGTAAATATGTTTGAGAAATAAGAACTATTTTGCATCGGTGTAATTGTATTTTAGAGAGTAAAAAAATTTGCTCTAGTAAAATTAAGTATTGGTAGTGACAATTGTTGTGCAAACAAGCATAAAGTTTATATTTCAAAATCTACTTGTAGTTCTAGGATTTTCCAAAACAATTACAAAAATCAAAATCGTTTTAAGTGTCAAATACCTGAATCGATTACAACTTATAAAAAAAAGGCGAAAAGAAATTTAGGTTTCAAAAATGGTTTGAACAATAAGTGCTTTTCCAAATGAAGATGATTACAAGATTAAAAAAAATGTTCTTGAAGGTAAACATGTTTATTTGAGAACTAAAAAATATTTTACTAGTTTTTAATTTTATTTAAATTAAATTGTAATTATTTAAAAAAATTCAAATCAAAATTTTAGTTAGCTCGTTTGATATGAATGTCAATGTATTTAATAAAAATTTAACAAATATACTTAAAATAATTATAAAATAATAGTTTAGATACTTATTTTGACCAAAAATAATTTATAAGCTCAAAGTAAAAATTAAAATAATTTAAGGGTTGATTTTTCATTTAAAAAAATAGTTAATATTTTAGGGCAAACTACATTGGTAGTCACTCAGCTTTTAAGGTGTCTTTACTTTGGTCACTAAAATCGAAAATCTCTCATTACAATTAGTAAATTTTTAATTCGATTTCACTACAGCCATTGCCGTTAAAAATACTGATATGACACGTAAAAGTATTTTTCCCAAAAAGAACCCCCAATGTTTTAAAATCTCCACCAAGGCCAGAATTTTGATAAATTGAGATGTTGTCGACCAATCCCAATGGTGAGAAGGATTCATTTGGCCAAATTGTTAATATAGTTTGGTTTCAAACTGACCTGGCGATTAACAATGACATATTAAAAAATTAACTTTTAATTTAAATTCAGATTTAATGTATTATTTGATAAAAAAAATAATTTAAAGTTTAAAATAAAAATTTAAAATTTATTGACTGAATTTTAATTTAAACAAAAAATAGGATAAACTATACCTGTGATCACCAACCTATATCTCTTTTCATATTTTGGTCATCAAACTTTTTTAGTTGTCACTAACATTACGATTTTTTTAATTTTGGTCATCCATCGTTAAAAAACTAACGAAAAAATAATATTTCTGTGACAAAATATATAAAAGAAATAATAGCTTGGTGATCAAAACAAGAAAAATGTAACATTAGTGACTAAAATAGAAAAAAATATATATAATTTTAATAAAATTTTACCAAAAATAATAATTTGATGATTAAAACAGAAAAATAACAATAGGTTGATGACCACAAATATAATTTATTCAAAAAAATAATGGCAGGTCACCGAACCTACCTTGCACTACTGTAAGTCCGCCCCTAGATGCTTATGTTTATCCGTCATATCTCTTCAAATATAAAAATGAAATGAAATATTACTAAAAAAGAAAATCACATGCCATCCCTGAACGTCCCATATATACATCAAACTCTCTAACTACTTGCAGTCGTACCCCGTTAAGGTAAGACATTCCCGGCACGTGCTCCGATCGTATCCGTCTCGAGAATGTATTGGGTACTTGAAACGATACTAACTAACTTGTCGTACCCATGCTTCCCAGTATCACATATAAAAAATTAAAAATGACACACATACCTCTTTAGTTTCTGGTTGTGCATACAAACTCTTAAAGAGGAAAATCATAGAAAGCAAAGCTGTGAGTGGAACAAGGCTACAAAGATCACGGTACTAACTTGTCATACCCATACTTCTCAGTATCACATATAGGAAATTAAAAATGGCGTGCATACCTTTCTAGTTTCTGGTTGTGCATACAAACTCCCAAAGAGGTAAATCATAGAAAGCAAAGCAGTGAGTGGAACAAGGCTACAAAAATCACAAGGCCCAACCTTTTCTTTCAGCCACAAGAGGTATTTGTCAAATATAAATGAACCAGATATATAACTATCTAGAAACCAAAACCTCAACAGACTGAAGAATTAGTGTAACACCCGGGTTTAGGGGTCGGGTGAAAATAATATTTTAATACTATTTGGGTTCGGTTCTATCATTAAAATAATCTTTTGGACCTCGGGTTTCAAAAACAAATGTTTTGTGTTTGACTAAACTGAAAGGGAATTCAAATTTGATAGATTTAAGGAAAATTGGAAAATGGCCATTCATTAATGGCATTTTCGTAATAAATGGGGTTTCCATTTAAAAAGCCCTTTTCAATTAAAAACACCCCTTTTTTGTCATTTTCACTATTCATCTCCTTCAAAACACCATTTCAACGACATTGAGCTCGCATCCTCCATTTCTACTATTCCATCACATAGCTCCTCCATTTCAACTCATTTTTGAAAGGTAATACCATTTTTGACTTCTCCTCAACTCCCTCTCTTCAAAAGTACAAATGGTTTTCATTTTCCTCAATGTTTTAGAAATTGAGTTTTTGGAGATTTTGATTAAAAATGATAACTTTATGTTGTTAAACTTAATATTTAGATTTAATGTTGTTAGTTATGAAGTCTAGGAGCTAAATGGTTCAATATATATGAATTTTACTTGGTTTTGAGCTCATTCTCGAAATTAGGTTTAAAGAGGGTTTTTGAAGGGTTTTGGGTAAGTTTTGGAGGTTGTTTTAGGTTGGAATTGGTGGGCTAATGTTAGTACTATGGTTAGGGGTTGCTTTGGGATCAATTGTGGGTATAAAATGTGTTGGAAACTTGGGTTTTGATCAAGGTTTGTGGGCTGCTCGAATTTGATAAATTTGGGGTTTGTTCATGGCTTGAAACGTTGAGTTTAATGTTTGAATTGTATTCCGGGTTAACTACTTTGATGCTTGGGCTGATTGGAAGTTGTTTGGTTTGTGTTGAGGTGGTTTAGAAGCGAGAACTTGTGTTGGTGAAGCATCGGGAGGAAATCCGGAAGCTTGAAGGTGGTTCCTTGCTTGGTATTTGAGCTTGGGAGTATAGGTGAGTGGTTAATGTTTTCAAAGTAATTTCTAAGTGTTTGGTTCGAGCATACGGACTAGGTCGGGCTTGGTAGACCCACCTAGAGTTAGGATTAGGGTGGTATCCTAATCCTAAACTTAAAACTAGAGACATTGGTTGAACTTGTAATTGATGTTTATGCCTCGTAATATTTGTGATATGATGATTTATGTATATTGTGCTATACATGTGAGATGAGGCATGAATTGTGATGCATTGTGATGTGTATGTGGATTGTTCATGATTGTGATCATGGTGAGTACGTGCTAAGCACGAAATTGGTTGTAATTGATAATGTGGATTGAGTTAAATGTTGGCACTAGTATGCTTGAGTACAAATGATCGATCATTAGGATGTTAGTGTGTACACATGAGTCAAATTCGTGTGTGGCCTTGGTGGCGTTGAGTCACCAAAGAGAAGTACAGGTTCGCCCGGAAAATTGTTATAGTAGTCGATGATGAGTGGAATCCCATCGACGGGGCGTGAGGATGAGTGGAATCCCCTCCGCGAGACCGGTGATGAGTGTAATCCCACCGTGAGGTAAAGTGGTTGTTGGATGTGAGTTCCAACGTGTTTATCCGCGTATTCGGGTCATAGCTAGGTGCCAATATTGATTGATATGTGTATCAATGTGATGTGGAATGTGATCTCTACTTGGATGTTTATATGTGTTTACATATGTTGTGGAAATGAGCTTGTTAAGCATGACATAAAATTGATTATTGTTCATGCATCATTAACATTTTGGCTCTTGAGGAACGAAGGTATAATCATGCATTTACCTTGGTTGGGATCGTGCTTAGACCCTGCATTGTCGAGGTTTGTTTTTTTAAAGAGCTTACCCTCACTAAGCTTTATTGCTTACTCTCTCTTTGTTCGACAATGCATATCAGTAGCTCGTGGGTTGCTAAGCGCGAGAAGAGGCCTCCAAGTGTGTGTGTGCTTGTGGTGCTAGCTATCAAGTATGGTTTTTTAGTTTATGATGTAATGGTCAAGCAATGGGACATGTAATCGTGTTATGATGCTTTTGAACCATGATGTTGTTGTTTAGGAGCATGTTAGACTCCCTTTATGTGTTTGTCAACTTGGCTTTTGAGATGTATGCCCTTGCTTGTAAACCTTGTTTGTAACGGCTTACCTTGTTTTGTCTAAGTGTTGACTATGTTAAAGTATGCTAATTGTAATGCCATGTATGGTCCTTGGTGCGGATGTCCTCTTGTATATCTTATGTATGTTGCGTATGGTTGCTAGAAAGTATGCCTCTAGAATGTATTTATATGATTTGTATGCCTCGTGTAGTTGTTTCGGGCGTTTGGAACCTCTAGGAGTTGTCTAAAACAGATTTTGGGATTTTACAGACAGCCAGTGTTTCGAAACGGATTAGGCTTCAGAGACCCCGTATCAGAACTCGTTTCGATACGGTTTGGCCACTATGAACCCCTGTTCCGAAACGGGTATCGAAACACTTTAGCTACTGGAAATCTGAGAATTTGCCGAGATGATGGGGTTTCGAAGCGCGTCTAAGTGTTTCGGAATGGTCAATATCTCGTTGACCACGAGAAGTTGACCGTTAAGGGTGTTTCGGAACGGTTGACCTCCGTTCCGATATGGTCTCCTAGTGTAGGCTTAGAGCCGTTGACCAAGTCAAGGCGTTTCGATACACCTTGAGGGTGTTTCAAAACGGCCTGCCTGATAAGTTAAAATTGGATTGTTTACTTGCTGTTTTGTGTTCAGTTGCATGTCCTTCTCGAATCTTTCCGCTGTTACGATCACATAGGATTTAAATGTGCCTTCAGAGAAGATTAAATTAAAAGAAATTTTTAGGGTTGCTAACTGAGGGGGAATCCTTAACGGGTTTCGCTTCGGTTTTCCCCGTGTGGCCCACTCGGGTCGGTCAAGCGTCCAGACCGGGACGAGGGGGTTACAATTAGAGGTGGTGATTCAAATGACAGTCCGCTTTTACAATAGCAGCCTCTATGTAACGGTAGCGGTACTGTCCGAAATCGTTATTGCAGAAAATAATAGTCCACAATAACCGCAATAATATATGTTATGTCTACAACCGCGACAAAACACCACAATTGAAAAAGCGACTACAACCACAATTTAAATCCTTGATTAGAGGTAGCCAATATTCTCAAGTTAGGGCATGCATAGTAAACATTAGTGATAGACAAGTCTATTCAATGCAAATTCTATAAGAGTTAGAGAATTAAACCATTTTCCGAATCTTGTTCTCATAAGAGGCATAATCATAAATATTGATAGGGAAACTAAATTGGTATTTCTTTATCACATTTAAATACATTTTTTTCTGCAAAGAAGAAAAAGAAAAAATATGATTTGAAACTTTTAAGGCTTTTGATTCTCTCTTGCTAGTGGTTGGTTAATTTGAGTTGTATGGGAGAAATGGTAAAAGCTGGTGTTTTTGGTTGTCTCATGATTGTTCTCGTAGATTTTGTTGCTGGTTTTTTCAGCATCCAAGCACATATTACCAAAGACACGGTACATGCATCTGCATTTTCTTTTCTATATGGTCCAACAAATTATATTTGACAAATCAAGGAGTTTTTACGCTACATGTTTAATAGATGAGACACATGAATGCAAAGAGATTTGTTGCACTGAAAAGCTTGAAAAATCATCTGCTAATAGGAAGTTTTGGTTCGGGTGTCACGTTCCTTCTCAGTATGTATTTTCTAAAACTCCATTTTTGTTCGAAATTTTAATTTTTAATTTGATGTGAAACTAATTGGTTAAGATATTACCAGGATTGCAGTAGCAGCTGGATTTCCAGCGCTAGTGATGGGAATACTAGAGATGCAATGCCAAGACTGGAAACAATGAGCTCAAATATATCATTTTAAGAAATTTCTTGACAACAGAGATGTGAACATATAACAACGAATTTTCATAGCGAAGTATACCAATAAAAGTTGTGTGCGGAATTATAACAAACAATTTAGCTGCAATAAAAGATATGGAAGCAACTATTCATCAAATAGGATCAAGCTATAAGATATATATATATGAAACAAATAAAAAGAAAAATTGGTATATGTTATCTCAAAGAAAAGAAGAGACTCGACATTTAAATCAGCTGAAAAGTTATTCTTTATCATCATCCTCATCATCATTTTTAACTCGTTTCAGGCCATAAATGTGCTATATAGAATGAACAAAAAATACTCAGAACAAAGCAACAAACAATAAAAATCGAGCCCATTTCAAAAACAAAATCACACAAGTCTTCAGCAAATCAAAAAATATAACAAAATTTAATAAATTTTCAATACAAAATATACAATTTAAATTTTTAGGGGGACTTATCTGCTTGAATTCTCCTTTGAACCTTAGATTTTTGGTGTTTAGCTTTTCCAAGATGAAAGATCCTAACTGAAATCGTCTAGTCTATAGTCTCTGACATTCTGTAATGTGTATCTATCTCCACTTTATAACAAAGTTCCATTAACAAATGACCTTCTTAATTATGAATATTATGTAATTGCCACTCACAAAATGACAGATAGTTAATATGATAATGTCTTTGTTCAGCAATCTCATTGTGTTTCAGAGTATGAAGGCGGTGAAGTAAAATGAGAAATATCGTCTAAATTCAAAATGGGTAATGTTGTCACTAAATTTTCATCTCAGTTTTAAAAAATTCAGAAAAAATAATAAAAGGGCTTACCCTTTTAAGTTAAATAAAAAAACAAAAACCCTTCTTTAAAACCCATTCTTGAAGCCCTTTCAAAAAAATAAATAAACAAAGCTTATTTTAGAAAAAAAACCCATCTTTTAAAAAGGAAAATAAAGAAGAGAGAAAATGTGATAAAAATAAAATAAATAATAATGATAGTAATTAACAATGCCTCTTATGGTTGTTAATTCTTCAAAAGGGGTAGGCTTTGACATCGGTATATATTACTAATTATATTTGTGAAGTATTAAAATAAAAATATTAAAATAGAATCTTCAAGGTTCGAACTCACGTCCTCACCTTAAGAATGCAATGTGTCTTACCATGCACCCAACACTTGTTGGTATTCATAAAGGGTGCAATACGATGACTTCTTAGAAGGTCACCCATCCCAGTACTACTTTCGCCCAAGCACGCTTGATTACGAAGTTTTGATCGGATTCGGTGCATTAGTACTGGTATGATTGGCCTTATATATTGATATATGTAAATAAAATATTTTATATTATAAATATATTATTTATATATTGATATTATTTATAGCATTATAAATTTCACAAAAAATTGAATTAATTTTAGGGTAAACTACTGCAGGGGTCACTTTCGTTTCCCGTTTGTACAGATTTAGTCACCACTTTTGAAAAGTGCCAATAAGTGGTCATCTACGTTTTCGATGTGTAAAGACTTGGTCACTCCGACGTTATAGTCCGTTAATCCCCTAACAGATTGCTGATGTGGCGGAATTAATTAAATGGCAATATACACGTGTATTCATTTACCTGTCTGTCAATCTTCTTTGGCTCAACCTTTTCCTCTTTCTCACTATCACTGGTCTTAACATCCATCCGTCTTCCCCGGTTCGAACAACATTATCGCCCTATTAATCGAAGCAATCCTCTCCTTTTTCGGAACATCCATGACTGCAAACATTTCTCCTCCTTCTTCATTCAACACAAATCCAACATGCTCCAAAAGCTCAACTCCTCCGAAAACCTCACCGATTGCTTCCCTTATCTTTGGATTACTCATCCGGATCTTCCTAAACTTGTCATTCCCATGTTCCTTAACTATGTTCCTCAACAACCTAAGAACAACCTGAAACGACCCTTCAGGCGGGTTTCCCAAAAGATACGAACCGACACAGACCTCCAATTGAGCCCTCAACGAATCTTCAAACTCATTCTTGTTCGATTTCATATCGATATCACCGTGTTTTCTATCGGACGGATTAATATCGTCACATATCTCTACATGTTCAAATACCTCCTCTTATGTCCTATAAGGAGCACCACAAATCGGACACTCCAACATATCCAAGGTAAACCCGTTTTTGGACACCTTACTAGAAGTGATCAATGAACCGTACGGATCAAACCCATTCTCCGATTTCCGATCATCAGTGGAAACGGGCTTGTTTTGATCGGAATTTGTCGGTTTCGAGGGCAAAGAAGGCTTAGAATCTGAAGAGGAGGAAGAAGATGATGGAGGGATAGGCTTTGGAGGGGGAGTCTGAGTTTGGGAGGGACAGGCAGTGGCAGATGTATATATGCTTGAGGGTGGGCCAGTGCCCACCCTGAAAAAAAAATTACCTATTATATATTCGATTTATTTATTCATGCCCACCCTGGAATTTATGTGTGCCCAGGAAAAAATTAAAAATTACCCATTACAAATAAAAATTTTGGCCCAAAAATCTATTTATTAGGCCCTAACCAAAATTAAACCTAAAATTCATCCTCATGCCCGTATCTTCCCTACTGCAGTGCTGCTCAGTTAACCCAGAAAAATTGAAATGACAAAACTTGTTGAGAACGATTTAGGTTAAATTAGAAATTTTGATTGAATATTAGAAAACTGAAAAAAGACAGAAAATTAGAAACAAAAGAAAGCAGATTTGAACGAAAACACCACTCGTTTTTTTATATTTTTCGATGAACGATACTACAGTTTGTGAATCTGTACGGCAAGAAACTCTGTTACGACGAGTCGACAAAGATATCCCGAGATTACCTCCATCAAACGGTGAATTTTTTAGTTTCATACCGTCAGACGCCCAGACCGATAAGGCAATAACCCCCAGAACTTTGTTTATTGCTTTGTCGAGTTTCTATGAATTTGGGTTTGAGACTTTGTCTTTGTTTATTGCTTTGCTCTTATGTGGAGAATTTTATTACTTTTATTGCTTTCCATGTGTCTTTGCTGCTTCATTTTGTATCTAAAAAATTGCCAAATGTCAACTTAGACTACTTAGTTTAATGGTTAGTTTTATTTCTTTAAAAAATAATTATAGGATATAGCACTTGTGTTATGTATTTTGTTGTTCAAAATAAAATCTAACATAATAATTTAGAAACTTTATATCTTTCTTCCATGAACGAATGACATTGCACACTAGAAAACTTCTCATTTTATATTTTATGTATTTTTTTAACGTTACAATTAAACTAATTTTATGTATTTTTCTAACATTACAATTAAACTAATTTTATGTCTTTTTCGGTTAGGTATGGAAAAATATTTTAAAAGAAAGACAACAACGGAGGATTCATGTTAAGGAAAGAAAAGACTTTTACAAGTTGATTTAAAAAATCTTCAAGGGGGTCCCGGAAAAAGACCAAAAATTATAGAATATCATCCTAATGATCGTGAAGAAATTTGAAGGGCTTATTTGTTGAAAGGTCCCTGCCAACCAAAAGAACACAAATTTCCTAAGAAGAAGTATAATGATAAGCTACGAAGTTTCAATCCTAAATGGTTCGAAGAACATAAAAGTTGGTTGGAATATAGTGTATCCAAAGATGCAGCATTTTGTTTACATTGCTACCTTATGAGACCTGAATCTAAAGGAGAGCAAGGGGGAGGTGATACATTTTTTGTTGATGGATTTAAAAATTGGAAAGATAAGAGCAGATTGCAACTTCACGTTGGAGGCCCTAATAGTGTTCATAATGTCGCTTGGAGAAAATGTGAAGCTTTGATGAATCAGAAGCAACATGTTGAAGCTGTCATTACAAAACAATCTAATCAAGCCAAACAAGAATATCGAACTCATCTTACAGCTACAATTGATTGTGTACGATTGCTTTTGCGACAAGGGTTGGCTTTTCGTGGACATGATGAGTCTTATGGTTCTTGTAACCAAGGTAACTTTCTAGAGCTTTTACATTTTCTTTCTACTCATAATGAAACTGTTAACAAAGTTTTTAAAAATGCTCGTGGCAATCTTAAACTAGTAGCACCGGCTATACAAAAAGATATTGTTAATGCAGCTGCTAGTGAGACTACTTGTGCAATTATTGATGATCTTGGAAATGAATGTTTTGCTATTTTAGTTGATGAGTCTCGTGACATATCTGTTAAAGAGCAAATGGCTATCGTTCTACGCTATGTAGATAAGAAAGGAAGAGTTGTTGAACGATTTTTGTGTATTGTTCATGTTTCTAGTACTGATGTTGCTTCACTTATGAATGCTCTCGAAAATGTGTTTGCAACTCATGGATTATGTTTTTCAAGAATAAGAGGGCAAGGTTATGACAGGGCAAGTAATATGCAAGGAGAATTTAATAGGCTTAAAAGTTTGATTCTAAGAGATAATGAGTGTGCTTTTTATATTCATTGCTTTGCACATCAGCTTTAGTTAGCACTTGTTGCTGTTGCTAAAAAACAAGTTGAGATTGCCTTTCTTTTTAATTTGGTTGCTAGTGTGGTTAATGTTGTTGGTGCTTCATGTAAGAGAAAAGAAATTCTTCAATCTAATCAAATAATTAAGGTAAGAGAAGCATTACAAAGCGGTGAAATCTTCAGTGGTCGTGGATTAAATCAAGAAACTGTTATAAAAAGAGCCGGAAACACTCGTTGGGGTTCACATTATAAAACTATTGTTAACTTGATTGTCATGTTTTCTTCTGTGATGGATGTGCTTGAAATTATTGAAGAAGATGGAACACACTCAGAACAAAGAGTTGAAGCTCGTATGTTGTTGAACTCTTTACAATCTTTCGAGTTTGTGTTTAATTTGCACTTGATGAAAAATATATTAGGAGTTACTAATGAATTATCTCAAGCATTGCAACGAAGTGATCAAGACATTGTGAATGCTATGCAGTTAGTTAGTGTGTCCAAGCAACGATTACAAGTGATGAGAGATGTGTGATGGCAATCTTTACTTGAAGAAGTTTCTTTGTTTTCTGGAAAAAAATAACATTGAGGTTCCAAAGATGGAAGATGTATTTTTTTTGTTTCAGGGAGATCTAGGAGAAAAGTTTGTGAAGTTTCAAATTTGCATCATTTTCAGGTTGAATTATTTTATCAGGTAATTGATAGACAACTTCAAGAGCTTAATAATCGTTTTTCTAAGACAAGTACAGAGTTGCTTCTTTGTGTTGCTTGCTTGAGTCCAAGAGACTTGTTTCTTTCTTTTGATAAGAAAAAGCTTATTCGCCTTGCCCAGTTTTATCCATATGAATTTTCTACAGGAGATCTTATGTTGCTCGATTGTCAGCTTGAGAATTATATTGTCGATGTTCATTCAGATGAAAGATTTCGTGATCTAAAAGGACTTTGTGATTTATCAGAAAAGATAGTTGAGACAATGAAGCATGTTGTGTACCCACTTGTGTACTTACTTTTGAAGCTAGTTTTGGTTTTACCGGTTGCAACTGCAACGGTGGAAAGAACATTCTCTGCAATGCACTTTATAAAGAATCGACTACGCAATCGTATGGGAGATGAATGGTTGAATGATTGCTTAGTTACTTTTATTGAGAAAGATGTATTTGATAATGTAAACAATGAAAAGATCATACAACGATATCAAAAAATGAGGTCGAGAAGGGAACAATTGTAAAATTTATTTTTAGTTGTATTTTTGTAGACTTTTTTATTATAATTAAAATATTATTAGTAATTTTATTTTTAGAAAATTTTTTATTATTAAATATATGCATGCCCACCCTGAAAAATATTTCTGGATCCGCCACTAGAGACGAGTATGGATCGGGTTAACGGGTTCAGATGAAGAAGAACCCAAGACCCGAACTTGGCCCTTGAAATTCCCAAAAGATGAAAACTGGTTGTTGACTTTCTTCATGAATCCACTCCATTTGTCTTTCATAGCCATTGTTTATGTTTTTCTGGGTATAATTCTTTTGGTTTAAAGATCCAAATCTAAATGATATTAAAAATAACAAAGAATGTAGAGAAAAGGGTAATCAAGGAAGCAAATTTATCTCTAAAAAATGAGTTGGTTGTCAAAGCAGAGAAAATCAATAACAACGAAAGGGAAATAAATATAAAACAAGGCGAATTTTGTGTCTGTAGCTATGAGGGTTTTGCCTTTACTTGGGAAGATATTGCCATTTAATTAATTCTGTCACATCAGCAATACGTTAGGGATTAACAAATTATAACGTCGGAGTGACCAAGTCTTTACACATCAAAAACGTAAATGACCACTTATTGGCACTTTTCAAAAGTGGTGACTAAATCTGTACAAACGGGAAATAAAAGTGACCCCTGCAATAGTTTACCCTTATTTTAAGTGTTATTTGACATGTAATTGTTTTACCAAAACAATACATAATATCTTGTTGGCTGAATAATTAAAGTTTAATCTTTGGATTTGGAGGTCCTGTGTTTAAAATGCTCCAAGTGCATGAATTTAATTATTTTTTTCTGCAACAAAATATAGTTTTGAGCTAAAATAAGCAACAAAACACCAGACCAAACGAGTTCTGAGTTAACAATTCTATTAAGATTTAACAACGAAATGGAATAACCAAGTCAAAAACCACGGTGCTAGATTTAAACATTTTTTTAAGTTTAATGATATTATCAAGTCAGTGGTAATAGTTTAATGGCATCTAGTGTAGATTACCTTTTTAAGAATTATATTGCATTAACTACAATTTAACCTATATACTAAATGTTATCAACCATAAATCAAGTATGCTTGGCTCAAAGGTTACACATGCAATTATCTCATGAACCAAGTTTCCGCTGATTCTACTTTAACTACTTATAATTCTCACCAGTAAAATAAATCCTATATACACAGTTTTTATACTTTTACAAATAATATATTTAAATTTGAATATTCAATATCAAAGATATATTCAATATATAATTGTTACCAATGACAAATTCAAATAAAACAATATCTTGAATGATCAAAATTATTATGAATGTCTAACTGAAACAAAATTCCAAAAACATGGGGGACATAGATATATTCTCAGCCATTCAATGCAACAAGCAGCATAAAATAAACTAAAAGTTCCAATACACCTTAACCAGCATAACTCTGTCGCCAAGAATCTCTGTTCTCAAGGGAGACCTGAGGCGCCAGCAGACCCAGCACCAGCACCAGCACCACCAAAACCACCACCTCCACGACCAAAGGCAGGCCTTGAACCGGGGCCCTGTGTTCCCACAATAAATTATATCAGTTTCCAAGGAAAATAACCACATTCATATGACTGATGGCTAAGCATGAACATCAATATTGGATGGCTTCTTCAAATAAAAGAGATTATTATACGAAAAGCTGCCTTCTCTAGAATGAAACAACCACGCAGCATATCTTATGAACAATTCCCTTGAAAACAGTATAGGGGTTGGAGGAATGAAACTATATGGTTTAACATTCAATTAAGATGAAAATACCAGAAGAGCAAACAAATGATCCCACACTCCACAAAAAACTCAAAGCACAATTGTTCCAAGAAACATTCAAATGAAAATGCACAATTGTTCCAAGAAACATTACCCTGAAAGAAGGCTGATAATCAGCAGGAGCACCTCCCTTATCACCAAAATCACCTCCTCCTCGTGGACCTCCACGGTACCCATCTCTGTCACCAAATCTCCTCTCACCGTCACCAAAGCGCGGTGGACCACTGGTTCACAACAAACAAAAATATTATCAAACCAACAAAATTATATAAAAGCATAAAATCGAACCCAAACTGTTACCGTGGGCGGCTATCAGAAGGTCCCATGGGACGACCACCGGGCCTAGTTTGTTTCTTCAAAGTAGCGGGAACAATCTCAGAGGGAAGATTAAGGTAAGTCCTCAGAAATTCAATGCCATCATTGGTAAGGTACCAGTAATAATGCATCCAAGCAAAAGTTTCACGGACGTATTCCTTGGATTTGAAGCTTTGCATCAGCTTTATTACTTGAAGATTTGGAACATCCATTTCTGGGTGCTTCGCCAAGTTGTAATCTTTCTTGGCGTAGCAAACCCCCTCTGGGAAAATACATAAAACCCAGATTTTGAATCCAGATACGTTAACAAATTCACGACTGAAATGGGGATGGAATTTTATTTACTTACCTTGAAAGAGGTACTTGGATATCTCCCGGCGGTTCTTTTCTGGGATGATCTACAAAACAAGAAAACAAACGACATTTTATTGCAACCAGTTTCTGTGAAACCAAATAAGATGTTTGGAACAGAGAAAAATTACCATGTTCGTAATTAGATTAGAGGCGGAGAAGGGGGGCGGCTATCTGTTCTAAGGAGGAGGCTTCCTTCAACTCTGGTATAACAAGAAAAGAAAACCCTACTTTAGAAGCTATTATATTATATTGTCTTGTGCTTAGCATTCATTTTGGGCCTTTTGTACGTTTCTTATTAGGCTTATGGGTTTAACATCATTTTGGGCTATAATCCCTTTTTCGTTTTTTTCCTAGATATTTTAATTTGAATTTTCAATTTATTGAACTCGTTAAAATAGTTGTATGAATTGAATAAGGTCTTAATTGTATCACACATTTTCAAAATGATGTTTTTTAATTAAATTCTAATTTTTGAATACTTCAATTTCATCCCTAAGCTATAACCTCCTCTTTCATTTTAAATCGGTCTTTATTTTTTTTTGAACGTTTTAAATTCATTATCAAATTATCGTTTATGAAACATTATATTATTACATGATACACATAAGTGTTTACATGAAAATTAGTACTTTTATAGATTTTATTATCATGGGATATGATTAACATATATTTATAATTTGGGAATAAAACTAAAATGTTTGAAAGTTTAGGGACCAATTTAGAATGAGAGTCATAGTTTGAGGATGAAATTGTAATGTTCAAAAGTTTAAAGACCAATTTAGAACGAGAATCATAGTTTGGTGAAATTGGAATATTCAAAAGTTTGAGGACAATTTTAGAATATGAGTCATAGTTTAGGGACGTGTGGTCTGATTAACTCTTAAATTATGAATTCAAGTTATAACCATGTAACTAATAAGAATTAGATACATCGATCGTTTACCTCTTGATGAGAGAACACAATTGATAAAATAAATTTGCTTTTATGATAATTATTGGATAAATACAATTATCAAATATGGTATATTAGCAAAGACAACATATTTGAAAAGCAGCTGTCGTTTGTCGTTTGGATCAAAATACTAATCATGACGGCTCCAAAAAAATTGGAATTCTCTGTAAGGCACGAAAATCATGACGACAACCATAGTACGCCTTTGTACAATGATTTTAGCGGCCAGCCGCTGGGAGGGTGTTGTCGATTGTAGTCCATCAATCTCTCGAACGTCCAGGGTCTTTGATGGCTGCGGGTGTTCAGCCGGACGCGAAGAGGGCAAAGGAACAAGGTCAGGCTGGTTCTGGCGGATTGGTGATGAATGATTCGAGAGTGGTGGATATGGATGGTATTGAAATTCTTGATTCGGTTAGTTCGCTTGGGCAGGCAGTAGATGTCGGGCATCCCAGTGTTGTTGCTGGGAAGGCTAATGGGGATCGGATATCTTATGCTGCTATGGCAGCTCCTGATTCCATGGAGGAAGGGCGATTTTGTTTTTCCACTTCTGATGTGAGCATTGAGGTGCATGATTCAGATGTTTCAATTGATCGTATCGGTGCTTTTCCCAGAATTAAGTTTTCTGAGCGAGTTCACGAGTTGATCGATAGGAGTTTGCAACAGGCGATTATTGTTCATCTTCTTGGTCGATCGATTGGATATAAAACCTTGGTTTCGAGAGTCCAGACTATGTGGCAATTGGTAGGGAATTTTCAAATTGTGGACTTGGACAATAACTACTTTTTGGTTAAGTTTGAATCGATGGATGATTATACCAAGGTTTTAACGGGTGGTCCGTGGACTATCTTCGATAATTACTGAACTGTCCAGCCTTGGTCAAGGGAGTTTTCAACGTCGGAAAAACACTCGTCTCAGGTTGTGGTCTGGGTTAGGCTCTCAGGGCTTCCGTATCGATATTATTCCAAGGAGCTTTTCTGTAAGATTGTAGAGGCCATTGGGAGAGTTGTAAAAATTGATTATAATACTAATATGGGTGAGCGGGGTCGATTTGCGAGACTAGCGGTGGTTGTGGATCTTAACAAGCCTCTTCTTTCTTGTATTGGCATTGACGGTTTTGTTCAAAAGCTTGAATACGAGGGCCTTCAACAGATTTGTTTCAAGTGTGGTAAGTATGGTCATTCGCAGGATGTTTGTGGGGATTCAACACCTAGCTCTCATGATGAACTTGGTCATGAATCTGGAACGAATGCTTGCGAGAATGATGGTGATTTGGAGGTTACCGAAAATAATCTTTATGGGTCGTGGATGATTGTTGAACATCGCCGAAGACCCGTGTCTAAGGGACATGCTGCTAAAGAGGGGACATTACAAAAGGAAAGGGGTGGTTCTAGGTTTCGAGTGCTTACCGTAGATGATGAGAAGGAAAGGCGCATGAATGATGCATTGCCTCGTGATCGTGTAAACCATAAGTCAAATAAAGGGAAACAGGTGTTGGTGGCGAGGGAGGTACAACCAAAAAAGGCTTGTTTGGAACGAAAACTAGAGGTTGGCCCTTCATGGCCCCTTGTGGCTGATTTGTTGAGTGGTAATGTGGAGGAGGATGTTGCAATTGCCAAGGGTAAGAAGGATGCCGGCGCGAATGCTAAGGGGATCATGCGTGTAATTCCTACGGTGGAGCGATCGGATGCCCAAGTGCGATCACATACTCCGACTATTGCAACCGGGTCTCATCGGGCAGTCTCTATTGATGAAGGGAATACGAAGTATAGATCTAGGAAAGGTTACGTAGCTCGATGGGTACGGGAAAGAGTGGTATCGCCGTTAATGTGATTAAAAAGAAGCCTTTAAAGGTGACAAAGAGGGCTGAGCCACGTGCCCCACCTCGCCCGGTTCTTAATGAATGGATCCAAACCTTGTCGAATCAGGTTGATCAAGCAACTCCCTCGTTGCAGGTTCATTCACCTATTCTGGATAATCATGGGCAGCAGATGGACAATGTTGTTGAAGGACAGGATCATGCTATGCATGATCAGGACCAAGATGTAGCCGATGTGGTGGAGGATGCGGGGAAGGAAAATGTGGCACCTTCCTTCTAAGGTTTATCGTGATCCTCTTTTTTCTTATTATAATATTTCCCATGATTAATATTATGTTTTGGAATACTTAGGGTGCGACTAGCACCGAGTTTGGACGCTATTTCAAGAATTATGTACGTACTAACAATCTGCAAGTTGTTGCTTTGTTGGAGCCACGAATTAGTGGAAGTGTGGTGGATAAAGTTTTAAGGCGCTTTGGTTATGCTAATTCTTTCCGAGTGGAATCACGAGGATTTAGTGGTGGTATTTTTATTTTATGACGGAATGGTATTGATGTGGAGGTTCTTTCTATTTCAAACCAATTTGTACACATGAGATTTTGTGGTCCGAACATGGAGAAGCATGTTTACTTTACAGCTATCTATGCAAGTCCAAATGTTACTGTGCATAAGTGCTTGTGGGGCAATCTACTTTACATAAATCTAAGTGATGATGAATTTTAGATTATGAGGGGTGATTTCAACTCAATTTTGCGAAAAGAGGAACGTCATAGTGGTTCAAGTGCGGTGCTGGGTACTAGTGCTCTCTTTCGCGATTTTATTTTCGATGCTGGTCTTACTAAACTTGATTACAGAGGTGAGGATTTCACGTGGAATAGAGGTGATCTTTATCAGGGTCTTGACAAGTGTTTGGCGAATAATGCTTGGCTCTTTGCGTATTCGGATTCTATTGTTATACACCTTGATCGTGTTGCTAGTGATAACTGCCCGATATTGCTTAAACCAAATGGTGGTAAAGTGGCTAACATTGCGAGACCTTTTCGTTTCCTAGTTGCTTGGCAGGACCACCCACAATTTTGGGATTTCCTTACGTCGACATTGAGTTCTAATGATTTGATGGAAGAGAATGTGCTAAGGTTTCAGGAAGAGGTTAAGTTTGGAACATAGAGATCTTTAGACATATTCAGCGGAAGAAGAAGCGGTTGTTAGCACGGACCCATGGCATTGATAGGGCTCTTTGCTATTCTCACTCGAATTTCTTGATTAATTTGGGTCGTGATCTTCGCTAAGAACTGGATTCTATGCTTGAGTAAGAGGAGATGTTGTGGTACCAAAAGAGTCGAAGTAAATGGATCCTATAGGGTGATAGGAATACCCGATTTTTTTCATGCTTCTACGTTGTCGCGCCGACGGTCTAATGCGATTTTGGCGCTTAAGTTGGCTATTGGTGAGTGGTGCACGGACCAATCATGCCTACAAATGCATGCAATTGAATTTTTCCAATCTTTGTTTTCAACAGTCTGCACAGATGCTTCTTCTTATTCATCTCGGGGTCATTTCCCGTCTTTAAGTGAATCAACGTTTCGAGCATTAGCAACACCTATTATTGACGAGGAAAATAAATCAGCTATTTTTTCTATGGATCCTCTGAAGGCACATGGGATAGAAGACCTATATGTTTTTTTATCAGAAAAATTGGAGTATTGTTGGTCAGAGTGTATGTTCCTGTATTAAAAGAGTTTTTGTGGGGGAGCCTTTTTTGGAGTCTCTTAATAAAACGCTCATGGTGTTGATTCCTAAGGTTAAGTCACCTGAGGCTTTGAGACAATTTTGACCAATAAGCCTTTGTACGGTGTTGTACAAGGTTATTGCGAATGTAGCGGTGAATCGAATGAAACCGTTTTTGTCCGACTGGATTGCAGAGAATCAGACGAGTTTTGTTCCTGGGCGATCTATTTTTGATATATTATTATTACGTAGAAAGTGGTACATTCAATGCGACGGAAAACCAAGAATCGAGGATGGATGGAAGTGAAGATTGATTTGGAAAAAGCTTACGACCGCTTGGAGTGGTCTTTTATTGATGATACATTGCAGGATATTGGGTTTCCCGATGATCTTCGAGTCCTTATTTTGCAATGTATTTCTAGTGTTTCTACTCCAATTCTGTGGAATGGCTCGATGACATCATCTTTTTCTCCTACTCGCGGTATTTGCCAAGGTGATCCTTTATCTTCGTATTTGTTTTTCTCTGTATGGAACGCCTTGGTCAGGCTATCAGGCAGCGTGTTGAGCTAAATCAGTGGAAAGGTTTTTGTACATCCAAGCAGAGCCTGGCTATCTCTCATCTCATGTTTACGGATGATATTGTGCTTTTTGCCGAAGCGTCAATGGAGCAATTACATGTCATTCAAACTGTGCTTGAGGAATTTTGTAATGCTTATGGTCTAAAGGTTAATATCCAAAAGACCAATATTTTTTATTCCAAGAATATATCAACTACTTTGCATACATCTATTAATAGTGCCTTCGGTTTTATGAGGTTGCGGATCTTGGGAGATATTTGGGGGTTCCGATGTTACATAGGAGAGTGAGCAAGTCTTCGTATGCTTATTTGATGCAAAAGGTGAGGGATCGTCTGACTAGTTGGAAGGCCAAATGCTTGTCTTTTGCTGGACGAGTTACTCTTACAAAAGCAGTGTTATCTGCAATTCTCTATTATGCGATGCAAACCATACATCTGCATATTGGAACTAGCAAGGAAATTGAATGTGTAATTCACGGGTTCATTTTGGGGTCATTTTGATGGTAGTAGGAGTGTTCATTTGGTAAATTGGAATGGCGTTTGTAAACCTATATTACAAGGGGCCTCAGATTTAGACATATTAGTTTACAAAATGATGCTTTTCTAATGAAGTTGTCATTTAGTCTTGTGGATAAAAGGGATCAGCTTTGGGCCCGCTTTGTTCGCGCCAAGTATAAATGCACTGAGTTGGTACCATATTCTTTATTTCAGCGAAATTGCTCCCATCTATGGCGAGGCTTGAGTTCTGTCTGGTCGGATGTACGAAATAGTCTAGTTTGGATAGTTGGCAATGGCGAGACTACTGATTTTTGGTATGACACTTGGATTAAGGATATCAGACCGTTAGCTATGGTTATTAATGATAACTCGCTGGTATTGCCGAGAGGCATCCCTGTTTGAGCTATGACGCGTCAAAATAGGCGATGGGATTGGACTCAATTTCAACATGTTCTACCTCCGTTTTTGACGGAATACATTGCAGCTATTAAGGCACCGAGCCGAGGTATTGGTGGTGACAAGCTGAGTTGGCGATGGGAGGCTAGCTCTTTGTTTACGGTTAAATCGGCATATGCCATGAAAGCGGGGAATCATAGTGCACCGAGGAAATTTGGCGAATTATTAAGAAGTTTCCGAGTCTACAACAGGTGAAAATGTTCCTTTGGCTAGTTTGTAAGGGAAAGATTCTAACGAATGTTGAGTGCGCTCATCGTCACTTAACAGTTTCAACAAGTTGTATTTCTTGTGGGGCGAATTTGGAGGATGCTGACCACATTTTCCGCCACTGCCCATTTGCGCTATCTATTTGGCATGGTCTTATTCAACCAGATAAGCACTCGACCTTTTTCTCTTTTCCCTTAGTTGATTGGATTCTCTTGAATTTGTTGAATCCTAAAGTGTTTTGTATTTTTTATGCTCAGTGGGACGTCCTTTTTAGAGCAGTTTTATGGAACCTATTGAAAGCACGTAATAAGCGTGTGTTTGATAGTGGTGACGAGGTGGGCGAATCGGTGCTAGATAGGAGTCGTCGCTTGGTCAGTGAGTTTCAACGCACAGTCAATAGAGGTGGGGCACGACAAACGCACCCCAGGAGTGCGCGACAGCAGTTTGCACAATGGATTCCACCGGCGCCGGGTTGCTGGAAAATGAATATGGATGGCGCGTATGATCACATTGATGGCGACGCCTCATGTGGTGGTGTCATTCGAGATTCGACTGGTCTATGGATTGTTTGCTTCTCCAAGTTTATTGGTAAGTATTTGAGTTTGGAAGCCGAATTTTAGGCGGTTCATGAGGGTCTGGAATGTGCTTTGCGGATGAATGTTGGAAATATTGTTGTGGAATCCGATAGTTTAGATGTGATTCGAGCAATGCGAACTAATGATAGGAGGGATTTGCATTCTTCTTTTATTGGCTTGATAAGGAGCTTGGTTCATACTTAGAGGCGTGTTGATTTTCAACATATTTACCGTGAGGGGAATCGGGTTGTAGATGCTTTGGCGAAATCGGCATCGAGACATAGTTTTGCGACAAATATTTATATGTTTCCTCCGGGTGAGGTTCTTACTCTTTTACACGAGGATTATGGTAGATGATTTGTTTGTTTTTCTTTGATTCCTCGCTTGCCTTGTAATACTATCGCGGGTACTCTTTTCCCCCATTTCGGTTAGGGAGGTTTTTAATGAGGCTTACAATAGTATCCCCTTTCCTATTAATAAAAAAAGACAACATATCTGACTAGGTCAATAACCATAGATAGGGATGTTCAAATTCGGTTAGCAGGTTTTGGGTATCCGAAACTTCGGGTGGTTGTTTGGGTGGCTCATCTGTTGTGGGTACCCGTTAGTCGGCTACCTGAATGTTGCCGGTACCCGTAAAATCATGTATTTGG
This sequence comes from Hibiscus tridactylites, assembly GCA_958450335.1. Classification (NCBI taxonomy): domain Eukaryota; kingdom Viridiplantae; phylum Streptophyta; class Magnoliopsida; order Malvales; family Malvaceae; genus Hibiscus; species Hibiscus tridactylites. Next base: position 37,212,863 of record OY288280.1, read on the forward strand.
GTACTCGATTAAGCCAAGTTAGTGAATCAAAATTTACTCACAAATAAGTTTACTTCAAATAAGATAGAAACTGAGCATACCTTTTACTATTAACTAAACCAATAACTAAATAATTCACCCTTTATCGCTATCTTTTCTTGGATTTCTCAACAAATAATTCACTGTCATGAATTTCAAACTGTCCAGTCATGTATATAAAGAATTAAATATAAAAAATAATTTAAATATAAAAAATAATTAGTTTACTTTAATAGGGTGATTTGGAAAGTGGAAATGTAATAAGGGAGAGGTAATTTTTAAGATTTTTTTAATTAGTTTATTTTAATATAAAACATAATTTAAAATACATTCAGTATTCAGGTATTTGGAAATTTTTGATTTTGTGACCCAGGCCCGACCCGGGAAATGGTAGGATGGATACCTGATCCGAGATGTGATTTTTCTTAAAAAAAATAGTTGATTTTTTTGATCGGGTAGGTGGGTCAGTGGGTCAACGGGCCGGGTCATTCGGGTCAGGTACTTTTGAACACCTTAGTTAGAAGATCTTCATTTGAATTAATTTGTTATTCCTTTATATTTATATTTATTTCTTATCTTTAGCTGGTTTTTTTAATTTTGATGAAACAATTGTAAATTATATAAACAATTTATCTAAGAGATTTAATTAGGATTAACAATGGTTCATGTGTGGTGGTGATTTTCATTTTCTACTCTATACCCATCTTTTCTTCCGACATGATTGTTGTGGAGCAAAGAGTTCGAGATTCTGCCTTGTTATCTTTCGTTGGAGCCATATTCTGCCTATGTGTGCTTTAAAGGAAAGATTTTGATTCTTTAAATTGAGTTTTTATTTTCAAGTGCATAAGGTGATAGGATTTAAGAGATAGATCAAAGTATGCGAGGGCGAAGTCACCTGGTAAATTAGGCTGTTAATTGACGCCTCAATTTTTTTTTCCAAAAGTCCTTTACAAAATCTAATATAAAAATAAAAAAAATAACACCCTTTTAAATAATATGAACACCCCATTGAAAATAATTAACACCGCATTACAATTTTTTTTGCACTACACCCATGAAAGTGTTAGACTATGCCCAAAGACCAATAATGAGATGATTGTAAAAGACATATTTATTTTATCTTGTTTATTAATATAAAACTATTATTATTATTTCAATCTTATTCTGTGCATTTATAAATAAACTGAATTTTAATAAAGTCCTTAGAATAATATAGATATTCTTGAATGTCCTTAGTCAAATATTATTGTGGGCGTGAACAACAATAATATATTAAGACTAATATGTAGTTGATTGATGACAAAGCATTGTCATTGACATGGAGATGTCGAAATCAATACATAAGTATGTGTTAGAGAACGACACACTGGACGAACCTGCTATGATCATGTTTCTTAAATTATTATGTGACAGTCACAACATTGCTCATGGTGATAACTACATGTATGATCCTCAGACTTGAGATCATCACTATTTCAACATCGCGGGTGACATATTTTGATACAGTCAAACGTGTGTCGTAACTGACTACACTATAAAGACTGGCATTGGATATGTCACAATCTATGTAGAAAAATATGGTTGATCAAGATAGGATTTGTCCCTCCTACATAATAAGAGTAATATCATAGGCCACTTGATTGAGTGGGACTAGAAATGCATGGTCATGCTCGAATAAATTGATATGCGATATCATAGTTATTCGTTTATAATAGTCTACTCAAGATATCAGGAATTATTAGATGGACTATACAAGTGTGACTAATCTATGACTTGTGTCCGATCTAGATATGAGGACAAAATGATGTAATAAATAAAAGAAGTTAATCATGGAAAAAGGTAAAGTTAAACCATGACTCCATGTAACTTAGGTAGCAATGATTTATTGCTAGATGTCACTTATTGCTTGTAATATTAGAATTGTTCTAGGTATTACTACTAGCGTTACATGAACCTACAAGGGTCACACCCTATGATTGAAACGAACAATATCGACTAAATAGCATGTGTACAAACTTGTTGTACACGTAATAATTATTAAACGAAATTATTATAATTACTGTAATTATATATATATATATTAATACTAGATAATTATTGTAATTATCAAATACTGTTAATATATATATCTAAAGAAACCTAATTAACGTAGAATAAGATTATACATATTTAATTATATCCAGTTAAATATATTGTATATTTAATGAATCCGAATTAAAGTAGAATCAGATTCTACATATTTAATTATATTCGGTTAAATATATTGTATATTTAATAAATTCGAATTTAATTAGAATTAGGTTTTTGAATGTTATATAAAGGCATAAGGTCTAGCAGCTAACATATGCTTTTTCGAAAAACCTCTCTAACAGTTAGAGAAGAGAAAATGTTGTTAGTTTCGTTTGGGTGGACTGCGTAGAGGTCGGAACGCGATTGTGACGACTTAGATTCAATTTGGATTCTCTCATACTCCTTGCGGATTTCCAAATTTATTAAGGTAGCGTTTCATCCTTTTCACCTCGAATTCGTTATTCGTACATGGATCTATAGAGGTAATCACCGGAAAATTTTTTCACCCCATAAATTCTTTGAATGTAGTCTCCAGAAAACTGTTCGATGAAGATGCTTCTCCCTTGTGACCTTGCCATGGTATCATCTGATTAGAAGGTGGTGCTTCGATCAGGTTTTGTTGTGGTGCTAGCTATGCAGAATTGTTGTGCCCTTGTTACCCCAACTGAAATTTGGATGCTGATGCCATCCTGGGTTGTAGGTATTAGAGTATGGATTGTTGTTGTGGTTATAATTCCCAACATAGTTGGTTGACTCTTGATTGTTAGGGCATTCACTCAAACAGTGATTACCATTGCATCTAAGACATGAGGTTGCGGACTTCACTTCCTTGACTTCGTTGGGAAGTTGGAGGTTCTTTAGCATATTGGTGATAGCAGCTAACTGGGTGACTACCGAGTCATCAACTTCACTCTCTCGAACTACTTAGGTTCTCCTTCCCGTTCCAAGCCTTGTGGTCAGAAATTGGCAGTCATTGTTAGCTACCCTATAAAGAATGTCGAATGCTTCCTCCGATGAATTGTCTAACAATGTCCCATATACTGAAGCATCTAACATCATCCTTGTAGGAGCATTCACTCCATTATAGAACATATGCACTTGGGTCTAGTTATGATTGCCATGATTTGTGCACTTCTTCAATAATCCCTTGAATCGATTCCAACACTCGTACATGGATTCATCATCAGCTTGAAGAAAAAAGCAATATCATTTCTCAACTGAGTGTTTCTATTAGGTGGAATATATTGTGGCAGAAAACTTTTGCATAGATCTGTCCAAGTCTCTATTGATCCAGCTGGCACTCCACTTAGCCATGCTCTAGCACGATCACGTAAAGAATATGTAAACAATTTAAGCTTTAGCACTTCCTCATGCACTCCTTGCTGTCTGAACGAGTCACAAACTTCCAAGAAAGAACGAATATGTCGCCTTGCATCTTCGTGAGGCATACCTCCAAATTGACCAATAGTGTTCAACATGTTGAACATAACAGGTTTAAGCTTGAACTGGATTGCCTGAATTTCTGGAGCTACTATTCCAGGATAGAGATAATCCAAGATAGGAGTCAAATGATCTCTAATGGCTCGAGGTGAAGCCGCTTCTCCCTGGCTATTTGCCATATCATCTCCGTTACCCTAAGGTTGTTGTACCTCTCCGTTCATGTTTCTGGTCTCTTCTCTTCGAACACGTCTCCTAAGTCGCAAGAAATGCTCGATTTCAAAAATAGGTGATTGCAGGGGTCTTCTAGGTTTCCTTCTGGTCATACACTAGTAGGACACCTGAAAAGAAAAATGAAAAATCCTAGATAAATATATACAAAAACAAAAAGAACAAGTGATATAAAAAAACCCATAAACAACCAATTTCCAATCCCTGAAAACGGCGCCAAAAACTTGTTGCTTGCGTGTAGTGTACTATAAATGATACGCAAATATGGTGCAAGTATACAAATCGAACGAGTAATAAAGTGAGTGAGTGAGTATCGTCTATACATGGATTGAAGGTATTCACCGTTTGCTGTAACAATATTGATTGAACTTTTTGCAGATGACAAAGCTATAGTAAAAGAGATGGTGTAAAATAATGCTGAAGCAAAACAGTGCAGAGAAAGATGAGATAACAATATGATGAACATGTCCCCTTTCGTATGCGAAATTCACTACGAAATGACTGGCTGAGAATGATGGATAACCTAAAATAAGCTTCTTAACGACACTAAGGCTCTTCAGCTATCTTCTATGCTAGGCAAGATTTGCTAAAAGCGTTCCTAAACTATCTCTAGCCCAGAAACTGGGAGTCAGAAATGCTACAGTAATACCTCTCGGCGTAAACTCTTAACACTCCCTTACCCTTCACGATCTATCCTTTTTAGCCCTTGAAACCTATCACTTATCTCTATGGTAGGTTAGAATCTGCCTCTCGACAACCACTCCATTGCTTATAGGGGGTTCTAAGGCTAGCTCTCTCGATTACTAACATCAACACACACTTAAAGAACGACCAACTCTCGAGGGCTCTTACAACTTTAAGGAAATGAAAATGCATAAGCAAAGCATAGAACATGGGATATGAAAAGAAATTGCTAAAGAGACAAAAAGAAAGGTCAACTCCCTTTTCACTATGGATTGCCCGACTAGCTTAGGCCCGCCGCCTCTTTCGAGGTCGGCGAGGCCACTCCTTGGAGCTTCAACGATGGAGGACACCAAATGGAGAAGATGAAGATGCACGCTTCTCTTTTATTTTCTCTCTCTAAGCTCTCTTCCGCCTCTCTCTCGTGTGTGTATTCCAAGCTTCTCTCCCTCTTTATATAGTGGAGGCTTCTAGGGTTTTGTGCCCTAAAGATTCCTTGATAATCCCAAGGAATATCCGCTGACAAGCTCTACCACGAGGGGACAAGGAGGACAGTCTGCATGTGGGTACCGGCTGCTGCACATGTCAGGTCGTCCTTTTCTGCATGTTCACGTGCTTTTGCAGCTCACGTGTTTCTCACGTGTTGGCCGATATCCACTTCCACTATGGACTAATAACCAACAAAGATAAAGATGCACCCAGAAGAAGAAAATGCAACCTAAATGCTATGGTATGAACTCAAGACAGGCATATGCTATAGCAAAACGATATGAAAACAAGGATATTCATGCAGTTATCAATGGGGTACCAGTATTTCCCAATAGTGGTATCAGAGCCACTTTTACGATAAGAGTTCAAACTTAAATACTTGGATGATGTTTTTGTATGAGATGCATGTTTTACTTTTTCTGTTTTGACGAGTATGCGATATTTGTGCGAAACATAGAAATTAAATCCAGTCGTGGTTAATATGTTAATTTGTTTTAACAAGTTTTACGATCGATGGTTAAGTATTAATCATGTGTTTGTTGTGGTAAGCTTTGATAACCATATATTAATAGTTGACGTGATGAACATGCGATTAAGGTAGTCATTTTTGGCAGAGGAATAATGGTTGTTCTAGAGTGAAAAACCTTAGGGATTGAAAAATCCCAAAAACACGACCTATTGATAAAAGTTACCAAATCATGAAGTTTTTCTATAGTAATCGAAGTGCCAAAAATTTAAAAAAAATCGGCATACTGGGGTCACCAGTTCTGCACTATACGGGCGGACCAAACGGCCCCAGATCTGCTGAACAACGTAGGTAACAAAGGTTGTAGGAACTATTTCGGTAATCTTAATTAACAAGATAAAACATGGGTATATTTTAGTTGATATGTACGATGTTTGAAATGCATGGTTATAGCCCAATAGCCTATTTATTTTGGGTTTATATAAATACGACCTGCATGTCGTGCCTTTCTTTCTTCTACTGTAATTTTCTTCTCATCTTACTCTCTTCTATGTAAAACGAATTTCTGAAAAATTGTAATATTTGCGGAGAAAGCGTAAAACAAGGAGCAGACTGATGAGTCGATCAAAGGTGGATTAGATGCTTGAGAAGCAAGTTCTATCTTTAGTATTTTTGGTTCTCCCATTGGCTTGGGATGAGCTACCATAGTTTTAAGGGCTATAACCGTTTCATTTATATTTACTGCTTTACATATATGTGATACAATGTATTTTTTAGCATGATGGTAACTGATTAGATCATAGTAGAATGGTGAGATTAATATAACTAAAAACCCTCCATATTTAGTTCAAATTAGTCATCCAATATTAATTCTTGTTAAAACCTTGATCGATACTATGTAGGTTTTGCCAAAGTAAAATACTTAGATCTATCTTGGTTAAATGCAAAGAATAAGCAAGTGATATTCACTGGTTGTAATATTGGTTAAGCTAGGTTGTTCTAATAAGATTAGAAACCTAAAGGCTAATGATTTGGATAATCATGAGATGATTAGGAACAATAGTTGTTCACCAAATAAAGGAATTACATGAGATGTAATTAACAAGTGTTGCTTACCTAAATAATTGAATTCTAGGTGTAAAGCTAAAGATGACTTAGGATGAAATGAAATATGGATCCTTACCCACTAGAAATACTTTTAGTAAGTTTTTCAATTTTGAGGGTTTTTAATAGTGGGAATATTATTACTTTATAAACATGATAAAAATGTACTTATAAATCATATTTTATCATTGTAGATTTTATGGCAAACTCAAACACATTATCATTGTGATATGTCCTTGAGAAGGACAAATTGAATGACTTGAACTTCTTTGATTGGTTCCGTAACTTAAATATTGTCCTTAAGCAAGAACGAAAACTGCAAATCATCGAAGAATTTGTCCCTAAAAAGCCAGTAGATGATTCTTCCAAAGATGAAAGGGAAGCCTTTGAGAAATACTCAAATGACATAGTAGATGTCAGATGCTTTATGCTTGCGACCATGACTCCTGAGCTTCAGAAGCAACATGAGGACATGGTTCCTAATGAGATGGTTAAAAATATCAAAGAATTATATGAGGGGCAAGCTCGTCAAGAAAGGTATGAGACACATAAGGCTTTGTTTCGATGCAAAATGGTGGATAGAACTCTAGTGGGAACTCATGTTCACAAAATGACAGGATATATTCAGACCCTGGAAAAATTGGGCTTCCATCTAAGTGTGGAATTGGCTACTGATGTTATCTTGCAATTGTTGCTGGATAGTTTTAGTCAGCTTGTTCCTAATTTCAATATCAATGAAATTAACAAATTGTTGCTCCAGTTGCTTGGTCTGGTAAGAACAACATGAAAAAGGTTGGCTGCAAACCTATTCTGATGGTCCGAAAGGATAACAGAAAAGGAAAGCCTAGCACTAAGGCAAAGCCAAAGCCTAATAAAAGAAAGGCTGTATTGAAACCCAAAGGAGGAGTTGCAAAAGAAGGAAAATGTTTCTATTGCAACAATGCTGAACATTGGAAGATAAACTGCCCTGTCTATCTTGAGGACATCAAGAAGGCAAGATAAAATAGACAATCTGGTTCAAGTATTTATGTTACTGATATTAAAATATCAACATCTACTTCTTAGGTATTAGATACCAGTTGTGGTTCTCACATTTGTACTTCTGTATAGGGACTAAAAATGATGTGGGATTGTCTCACATTTGTACTTCTTGGGTATTTGTTATTGATATTAATATATCAACATCTACTTCATTACTTTCACTGACGACTTCAATAGAAATGAATACGTTTACCTAATGCATCATAAATCTAAAGCCCTTGAAAAGTTCAAGGAATTTAAAAATGAAGTACAAAACCAATTAGGAAAGAGTATCAAAGCTCTTTGATCAGATCGAATGGGAGAATACTTAAGCCTAGAGTTTGATGAACTTCTTAAAGGATGTGGGATTGTCTCACAACTTATACCTCCAGGTACTCCACAACATAATGGAGTCTTTGAAAGGAGAAATCGAACATTGTTAGACATTGTCTGATCAATGATGAGTCATGCTAATCTTCCAACTTCTTTTTGGGGATATGCGCTAGAAACAACTACTTTCACACTAAATTGTGTTCCGTCTAAATCGGTTCAAAAGACACCATATGTGTTGTGGACTGAGAAGCGTCCTAGTATGTCTTTTATAAAAATTAGGTGATGCAAAGTTTATGTTAAACATCATATGTCTACAAAACTCGAACCCAAATATCATAAATGTAATTTTGTAGGGTATCTTAAAGAAACTAAATGATACTATTTCTTCAATCCATCTGAGAACAAAGTGTTTGTTGTTCGAACATGAGTATTCCTCGAGAGAGAATTTATTCTCAGAAAAGAAAGTGGGAGAAATATTGAACTTGAAGAAATTCAAAGTCAACCATAGATCACTGAACCAAATATTGAATAACAACAAGTTCCACAAATAGTTTATGAACATCCAACCATTCTTGAAACACAACCATTGCGAAAATCTATGAGAGAACGCAATGTGCCTGAGAGATATGGATTTCTCGTCACATTGCATGAAGATGTTCTCCTCATAGACATGTAACCGCCTCAACCCCGTCTGGGCGAAAGACCGAACTGAACGGGTCACACGGGGAATATTAAAGTAAACTGGGAAGTTTACCTCAATAAATGACCCTAATTTTTTTCATTTTATCTTGTCTAATTGCTCATTATGATCCTATGTGATAAACATCGCAGCGGAATGATTTACAACTCGATCAAACAATGTTTAAGGACTCAATTTACAAACACGTTTTAGGGACTGTTTTGTAATTTTACCAAATTACAGGGACTTGTTCACTTTTTAAGTTACCAACCTTTAGTTAATCACATTACATGCATCTTTATCAAATCTCAGCTCAAAACAATCATCCATGCTCATTTAATTGCATCCACAACATTTAGGGACCAAAACATAAAGAATCAGAACTTCAGAAGATTCCAATAACCAACTTATTTGTTGGGTGTTTCGGTACAAGTTTTCCTATATCAAAATGCCCGTATCGGAACAAGTTCGAGCGTTTTGAAGCTCGGGACCGTATCGAAACACCCTCAAGGGTGTTTCGAAACATGTTATTATAGTAGCAAAGAGTACTGAAACGCTCCCTTCCTGTTTCGAAATCCCTAAACCATTTCAAGCTCACTGTTTAGGTACAAGCTTGAGCGTACCGAAACACCTAGGCTTGTAATAACACTTTTTACTGGTTTTTCACACTTTAACCCAACCAAAAACATTCCAACATGCATACATCATATCTAAACATCAAACCTCAATCATACATGACAATTTCAACATCATAGGATGGCAATAAGCATTAAGGAAATCTACATGCATGCTACCTATGCAAAATAACCACTCAAAAGCCAAAAGAAAAACCAAAACAAATTTCAACAAGCAAAGGCCATTTACATGTCATCAAACGCATCACAAACTTGCCACAAAATAGGGAGTTTCAAAACACATTCTCCCAAAACATTAAGGCATCCTCCCATTGCCAACTATTATTACTAATATGTAATCATAAAATCATACTTGAGCTAAGTCTCACTCCTTGGGTTCCATCTTGATTCTTTGCTGCCCAAATATGCTATTTTTATGCATTGTTGGAAAAAATAGAGCATAAGCAATAATGCCTAGTGAGGGATGCTAAAAAACAAACCAACAACAAAAATGCATTTTAAAAACCATTTCTCATTTGGAAATCTCTATCTCATCATGATCTTTCTATCTCATGCTTGTAACCATTTTCAAAGCAAAAATCACATCATTTAAACCACATGTACCATCTATCTCATGCATTAATCAAAATGCAAAGTCTCAAAGCAAAGCTTACTCATGCTTGTATCTCATAAGCATTTCTCAAATCAAGTTCTCATAAGCAAAACACAATGCATAAAATCTTTTATAATCAAGGTACATGTGAATATCATATATTGACATTTAGGCAACATTACTCAAATATGCGGATAGCTTGACGGAATCTCACATCGTCAAGTCCTACCTCGGTGGAATCTCACATCACCGAACTCTCATGGCAGTATCTCTTATCGCCACAAAGCTTGATGGAATCTCACATTACCAAGACCTACTGTGGTGGAATCTCTCATCACCACACTCTCAATTTGGAACGGGACGACACTACCCCCATTACCTGAACCAAAGAGCACATACAAATTTTGTATATTATAGTGCACTTCTTATCCTATTGGTCGACCAATTATATCCGGTACAATAATATCATCTCATGCCAATATACTCATTTTAAACATCATTTACCCACTGTTTTTCAATGCATCAATATAAATCATTTCTCATCCCATTTCAAAAGCATAAACAAAGCATGACATTTTTCTAATCAAATTCTATCTCTTTAAAATCACAATTCTATCTCATGGTATCAGATAAATCATCAAACCATTTCTCAAAACATGCATAAAACAATATGTGCAATTCTATCTTCAAAGCATGAGCATGATCATAAAAATCAATGGGATAAAAATCGAGAAATAAGAGGGAAACATCTCAAACTTACTTTCGGGCTTAGATTAGTGTTTTAAACTCAATCTAAACCCTCAAACCTTGCTTTCAATTCTTTGAAAGGTTTTAAAACCAATTCCACTCACCGCCAACGTTTCGCTTGCTTTGCCGAAGCGAAATCAAGCTTCCAGAGCTCCTGGAACTTCACCGATCTCTTCCGATACGTTCTCCCCTATTTATACCACACAAAAACAGACGATTCATTCATCTCAATGCATTAAAAACACCAGCAACTAAAACCATCACATTGCTCTGCCCAAAAACACCAAAACACCTATCTAAAACAATCGAAAATACCTTCGATTACTCTACAAACTTAACCCAGCCAATACCTAACACTTCCATCCAATTTAATCATCAATTAACTTCAAAAAACAATCTATTTGCATCCTTATACCTCCAGCAACACCAAAACCACATTATCACCACAAAACCCAAAATTTAACAACTAGAGATCCAATCCATTTTGGGATTACTATGATAAAACCTTTACTTCAACATCATTTAACATCCAAATCATGATTAAAGTTAATCTCACATTAACCGAAATAGAACCATTACGAAAATCTTGAGAAATCATCTTTCAAAGCTTGATCTAACAATTTTCATCAAATAGATTATAAAACCTTGTTATTAAACACAATTAGAGAGCCAAAGACTTGGAAATTTCATTAAAGAACCTTGATTAGAGGAGTTGAACAAAAATTACCTCTAACCCTTGCCTATTCCATCAATCGACAAGATTTGTTGCAAAATCTTCAAAAATCCTTTGAGATAAATGGAAGAATCATCAAGGAAATCATTTGTAAATCAAAGTGAAGTGGAAAGATGAAAATCTCTGGAAGTTTGAGAGAAAATGAATAGTTTTGCTGATGAAAAAATGAGAGAAAAGGAAATTACGTCAAAATAGATTTTAGAAAATGTTAATTAATAAAATCCCCTTTTATTCTTTTTAATAAAATCTCATTTTATTCTTTTTAATAAAATCTCATTTTATTCTTTTAAATAAATTAAATTTAAAATTGTCAATGAAAGGAAAAGGTCCATTAAATATATATCAGATCCCTAAAGATCTTAAGTTTTGGCCCTCTTTCAAAACAATCCTTAAAAACAGATTTTGCAATTTTTACAATTTAGTCACCAAATCAAAATGTAAATCTTCCAAAATTCATTTTCTGAAATTGACTTCGCCAAACCTTTTTATACATTTTAGAGGATTTTAGGAATTTTCCCATAATTTTATCATATCCCATAACTTGTTTTCCGTAAACCACTTTCGAACTAACTCGAATCTCTAGTCTAGGTCCTACGAACCTCGAGTCAACCTTAAAGACTCCTAAGCCCAAAACTGAGGCATTACAACTCTCCCCCACTTAGGAAATTTTGTCCTCAAAATTTTACCTGATGGAAAAAGATAAGGAAACTGCTTCTTCATGTCATCCTTCCTTTTCTCACGTGGGTACCTCCACACCACGATGTCGCCACAAGACCTTGACCAACTGAATGGTCTTACCACGAAGAACCTTGTATATTTTAGGCATTTTCCAACTCTTATTATGACTGTTTTAAGCACATTTTAGGCATAAGTAGGTTCATGCATAGCATTTTACAATATTTCATTGTTCTGCCTTACTTTATAACTTATCATTTATTTGGTGAACAAGAGATACCGTTTTAGTGTATTCTTGCTTGTAGGTACTAACAGTTGAACAAGGGAACCGAGGAGCGGAGGACACAATGTTGAGGAGCAAACCCAGGAGCCGCACTGAAGCAGTTCCAACAAAAGAAAGTTATTGCCGAGCAGAGTTGCTGCCGACCTTGCTGCCCGCGGAAGCTGACTATGGAAGTTAGGAGAACCGGAGCGCGATATATAGAGCTAAAACTCCTGAATCTATCGCCGACTTTCACATGATTTTCCGACGTCTGTAGCAGCAACCAAGGCTGCCGAAGCAAAATTCTCAAGCTTACTTGCGGGCTAAGGCAAACGAGAAAGAGTCCACATTCCACGCAAAGAAGTTAGCATTTAATGTCATATTAAAGAACGAAAGCTACTTTAGAGGACTTCTACTTTAAGGAGGACTTAACCTAGTCTCTAGACTATAAATACCCATTGTAACTCCTAGTTCAAATCATCTTAGGTTTTATATAGACTATTCTTGTGTTCTTCGCCGCCCCTGTGTTCTAAATCCCATTTGGGTTAGGGTTATGTTGTAATTAGAGTGAAACAGTTATTTTAGAGTTTTGAGTTACTCTTCAATAAATATTCTAAGTCTATAAGGACCTAGCATGAAATTAGGCTTACCAATGTTCAATTGATCATATTTCATGCCCATATGCCAAAATGCAGCTTAGAACAACCACCCGAACTCATTACAACGATTACATAACAAACAAGGACTAAACGTAAGAAAATAGAACTTCAGAAGATTCTAATAACTAACAAAACAACCGACCATATCGATACATGTTGTCATGTACCAATACAGGCATATCGAAACAAATTCGAAGGGCTCGAAACTCTAGCCTATATCGAAACACCCTCGAGGGCGTTTTGGAACCAAGGTTTCCAGTAGCAAAATGTACCGGAATGAACCTTTAGCGTTTCGATACCATAATGTCATTTCAGGTACCCCATATCGGTACAAGCTCGACCGTAACGATACGCCCGACCTGCAATGACACATTTTGCTGGTTTATTGCAATCTTAACCCACATAAGACCCTCAATCAATACATAGACATGCATACCACTCAAACATACCACAAAAACCTCAACAACCATGGCAACAACATCTACATAGAAAGAAAAAACAAGGCAAGATTCTAGATGAAAACAACTTAAGCATAAACAATCCACAAGACGGTCAAACTTCAAACCAACCCATGCTTCAATATGTAAAGGTACTTTACAAATCTAAAAAGGCGTCATAAACATGTCTCAAAATAGGGAGTCTCAAAACAAAACCTCCCAAGGCATAAAGGTCATATCCCATTGCTATTACAATACTATTGATGTAAAACCATACTTGAGCTTGGAATAACCTCTTGGACACCTCCTTTGCTCGCTTGCTTTCCCGAAATATCTACAGATCTGCATTGTTAGAAAAAAGAGTGTAAGCTAGAAAGCTTAGTGAGCGGCGCTCAAAACTAAAGCAACAACAATGCAGTTTTAAAACCATATAATTTGATCATGAAAACAAGACCTTTCTTTAAATCATTTCAATAGAAGTGTTTCATCAAAACATGCTTATCTCATTTCATGCTTGAGCCACAACACAAGTCATAGTCTCAATATTCAAAACCACAAATTCACAACATATGCATTATTGATGCATAACAAACCTCAACTTACCATGCTTGTTCTCATAAGCATTAAACAACAACCAAAACATGTGTAAATCTTCATACCAAATCAAGTAACATGGTATAAACAAACTCGTATATTGGCTACAAGTGATCCGGGATGCCACTACTCGCATTGCCTGTTGGTGATAACACTACCGCTATCACTCACAATTCAGATATACAGATACCTTGATGGCACTATGTTGCGTGTAAAAGAGTCTATCGCAATGGTAGTGCAATATTGGCTACAAGTGATCCGAGATGCCACTACTCGCATTGCCTGTTGGTGATAACACTACCGCTATCACTCACAATTCAGATATACAGATACCTTGATGGCACTATGTTGCGTGTAAAAGAGTCTATCGCAATGGTAGTGCAAGTATACACGACGCAAGTAGTAAAGTGATACGAAGTATCGGATATCGTCTCCACAGGGATTGGGCTAATAGCTTCACCTTAATTCACTGCACGAAAGTAAATAAAATATTTGAGATGTTGTCACGAAAATAATAAAAAGAACTTAAATAAAAGAGTAGGGAAATCAAGATAGAGAGAATGGGCTGGTATTGAATTGCTCAGTAGTGTAGGTATTGCTAAGTCTTGGAACTCCAGTTCTGTCATCGTCCCTGTCGCGGCAGCACCTGACGCGACAGCAGTCCGTTGCTTGTCGCGGCAGCGAACAATCAACTCAGTACTTCAAGTTTGGCAAGAATCCCAGATGTGCCTTGGCTTATCCCTAGGTCCCATTCTGTCGATGATCACGTCTTTGATGATACCTTCCGGCGTGAATCGAAGGATGAACACCGATGTCAATGAATTCTTCTTTAGCCACTTAACCTCGTCCTATCCCTAGGTTCGAGATAGTTCAACTATAAACTAGAGAACTTGCTCTTATTTCTTTCGTATACTTAACTCTCCCGATGCTAAGTAAATAGATAACCTCACAATGCTCTCCCGATGCTCTTGCAAGATATTAATTATCAAAATAAGAGAACTTGAAGTTTATTTTATTGAACTGAAAATTCCTAAAACAAAACAACCCTTGCAACTACTTTACAAATCAACACGTGGCCCTAAGGGGAATTTAGAACATGTTGTGGGAAGGAAAATGGCTAGAGTTTTGGGAAGAAAGCTAGGGTAATCGGTTATGCCTCTTAGGTCAAGATATATGCCCTTATATAATCTTTGGGTTCAAGTTATCTAAAATAGCAAGAATACAACTTTAAATGAAAGTATAATTCTAATAAAGACTAAATCTTCAAGGATTCTACTTTCCAGCCGTCATCTTTCTTGCTTGGGATTTTATCTCCTTGAACTTTGGGCTTGACATTCACTTTGATCTGGGGCTTGGAAAAATATGGGGATTTCACACGACAGACGGGCTGAATTTTCTCTATCTGTGGAGGTCCACTTTTCTTCTTCTCCTCAAAACTGCCGTCGTCCTCTGCTGTCACAGCGACAACCATGGCAGCATCGTCCTCCTTGACTGCTTGTCCAGTTCCAGCTCTTTTGCTTCACTGCCCAGCGTCTGCCCATTCCGTCTGCTACGGCAGCAACCTGCAAAAACAACCATTTTTAGTAGAAACTGTGCCTTTTAATATATTTGTGATGTTTTGCTGTAAATTGACCTAAATGTAATAAATAATGCTTGAATGCAGCAGAAATATGAGTTAAATAGGGTGTAAATAATAGAACTTTTACACACTCAACACACCCCCAAACTCAAGTTTTTGCTTGCCCTCAAGCAACTAAGACCTAAAAGAAAAATGAAATATTTTTGTTTTGGCTTTCAGACAGTGAACTTTCCCTTACCCGTTGTTTATTCCCTATGACGGCAGCAACCTGTCGGATAATTTAGGATATGTCCGGAATCTCACCATAGTCCTCGTGCAGTGTGTGCATGCTTGTGAACAGTTATATGCCAAGACTCTCTTAGTTTCACTAGAATATTTCAGCTCTTGACTTGAATTTTTATGCCAAAGTTTATCTTTTGAAGGCACTTTTTCATGCTCATTTGATTTTTTGTTTTGACTCGATTTCTCTATTTTTTTTCTAAAGTTTCACTAGAGCCAGTTTTGGGAACCTCTAGCTAACTTCCTAGAGCCAGTTTCGGGCACCTCTAGGGTTGTTGAGTCTCTTTTGCTAAACTTCTTTTCTAGAGCCAGTGTTAGGCACCTCTAGGGGCTATTCAAGTGCTAAGCTTCCTATTCTAGTTGGCTAAAAGAGTTCTAAGCAGTATAACAGTCACAATTGTGTTTAAGTTTTCAGAACTATAGAAAGGCTCTAAACTTCTCCTAAAAACTATCCTAAAGTTACTGCCACGACAGAGCTGTCACGACAGGTAAGTTCAGTTCACAGTTTTCAGCCAAAGTTTTCAATATTTTCATCATTTTTTTAAGAGATAAAAATAAACTAAGCAAGGACACATATTTTAAACTAAGATGTACTCCATTAATGGAGGGTTGCCACCCCCAAGCTTGAAGGTTGCATTTCCCTCAATGCAAATGACTATTAAAAACAAAATATAAGGCAATACATCACAAAATATATAGCAGACAACAAAATATAAGATAAGAAACTTAAATTTAGTCGCTGTCTTTGCTGCTGCTGCTGAGGCGGATCTGGCGGTGGGCTCTGGCTTTCGGGGCGGCTGGGGCACGAGGGAGGCGAATGTGTTCTTGGCTTTTGCCTCCCGTTGTGGCTGGACTCTGGTTGGGGAAATGTGAGGGGGTTGCTTCACAACCTGAACTTCCGAGCTGCTGCTGCTGCTCTCCTCACTGCTGCTGTCACTACTGCAGCTGCTGCTGGCTTTTGGCATGTCGTTCTTATCAGTCATCCGCTTCTGCCTCTTCACTGGGGAGAATTCCTTTGACAGATTCCTCTTGATAGAGGGTTCAGTATCACTGGCAGCCCAAATAGAAGAGGAGGAGAACCCAACAACAAAGGCATCAAGATCCTTTGATGCCATACGACGTTTTGTGCCTCGTGTAGATGGTTCAACATGGGTGATGCCTGCTGTTGTCGGGGCAGGCGATGGTGTTAAGGTGGCAGAAGGCGTTCGTGGGGTAGCAGCAGGTGTAGGAGTGTGGGCAGGAGTAGTGATAGTAAAGTAATGGGTAGGAAAAGTAGGGAAGACAGCATCATGAAAATTCAAGGAATTTTGTATGAATGTTACCGTAGAGGCAGCAAAGTCCTTGATGAAGGCCATTAAGCCCAGCCGTCGTTCCTCCAGCTTCTAAATGGCAGCTAATATCCAGGCAGAGGAGTATGTCGGGGTAGCTGTTGTGGCAACTGGTTCAGTGTGTTGCTGATCTGTCGTTTCTGCTGTGGCAGTAGTGGGGTCGAATGACGACATAGGGGTGGCAGCAGTCAGCTCCATAAGGCTGAGGATGTTCTTTGTAGTCCACCCTCTTCTTTTGACTATCATATCAGTGTGCACCTTGGGGACATTATGGCCGCGGCAGAGCAAGGTAATGAGGTACGACAGGTAGAGGGGACCCGTCGGTCTATGCGCACATTCCAAAATACTTTCTCGAATAAAGCTGCCCACATTAATGGGTCGTTCATGTAGAATAGAGTGTATCAACGCTAACCTTGGTTGGTCGACGGTGGTGTTGTGGGATGACGACATGATCCTCTTCTTTATGAAGGCATTCCACAACTTTGCCTCCGGCAGCAACTGGGTCCTTCTCACAGTCGTTGGATTTTTTCTGCTGGTGTTCCATTGAGTCCCAGCATTGGTCAACTCTGCCATGACAACATCGTAGGCAGCAATGTCTAGTGTATTTAGGAATTGCTGGTGGGTGTCGTCATTGATACCGATGTAGAAGCCATAGAGGGTATTAATGTATTCTGCTTCAAATGGCACCTCTTTCCCTCGAACGAACACCGTTGTCGCTGTCCTGCTGCTGATGGCAGCATAGAACTCTCAAACCAGTGTAACATTCATCTCCTCCAGCTGCTTCGCAAATGTTTGCCACTGTAAAGATTTAATCTTCCGGGATATGAACGGTTTGAGGCCCAGATTTTCCTCCGTCGGTGTGTAGATGAAGCCTCTCTATTCCCACATGTCTCTACCAGCAAAGGAACGTGGGGAAGTTGCTGTCGGTGAGGATGTGGAGGCAGCATTGCGTCGTGTTTTCCTAGAAGACATATTTGTGCAAGGGTTGTGAAAAGCAAATGAAAACTAAAGAGAGAGAGCAAGTAAGAAAGGCAGAAGTGAGTGAAAATGAAAATGAAACGGGGTTATATAGAGAGGAATTTGTTGCCCGTTGAAACTGTAACGTCGGGCGCAAATAACAGGGTCAGCTGTTGTACGTTAGCGTGTCTGACGCGTCTGACACAAGTTTTCACGTCTGTTACGCGTCTGTGACGTGTTTCCACGTCTTTCGTGACAACGTGATGACAGCCTGTATTTTTCGCGTCTGTCACGGCAGCTGTAACGACATGCTTCAATATTTGGGCTTTGTTGGGCTGATGGATGGATGGTGGGATGAGTTCACTTCTCATTTTCTTCTTCACTTTTTTATTTCCTAAAAACAATAAAAATAAAATCATTATTCAAATAAAATAATTCTTATTTCCTAATAAATAATGAATAATAAAAATAAAAATAAAAATTTAGGTTAAATTAGGGATGCCAGGTGGGGCATCTCCTAAGGTAACCACTTCTTGCATTCCTGGGGCTTCAGTCCCTTGATAATGCTTCAAGCGCTGTCCATTGACTTTGATTTGATGCCCGTCTTTTAATGATCAGATTGTTATGGCACCATGGGGAAAAACCTGTACGACTTGGAACGGGCCAGACCATCTAGATTTCAGTTTCCCTGGGAAAAGTTTCAGTCTAGAATTGAACAACAATACAAGCTGCCCTGGGCAGAACTATCGTGGCAGCAACTTTTTGTCATGCCACTTCTTCGTTTTATCCTTGTAGATTATTGCATTGTCGTAGGCCATTGTCCGTATTTCTTCAATTTCGTTCAGATCTAACATGCTTTTCTGCCCTACCCTGTCCAAGTCCATATTCAATGTCTTGATTGCCCAGTATGCTCTGTGCTCTATCTCGACAGGTAGATGACATGTTTTCCCATAAATCAATCGATACGGAGACATGCCCAATGGAGTTTTAAAATTTGTCCTATATGCCCATAACGCATCATTGGGGAGTAAAGACCAGTCTTTCCTAGTTGGCTTAACCATCTTCTCAAGAATGTTCTTAACTTCCCTATTAGATATTTCAGCTTGTCCATTGGTTTGTGGGTGATATGTTGTCGCGATCCGATGCTTGACACCATATTTCTTTAAGGCAGCAACTATAACCCTGTTATCGAAATGTCTCCCTTCATCACTGCTAATCGCCTTAGGGATGCTAAACCTAGAAAATATGTTTTTGTGTAAAAACCTTTGGACTATTTTGGCATCATTCTTTTGAGTTGCGATAGCTTCGACCCACTTAGAGACATAATCTACTGCCAGGAGGATGTATAGATTCCCACATGAAGATGGAAAAGGTCCCTTAAAATCAATCCCCCAAACATTGAAGATTTCAACTTCTAGAATGTTCTGTAGTGGCATCTCGTTTCTCCTTGAGATGTTTCCTGTCCTTTGGCACATGTCACAACTCTTGTAGAAGATTTGTGCATCTTTATACAATGACGACCAGTAAAATCCTGACTGCAGCACCTTGGCAGCAGTTTTGTTGCCTCCTAAGTGACCTCCATACTGTGAAGCATGGCAGTGATGAAGTATGTCTTCTTGCTCTTCTTGTGGTACACACCTCCTTATAACCTGATATGCACAGATTTTGAAAAGAAGAGGTTCGTCCTAATAATAATGCTTAACATCATTTTGGAACATCTTCCTGGCTTGATAATTAAGATCAAAAGGAATTATTTCGCTAACTAAGAAATTAACGAAATCAACATACCAGGGGAGTTCAGAAGACTTACTTGCCGCCATGGCTGTCGTGTCAGTGATTGCGGCAGCAAAAAGCTGCTCGTCTGGGAAGGTCTCCAGTATGTTTGTCTCATCTGTTGGTAGACTATGTCCCTTCTCCAACCTTGACAAGTGATCTGCTACCTGATTTTTTGTCCCTTTTTTGTCCTTGATTTCAAGGTCGAATTCTTTCAATAGCGGGATCCATCGTATCAATCGAGGCTTTACATCCTTTTTCGCAAACATATACTTTAGGGCAGAATGGTATGTGTGCACTATTACCTTCGTTCCAAGTATGTAAGAACGAAACTTGTCAATCGAGAACATCACATCTAGTAACTCCTTCTCTATGGTGGTGTAGTTCACGTGGGCATCGTTTAGTGTCTTGTTGGCATAATATATGACATGAAATAATTTGTCTCTCCGCTGCCCAACTGCTGCCCCGACAACATAGTCACTAGCATCACACATGATCTCAAATGGCTGTGTCCAGTCTGGTGGCTGTACTATTGGGGCTGTTACCAGTTTTTCCTTCAAAACCTTGAATGCTTCAGTACATTCATCATTAAAGTCGAAGGGTCGGTTCTGCTCTAAAAGATGACATAAAGGCTTGGTGATTTTTTAGAAATTCGTAATAAATCTCCGATAAAAACCAGCATGTCCCAAGAAACTTCTAATACCCTTGACTGTGGTCGGCGGCGACAGCTTTTCAATCACTTCTATGTTGGCCCTGTCGACTTCTATGCCACGACAGCTAATCTTATGACCAAGGACTATCCCTTCATCCACCATAAAGTGGTATTTTCCCAATTTAAGACTAGGTTTGCTTTTTCACATCTTTCAAGTACCTTTTGTAGATTGCCTAGGCAGCTCTCAAAATCGTCTCCAAAGACTGAAAAATCATCCATAAAAATTTCAAGGAAGTCCTCCACCATATCGGAGAATATGGCCATCATACACCTTTGGAAGGTGGCGGGTGCATTGCATAATCCAAACGACATTCTGTGATAAGGTTTTTTCTGAGGAAACCGCTAAGTAGGGGGCCTTATCACTATTTTCTTTTTGAAAAAGAGGGTTTATTTAAAGAAAAGGGGGGGAACTCATGTTTTGGAAAACTTGTGAAAATTTGGAGTCGCCACCGGCCACTGAGGTAGGCCGGACACCATAAAACCAGAGATTCATTTTAAAACGGGTTCGGGAGTTGGTTACGCGTGGGGTAGGATTAGCACCCCCATCACGCCCGGAAATCGGTACCAAATTGCTTGTTGCCTTTTGATCGATAGGAATTATTTAAAAATCGAAGTGAATTTAATAATTGTTCTTAAATGAAAATATGACTTAAATAATACGGGCTTTATCGAATAGTGGCATTGGAATTAATTAATCATTTAATTAAAAAGGATGACGGTACACCGGACCATAGACTAAACCGACATCAAATAAGGCTGACTGCCGTGTTAGTTTAGGGTTCGGATCCCGTACGTCACCTTTATGCATGATGCGAACACATATAAGAGATGATGCGTGTTATTTTCAATTTTTATGCTTTCGCTTACCTAGAGGCGGTGAAAATTAACCTAAGTATCCGATAGACATCCATTAAGCTAGGACTGTCGTTTTCGGATACCGAGGTTAATTAATACCCCTCTCGGGTTTGATTTTTAGATCCGATTGACATACTCACATGTTGGGCCATATGATGAACAAATATATGTACATGTATGCCATTCAAAATGACACATAGGAGAAAAGGCCCAAATTAATTAAATTAACTCTTAAGGCCCAAAGGCCCATTTTAAGGCATTCCTATTTTTAAAAGAACACAAAGCCCATTTAAGACTATTCACTAATTAACTTAATTAAAGAGATTAAACTAGCCCATTTTCAATGTACCAAATTAAAAGATTATCATGGCAATATATATTTGATTCGTTTTTCATTTACCCGAGACTAACATGAACCTAGTAATCCTAAACATTCTTTTTAACGCATAAGCACCAAAAAAAACATACATTCGATATAACGGCCATACGAACCACATGGGACCCACCTAACTTAAAATAAACGGATTAACATGCATATATTCGATTCATAAGAAGAAAAAGCAAACTCATGGCATAAAATACACAAATTAGCACATAAAAACAAACACAATAAGCAATTAAAACATTAAATTTAAGGGGGTTCGAAATAGGACTAAATTAAAAAAAAAACAGCAAAAACAGGGGTTAGAAAAAGATAACTAGCTACTGTGGGGGACTCGATTGAACACGGGAAAACAAGGGAGGGACCTAATGCGTGAATAACCCCTAAAGAACTCGATCTGGGGACTAAAAGACGAACCGACTCAGACTACGAGGGACCTAGGATGTAATTTGACCATGCGACGACCCTTACTGCGTTAATACTCCAACGCGGAGGGACTGGACTCGCTATCTACCCAAAAAACTAGACCTAAAAAGACTATATATATCACCTAAACTCACAGCGGACACCCCTTTTTGCCTAACCTAAACCCTAGCCGCCTCTAAAAAAACCTCACCTTTCTCTCGACCTCGGGCGCCGGCCGGTACTAGTCACCGTCCGGCGGACCTACCCCTAAAACAAACCAGAAACAAAAGAAACCCCCTTTTTTGAAATCGAAAACCCAAAAACCGATCCCCCTTTCGTGTTCCTCTTCGCCGGCTCACCGCACTGGATCTCCGGAGAGATCACTGGGTTTATCACCGGCGAGGAAGGTGAACGGACGAGAAGGAGAAGAAGAGACGCAAAGGTAAAAAAGGCTAGACCCACTTCTGTGTTTTTTTTACATTTATTTTCAGATTCGAAATAAAAAAAACAAAACTGATATACCTCTAAACTTTTTTCTTTTCTTGTATTGATGTCTGCAATTTTTGATTACATATCTCTCTCGAATGCTCTCTGAAAAATCTCTCTAAAAAACTTTCCTCTGAAAAATCCTCCCCTGTTTACATTTGGTTTCGGGCTTTTATAGCCGAAATTTACATCATTAAAATAAAGGGAAAAAAACCTAGAAATTTGCTATTGGATGCCTCTATTGTCCTTGATAATTCTCTGCAATTTTTTTGGTTGTTTCCTCGCCTCTAAGTTTTTTGTATTCTTAATTTTTCTGACATTTCGGTTATCTGGTGTGCATGTGAGTGCTGAGGAGGGGAGGGGACCAGTGGCTCGGCTCGAGATGTGGCCGGTTGGGACGCTCTGAAGACGTGGAGCCGATCTCGGACGTCAGTGAGATCTAGACGGTCAGCAGAATTCGAAGGGGCTCGGGCGTGATGGACACGCGCGCGTGTGGGAACCCGATGGACGCGCGTGGGCGCGTGGAGTTTCTGGAGGCTTCCGAACCTCGATCTTGGCCGTTGATCTTGATCGGAATCCAACGGCAGACGATGATGCGGCGCTAGGGCAACAGGTGGCTTCTCTAGGGTTTTTTGCTCCTGGTGCGATCTGGGCCGTTGGATCAGGATCCCAGATCCAACGGTGGAGATGGGGTGGCGGCTGCACAAACATAAAGGGTATTAGGTTTAGCAGATTAGGGTTTTTAATTATTTGGGCCCGATTTGGGCTGTAATATATGTATAATAGTTTTTTGGGCCTTTTTTATTATGTAATATAGACTTTAAATTAATAAACTGGGCTTTTATTTTATTAATGTTGGGCTTTTACTTATTTAATGTTTTTTTGTTTTTCAGATTTGATTAATAATAATAAATATAATGTTAATACGGTAATAACTATAACTAATAATGATAATAATATATAGTATATAATAATACTAATAATATAAATGTGTGACAATTTATAATAATAATTTTTAGGGGTTTTTATATGAAAAGTATAACATGCATATATATAAAAATTAATTTAATCTAAGCAAAGCCCACAACCCGTTTTTATTTAAATAGTGACAAGAATGTTGAAAAGCCCTCATAAGTCTATCATTATAAAAAGAAATAAAAAGATGTTAGCCCGGACAAAATTAGTGATTACAGTTGCCCCTCTTTGCTTGTACTTGTGGAACAAGAATAAAGCAAAGACCATAAGCACTAATTTTGTCCAACTTCCCTGTTTGGGTGATTTGCTCCTCCGAAGCGGCAGAAACAAAGTCGGTAGCGTTTGTATGTCCCCCCTGAACGGCGAGGGACATAGTTAATTCATTCTCCCTGAGCGGCAAAGAACGAACTTCTAAAAGTAATTGGTCAACGTTGGCATGTCCTCCCTGAGCGGTAAAGAACGTAGCTGATTCATTCTCCCTGAGCGGCAAAGAATAAACCTCCAATAGCAACTGGATAATGTTGGTATGTCCTCCCTGAGCGGCAAAGGACGTGGCTGATTCATTCTCCCTGAGCGGCAAAGAATAAACCTTCAATAGCTTAGACAACGCTGGCATGTCCTCCCTGAGCGGCAAAGGACGTAGCTGATTCATTCTCCCTGAGCGGCAAAGAATAAACCTCCAATAGCAATTGGACAACGTTGGTATGTCCTCCCTGAGCGGCAAAGGACGTGGCTGATTCATTCTCCCTAAGCGGCAAAGAATAAACCTTCAATTAAACAACGCTGGCATGTCCTCCCTGAGCGGCAAAGGACGTAGCTGATTCATTCTCCCTGAGCGGCAAAGAATAAACCTCCAATAGCAATTGGACAACGTTGGTATGTCCTCCCTGAGCGGCAAAGGACGTGGCTGATTCATTCTCCCTGAGCGGCAAAGAATAAACCCAAATAACTTGTTTTCGCGTGGTGGCAAGAATAAACTGAGCAGGCCTTTTGGCTCTTCTGCTGGGAAATACTTGTTGTGGGTCTCTTTTCTTTTCTTCTTTCTTCTTTCCTTCTTCTTCTTCTTCTTCTTCTTCTTCTTCTTCTTCTTCTTCTTCTTCTTCTTCTTCTTCTTCTATTTCTTTTTCTTTCTCATCTTCTTCTTTTTTCTCTTTTTTCATTTTCATCTCTCATTCTTTCTTGTTCTCCATCTTCTTTTTCGTCTTTTTTCTCTCATTTCTTCCTTTTCTCTTTCTCTCTTCATCTTTTCTCTTTTTCTTTTATTTCTCTTCCCTCTTGTTCTTTTTCTCGTTCTTTTTTTCTTTCTTTTTCCTTTCTTATCTTTCTTTTCTTTCATTTTTCTCTCTTTTTCACTTTTTCTTTTTTTTCTTTTTTCCTATTATTCTTCTCTCTTTCTTTTTCTTTTTCTCTTTTTTTTTTCTTTTTTCTTCTCTCTTTTTTCTTTTTATTTTCTCTCGTTTACTTTCTTTTTCTTTCTCTCTTCTTATTTCCTCTCATTATTTTCCTTTTCTCTCTTTTTTTTCTTTTCTTTTTTATTTCCTTCTCTCTCTTTCTCTCTTCTTCTCTTTTTTTCTCTTCCTCTCTTATTTCTTCTTTTTTCTTTTCTTTTAATTTAAAAACCAGGAAACCTGATTTTTTATTATTTTTTTAAAAAAACGTCCCAAAGGGGATAAAGTTGAGAATTTAAATTTTGAGAAAAATGTCCTTTTGGAAGGATAGGATTGAGAAATCCAGTTTTAAAAAAAACATCCTTTAGAAAGGATACGATTGAGAAATCGAGTTTTAAGAAAAACTATCCTTTAGGAAGGATACGATTAAGAAATCGGAGTTTTGAGAAAAAACATCCTTTAGAAAGGATACGATTGAGAAATCGAGTTTTAAGAAAAACTATCATTTAGGAAGGATACGATTGAGAAATCGGAGTTTTGAGAAAAAATATCCTTTAGAAAAGATAGGTTTGAGAAATCGAGAGTTTTGAGAAAAACATCCTTTAGAAAGGATAGGATTGAGAAATCCGAGTTTTAAGAAAAACATCCTTTAGGAAGGATAGGATTGAGAAATCCAGTTTTAAGAAAAACATCCTTTAGAAAGGATAGGATTGAGAAATCCGAGTTTTAAGAAAAACATCCTTTAGGAAGGATAGGATTGAGAAATCCAGTTTTAAGAAAAACATCCTTTAGGAAGGATAGGATTGAGAAATCCGAGTTTTAAGAAAAAACATCCTTTAGGAAGGATATGATTGAGAAATCCAGTTTTAAGAAAAACATCATTTAGAAAAGATAGGATTGAGAAATCCGAGTTTTAAGAAAAACATCCTTTAGGAAGGATAGGATTGAGAAATCCAGTTTTAAGAAAAACATCCTTTAGGAAGGATAGGATTGAGAAATCCGAGTTTTAAGAAAAACATCCTTTAGGAAGGATAGGATTGAGAAATCCAGTTTTAAGAAAAATCCTTTTTGAAAAGATAAAATTAAAATTTCAAGAAAAAAAATATCCTTTAGGAAGGATAAAGTTGAGAAATTGAAATTTAAGAAAAATGTCATTGAGAAAGGATAAAATTGAGAAATTTGAATTCTGAGAAAAATATCCTTTAGAAAGGATAAAATTGAGAAATTTGAATTCTGGGAAAAACATCCTTTAGAAAGGATAAAAAAAATCAGGGATTAAGAACCTTGATACCAGTCAAAGGATTCTTGAGATCTATTTCTCTTCTCGTAGAGCCGTAGATCCACCCCTTTATCAATCTTCAAATACCTGTTCAAAAATAAACAAATGCTATGATGGTATGAGTTAGCATGCTCCCAACATAGGGATGTCTAACTATCAATGATGCATGAGCATACTTCATGATGCAATGATGCGTATGGTCATGGGAATGCAAAGATGCATGAATTTGGTTTGTCTTTATTCTTTAAGGTCGGTGGTCACCATCTTGAGACTTCAACCACTCCTCAAACACATGTCCTGACAAACTTAGCTCTCGTCTGTTGTTGCTCATTCCTTGAGTTCAATAACCCTAGTTGTAATCAGAATCAAGCACTTCCAAGCCGTATGCCATCTCCCATTTATTCTGATTTGAAATCCTATGTGCAAAAGCCTCTTCTTGCCCCACGGACAAAGATGCCCCAATGGTCCTTCATCATCACACATCATGTAGTGCCCCTCAACTTTGGGTCTCGCTACCGATGATGCATTTATCTCTGAAGTAATACAAGGAAATCTCTTTGTTTTAAGAATATGTCAATTCGCTGGTCGTCATTCTAATGAAGAGTAGATTTTCAAATTAACATACAGAACCTTGAAACCAACAGTCTAATTAAAGGAAAACAGAATAGGATGCCCCGGATATCAAATGCAAGAGCGTCTTAGATTCAACTTTTCGATGATCGCTTCAAGCATAGCTTGCGTCTTTGAATGTTGTGGCGATATTTGAAGTAATGAAATTCCTCCCTAATCGCTCGGTTCATCCTCATGATTATGGTACTTGCTGGATCAGCTCGATTACCATTCCTTCTAATCATGTTTCTCCATTCATATGTATGTTTAAAAATTCAACTTTCGCTTAGCCCATGAGGCATGTGCGTTTATGATTAACATTGATTTCGTGTCGGTGTCCTCAAGGATTCCTTTTCAGGACTTATTTAACTTGTTCATTTATTTCTTTTCCTTAGGGGAATTCAACTCGTCACAATCCTTTGGCTTGAGAATAAAGATGGAGCATACAACGATACCCCGAGTTACTCGGCATGGTCACGATTTTGAAAATATTACCATCACTCATGAAGCGAAAAGTTTCAGGCTTCAGCGGAGCGCCCCTAAAATTCCACACTCATATCCGAAAATTCCTATTACCAGGTTTCGGAAATTGGAGTGCTTTTTGTTAATGCCTATTACCAGGCTCTGAAATTAAAATCATTTATTTTGTTTTGAAACAGTCTATTTTTCACTTTTCTTTTTTCTTTTTTTTTGGCACATTTGAGCAACTTTATTTGGGTTCTCTTAGGAGATTTCCTTATCATTGAACATCATCGAAGGAATAATAGTCTTGCTTCTCTCGCTTTTCCGACCAGAGCGGACAAAGTGGGAAGTCTCACTTTATCGTTATCACAACATTCAATCGACCTCTTTCATTAGAATCAATGCCACATCAAGCATGTGATATCCGAGGACCTACGAAGGTAAGGAGGGATATACATATATATGATTTCAAGGTCATTGTATGTTAAGAAAAATGCCTTTTCATTAGAAAGAAAATCTGCAAATAACAAGTGCCCTCACAAAAAGATCATTACTATCTTCGGGCAAATGATAGCAATGTTTGTTCCATGCATTACTTCAACAGAAAATGCAACATGAAAGAAGACTTAAACATACGAGGTCCTAACAACCCAGGAAACAACACCTCCCCAGAAGTCGCGCTCATCATTCTTTCTTTTCAAAACTTCAAAAGACCGTTCTCGACCAGTCCTTGAACTTTGTTTTTCAGTGCCCCACAATTCTCTGTGGTGTGGCCCATGCTTCCCATATGGTAGTCGCATACGGCACAAACATCATAACCTTCAGGATAGGGAGGATCCTTTGGTTTGGATTGAACTGGGGTCAGAAGCTTCTTCTCAAATAAAATTGGGAGCAAATCGGTGTACGACATAGGGATCGAGTGAAGAACCTTTGGAGGCTTTGTAGGCCATGATGCTTGATTATGGAAGCGGTCATGAAACTGGTTGTTCGAGCGAGAGCCCACCATATGAACTTGGGATTCATGCCCCTTGTGGGCGATTGTTGTAACACCCGTGTTTTAGGCCTAGGAGTTAACCGGGTTATAATTTGAGTCAAATTAAATTTAATTAAAATAATTCAACTTCTATTAATGACCTAGTTGAAGCTTTGGAAAAAGGGGAGGGACCTATGTTGCTATTTGACCCAAATTTAAAAAGCTAGACAACTTTATAGAAAAGTTGTCATCTTTCTTCCCCCCATTCCCTCTCCAACACCATTTTCACTAAAACTCTCCCCAAAACCCCTTTTGCTTTGGCTACTTTTCCACTCCATTCTAGCTTCAATTAAAGGTGTTTTTCAAAGGTAATTAAGTTTTCTAAACCTCCTCTTTATTCTCTATCTATACCCTGTTGTAGATTTCAAAAAGATGGTGTTTTGAAAATTAGGGTTCATAAGAAATTTGGGGTTTTGATGGGGCTTTTCAAATTATTTTGTTAAATTACGTTGGGGGTTTGTTTAAGCATGATGAAATACACCATATACTTTAATTTGGTTGAATTTGGATAGAAATTCGTAGTAAGGTCTTAGGGCTAGATTTAAGGTTGTAAAACTTGAGTTTTTGGAGGGTTTTGTGTCGAAATTGATGGGCTGTTGGTTTACCTATGGTATGAGGGTGTTTTGGGATGCTTTGGAAGCCATTTGGGTGTTTGGAAGTGGGTTTTTCAGCAAGTGTTTTGGGAAGCACGAAAATTGAGTTTTGGGAGATTTTGTGAATTGGGGAATTTGTGAAATTTGGTTTATGGTTGTGAAGTGAATTGATAGTTGAGCTTTAGCATTGAATTATGGTGTAATAAGTGTGTTTTGCTTGGCTAGAAGCAAGGGGAAACGTTGAAGGAGCTTTGGGACCGAATCCGGGTGCGTAGGAGGATTGTTCGATTTGCTAAGGAAGGACGGTGAGTGGTCTAAACTTGTTTTAAAGTTGGTTCGAGCATGAGTAGTGTGTGTGTGTGCAAGTGTGCTTGGTAGGCCACTTCCTTTTAATCCAAGTAGTTAACTTAGTCTAATTTCCTTGAATGCTATGTGCTTGATGACTATGCTCAAATGCTTGTGATTAGATGGTGCATGTATATGTATATCATGATGTGGATATATGTGTTGAGCATGAAAGTGTTGATGATATGTGGTTGATGATACATGTTGTGGTTATAATAATTGGCACTAAAAATTACCGGTTGTAAATGATCGGTCATTAGGATAGTGTGCACACAAATTGAGTCAAAACGTACGTGGCCTTGATGGCGTTAAGTCATCAAGGAGGAGTACGGTGATGTAGCATTCCACCGGAAGCTTTTATTATATTTCTACGGGATGATGAGTGGAATCCCATCCGTAGGGCATGTGGCGATGAGTGGAATCCCGCACATGCAAGGTCCGGTGATGAGTGGAATCCCACCGAGGTAAAGTGTTGTCAAGGTTTTAATCCGCACAATCGGGGTAATTAAAGTGGCCAATTAACTTGTTCATGTATTGTGATATATGATGGTGATATGTGATTGAGGCATATGGTGTTGTTGCATGATGCTCTATATTGATGTTTAAATCTTGCTAGGATTGAGAGACCATATTTGCCACTTGAAAGACTAGCTAGGTCTACTTGATTATACGCAATGCTTGATATGTATGAGATTAGGATTACATGCTTGAACCCTGCATTGTTGTTGTTTTTCGTTTTAGAGCACCCTCACTAAGCTTATAGCTTACGCTCTCAATGTTCAACAATGCAGATCGTTAGCGTGGTGTTAGTTTGAGGCAAGGCGAGAAGGGCTTTCCAAGTTGCTGCTCAAGTATGGTTGATTTTGTAGTAGTTAAGCAATGTGGCAATAGGGTGTTTATATGAGCTTGTATGACTCATTTGAATGATGATGTGTTGAGTTTGATTATGGTTTGTAAGCATGCAATACTTTGATGAATGTTGGTGTGTAATGGTATGCTTAGGATGCTTTAGGTTGCCTTATGCTGGGTGCAAACCTCTTTTGAATGACTTGTGGCTTATGATCCTTTAGAGCCTTTGTGTATGCTTAATATTGCCTATTTTGCTCCTTGAATTGAATGCTATGTATGAAAGCTTGAATCCATGTTTGATTGACACCCATGGCTTAAATATGTGTGCTTGCATGTTGGTAGACGCTTAGGTGAGTCGAGGAATGCATTTAGAGTCGATTTGGGGTGGTTTTAGTCGAATTTGAGGAATTGTAGTGCAGGGGGTATCGATACCCCTGGTTAGGGTATCGATACTCTCTTGTCCAAATGCCTCGAGTTTTGCCTAGGGTATCGATACCCTTAGGGTATCGATACCGTCCAAAGTTTCTGTAATTTGGATTTGGGAGTTAGATTGGAGCGTATCGATACGGGGTCCCGAGTATCGATACGGGTCTAATCTGTTGACCAAGGAAGGTTGACCGAGGAAGAGGGTATCGATACCCCTGGTAAGGGTATCGATACGACCTTCTCGTGTTGACTTCCTGGGTTGACCTAGAAGGAGGGTATCGATACCCCTGATTAGGGTATCGATACTGTCTGCCTTATAAGCTTAAAATTGACTGTTTGTGCGTGGTTGTGATTCGAATGTGTTTTTCCTTTGAACGTTTTCCACTGTTGTGAATCACATAGGACTTAACATTCATCTAGGCAAGATTAATATATATATAAAAAAATAGGGTTGCTAACCGAGGGGGAATCCTTTGGGTTTCGCTTCGGTTTTCCCCGTGTGGCCCACTCGGACCGGTCATCCGGCCAGACCGGGACGAGGGGGTTACATTTGTTGGTATCAGAGCCTGAGGTTACCGAGACCTCGGGCAGGTAAGTGAGGTAAGGTTAATGTGTTAAATGCTTGTGTTGTTCAATGCATGATTTGCCATGAATCCTTGATGCTTGATTGACCGTATGATGTTTTGAATGCATAAACTGTCGTGTCTGGAATAGAGTGAGTGCCCATTGCTACTATTACTTAATTTAAAAGAGATTTTTGAAAAGAGGAATACTTGAGCACTATTGGACCCTTGCTTTGACTAACGTAATCCTTATCTGTTTCTTGTTGTAGTTTACCTTGCTAGTTGAACCATGAGACCACGTGGGAGGCCTAGGATGGTTCGACCGGAACCACGGGCAGAGGCTCCGAGAGTTGAGCCAGTTGTGAGAGTTGAGGCTCAAGTGGGAGAGCCAGTGGTTGGAGTTGGAGCTCCTCCACCACCTCCACCACCACCACCTCCTCCACCGGGAGTGGGAGGCGAGGCCGGGCCCGGAGGAATGGGACCACAAGGAGGCCAAGGTGGCCAAGGACCGGCCGGGATTGACTTAGCTCCGTTAGTTCAGGCAATAGCTGGGGCATTCCAGGCTGCAGTAGCTGGAGGTCAGGCAGCTCATCATCAGGGTGAGGGCACCGGATTGCCATTAGAGAGACTTCGGGGCCTTGGGGCCGAAGAGTTTAGAGGTGCTACTCCGGAGAGGTCAGAGATGTGGTTTGAGAAGACCGTCCATATTCTTGCTCAGATGGGATGTACTGGTGAGCGCAAGTTGGGATGTGTTGAGTCTCTGCTTTAGGGTGATGCCTACACCTGGTGGGTCACCGTTACTTCGGGGATGGATGAGACCGAGATCACTTGGGAGTTCTTTGAGACAGCTTTCCGGAAGAAGTATTTGGGTCCGCGATACCTCGATGAGAGGAAGAGAGAGTTTATGGCACTGCTTCAGGGGAGTATGTCCGTGACTGATTACGAGATCCGATTTGTCAGACTGAGTCAGTATGCACCTGAGCTTGTACCTACTGAGGTGGAGCATTGTAATCGCTTCCGATATGGGCTGAGTGAGGAGATCAAGACCTATACTCTAGCTTCTGATTACACCGATTTTGATGTCTTGGTCTCGAGGGCCAAGGATTTAGAGCACAGTTTGAGTTTGACCAGGCGGTCAGGTGGATCTAGTTCGGGTAAGAGGTCCAGCAACTTTGATAGAGGTGATGCCAAGAGGCATCGGGACAACCGGCATCAGTTTGATCATAGGCGTGGTGGCGGTAACCACGGTAGGGGCCATCAGGGTCAGAGAGATGGTGGGAAGTTGCCCACGTGTGCTACTTGCGGGAGGAACCACACCGGTGAGTGTTGGGGGAATTATCATTCCTGTTGGAGTTGTGGTGCTAGAGACCACATTAGGCGTGACTGTCCACACCAGGTGGGACAGGCACCAGCTCAGGCTCCTGCTAGAGCCAATGACTTTCAGAGAGGCCGCGGGCGCGGTAGAGGAAACTTCCAGCCAAGGAACGATGGTCAGAGGAACATAGCTCATGTTGTTGCAGTCCAGCCGGAGGGCGGAGGACAGGCTAGGGTTTACGCTCAGCGCGGGGAGCAGCATGACACCGATGTGATCGCAGGTAACTTCTCGATACAGTCTTTGGGTTTGCTTTCTTTGATTGACTCTGGGTCTACACATTCCTACATATTGAGTGAGCATGCACAGTCTTTGAATTTGCCTTGTGAGTTGTTAGAGGTAGGAGTTAGTGTTACTAGTTCCTTTGGGGACACGGTAGTGGTTAGGAAGATGTACCGAAGGTGTCCGTTGATGGTTCAGGGACATGTGTTTCCAGTGGATATGATGGAGCTTCCCTTCTATGGCTTTGATGTGATTCTGGGTATGGATTGGCTCACGGAACATAGAGCTAGGATAGATTTTGAAACTAAACGGATTTCTTTGAAGCTCACAGATGATTATGAGATCGTAGTGGTGGGTGAGAATGTGAAGTTCTTGTCCAATTTGGTTTCAGCGTTAGAGGCCAAGAAATTAGTTGAGTTAGGGTGTGAAGCATACTTAGCGTATGTGATGAACCCTAACATGAGTGAGGTTAGACCTCAGGACATCCGGACAGTATGTGATTTTCCTAGTGTGTTTCCGGAAGAATTGCCAGGGTTACCACCGGACAGAGAGGTAGAGTTCAGCATTGAGACTTATTCCGATTCAGCTCCTGTTTCGATTGCTCCGTACCGTATGGCACCGAAAGAATTGAAAGAGTTGAAGACTCAGTTGCAAGAATTGACAGATAGAGGTTTTATTAGGCCTAGTTCTTCACCTTGGGGTGCACCAGTGTTGTTTGTGAAGAAGAAAGATGGAAGTATGAGAATGTGCATAGATTACAGACAGTTGAATCAGTTGACAGTGAAGAACAAATATCCGTTGCCTAGAATTGATGACTTGTTTGATCAGTTGAGGGGAGCATCGGTCTTTTCGAAGATTGATTTGAGATCAGGTTACTACCA
This sequence comes from Hibiscus tridactylites, assembly GCA_958450335.1. Taxonomy (NCBI): domain Eukaryota; kingdom Viridiplantae; phylum Streptophyta; class Magnoliopsida; order Malvales; family Malvaceae; genus Hibiscus; species Hibiscus tridactylites. The sequence continues at coordinate 37,246,478 of OY288280.1, forward strand.
GCTAAAGGTCAAAGAGGTCGATGTACCGAAGACATCCTTTAGGACTAGGTATGGACATTATGAGTTCTTAGTCATGCCCTTTGGGTTGACTAATGCACCGGCAGCTTTCATGGACATGATGAATAGGATTTTTCATTAGTATCTAGATCAGTTTGTAGTTGTATTTATTGATGACATCTTGGTGTACTCGCGAACTGAAGAAGATCATGACCGACATTTGAGACTTGTTTTGAAGACTTTGCTAGATCATCAGTTGTATGCGAAGCTCAGTAAGTGTGAATTCTGGATCCGGGAAGTAGTCTTCTTAGGACATGTAGTGTCAGCTGAAGGCATTAGAGTTGATCCGAAGAAGATTGAAGCCATTGTTGAGTGGAAGCAACCGAAGTCAGTGACGGAAGTACGTAGCTTCCTAGGCTTAGCCGGATACTATAGGAGGTTTGTAGAGGGTTTCTCTAAGTTAGCCGCTCCATTGACACAGTTACTTCAGAAGAGTGTTCAGTTTGAGTGGACAGATGCAAGACAGAGAGCCTTTGAGAAATTGAAAGAAGCTTTGACCCAAGCTCCGATCTTGATTCAGCCTGAGTCCGGGAAGGACTATGTGATTTATAGTGATGCCTCGTATGTAGGGTTAGGATGTGTTCTGATGCAAGACCGAAGAGTAGTGGCTTATGCCTCAAGACAGTTGAAGACTCATGAGCGCAACTATCCGACCCATGACATAGAGTTAGCTGCAGTTGTGTTTGCTTTGAAGATTTGGAGGCACTATTTGTATGGTGAGAAATGCACAGTATACACCGACCACAAGAGTTTGAAGTACATTATGACTCAGCGAGATTTGAATCTCAGACAGCGTAGATGGTTAGAGTTGCTAAAGGACTATGATCTTACTATTGAGTACCATCCGGGTAAGGCCAATGTAGTGGCCGATGCATTGAGTAGGAAGGTGGCCGTGGACTTGAGAGCCATGTTTGCTAGATTGAGTTTGTCCGGGGATGGTGGCTTAGTAGCCGAGCTTCAGGTTAGACCTACTCTAGGTCAGATGATTCGAGAGAAACAGCTTTTAGATAGATCTTTGGCACCTCACGTGCAAGATATAGCCGAAGGTAGATCTTCAGACTACAGTTTCAGTTCTGATGGGGTTCTGTGTTTCAAAGATAGAATAGTTGTGCCAGAAGACAGCGACTTGAGACGTACGATCTTGACTGAAGCCCACAGTAGTCCGTTTGCTATGCATCCTGGAAGTACGAAGATGTACCGTGATTTGAAGAATGAGTACTTTTGGGTTGGCTTGAAGAGAGATGTAGCCGACTTTGTGAGTAAGTGCTTAGTGTGTCAGAGAGTGAAGGCGGAACATCAGGTTCCCTCAGGGTTGTTACAGCCGTTGAAGATCCCGGAATGGAAGTGGGAGAACATCACTATGGATTTTGTTTCGGGTTTGCCTTTGACTCCTACGAAGAAGAACTCAGTTTGGGTGATAGTAGATCGTTTTACGAAGTGTGCTCACTTCTTGGCAGTCAACACTACTTACACCTTAGATAGATTGGCCGATTTGTACATTGGTGAGATTGTGAGGCTACATGGTGTGCCGAAGTCCATTGTGTCAGATAGAGATCCGCGGTTTACTTCTAGGTTTTGGGAGTGTCTGCATACAGCTTTGGGTACCCGTTTGAACTTCAGCACTTCTTATCATCCTCAGTCAGATGGTCAGTCAGAGAGGGTTATCCAGATCTTAGAGGATATGTTGCGATGTTGTATCATTGACTTTCAGGGTACTTGGGAGAAGCATTTGCCTCTAGTAGAGTTTGCGTACAATAACAGTTTTCAGTCGAGCATTCAGATGGCTCCATATGAGGCCTTGTATGGCCGAAAGTGTAGAACTCCAGTGTGTTGGGCCGAGGTAGGACAAAAACTGTTACCTATGCCGGATTTGCTCAAAGAGACAACCGAAAAGGTAAAATTGATTTGTGATCGTTTGAAGGCTGCTTCGGATAGGCAGAAGTCCTATGCCGATTTGAAGAGGAAGGAAGTTGAGTTCTCAGTGGGTGAGAAGGTGTTCTTGAAGGTGTCTCCGTGGAAAAAGGTGATGAGATTCGGCCGAAAAGGGAAGTTGAGTCCGAGGTACATAGGACCGTATGAGGTTGTGAAGAGGGTTGGTCCGATTGCTTATCAGTTGCGTTTGCCATCCGAGCTTGAGAAGATACATGATGTGTTCCATGTGTCGATGCTTCGCAAGTATAGGTCCGATCCATCACATGTTATGCCCGTAGAAGAAATTGAATTGAATCCGGATTTGACTTATGAAGAAGAGCTAGTAGAGATCTTAGCTTCTGACAGTAAAGTGTTGAGGGGTAGATCGATTGAGTTAGTAAAGGTGCGGTGGCAACGTAGAGGTGTGGACGAGGCCACTTGGGAGAGGAAGGAGGATATGGAAAGGCAGTTTCCGTATCTCTTTCAGTCCGGTAATTTCGGGGACGAAATTTCTTAAGTGGGAGAGAGTTGTAACACCCGTGTTTTAGGCCTAGGAGTTAACCGGGTTATAATTCGAGTCAAATTAAATTTAATTAAAATAATTCAACTTCTATTAATGACCTAGTTGAAGCTTTGGAAAAAGGGGAGGGACCTATGTTGCTATTTGACCCAAATTTAAAAAGCTAGACAACTTTATAGAAAAGTTGTCATCTTTCTTCCCCCCATTCCCTCTCCAACACCATTTTCACTAAAACTCTCCCCAAAACCCCTTTTGCTTTGGCTACTTTTCCACTCCATTCTAGCTTTAATTAAAGGTGTTTTTCAAAGGTAATTAAGTTTTCTAAACCTCCTCTTTATTCTCTATCTATACCTTGTTGTAGATTTCAAAAAGATGGTGTTTTGAAAATTAGGGTTCATAAGAAATTTGGGGTTTTGATGGGGCTTTTCAAATTGTTTTGTTAAATTACGTTGGGGGTTTGTTTAAGCATGATGAAATACACCATATACTTTAATTTGGTTGAATTTGGATAGAAATTCGTAGTAAGGTCTTAGGGCTAGATTTAAGGTTGTAAAACTTGAGTTTTTGGAGGGTTTTGTGTCGAAATTGATGGGCTGTTGGTTTACCTATGGTATGAGGGTGTTTTGGGATGCTTTGGAAGCCATTTGGGTGTTTGGAAGTGGGTTTTTCAGCAAGTGTTTTGGGAAGCACGAAAATTGAGTTTTGGGAGATTTTGTGAATTGGGGAATTTGTGAAATTTGGTTTATGGTTGTGAAGTGAATTGATAGTTGAGCTTTAGCATTGAATTATGGTGTAATAAGTGTGTTTTGCTTGGCTAGAAGCAAGGGGAAACGTTGAAGGAGCTTTGGGACCGAATCCGGGTGCGTAGGAGGATTGTTCGATTTGCTAAGGAAGGACGGTGAGTGGTCTAAACTTGTTTTAAAGTTGGTTCGAGCATGAGTAGTGTGTGTGTGTGCAAGTGTGCTTGGTAGGCCACTTCCTTTTAATCCAAGTAGTTAACTTAGTCTAATTTCCTTGAATGCTATGTGCTTGATGACTATGCTCAAATGCTTGTGATTAGATGGTGCATGTATATGTATATCATGATGTGGATATATGTGTTGAGCATGAATGTGTTGATGATATGTGGTTGATGATACATGTTGTGGTTATAATAATTGGCACTAAAAATTACCGGTTGTAAATGATCGATCATTAGGATAGTGTGCACACAAATTGAGTCAAAACGTACGTGGCCTTGATGGCGTTAAGTCATCAAGTAGGAGTACGGTGATGTAGCATTCCACCGGAAGCTTTTATTATATTTCTACGGGATGATGAGTGGAATCCCATCCGTAGGGCATGTGGCGATGAGTGGAATCCCGCACATGCAAGGTCCGGTGATGAGTGGAATCCCACCGAGGTAAAGTGTTGTCAAGGTTTTAATCCGCACAATCGGGGTAATTAAAGTGGCCAATTAACTTGTTCATGTATTGTGATATATGATGGTGATATGTGATTGAGGCATATGGTGTTGTTGCATGATGCTCTATATTGATGTTTAAATCTTGCTAGGATTGAGAGACCATATTTGCCACTTGAAAGACTAGCTAGGTCTACTTGATTATACGCAATGCTTGATATGTATGAGATTAGGATTACATGCTTGAACCCTGCATTGTTGTTGTTTTTCGTTTTAGAGCACCCTCACTAAGCTTATAGCTTACGCTCTCAATGTTCAACAATGCAGATCGTTAGCGTGGTGTTAGTTCGAGGCAAGGCAAGAAGGGCTTTCCAAGTTGCTGCTCAAGTATGGTTGATTTTGTAGTAGTTAAGCAATGTGGCAATAGGGTGTTTATATGAGCTTGTATGACTCATTTGAATGATGATGTGTTGAGTTTGATTATGGTTTGTAAGCATGCAATACTTTGATGAATGTTGGTGTGTAATGGTATGCTTAGGATGCTTTAGGTTGCCTTATGCTGGGTGCAAACCTCTTTTGAATGACTTGTGGCTTATGATCCTTTAGAGCCTTTGTGTATGCTTAATATTGCCTATTTTGCTCCTTGAATTGAATGCTATGTATGAAAGCTTGAATCCATGTTTGATTGACACCCATGGCTTAAATATGTGTGCTTGCATGTTGGTAGACGCTTAGGTGAGTCGAGGAATGCATTTAGAGTCGATTTGGGGTGGTTTTAGTCGAATTTGAGGAATTGCAGTGCAGGGGGTATCGATACCCCTGGTTAGGGTATCGATACTCTCTTGTCCAAATGCCTCGAGTTTTGCCTAGGGTATCGATACCCTTAGGGTATCGATACCGTCCAAAGTTTCTGTAATTTGGATTTGGGAGTTAGATTGGAGCGTATCGATACGGGGTCCCGAGTATCGATACGGGTCTAATCTGTTGACCAAGGAAGGTTGACCGAGGAAGAGGGTATCGATACCCCTGGTAAGGGTATCGATACGGCCTTCTCGTGTTGACTTCCTGGGTTGACCTAGAAGGAGGGTATCGATACCCCTGATTAGGGTATCGATACTGTCTGCCTTATAAGCTTAAAATTGACTGTTTATGCGTGGTTGTGATTCGAATGTGTTTTTCCTTTGAACGTTTTCTACTGTTGTGAATCACATAGGACTTAACATTCATCTAGGCAAGATTAATATATATAAAAAAATAGGGTTGCTAACCGAGGGGGAATCCTTTGGGTTTCGCTTCGGTTTTCCCCGTGTGGCCCACTCGGACCGGTCATCCGGCCAGACTGGGACGAGGGGGTTACAATTGTGCTATAGGGATCCACTATCTTCCCTTTTTTGATAGCATCCTCAATACGTTTTCCCGTCATGACCATGTCCGCAAAGCTATTAGCGGGATTGCTGATCAAGCGATCGTACAAGACTCCTTTCAGAGTGTCCACAAACAAGGGAATGACTTCACCTTCCGGAAGTGGGGGCTGCACCTGAGCTGCTACGTCTCGCCAACGCCGAGCATACTCACGGATACTCTCACCGTGCTTTTGTTCCATCCCATGTAGCATGAGCCGATTTGGAGTCATATCAGTTACATGCTTGTATTGACCGATGAAGGCTTTTGAAAGATCTTTCCATGACTTGATGTCGGCTCGACTAAGTTGAGCATACCAACGTGTCGCGGAACCAGCTAAACTGTCTTGAAAACAATGAATGAGTAGCTTCTCATCTTTTATAAAAGCTGCCATCCTCCGGCAATACGTAGTAATGTGGGCTAAGGGGCAAGTAGTTCCGTCGTACTTCTCAAAATCGGGAACTTTGAATTTCGGCGGAAGGACTAAATCCGTTACCAGACTCAAATCGCCGGCATCATTCCCTTGCTCATTCGTCCCTTGCAAGGCCTTGAATCTTTCTTCGAAGAAGCGGAATCTCTCCTCATGTTTCTCTTCCATCTCGGCCTTAATCCTTTCTACTTCATCCTCATATCATGCCCCTAAGTCAATGGGCTGATTCGTTGAGGTTCCCCCGTGGTGGCCAACAGTCGTTCCAACAGCAGTCTTGGCGTAGATTCCCGCATAGATTCTTTTTCCGGGATTTGGGACTTCCGATTGATCTTTCACATGGGATGCATTACCCTTGTGTCCTTCTTTGGAAACTCCTTCCTCACCCTTCATCTTCAATAACAGGTCGGTCATCTAAGCAAAAACGGAAGCTTGCGACTGTGTGATCTGATCCCTGATATTCTTACTGACCCCATCCAAACGAGTTTCGAGGTCCTTCTGCCCCTTCTCCACCTTGGCCAATCTCTCTTCCATTGTTCGGGTATGCAAACGGGTGATGTATGAATGAGGGATGATTGCATATTAATCTTTCACTTTCTGTCATGACATTTCTCGCAATTAATTCCATTATTGATTAATGTATGCAATGCATCATATGCATGAAGATGAGATAATTTTAATAACAAGTATACAAGGAACAATGGAGGTGTTGTATGCACAACAAGGATAGATGATTAGAGGTAATCAAACAGACATGTACAACTGAATGCAAAGATGCATTGATCATTAATTTTATTTGTTTAATGAATGATTGAATGAATGGACGTGTCGTATATACAACAGAAACACATGACTAAAGGTAATCAATCAAAATGCATGAATAAATGCAAAGGTGCATTGAACATTAATTTTATTTGTATAATGAATGAATGAATGAATGGATGGATGGATGAATGTGTCGTATGTACAACAGAAACATATGATTAAAGGTAATCATACAAAATGTATAATGGAATGCGAAGGTGCATAAATACAAAGTGTCGCATGGACAACATATGGTTAAGAGTGACTAATCAAAAATGTAATTGAATGCAAAGGTGCATAAATGCAATGTGTCGTATGGACAACATATGGTTAAGAGTAATCAATCAAAATGTAATTGAATGCAAAGGTGCATTGAACATTAATTTCATGAATGCAATGTGTCACATGTACAACATATGGTTAATCAAAATGTATAATTGAATGCAAAGGTGCATTTTATGTATACAATGTGTCACATGTACAACAGAAATGCATGGCTAAAGGTAATTAAACAAAATGCATAATTAGAATGCAAAGAGCAACACTGAGTTCGGCAAATATCCTCGTTAAACAACTCATCAATGGGAACCTTGGTCTGCTACAATGATCGGATGAAACCCACTACATGGAGTTCTTAAGCTGGCGTCTAGGCCGACGATTTTCTTCCAGACTCACTCAATCCCTTCTTCTTTCTTGAAAAGATCTTTTGCTAGGAATCGGGCGTTCTCTCATATCCTTGTTAACAAGTAGGCCAACTCTTGGTCCTGCCCCTAAGTGGTATAGGCGACGAATTATGATTAATCCATTGTCGATATTGGTACTCTTGACTTGCTCTTTGAAAGGGTCCCGCTGAGCCTAACCTTCAAAGCGCATCGGGGGTGAGGTCGGAATTCCCTCTGACTTGAAGTATTTTTCCTTGTTCTAGGTTGAGACTTGATTGTCGACTCAAGGCGGCGAAGTGCCTGAGAAACTTTCGATCTTGCCCCGGAAAGCTTGGTTGCTGTTCGGTGTGGTTCTCGCTAATTTCCTTACAAGACTCTATATTTCCAAACTGTTGTAGTCAAATCAAAGCTGCCAACCGTGGAACAAATGTAGGTTGAACTCCAAAATTCGAAGTAATGGTCACTTGCCTGGGACATCTAATAGATAAGTGAGGTGGCCTTTTCTTGTTTTTGAAAGCCTTTCTTGTCTCGGAAACCCAACCATGTAGTTGCTCTCCTTGTGGCTATATTTTCGTCGAGGTCCTTCTCATTATTGTTACAGACCATATTTCCCACTAATCAAGCCTTTAATTTCAGACTATTTCCAACTCAATGTGCTCTTTATGCAATGATGAAATATGCAAAATAAGAGGGGAAGAAAAGCAAAGGTGATAGTCACATGATAAACATAAATCAAGGCAAGCAATGAGATTCAAGCATTAACGAAAAAAAAGCGTAGAAACAAGCAATTAGCAAGCAAAAACCTAGACACTCTAAACTCTAGGGTTATCCGCATGACTTTAATGGGGTAGGCTTCTTATATTCTCACTCATGAGTTCGGTTCTAACAAAGGGTACCCGAACCTATCTCATCACCTACTAAGGCAATAAGAACCCCAATTCTGGCCCATTACAGGCTTGCGAATTGGTTTCGGCTCGAGGGAAAGCACGACCTAATGACGTGGAGGGCTGCTCACGTGTAAAAAGGCGTGGATTCCAAAAGTGAATTACCGACCCGTGAAGGGATACTCACGTGGGTATGGGCGTTTCACTCTCACTTAAAAAGGGTAGCTTGGGTATAGAGCTTGATGATCATGATGCAACACATGTCGGTGACTTCCTTAATAATTAAATGGAAAATTAATTCGAATGCCACAAATTTTCAAAGCCCGTTCAACTTAAGTCTTATTTCATAGAAGAACAAACTCATTAGCTTCATTTCGAATTTTAAATATTTTCTATCGATTAAAGGCAACAAGCGTTTTATTGGCTTAACTCTCTCTTTTTGTTTTGTAAGAACAAAAATTTCTCCCCAGCGGAGTCGCCAAGCTGTGATAAGGTTTTTTCTGAGGAAACCGCTAAGTAGGGGGCCTTACCACTATTTTCTTTTTGAAAAAGAGGGTTTATTTAAAGAAAAGGGGGGGAACTCATGTTTTGGAAAACTTGTGAAAATTTGGAGTCGCCACCGGCCACTGAGGTAGGCCGGACACCATAAAACCAAAGATTCATTTTAAAACGGGTTCGGGAGTTGGTTACGCGTGGGGTAGGATTAGCACCCCCATCACGCCCGGAAATCGGTACCAAATTGCTTGTTGTCTTTTGATCGATAGGAATTATTTAAAAATCGAAGTGAATTTAATAATTGTTCTTAAATGAAAATATGACTTAAATAATACGGGCTTTATCGAATAGTGGCATTGGAATTAATTAATCATTTAATTAAAAAGGATGACGGTACACCGGACCATAGACTAAACCGACATCAAATAAGGCTGACTACCGTGTTAGTTTAGGGTTCGGATCCCGTACGTCACCTTTATGCATGATGCGAACACATATAAGAGATGATGCGTGTTATTTTCAATTTTTATGCTTTCGCTTACCTAGAGGCGGTGAAAATTAACCTAAGTATCCGATAGACATCCATTAAGCTAGGACTGTCGTTTTCGGATACCGAGGTTAATTAATACCCCTCTCGGGTTTGATTTTTAGATCCGATTGACATACTCACATGTTGGGCCATATGATGAACAAATATATGTACATGTATGCCATTCAAAATGACACATAGGAGAAAAGGCCCAAATTAATTAAATTAACTCTTAAGGCCCAAAGGCCCATTTTAAGGCATTCCTATTTTTAAAAGAACACAAAGCCCATTTAAGACTATTCACTAATTAACTTAATTAAAGAGATTAAACTAGCCCATTTTCAATGTACCAAATTAAAAGATTATCATGGCAATATATATTCGATTCGTTTTTCATTTACCCGAGACTAACATGAACCTAGTAATCCTAAACATTCTTTTTAACGCATAAGCACCAAAAAAAACATACATTCGATATAACGGCCATACGAACCACATGGGACCCACCTAACTTAAAATAAACGGATTAACATGCATATATTCGATTCATAAGAAGAAAAAGCAAACTCATGGCATAAAATACACAACTTAGCACATAAAAACAAACACAATAAGCAATTAAAACATTAAATTTAAGGGGGTTCGAAATAGGACTAAATTAAAAAAAATAGCAAAAACAGGGGTTAGAAAAAGATAACTAGCTACTGTGGGGGACTCGATTGAACACGGGACAACAAGGGAGGGACCTAATGCGTGAATAACCCCTAAAGAACTCGATCTGGGGACTAAAAGACGAACCGACACAGACTACGAGGGACCTAGGATGTAATTTGACCATGCAGCGACCCTTACTGCGTTAATACTCCAACGCGGAGGGACTGGACTCGCTATTTACCCAAAAAACTAGACCTAAAAAGACTATATATATCACCTAAACTCACAGCGGATACCCCTTTTTGCCTAACCTAAACCCTAGCCGCCTCTAAAAAAACCTCACCTTTCTCTCGACCTCGGACGCCGGCCGGTACTAGTCACCGTCCGGCGGACCTACCCCTAAAACAAACCAGAAACAAAAGAAACCCCATTTTTTGAAATAGAAATCCGACCTACGAACCTACCCCTAAAACAAACCAGAAACAAAAGAAACCCCCTTTTTTGAAATCGAAAACCCAAAAACCGATCCCCCTTTCGTGTTCCTCTTCGCCGGCTCACCGCACTGGATCTCCGGAAAGATCACTGGGTTTATCACCGGCGAGGAAGGTGAACGGACGAGAAGGAGAAGAAGAGACGCAAAGGTAAAAAAGGCTAGACCCACTTTTGTGTTTTTTTTACATTTATTTTCAGATTCGAAATAAAAAAAACAAAACTGATATACCTCTAAACTTTTTTCTTTTCTTGTATTGATGTCTGCAATTTTTGATTACATATCTCTCTCGAATGCTCTCTGAAAAATCTCTCTGAAAAACTTTCCTCTGAAAAATCCTCCCCTGTTTACATTTGGTTTCGGGCTTTTATAGCCGAAATTTACATCATTAAAATAAAGGGAAAAAAACCTAGAAATTTGCTATTGGATGCCTCTGTTGTCCTTGATAATTCTCTGCAATTTTTTTGGTTGTTGCCTCGCCTCTGAGTTTTTTGTATTCTTAATTTTTCTGACATTTCGGTTATCTGGTGTGCATGTGAGTGCTGAGGAGGGGAGGGGACCAGTGGCTCGGCTCGAGATGTGGCCAGTTGGGACGCTCTGAAGACGTGGAGCCGATCTCGGACGTCGGTGAGATCTGGACGGTCAGCAGAATTCGAAGGGGCTCGGGCGTGATGGACACGCGTGCGTGTGGGAACCCGATGGACGCGCGTGGGCGCGTGGAGTTTCTGGAGGCTTCCGAACCTCGATCTTGGCCGTTGATCTTGATCGGAATCCAACGGCAGACGATGATGCGGCGCTAGGGCAACGGGTGGCTTCTCTAGGGTTTTTTGCTCCTGGTGCGATCTGGGCCGTTGGATCTGGATCCCAGATCCAACGGTGGAGATGGGGTGGCGGCTGCACAAACATAAAGGGTATTAGGTTTAGCAGATTAGGGTTTTTAATTATTTGGGCCCGATTTGGGCTGTAATATATGTATAATAGTTTTTTGGGCCTTTTTTATTATGTAATATAGACTTTAAATTAATAAACTGGGCTTTTATTTTATTAATGTTAGGCTTTTACTTATTTAATGTTTTTTTGTTTTTCAGATTTGATTAATAATAATAAATATAATGTTAATACGGTAATAACTATAACTAATAATGATTATAATATATAGTATATAATAATACTAATAATATAAATGTGTGACAATTTATAATAATAATTTTTAGGGGTTTTTATATGAAAAGTATAACATGCATATATATAAAAATTAATTTAATCTAAGCAAAGCCCACAACCCGTTTTTATTTAAATAGTGACAAGAATGTTGAAAAGCCCTCATAAGTCTATCATTATAAAAAGAAATAAAAAGATGTTAGCCCGGACAAAATTAGTGATTACACATTCTCCTGAATAACCATCAAGAAAACGTTCCATAGGGGCATGTGAAGGTCGTCTTTTCTTGATCTTTCGGTGCGATAGCTATTTGATTATAACCTGAATAACCATCAAGAAAACAATAGTAAGGTTTACCCGCTAATCTATCAAGCATTTGATCAATAAAGGGTAAAGGAAAGTGGTCCTTTCGGGTAGCTTTGTTAAGCTTCCGATAGTCCATACAAACCCTCCAACCGGTCACAGTCCTGGTTGGGATTAACTCATTGTTTTCATTGGTCACCACGGTCATTCCTCCTTTCTTGGGAACACATTGCACCGGGCTCACCCATTTGCTGTCGGAGATGGCGTAAATTATACCCGCATCTAACTATTTGATTATCTATTTACGCACCACCTCTTTCATCGCATGGTTTAGTCACCTTTGAGCATCTATAGTCGTCCATCCAATTGCCTTTTTGTGCTGCTGTAGCTTCCCTATTAGCTGTTGTTCCTGTTCCTGCATCAACTTGGAAAAGATGATTACGGGCAATGTATCATTTGAACCAAGAAAAACATATTTTAGCTGCCCTGGCAGGGGCTTCAGTTCTAAAACAGGGGGCTCAACAGTAGATGGCTTTTGGATTGCATGGTTATCCGAAGTATAATTTAAAGGTTCGAATAACTTACTTGGACGATCGCCTATCCAGTTTACCTCATCCTGATCTTCAGTATCAGATGTATCGGATTCTGAGGAGTTGCTGTCGTTAATCCTGTCATGACAGTCCTGTAGGTGGCTGCCGAGGCAGTGACCAATTTTAATGTCGTGACAGGCTGACCTGATGCAGGGTTGATCAAGGGTAACTTCAGCGATAGCCTTGTATTCCTCGTCTGCATCAGCATACTTCATATCTTGGAGAACATTCAATTTAATCTCTTGATCGTTTACTCTCATGGTGAGTTCTTCTTTCTCCACATCAATTAGTGATCTTCCCGTGGCTAAGAAGGGTCGCCCAAGGATGATTGGTGCGTTTTCATCTGCTTCACAATCTAAAACAAGAAAATCAACATGAAATATAAATTTATCCACCTTACCAGAATATCTTCAATTTTTCCTTCCGAATGAACGTAAGAGCGGTCTGCCAGTTGCAGAATTACTGTCGTGGGCCGAGCTTTTCCAATACCTAATTTCTGAAAACCAGATTTTGGCATTAAATTAATACTAGCACCAAGATCACAAAGTGCCTTACCCACCATGTATTTATCTCCGATTACACAAGGTATGATGAAGCTCCCCGGATCCTTCTTTTTCTGGGGTGGCTACCTATGAAGAATACTCATGCATCCTTCTGTCATCTTAACTGTTTCAAATTCCCCAAGTTTAGATTTCTTCGACATAACATCCTTGAGAAATTTGGCGTAACCGAGCATCTCCCTCATGACATCTAACATCGGAATCTTAATATGAACCTGCTTAAAAATATCGTAAATCTTTTTGAGCTGAGATTCTTGCTTCGCTTGCTGTAACCGTTGAGGAAAAGGAGGTGGGGGACGATAATTAGCAATACGTCCTTCCCACTGCATACGAATCTGAGGAGGTTTGGGTTTATCATTTTTCTCCTATGTCACGTCTGCTGTCATAACAGGTTTATCAACAGCATACTGTTTGTTACCTGTCGGGGCAGCTTCCTCGGCAGGTCTATCCAAGGCTGGTTTCCTTACTATGTCAGCTTCCTTTTCCGGCCCTGGTAATTTCTTCCCACTCCTAGTAGTAATAACTTTACACTGCTCATGTGTGGGCTGCCTAGCATTTTCAGTATTATTAGGAAATCCTCCAGTTTGCCTTGGCTTGATATGCTGGGAAACCTGACCCATTTGTGTCTCCAAAGATTTCAGAGTAGCTTCATGATTCTTCATCTGCATCTCTGTTTTATCCATGAATGTCTCTGTTTTCTTGACAAACTGATTCATATTCTCAATATAAGTACCTGCCTGAGACATAAAAGTAGCCAGAGTCTGTTCTAATATACTATTTGTGGCAGCTGGTGGCTGTTGTTGCTGTTGTTGCGGCTGCAGTTGCTGTCGAGTCAACAATCTAGGTCCTCCCTGGTTCTGATTGTTGTGTGCTTGAGGATTCAGGGTATTGTTAGGATTACTCCAAGAAAACTTGGGATCCTTTCTCCAGTTGGGATTATAGTTGTTGGAGTTGTAATTCGGCTTATAGTTTCCAACATACTTTCCCTCTTCTAACTGTAACACCCGGGTTTAGGGGTCGGGTGAAAATAATATTTTAATTTTATTTCGGGTTCGGTTTTGCAAATTAAATAATAAAATATTTTATGGGCCTCGGGATTTCAAATGTTTAAGGCTATGTTGGGCCTATCTCTTAAGTCCAAATCAATGGGCTTTAAGAGATGTGGGTTTGACATTTCATTAATGGCATTTTGGTCAATTGCAAAATGAATGAGAAATAAGATGACAAAAGGGGGTTTTATTTGAAAGAAAAAAATGTTCATCTTCTTCATACCACCATTGTTGAAAACCTAAAACCCCTCCTACCCCCAAAAACACTATTTCATCAAATCCCTTCATCAATTCAAAGGCTTTCTTTGAGGTAATTATAATTTTGAATTCTCCTCATGATTTCCAACATTTTCATAGCTTTAGTTTTCATTGAAATCATCTTTTTGAGTTTTTGAACTTTTCAAGTTTGAATAAAAGCATGGAACTTTAATAGCTTTTTGGGTTGTTTTGATTAATAGAGTTGAGTTTTGATCTAACCTTGCCCAATGGAACATTATATCTCATTTTGGTTGGGTTTTACAAAGATTTCCGAAATGGGTTTTAGGGGTGTATTTAAAGTGTCAAAAATTTGTGTTTTTGGAATGGTTTTGTGAGAAATTGTTGGGTTGATGTTATAGTAACATTGGGTGGGTGTTTTTAGATGTTTTGGGATGATTTTTGAGAGGTTATAATGTTAGTTTGATGGGATTCCCGTAGCTACTGCTGTAGGTGGTTTTTAGGAGTGAAAATTAAGAGTTTTTGAAGTGTTTGTGTGGGGAAATGAAGGGCTGATGGTTGTACAACATTATGAGGGTGTTTTGGACATGTTTTGGAGTGTTTTAAGTGTTAAAATTTCAGTTAGATTGTCAGAGAAAGAGTTAGATTGTGTGCGCATGCAAGACAGAAGATTGTAGCTTATTCATCGAGATAGTTGAGAGACCGAGAGAAGAGTTATCCGATATGAGACATAGAGTTAATTTCAGTTGTATTTGCTTCGAAGACTCAGAGACAAAGCTTGTATAGTAAGAAATGCATAGTATATATGTACATATCATCAGAACTTGAAATATTAGACGACTTAGGAAGGGTTGAAACTTGAACATCATGAGTTGTTAGAATTGCTTGAAGACCGTAATCTTGAGATTGGGTACCATCCGAAGATGATCAACGTAGTGACCAATGCTTCGAGTTGTATTTGTTGTTAGATTAATAGTTGAGTTGTGGGATGTAATTGCTGGATTCAGTTTACCAAGTGATAGTAGTTTGTGATGGAGTTCTATGCTAAACCTACATTGAGTAAGAATGCTTGAAGAGCAACAGTTGCAAGATAGATTCTTGGCACCTCACGTGCAAGGCATATCAGAAAGAAAACCTTCAGAGTACAGTTCAGATATGATAGAATTTGTATTGTTAGAGACAGAATTGTTGTACCGATTGACATAGTGTTTTGAGACGTATTGTGTTGGCCGAAGCATACGGCAGTTTATTTGTATGGCATCAGAATAGTATGAGGACGTATTGTGGGATGAAGATGAGTACTTCTGGATTGAGTTGATGAATGATGTGGTTCAGTATGAGAGTAAGTGTATAGTTTGCCAGCGTGTTGAGATCGAGCATCAGTTTATTCTAGCTTGTTACATCCATGGAAGATTCTTAATGAAAGTGGGAAATAGACTTGAGGAACTTTTTGTCCGGTTCGTCTTTGATTTCTTACGAAAGGGTTTAGTCGAGTAAGCAATGATAGTTACATCGAGTGTGCTCATTTTATACATGTTCAAGCTACTTGTACCGTGAGTAAGATGGTGGAGTTGTGCCTTAGCAAGATTTTGAGTTGTACAGTGTCTTGAGATCGATAGTGGCCGATAGAGATTCGAGATTTCTGCTATATTTTTTAAGACATCTGCATAGTTTTTGGTTGTATGTTGAGGTCAAATTGTCAGTTAGAGAAGATTATGGGTCAAGAATTTAAACAGTGTTGTATGAGATTGTGAATCGGGCTAGTTCAGTTGTTTATTTGTTGCAGTTACCACCGGAGTTAGGGAGGGGATCCGTGATGTGTTTTTTTTGTATCTATGATTCGGAAGTGTGAGTCAGATCTGTGTCGTGCTATGTTTACCGAAGAGATTGAGTTGAGTTTGAAATTGCGTGCAACGAAGAATCAGTTGAGATCTTAGCATCAGATATCCATTGTTGTGTGGTAAGTCCACCGAGATTGGTTAGTGTGTTGTGGTGTGAAAGAAGGTGGGTTTATGTCCGATAAATTTCGGGGACGAAATTTCCTTAAGTGGGGGAGAGTTGTAACACCCGGGTTTAGGGGTCGGGTGAAAATAATATTTTAATTTTATTTCGGGTTCGGTTTTGCAAATTAAATAATAAAATATTTTATGGGCCTCGGGATTTCAAATGTTTAAGGCTATGTTGGGCCTATCTCTTAAGTCCAAATCAATGGGCTTTAAGAGATGTGGGTTTGACATTTCATTAATGGCATTTTGGTCAATTGCAAAATGAATGAGAAATAAGATGACAAAAGGGGGTTTTATTTGAAAGAAAAAAATGTTCATCTTCTTCATACCACCATTGTTGAAAACCTAAAACCCCTCCTACCCCCAAAAACACTATTTCATCAAATCCCTTCATCAATTCAAAGGCTTTCTTTGAGGTAATTATAATTTTGAATTCTCCTCATGATTTCCAACATTTTCATAGCTTTAGTTTTCATTGAAATCATCTTTTTGAGTTTTTGAACTTTTCAAGTTTGAATAAAAGCATGGAACTTTAATAGCTTTTTGGGTTGTTTTGATTAATAGAGTTGAGTTTTGATCTAACCTTGCCCAATGGAACATTATATCTCATTTTGGTTGGGTTTTACAAAGATTTCCGAAATGGGTTTTAGGGGTGTATTTAAAGTGTCAAAAATTTGTGTTTTTGGAATGGTTTTGTGAGAAATTGTTGGGTTGATGTTATAGTAACATTGGGTGGGTGTTTTTAGATGTTTTGGGATGATTTTTGAGAGGTTATAATGTTAGTTTGATGGGATTCCCGTAGCTACTGCTGTAGGTGGTTTTTAGGAGTGAAAATTAAGAGTTTTTGAAGTGTTTGTGTGGGGAAATGAAGGGCTGATGGTTGTACAACATTATGAGGGTGTTTTGGACATGTTTTGGAGTGTTTTAAGTGTTAAAATTAGGAGGTAATGGCTGGGTTTTTCTGGAGTACGAAAATGGAATTATTACGGAGGATTTCGGCTTTGAATTGTTGAGAAAACGTTAGATAATTGAGAACTGATGTGTAACAGTAAATTTGTGGTTGATTAAGAGGTTAATACATTGCTTTTGATTGATTAGAGACATCGGATTTGGCATTGGGAGGTTCGGGCACGATTCCGGAAGTTGTGGAGACTTGAGTTGGCTTTGCTTGGAATGCTTAAGGAAGTAAGGTGAGTGGTTAATGTTTTAAATTGATTTCAAAGGTTGGTTCTAGCATGTGGAGGTGAAAATGTTTTCAAGTAATGTTTTGGTTCAAAGATGGTTTTGAAAGGATTTAGATTTGGCTTGAAAAGTTGAATTAAACTCAAGGGTAAGTTGTTGTGAATTGCCTCTTTAATTTCCCTTTTTCCATTTGTTTTCATTACTTGTGGTGATGGTTTGTCAAGCATGAAACTTAAATAATTTGGGAAGAATTATGATTGCTTAATATTATATCGTTGATCATGTATGATGATATTAATGATGTCGTTGATATGCCTTGTAAGGTGTGAGTAAATTGGTGCAAGTTGTGCACGAAAATGGTGAGTAAGACCATTTGTGATCGGTAAGATTCCCAGTAGTAAGTGATGCCTAATTGTGGTTTTTGTCACATCTTGATTTGGTTGTGCATGATATAGTGAGTACATGTCGTATGGTAGTAATTGTGCATCGTGTTGCATGGTTGGTGTCGAACCTCACGTGATGGTTGTCGTTGCTTCGGTGATGTGTAGTCCCGCCGGTAGCAAGTGGTATAAGACTCCGGTGATGTGTAGTCCCACCGGTAGTGACTAGTAGAAAAGTACTTTGATGTGTAGTCCCATTGGAAAACTACTAGTCGAAACGGTGATGTGTAGTCCCACCGTGTGTGTTTGGTTATGCTTGTGCATACCATGTGTTGTTCATGTGTATCTCACTATATCATTCTCTTTTATGGTTTGCCTTAACCTAAGATCATACCTTTATGCATACTATGAGGTGTAATGCTATGATAAATGCCTATGTTGTTGACCCTTGGTTGAACTCGTATGTTAGTAGAAGGATTAGGTAGTTGGATGATTTGTATGCGTTGACCTTTACTTTTAAAGAAAGCTTTGAACCCTGCATTGTCGTAGTTATGTTTTAGAGCTCCGCTCACTAAGCTTTATGCTTACGCTCTCCTTTTTCCGACAATGCAGATCTTTAGCTTGGAGTTAGCAAGGAGCAAGATAAGGGCGTCCAAGCGTGTGGTGGTTTGCTCAAGTATGATTTAATTAAATAATGTAATAGTCTAGCAATGGGAAATGCTACGTGTTTTAGGAGCTTGTATCTAGACTCCTTTGTGTTGGCTTATTGTTGTTAATACCTAATGTTGATGTTTAAATTAATTATGGATTGTATGCATGTAATACCTTGATGATTGTTGGTGTATATGATGGCATGCTTTAGGGTGTTTAGGTTGCCTTATGTATGTTTGCAAACCTCTTGTGTTTGACTTGTGGCTTTATGATCCTTTTGAGCCTTTGAGTATGTGCATTGTGGCCTAAATTGCTCCTTCATTAGAATGCTATGTATGAATGCTTTAATCCATGCTTAAATGACACCCCTGGCTTATATATATGTGCTTGCATGTTGGCATACGCTTAGGTGAGTCGAGAAATGCATGTAGAGTCGAGTTGGGGTCGTTTTAGTTGAGATTGAGGTGTTGTAGTGCAGGGGGTATCGATACCCCTGGTTAGGGTATCGATACTCTCTTGCCCAAATGTCCCAGATTTTGCCTGGGGTATCGATACCCTTAGGGTATCGATACCCTCCAAAGTCTCTGTAATTTGGAGTTGGGAGTTTGATTGGAGCGTATCGATACTGGGTCCCGAGTATCGATACGGGTCTAATATGTTGACCAAGGAAGGTTGACCGAGGAAGAGGGTATCGATACCCCTGGTAAGGGTATCGATACGGTCCTCTCGTGTTGACTTCCTGGGTTGACCTAGAAGGGGGGGTATCGATACCCCTGTCAAGGGTATCGATACTGCCTGCCTTATAAGCTTAAAATTGCTTATTTTTGCATGGTTGTGTTTCGAATGCGTTTTTCTTTTGATCGTTTTCCGCTGTTGTGAATCACATAGGACCTAATATTCATCTAGGCAAGATTAATATAAAAAGAAAAAAAAATATAGGGTTGCTAACCGAGGGGGAACCTTAACGGGTTTCGCTTCGGTTTTCCCCGTGTAGCTCACTCGGACCGGTCATCCGGCCAGACCGGGACGAGGGGGTTACACTAACTGTATAAGACACTCATCCGAACTATGATTTCCCTCACAGATTTCACATACCTCCTCAACAACAAATCCATGTTGTGCATCATCGTTCAAGAGCTTTTTCATTGCCTTAGTAAGGTATGCCACCTGTGATTTCATTGTGTTGTCGGCCTCATAATCCTTAATAGCTAGTACCCGTTTACCTCCTCTTCTTGCTGTCGGAAACTGCTATTCATTCTTAGCCAGATTTTTAATACTAGCATTGCCTCGTCCGGGTCTTTATCCAATAATAGTCCGTTTGTTGCTGAATCAATTCGAATACGAGTTTGTACGTTGGTAGCATTATAAAACTTAGTTACCTGATTCCAAACGGGGAATCCATGCATAGGGCAGTTCCGTAGAAGAGTAGTAAATCTGTCCCAGGCCTCGTGCATCGGCTCGTCATCTTCCTATTGAAAAGTAGCAATTTCATTACGTAATCGCTCAGATAAATGCGAAGGATTAAAACGAGATAAAAATTCACGAGACAAATCTGCCCAAGTTCTAATGGAACCCGGCGTAAGTTTATTCCACCAAGTCTTTGCTCTATCCCTCAATGAATGGGAAAATAACCGAAGCCTCAGTATCTCCGGATTAACTCCTGGCAGTCTAAACGAACCACAGATCTCCTGGAACGTTTTTAGATGCTCCCTAACATCCTCTGTAACATCACCACTGAATTGACCGACATTGTTGATCATGCTAAACATAACAGGTTTCAGCTCAAAATTGTTAACATCTATGTTCGACAGCGTGGTTTCCAGTTCCACATGATCGTTCAACATGTAGTCACGACAGGATCGTCGTCTGGCAGCAGCAGCAGGCTCGACGACATGCTGTCTACCCTCTCCATCTCCAAAAGGAGGGTCGTCTCCTCGGTGTGCCATTGTCTCTAACTGTTCCTCAAGGTACTCGTTCTTGGCTAGAATGTGACGAAGTCGGTTCTTGAGATTGAATGAACGTTCGATTTTCGGATCTAATGGATACTCAGGGTCTTTGCCTCGTTTCGATCTGAGAATAAACAAGAAACCTTGTGAAAAGCAAGAGTTGAACACACAAAAAAAACAGAAAAATAAAAAACAAAAACAAAAGTGCAGTAAAAGAAAAGGTAGAGTTATGTTGCCAATCCCCGGCAACGGCGCCAAAAACTTGTTGCGTGTAAAAGAGTCTATCGCAATGGTAGTGCAAGTATACACGAAGCAAGTAGTAAAGTGATACAAAGTATCAGATATCGTCTCCACAGGGATTGGGCTAATAGCTTCACCTTAATTCACTACACGAAAGTAAAGAAAATATTTGAGATGTTGTCATGAAAATAATAAAGAGAACTTAAATAAAAGAGTAGGGAAATCAAGATAGAGAGAATGGGCTGGTATTGAATTGCTTAGTAGTGCAGGTATTGCTAAGTCTTGGAACTCCAGTTCTGTCGTCGTCCCTGTCGCGGCAGCACCTGTCGCGGCAGCAGTCCGTTGCTTGTCGCGGCAGCAAACAATCAACTCAGTACTTCAAGTTTGGCAAGAATCCCAGATGTGCCTTGCCCTATCCCTAGGTCCAAGTATGTCGATGATCACGTCTTTGATGATACCTTCCGGCGTGAATCGAAGGCTGAACACCGATGTCGATGAATTCTTCTTTAGCCACTTAACCTCATCCTATCCCTAGGTTCGAGATAGTTATACTATAAACTAGAGAACTTGCTCTTATTTCTTTCATATACTTAACTCTCTCGATGCTAAGTAAATAGATAACCTCACAATGCTCTCCCGATGCTCTTGCAAGATATTAATAACCAAAATAAGAGAACTTGAAGTTTATTTTATTGAACTAAAAATTCCTAAAACAAAACAACCCTTGCAACTACTTTACAAATCAACCTGTGGCCCTAGGGGGAATTTAGAACATGTTGTAGGAAAGAAAACGGCTAGAGTTTTGGGAAGGAAGCTAGGGTAATCGGTTATGCCTCCTAGGTCAAGATATATGCCCTTATATAAGCTTTGGGTTCAAGTTATCTAAAATAGCAAGAATACAACTTTAAATGAAAGTATAATTCTAATAAAGACTAAATCTTCAAGGAATCTACTTTCCAGCCGTTATCTTTCTTGCTTGGGATTTTCTCTCCTTGAAATTTGGGCTTGACATTCCTTTTGATCTGGGGCTTGGAAAAATATGGGGATTTCACACGACAAACAGGCTGAATTTTCTCTATCTGTCGAGGTCCACTTTGCTTCTTCTCCTCAAAACTGCTGTCGTCCTTTGCTGTCACAGCGGCAACCATGGCAGCATCGTCCTCCTTGACTGCTTGTCCAGTTCCAGCTCTTCTGTTTCACTGCCCAGCGCCTGCCCATTCCGTCTGCTAAGACAACAACCTGCAAAAACAACCATTTTTAGTAGAAACTATGCCTTTTAATATATTTGTGATGTTTTGCTGTAAACTGACCTAAATGCAATACATAATGCTTGAATGCAGCAGAAATATGGGTTAAATTGGGTGTAAATAATAGAACTTTTACACACTCAACACACTACTCCCATCAAGTCACCTGGTGAAACAACCCTCATCATTATCTCACTTCGGCTGGGATGCCACTACCTACATTGCCCATTGGTGATAGCACTACCCCTATCACTCACATCACAATAGCACTACCCCTATTGTGACACCGAAAAATTTATCTCACGCGCGAATTTTGTATATTATAGTGCACTTCACATCCTATTGGTCGACCATCATATCCGATAAATAGAATGTCATCACTTGCCAATCTACACATTACAATCATGTTTACCTACTGTTTTCATTGCATAAAAAATGATCAAACCTCATCCCGTTTTAAAAACATACAACAATGTATAGTATTTTCTCAACATAATATCAACACCTTTGAAAACATAACCTCAACAAATGGGATCACATAAAACAACATTCAAATAGCTCATTATGCACAAAACAGTAGGATTTAACATAATATCCATGTATAAGCATAATCACCATATCAAGCGGAAATAATTGAAAATAGTGTGAAAATAAAGGCGAAAACAATCAAACTTACTATTGAGCTTAGATTGGCCTTTCAAGCACAATCTAAACCCCCAAAATCATGTCCTTAATCACGTTAAGACTTTTAAAACAGTTCCACTCACTAGCAAACCACAAACGCTAGCCACAACACCGAATCAAGCATCATGATCACCCAATATTGCGTCCGATGTTCCCAAATCCAAATCCCCTGCTTATAACCAATTCAAAACAGAGCATTAGAGTTTATTTCAACCCACAAACTTGCTGAAATTCAAAAACGCGTCATCTAACACCATTGTGCATCGATTTCATAACCGAAAACATCGGATAAATCAAACCAAACAATCTCCAACTCAAACTCAGCAAGATTATCATCAAAAACACATCTAATAACATCCAAAGACATCAACCCATCATCATATAACCATCAGCTACTGATTTCTCACAAATCTAAGCCAAAAATTCAATAATATCAACCCAAAATTTCACCAACTCATCAAAATTTGGGATTTATAAGATCAACCCATTAGCTCAACATTATTTAACACCGAAATCATTGTTGATAACATTCCTAAACCAAAAAAAAAACGAGACCCAAATGAAAATCTTACAAAAATACCATTTTAAGCTTGATTAAGCACATTTTCATAAATTTCATTATAAAACCTTTAAACTAACACTATATAAGAATCAAGAATGTGAGAATTTCAATAAAGAACCTTACATTAGAGGAGAAAAATGCAGCTCACCTTTAATGGTAGAATTTCCCCTTGTTTTTCAATGAAAACCTTGAAATAATCTAGAGAAAACAATTGGGTTTTAGAGAGAAATCATTAGAAATAAGTTTGGTGATGTAAAACCAATATAAAAAGGATTTTACCTTTAAAATCTTGAAGGTAGAAAGTTGTTTGGTTCAAAGGAAAATGAGGAGAAAGCTTTAAGAGAGTTTTACGTCAAATTTGTGAAATGATGGAAAATCTTTTAAAATACCTTTTATTTAATTAAAACTTTTTTAAAAGTCAAAATAAATAGGGGAAATGTCTGAATTAGACTTAGCTAAATAGCTCCTTAAAGATTCAACGTTTTGATCCTTTTACAAAACAGTCACCAAAACAATTTTGAAACTTTACATTTTAGTCACTGAAATAATATGTCATACTACCGAAACTCGTTTTCCGAAATTGATTTCACACAAACCTTACATATAATAAATAAGGATTTTAGATAAAATTTTCCACATTTTTAAAAACATTCAAAAAGGGTTTTCCCTGAACTCCCCCAAATTTACCCAAAACTCCGAAACCGGTTCGATTAACCCCAAGACCTTTACCAAAACTTCTAAGCCCGAAACTAGGGCGTTACAACCGTGTTTTTGACATTCTAATTATAAGAAAAGAGCTTAATCAGATGCAAGTCACAAGTACACATTCATATAACTCCTAGGTGGCACAAGGTAAGCAACAATGATGCAATGCACTTAGCTTAACCCTAGAATCAAGTAAACCTTAGCTCTGATTACCAAATTGAAACACCCCAAACTCAGCTTAGGAGTAAACCAAGCCTAAGTGTTAAAAACTAAGCTAACATCTAACTTGAAACACAAGTTAGAAATAAACAAGACTATCATAAGAAAGTTTCTTGTTACTCAAGATACCAATCGAATAAGCAAATACCAGTTTACTCGAAACACTTAATCATTCGAATTGGAAAGTATGAGTCTAACATGATTTGCAACTTATTATAAATTTGATATTATACATGCATACCTTATTAAACAAGCAAGTATTCAACTGTATTGAGGATTTAACTTATGATACAAGCTTAAAGTTCGGTTGTATGTTATGACCTAACTTAAAAATTTTGACATATCTAACCGAGGGTTCAACTTAACTCCATTTTAAAATACAATGCTTTGTCAAATCATATAAATTTATGTTACACTAATCTAGAAACTCGACAAGATAACAACCTTTAACATGACAACAAATCATAATCCAAGAATTAAATTTCAAGTAGCTATCAACCTATAGCATATCTAAACATTTCTACCATAGCCATCAAACACCAACCTATCAAAATCCATACATATAGATTCTTACAAACATAGTTCAAATTTAGGATATACATGCCAAACTAGAAAGGATCATATGCATGTAGAAAAGAAAGACCAAAGTGCCATCATTCTAGGAGTTGATACAAAATATCAAAACATACTCTTGAGGTGATCTTGAGGTTCGATTAAACTCCTTGAGAGATAAACTTACAAAACAACATAACCTGAAATGTAATGAAAGAGTTTGTAAGCATAATCATAGTGAGGTTGTTTAAAGTATACAAAAAAACGAGGTTTCTTTCACTAAAGACAGGGATTTCATGAACTTCCATTTACATCTAAATAAAGATTCCAAGGTAAGTATCTCACACCAAGTTTAACATCACACATGAATAACTACTTCACAAGCATACTATTCGAATAGTATCAATTAAACATGCGTACTCAACATGCAAGGAATTTATAAAGTTCAAGGATACACATTTCTTAATAAGGAATTTACCATAATTCTCTCTTATTATAGCTTAAACATTTATGCTTACTTAACAACATAGCCTTGGAAATCGAATCTACAGTCTAGGTACATGAATCCCCAACCAACTGTCGCCCATAAAAAAATGGTACTCGCAGTACCCGTCAATTCCCCCTACTGTCGCCAAGTGACCACAAACATCCCTCCTACTGTCACCAAATAGGGACAACTGTCCTAGACCGTAGTCCACCCTAACACTGAGCTCTATAGAATCTATGGCATGCCAATTATACTTAAGACTGACTCGAGACCAAGGCTTAAATTTACATCATCTTTCGTTAAGACAATGTGAGCATGGCTCCACATCATAGTATCATATCAATATCTCACAACCCTTATCCTTTGGGTACACATATTCATCTCATGTGAATCACCAAGTTTTATTCTCATTCGATTGACCTCATAGCCTAATATCTTTTATTAAATCTCTCACACACGCACACGCACACGCACACACACATATTTGTTTTGCATTTGAGTAATCAATATTCTCATATAATCAAACATGATCAAGTTTTGTTCATTACTTCACAAAGCAAATATTGATTTTTATTTCACATATATCTTTCGAATCAAGCAAGCATCACAAGATATACTAAGCAATTTCAAATCATATTCATGCTTCCAACTAATTTCATGCCATAAGTACTCTTCATTAAATTACTTACCTTGTATCCAAGCTTGATCATTCATAGCATAATTTAATCATTTAAAACAATCAAGGCTAGAAAGCAATGCTCGGGAGGGTTGCTAGCCCATCATGAAACTTTAAACTACACTCACAGGTATTTCTGAGCTAGTCTTGATTCCGGATTACAATTCCCTTCCGTCTTTCTCCAACCGGAACTACTCTATGCCCCACTTAATCAATCTCTTCCTTATCTAATTATAATAAGAGTTCAATTATCATCAGAAACTATTCTTGATTATCACTTATATAAAAACAGATTACGAACACACATTTGGTTACATACAGTCCCAACATTCATTCATACATTCACAAAATAACCTTACATGCATCTATGCACTTCTATGATTTATCAAAACTGGTTCTACACATTTATTCATGTTCATAGCACTTAAACTGCATGTATAATACATAAAACAGGGCAGCCTTAATGTCCTTAAATCATTTGCACCAAAACAGTCCCCAAACCTCTGTTATAGGTACCAAAATAGTCTATTTTATGCACTTATTTATGCAAGCACTTAACAGCCCTTTAGTTATAAAAATAGTCCCTTGATCTTATGAAAATAGTCCTGTAATGTACATCATCTAGACACAACTACCTCTAACATATATATATATATATATATATATATATATATATATATATATATATATATATATATATATATATATATATATATATATATAAACAGATTAATTCAACATTTGATACGTAGAATTTATACAAAATAGTCCACTTAAAGTTCCTAAACAAGCAGTTCTATCCTGTTTAAATACATTCATAATTTGTATTTTCAAAACTGTCTCCCACATGCATTTTCTTACTTAAAACAGCCATCTAAACCCTAAGACAGATTTTCCCATGTTTCTTAATCATAAATTCCGTTTTGTTTCACCTTAATTATAATCAAAATTGCCAAATTTTAATGAACATATAAGTATATCCATTTGCTTATTGAAAACATCCCTTAATCGTACTCGTAACAGTCTCAGTTTCATAATCTTGAAATTACATGCATAGTAGAATTAAAGATTGTATCCTTAACAAACATTACCATCCAATTCAATATCAAAATCAATCATAGAACAACAATCGAATCATCACCGAAGAAAAACTAACACACATATAAAACAATCCACGAGTATTCATCATGTAACCATCTATTCTAGATTCAAGTTTCCATAGTTCAAAGAACACGGACATGTGAATTCCATCTAATTCTTCTAGCTAAAAACTAGCTTAATGAAAGGAAATTTAGGCTTACCTATTCCTTAAGTTTTCCAATCAAAGGTATGAGAAATGGAAAAGCTTAAATCTTGATGAAGATTGAACAAGCATTTGCATGTTCTTCTTCCCAAATGACGCCCCCTCCTCAATTCTCCTCCACACATATTTCCCAATCACATGACATGTGTGCATAACCTCCCATTTTCTAAATATTTGCATGCAAATCACTAATTTTACTATAAATTCTTAGTAGTCCTTTTTAAGATATGGCACTCAATTTTGTTACAATACTTAATGAGTCCTAAAACCCCCCAATTTAGGCACATCTCAAACAATTGAACTTCAACGAATTATTCCAAGTAATCTAGTCACATTTTAGGGTATTACAGCTGGGTTGTGTTCGTTGACTTGTTCGCCTGAATGGAAGGTTTGTGGGCGTGGGCTTTCGCCGTTCGCCTGGGGTATGAGTTCGCGAGCTAAGTTTCTATGTATGTGGCAATGGGTGTTCGCAGGTACTAACACAATCCAATGAACTTTAAGATACTTGTGAGTTACTATTAATATTTGCTTACAATTTGAGAGAACTAGAGATGAAGTCACTGAGTATTATCAATAATAGTAATTTAAGCTGCATCTTATTCATCTCCCAATCATGCAATAATTCTGTAAATTAAACAACCTCATATGATATTTGAACAATTTTACTACATTATGCGAAAAACAATGAATAAGGCATTGATGAATGATTAAATTGAAAGAGCTTTTTCTTTGATGGAAGCAAAAATATATTAGAAATGATAGCTTTCCATTCATAGGTGAGGGGGAAAAACATCTTTTAGTCATATCAATATTCAATAGAAGGCGTTCAAAGTGATTATGGCTTCTTAATGGCCGACCATTTGTATTAGCCTTAATGCATTTGGACACGGACAACCTTTTCTTTCTTTTCCACTTTTAGCATCTATCACTGCATACCAAATTTTCCTATCTCTTGTAAATAAATATTTTAAGACGACGGATAGGGTTTGTTTAGAATTTGAATCTGGGATACTAGTTATTTAACAACTTTATAATAATGTAAGTGTTTTTTTATTACACCGGTGATTTTATAAAATTTTAGTTGAGCATATAAGTTTTATCATAAAAACTAAAAAATAATTGAAATGAATTTCTTCAATTAAAATAATATGTCAAAAATCATAAAATCATATTTACAAGCGGGTTTCAAAAATCATGAATTTCTACGACGGATAGGGTAATTATTTGATGCACGGTCAGTGAATTCTTTTTTTTACAAGCGGGTTTCTAAGGCTGTCACATATTCTTTTTAGAACCCTAACCTTTAAATTTTAAACCCTACGTTTTAAACTTTAAATATATTCTCAAACCTTAAAAAATAACCACAAACATTAAATTCTAATTTCCAATCCCTACAAACTATACACTTGTGAAAAATAAAATTTTACTATCAATGAATATTTTTCCATAAATAAAATCATAAATTTTAATCATGAGGTGTGATATAGAAATTGTTTATTATATTTTTTGACAAATTTTAATTTTAATCCTACTTAAAAAGGAGAGAAAAGAAAGCTTTAGGAGAAAGAATGTATAATTAGGAGTTCGATCACATTCATATAAATGTAATGTATTCATGACAAGTTATTTACCTATGTAAAGACATAAATGAATCAATCATTGCCATCAACGTTAAATATCTCGAACTTGAAAAAAAAATAAAACTTTAATCTCAATTGTATTATTTTTAATATGTTCATGGTCGACGTATTCAACTTCACGGGCAGGAAATACAATATGATAAAAAAAATTACTATAGAAAAAAATTGATATGCCAGTTGTGTAAACTAAACTTTAGTTTACACAAATTTTTGAATTTTAGGGGTTATGAGTTTAGTTTAGAGTTTAAAGTTAGTTTAAAGTTTAGGAGCTTAGGATTTAGAATTTAAGATTAGCGTTTATAACTTAGGGTATAAAGTTTAGAATTTAGGGTTTACTCTTTTAGTGTTAAGATTGAAAATTAAAGATTTGAGTTTTATAATGTAAATTTTACGCATTATATGCATCATAATTTTACACATAAAATACATTTGTATTTGAGAATTTTTCGACTGGTCTCGGTAAAATAGATATGCCGTTATCTTTATAAGATTCGGATTTAGGATGAGTACAGAGTGAAAGTCAAATGCCTGTGTGTGTACCACTAACCATATGCTATGGTATGCACAATTCACTATTTTAATAACTTTTAAAAGTATATGGGTATCTAAAACATAATTATTCCTTTTTTGAATAAAACGTGCTAAACACGTTTTGTACCACTTTTTCAGTGTTTTTTATTGTTTAATTAAAAATTAATAAAGTCATTAGAATAAAAAAGTGGACAGAATATAAATAAAAAAATCTAAAAATATCCTGAAAAGTGTTTTAACGTATTTTATTTTGAAAAGGGAATAATCACGTTATAGGTCCATAATTTTAAAAATTATTAAAATAATTAATGATACATATCGGTGCATGTGATTAGCGGTACATATCGGTACATGACGTTTATTCTAGAAATTTCCCCGGATTCAAGCAACTTGTCTCATCAAATGGTTGAGAAAAAATTAAATAAATACTACCATGAGATCAGTATAAATTTATAAATGTAATTATTTTAGTTAATTTTAAAATAATGATAAGATTAATTATTGAAGTAGTAAGATTAAAATTAGAGATAAAATGAGATCCACTAATTAGTCTAGTGGCTAAAAATACTCATGTTGCCTCATCTTGTATGAGTTTAATCCTGACATGAAAATGTAATACCATATTTTCTTTATTTTTATTGATATAATTATTTATTGTTTATTTTAATAAATATTTACATCACAACTCCAAGTTTATTGATAATTGTTTTATAAACTTTTTCAATGAAAATTAAAAAATAAAAATTTAATAATCATTTTATGTCTTTATATAAATGTTTAATTAATTATCTCATAAAAATGCGTCAGAAATGAGCAAGCGTTGATGGTCAATCTACTCACTTGCTCCTTTCTCTTTCCCTTTAAGTTTCGACTTCAATACCTATTTAGAGCATTTTTTCCCTTAAAGTTTTTCCTTCTTCTAAATAGAAGTAAAGGTAATCTTTATCAAAAAAAAAATTACGTAAAAAAAGATTGTGTCAAAAATTACTTAATCATGTAGGGATACAAAAGAAAATATACTTAAAAGTAAGGTCAATTTTTTTGTCACTGAAAAGATAAATAAACTCACAAACTTAAACCAAGTTGAAGCAGTTTGAGCTTCGATAGAAAATCTAAGTTGAGTTTATTCAATCTCACCTCGGTGGTGTCATCCAAACACTAAAAAATGCCCTAAATTTTATAATTTTTATCAAATTAGCCCATAAATTTTATTTGGGGTCAAATTAACTCCTAAACTGGACAAGTTTATACAAGTTGATCTTTGACTTTTTTAAGGTTAAATCAGCCCCAACACTTGATAAGTTTCTATAAAAGTTCAGGGATCACTTTGAACCAACTTATCAAGTTCATGGGCTAATTTAACAAAAAAAAAAAACGTTGTGGGGCTAATTTGGTTAAATTCGTCAAGCTAGAATCGTTTTATGGATTTCGAGCAAATTTTTTTCGTGAAAGAAATTTTGTGACCTTGAAGTTGAAGAATGGAGAGATAATTGTAATATATATCTCCATATGTTGTTTCCTTTATTTTTTTTTCGTGAGAGAAAATTTGTAGTAATAAAAACAAGCAAAATTCTCGGCTGGGATTGTTAATGCATGAATATAATTTATCTTCAATAGTTAAACCATTTTTTTTGAAGAAAAAAGTGTTATAATTCGAACTCGTGAAAATTGGACAAAGCGAATAACAGTAGTACGTTGCAGTATTACGTATGCAACGTTGCAGCAACAGCTTACAAAGAAACATATGTCTATTTATGAAAATTATGTGATGTCTCTTAACGTAGCCGTCTCATTACATTGTCTTTTTTTGCCAAAAGCTATGATATCATCAAACTTCAAAAATCCATTTAACTTTTATATTGTATGCATGTAGAGAGAATTTTTTTTTAAATAATTCTTGCTTAGAGAAGGGGAGAAAAGATTTATTCTTAATAAGTCTATAACTCACAACTCAGAGGAGAAAAATGTGTCAACTGAAAGTTTTTAATAACTTACTCTAGAAATTGTTGACAGAGAGTATTTTTGTATACAATATCAGATAGAGATATTAAAAACCTTCATAATAATTAAAATGTAATTTTAGTTTCTTTTCCGTGCATATCGGTTAAAATCAGGGATAGATCCAAGGATGACTAGAGGGGGCAGTCGCCCCTTAAAAATTTGAAATTTATATGATTTAGAAAAAATTTAGAAATTTTCTATGTATTTTCTATTGAAAATCTATTTTCGCCCCTCCCAAAATTTTATAAATTCCCCTTAAAATTTTATAGGTTCACCTCTTAATATATAAGTTCGTCCCTGGTTAGAATAAAAATCTGCTTATTTTTTTGGTACCCTTATTTATGTTACAATACTAAAAAAATAAAATTTGAGGTTTATAATTTATGGTGTAGAGTTTATTTTTTAAGAGAATAAAATTTAAAATTAAGGTTATGACATATAGTTTAACATTTTAATATTGGGGAATAAATAGAAATATCGGAAAAAGAAAAAAATAATTTTTGGTTCATTGTTTAGTTATTACTCATTCCGTCTTAATTATTTTATTAATTTTATATTTTTTTGTCCTTCAACCTTGGAAAAAAACTCAATTTTTAAAGCAAATTTGTCATTCAACTGTTTTATATGTCAATACTTATAAAACTCTTGATTTCCTAAAATAATGTTCATAGCAAACATCTGACCAAATTATTAGGACAAAGGGGGATAGTATTCGGAATCACAAATATTTACAAGCAATTCTTTCAATTCTAGATCAAATCATACACGAATGAAAAATTAAAAAAAAAAAACTTGAACTAATCAATCTAAAATTAACTGTTCTTCACCCAATTTACAGTTAACCTATTAATAAATCTTGAAACATTTAAAAGAAATTAATAAAAACTATCTCATTAGAATCAATTTCTTTTGGCTGTTACATTGCTTTTTATTATTTCCTTTTTCTGTCATTCCAAACACCAAGAAGAGGAAAGAAAGAGAGAAAGAAAAAACTCATGCATAATTACGCAGCATTTCCTCACATTTTCACAAGCTCATGACCAATTAATAAAGTTAAAAAAAAAAAAGCAGAAAAGAAGACCACACTTTTTTCATTCACCACCACCATTAATAATTTATAGAGCTGAAGGGAAAGAAGAAAGTGTGGTTGATGAAGATGGTGGTTCCACACCAATTTGTCCTTGAATAATATTATCCCACATCACAAAGTTGGAACATTGCTGGGATTCAACCCACTCATTCAACTCCTGCTGCTGCCTCCGTAATCTCTCCATTGCTATTTCTCCACCTTCCTCCTCCAAGCTAGTACCAGATTGAACTTCAATAGGCACCATGTTTTCCATGATATCTATCAATGGCGGCAAATAATTGTTTGTTTCGACTGCGAAAGAAGTTGAGGGAAGAAATGGCTGAACTTGAAGCTGGTTGAGAGTATTCCAACTTGTGTCAGTGTTTAAATGAGAGTCTTGAAGCACCCCATCAAGTGGAGTAATTGTGTCAAACATAAATAATGGTGCTTGAGAAGAGAATAGGGTTTCTTGAGTAGGGATTGCCCTTGTTGTGCCCAAGTTCTGGTTTACCAATTCTAATTGATTTGAACCATAATTTATGTGGGAAGTTTCAATGCTTGGAGGTGGAGCTGAAGTACTCTTTCGTATCTTCTTTTTGATCCATGAATTCCAATAGTTTTTTATCTCATTATCTGTTCTTCCAGGCAAGTGACTTGCAATGTGCGCCCATCTACAACAAACAAATGCAGTCAAGATTAGTAATACCAAACATTAATGAATAAATTGGAGTGAAATAAACATGTGATTTTCCAGCTGAAAATTTGCCTTTTTAACGCCCTTTGAATTGCTGGTGAAAGCTGCTTTAGCAACTACTTAAACAATAATCACGGAGCTTGCTTTTTACTTAATGAAATTTACAAACAAGACTTAACTTCAATCTTCAGTTAGTACTAGTAGTATATTTTCATAATAAAGAAGAAGAAAAATGTGAAATGAACCTGTTTCCTACAACCCCATGGAGGCTAATAATGAGCTTCTCTTCCTCAGGAGTAAACCTCCCTCTTCTGATATCAGGCCTCAGATAATTAATCCATCTCAGCCGACAACTTTTCCCACATCTCTGAAGACCTAAAACAAAGATGAAAAAAATGTGATGTTCATGCATCAAAGGAATGCTATATATGAAGCAGTGAATCACCTGCTTTCTCAGGGACTTCACTCCAACACCCATAGCCATGAGTGGTGATGAATCGAATGAGCTTTTCATCTTCCTCAGGGGACCAAAGGCCTCTCTTAACCTTTTGTTGATTGCAGCATGAATGGTGACCCATCATGTATAACTTAATTCCGATGGAAAAACTTCCTTTCTTTTGCTTGCTTAAAACTGCAGAGAATAGTTCTTGGGATTTGCAGGAAGTGCCCCATTTAAAAGTATGGGGAAGAAGTACAAAATGATGATATGCCGACATTGAAACGGGATGGGGTCCGCTATTCAAAGGGGGTCCCCATAATATTTTTTCATCTAACCCTAAAAAGACATTTCATCGGCTTCTATTCACCCAGTGAAAAGAGAGCTACCATTTTCTACGTACACTTGTATTACGTAATCCATATAACCATGTTCACTATATTCTCACGTATCCTTCATTCAAAATCTATTTCTTCTTCTATTCTATCTCTATTGTCTTATGATTTCCGATGAACGACTGTTTATCATCCATTAAAATTATAAACTCAAGGGGTAATTTTGTCTCTATAGTAATTTCAAGTCAGTAGTATTGTCCTCCTTTTTACATCAAGGTAGCCTTAGTAGTATTTTAAAATCAGCTATGTTGTTCATCTTTTTTACGTTCATCAATTTAATCATAAAACTCTTAAATTGTATCAATCTCGTTCTTTGACTATTATTTGATTAACCCGTTAAATTTTATGCATGTGGTTGCTATTTGCTTCCATATCATTCTTTATTGTCATTTGTCTAGCAATATCATCAATGACGGGTCAGTTTTGGTGACCTGATAATACGAATGAATAGTTTTATAATTAATCAGTTATTTTAAAATTACAGTTTTTTTAATTCACGCCAATTGTACTCCCACGTCATCAAATTGACACGTCATCGTCAAAATTAGAGGCTCTTAAAAAAATTCTATTGAAGGATTTTAATTTATTAATAACATAAGACATGCTAACTCAGACGTTGTTAATTATTTAACAATAAAGTATTTGACATGACAAACAACGATTGGTAATAACGATTCTGTTAGTCAACGACAATCAAATGATGAGATTGATGTAATTCAAAAGTTTGAGTACTAAACTAATGAATATAAAAATATAATAAAGAAATGAAATTAGAGTTACTCAGACTTGACTATAGTGATAGTTGCTATTGTTAAAAGAATGGTATATTTTTATTCGATCTAATCAACCATATTCAAACAACAATAAATTTATATGTTAGCTAAACTCTCTAGATTGGTCTAAAAAATTTCATGTCACTCCTTTAATGATAATTATTAACAACATTATCAATTTGGACTATTAGTAATATTGTAAAAGTAGACGATTAAATTGTGTCAAAATAAAACAGAATATTGAATTCCAATATTAGCGTAACATAAGGATAAAAACCATATATAACCTAATTATGATGATATTTCAAAGAAATATTTTGTTGAGATTAATACTAATGCAACCAACTCAATTATGCCCAGAAAAGAGGGTCACTGACAGTAAAGCATTAAATCACACTTTTGTGAATCCTGAGAAAGGTTTCGAGATGCTTGTTCTTGGCGTAGGCCACCTTCTAATAAAAAAAGCCTGAAATGACATAATTTTACTATTAACCATCTTGGTCTTCACTATTTGCATGATGCAAATTTTATACCATTTTCTTTACAGATTGGACTTTCTTTTTTTTTTTTTTTGGGGGGGGGGGGGGGGAGTTCTTTTGCTTTATAAATTTTGATAAATACATATATATAACAACTGCATTTTTTATTGATATAAACAATTATTTATTCTGATATAACTTAATGTTAAACTTCCCAAAGTTTAATTCTTTATAATCATTTCTTCTTTAATATTTTCATCCATTGTATGATTGTTCGTCCGACTAAATATTTTTAAAGTGCAAAAATTTCAACCTTATGAACCCGGTTAAAATCTCATCAACAATTACCTCTTAAAAAATAAATTCTAGAATCTAGCTATATTTCTAAACAACCAATATACACAAAATGGGATTTCTTCAAATATAAGAATTACAAGGCAAAACTCCTCTAGAAAAAAACCCATTATTTAAAAGAAAAATGAAGGTCATAAATAAATTTATTAATTAATTACAGCAAATTATACTATGCACAAATCGAGGGTAATTGATTTCATAAGCTGATAAAATGCTTATCGAAAAGTCCAAATTATAAGACCGTTTATGAAGAATGCAGACATAGAGAGAGATGTTGAAATACAGAGTTAATATATAATAATAAGATGAAAAGGGAATGATTGTAATACAAGACTCTCATTCAGTTAGGAGACAACTTGAGAGGCTATGAAAATGAAATCACTTAATTTTGATTTTTCTTCATACTTACTTAATTATGGGATAATACTTATATATCACCCACTATTCAAAGACATGACCTCATTTCTAATTCTTATTTATTATCATTACACTTCTTTTTCTTTATTAATTCTTCCACTAATCTTGATGACGGTTGCATCACGTAACCCATGAAATTCCATGTCACCTATATATAATAATTTCAGACCAAACTTAATTTTGTTTTCCTCATTAACTTCTCCATTGAATGGAGAAATAGAGAGAGAAAAAATAATAGTTGAGATGTTTTTTGCGGCCGTAGTCGGCGACGCTAGAAATTAAAATATTGGGACAAAATATAATTACTCATTAAAAAATAAAATATAGATAAAATGAATAGAAACATTTGAGTTTCAAACTATAAAAATCTCATTACATATTTCAATAGAAAATTTCAGGATACGACTTCAAGAATAAAAGTCATCTGTTCGAACAATGTTTCTTTCTATGCTCCACACTAAAAATACTTAAAAATAAATTTTAAATTTTAACCTTAATTTTTACATCCTAAACCCTAAACTCTAAAAAATACACCTTAATTCTTTAAACTCTGACCACAATTCTTAACTTTAAACCTTAAACTCTAAACCCACTCTTTAAAAATAGAGGCACCAAATGAAACATGCAAACAATTTTCATCCCAACATCAAACCTTGACGGAGCTCCGTCCCTGAATGTAACTATCCAAAGATCGGTTAACTATCCAGACTTGTAAGTTAGGTTTGTCTTGTACCGTAAAGGAGATACGCCAAATACGTACGTAGCATGGTTCTCTCGATCACCCAAAAATAGCAAAGAAATAACTAGGGGGTTCAATAGTTGATTATGTAAAATTGTATTATACTCAATCATGGGTAGAGTATAATGTACACTAACCATGATTAACATGGAGGTTAGTTAGAGCATTAAAACAGAAACTAGGGTATTTCTGAATTTGTATGGTTTGTTGGGGGTGTGAGAAACGTTTTGAATGTATACGTTGATGGATATACGTGAAGGGGGAGGGGTGGTTTCTGTTTATCGATGTGAAACAACTCACCATATTTGATGTGAAAATTTGAAAAGAACAGACATTTTTGCTTGGATGCATCGCAAGCAAAGCTTTGAAAGTAATATAGGAATCATTTTTAAAGGGGCAGGGGATTGAAAAGCCTGAATGATTGATTATATGCTTAGCTTTAAGGAGGAGCAATGGGCCTACCATTCGGAATTTAAGACCCTGGTTAATAGAAAAGCTGGGTTTGGTCGAGTTATTTACTCATGGATGCAATGTCTCTTGTATCTACCATATACCATGTTGATAGTCAATATGTGATGGTGGTAGTTTTAGGGGGTTCATCATTTTTCGATCGGAAGGGAGAATCCCAGTTAGTGTCAGTCTTAAGTAAATAGAGAAGGATACGATTAGAGAAAATAGTGAATAGTGAGTACGAGGTTCAACTCTTTCAATGGAGTCCACATTCACTATCTTATCTACAACACTAAAGATTTCACAAATTCACTCAATTTGTCTTTCCTTTGAGGATAAAGAGTAACTTTACAACACTCACCAAGATTTATATCCCAAGATCTTGCGAGACCCTTTCCCAAAGTAACAAACACATAAGCAAACTCAAAAAACCTCAATAGGTAAATGTTTAAAATATTTAAGCACTCTCTAACACCCCAAACAATGGATAGAAAATGATACAACAAGAACAATAAAGTGTTTTACAAGAAAAATATGAATTTAAGCTCAAGCAGACTTTGAATATTGCTTGAATGCTTTTGGATAGTTGTCTTATTATTGAAGAAGCTTTGTATACTTGTTTTTATATCTTCTCATTGATTTCTAATCGTTTGAGTAGTTCAGGAACTGAATATAGCCGTTGAGGAGTGTTTTTCCTGTAATAAATTTTGTCTGGCAGCTGCGAGTATCGGTACGCGAAGGCCCATATCGGTACCTGCCTAAAGAAGATATAGCCATTAGCATTACATGGCGTACCGATACGCTAGGTTGTGTATTATATAGAGTAAGGGGTATCAGTACTCGAAAGGCCGTACCAATACTGAAATTGCTCACTAAAATTTTGGTGAAACTTTAGGTATTGGTACTCTCAAAGTTGTACCGGTATTCATAGTGTAAATGATGTTCACTAGCATCAGGCTATATCAGTACAAGGTTCACCGTACTGGTATTCAATGTGTTCAAAACTTTCAAAGACTCCAGACGTATAGGTACGAGATGTACCGTATCGGTACTGAGAAAACATTCGTAGAGAAAAAATAAAGGCTCATACCGGTGCGCAAAGTTCTGTACCAGCACTCTTTGGCCATTTTAGAAAACAGACTTGAAAATTTGTACCGGTACGAATAGGGTTGTACATTGCTTGCTAACCAAAATGGTCTTTTTAGTACCAAAACACTTAGAAAAATATTGAGACTTAAATAGATTGACTTATACATAGTTTTATCTTTAAAGTAAGTCAATTTTGTTCGAGTGCATTTCACTTGTGAGTTATCTCAAATACCTTAAAAATTATTTATTATCTTGAAATACTTGTGTAGAAGCTCGAACGATCAACCGATTGTGTTCGAATGCTTGTCACTTGTGAGTAATTTCAAATACCTTAAAAATTATTTATTATCTTGAAATACTAGTGTGGAAGCTCGAACGATCAACTAAATGTGCCAAGAGGGGGTGAATTGGATTTTTGCTTTCATGGATGAAAAGCTAAGAAATGAAATGGGACACAATGATTTATAGTGATTCGACTTTCTAACCAAAGTCTACCTCTACTACCTTAGCTATCCACACTAAGGATTTTCCTCAAATTCACTATGTTGTCTTTCATTTTTTCGGGCTCAAGGAGATAACCCTTAAAATCAAGACTTATACCCAAAAGTCTTCAAAACAATCCCTTACAAAGAGAAAACAAATTGACAAACAAGGAAAATCTCTCTAGGCAAATGTGTTTCTAATTTAAGCACTTATTCAAATCCTAAACACTTGAGCAAATATGACAATTTTGGCTCACTAGTATTTTCTACAAGAAATATGACAATTTTAAGCGCTAGAACACTTCTTCTAACATTGCATGTTGGTAGTTGGTTTCTTGTTGTTCCATGGATGCTTAGAGCTGACTTTTAAACTTTCTAAGGAGTTCGTGGCCATTGCTAGTCGTTGGATTTTTTACTTCCAACATTAAATGCAATTTGTGCATGTCAGTATCGGTACACGGGCTTCGGATATTGGTATCTACCTCAAATAAAAAGAGTCATTACATAATAATTGCATTGGGTACCGATATACGATACTCGGTATCGGTACGAGATCTACTCTTGTCGGTAAAACAAAGCTTGTAATGATATGGGATTTGGCCACTGGAAATTCTGGCAGTGGGGGATGAAAGGGTGTATCGGTACACAACTTATATGTACCAGTGCGGTCTCTTCTTAGCATCTTTACATGACAATATAAATCGATACTCATAGCATATTTTTTGACTCTTGGGTTATTTTGAAAGCATTTAAACAAGTCAAAAACCCTTTGAAAACCTCTTTAACATATTTTTCAAGTTAATAGACTTTTGAAATATTTTTGCAAAATAGTTTAAGTCCAAAAATATTTTTTCATTTTAGGTTAAATCAAAATCAATATCTTAACAATGTCCCATTTTTTATATAATGAAACTACTTGAAAATTTGTTTTTAAAATTTCTCCCCCAAGAAAAGTAAATTTAGAAAAAGAGAAAAATTTTAGAAAATATTTAAAGCTTCCATTTTTTCTTTTTGAAAGTTAATTTTTGAAACATATTTCTCCCATTTTTTGTTATATCAAAAATAATTTTAAAATTAAGTTTGAAATCACATTAAAGCTTAAGACACCAAATGTAAAAAGTTTGAAACCAATTGATAGAAAATATCAATTGTTGGTGCAAAATAACCATGGAGAAAAGACTAAAGAGATGTTATCATTAAAAGAATTTTTAAAAAATTTCTCTCCATAATCAAGCAACAATAAAATTGTTAGTCCAACAATTCAAGAAAAATAAATTGAATTTTAATTAAATACAATAAATTCAGTTAAATATGCTATATATCAAAATATATCATCATGCACACAAAATAGTCCCTTTTTGACTGTGCATATCGGTACAATGTCGAGCGTATCGATATTGGTTAAATGTTGTTTCGGTACGGTAAGAGCTGTACTGGTACCAATTGCACGAACTGGTGAAGAATTGTAGCAAAATCAACTTTAAAAATGCCTTACAACTTAGACTTAAGTTCATACAAATACTCTATTAAGCTTTAGATACACATTTTGATATTTTTTGCTACAAAACAACAACATGCTTCTCTATAAGGCTTAATCGTCAAATAGGTGCTCAAACTATGCTCCTTTTTTCAGTTAGGTGCCCAAACTATTTTTCGGGCCAAATTGGGACCTAAAGTTTCATTCTGTGACTCATTTAAGGTTCACCATTAATTTTTTCTATTAAAGAACACATGTAACCTCCAGAAAAATAAAAAATTATATTAAAAATAAATAAAATTAATTAACTTTCAAAAATATATAAAATTTCCAGATTTTACAAAACAACCCCAAATTCCAAAATTCCTAAACCCCCAAAATCAAAATCCCAATTTGGGCCGATTCTGCCGCCAATTGCCATGTCGCCGCCCACCAAATTGGTCGTCGGACCATCACGACCATTTCCCCCACCACCCCGTTGCAGGAAATCAACCGACGTCGTGCATATTGACAAAATTGTCGAATGGTTCCTTCGAACGATTCGCGACGAACGACGGCAAGAGAGGCTACGAACGACATGTAGGTTGTTTGGCGAGAGGAGGGAACTTCATTCCGTCGCCGGCGGCGAGAGTGGTCGAATTTAGGGGGTTTAGGGATTTGGGGACTATTTTGGGAATGTTTGAAACTTTCATGAAACATTTTTATTTTTATTTTCTTTTATTAATTTTATTTATTTTTAATATAATTTTGGATTTTTTTGGAGGTGACACGTGTACTTTAACGGAAAAAATTAACGGCGAACCTTAAATGGGCCACGAAATGAAACTTTAGGTCCCAATTTGGCCCGAAAAATAGTTTGGGCATCTATCTAGAAAAAAATTGCATAGTTTGGGCATCTATTTGACGGTTAAGCCTCTCAATAATGCAACATTTAAACAACTAATGTAACACCCCTTCACGACCTAGTCGAGAACCGAGTTTGAAAGTGTTACCGATGAACGATACAATAAAATTTCATTTTTATACTCAACATCTAAAACAATGATATACAATAACATGTTACCATAATGCATCTTAGTCTAATTAATCATTATGAAACAACAATTAATTATTTAGGACTAATTCTTAACTATTACAAGTTTTAGGGACCAAACTTTAAAATCAATAAATTGGAGGTCCTTCGATGCAATTAGTTATACCAAAATGAAATTCACTACTATATTAATAGGCCTGCAAAGTTTCATACAATTTGGAGTTCATTTACTCATTCAATTTAATCATTCAAATTTCAGTGACCAAACTGTGAACATTGTGAACCTTCTGTCTAAACCCTTTTAACTAACTTAACTGACCCTGTATCAAAACACCTTAGGGCTGTTTCAAAACAGGTGTATGATGGTCAACCTAATTTGAATTTATCCTTTAGACTGTATCGATACATGCAAGCCCTGTATCGGTACGGGTTGACTTTCTTTGACCTTGACTTTGACCCGTTTTGATACGCTATAGACATGTATCGGAACAATGAATTCCAGTAGCAAGATGTTCCGATACGGCCTCAAACCGTATCGATACGCCCTATTCTTATAGTCCAGTTTTACTTAACCGTATCGATACGCCATTACCCGTATCTATACGGCCTGACCTATAATAATAGATTTTTGCTGGTTTTTAATCAAATTAACCTACAAGACGATGTTCAAATGCAATGAAACTTTACACACAACATTCCAATGCTATAAACTACTGACATACCAAAATTCATCATCATTCGAATACGTTTACAAGGTTTTGACCTATGTGAGCCAAATACGCCATTTTTAACCATTTTTAGCCAAACCAAAAGACATTTTAGGGCCTTTAACCAACTTACAATATATACACAT
The DNA here is from genome assembly GCA_958450335.1 of Hibiscus tridactylites. Classification (NCBI taxonomy): domain Eukaryota; kingdom Viridiplantae; phylum Streptophyta; class Magnoliopsida; order Malvales; family Malvaceae; genus Hibiscus; species Hibiscus tridactylites. The sequence continues at coordinate 37,288,345 of OY288280.1, forward strand.
TGCAAACATAACAAAATGGACACAAAAGGCTAGTTCATATACTTTTCCACCTTCCTAGGAGTTCGTAAAGTCAAAATACATTACTTTAGACTTGTAGTGACTTGTCTCGCCTCGACTATCCGATCTTCAAACGCAATGGCCTTTCAACCTGAAATGCATGAGATGAGACACGTTAGGCATACATTTCTAGCGAGGTAGTCATAAACAACATGAACATCAATGTATGAAGTATATAATTATATATGATCTCATGCTCATCAATGTCAATCATTATGCGTCTAATACAATGTTTAACATAGTAATTTCATCATTAACTCTTGGATTGAATCAAGATAGTGGATACGTGAATTCCTACGCCTCGCCAAATCAATGAATGCTCTAATCCCTCTGCCTCGACAATATGACCAATATCAATACACATCCCTCCACCTCGCCAACTCAATATAGGTCGTAGCCTTAGGACCGTAGTCGACCCATACACTGAGCTCATGAATTTTATGGTATGCCAATTGTATCCGTTCTCCATTCAAATCCAAGGTTTCAATGTTCGTAGCCATATTCAATGTTCAATGTGAATTTTGATGACCAATGACTTCAATATTATCAATAGAAAAACATGTTTCATTATCAATATGCCATATTTCAATGTCAATGTTAATATCAATATCTGATGATTCTTTACAATATTTCAGTAACACTAATCATATCGATGACAATGCATGATAGCGATGCCAATAATTATGTCTGATATTCAATAACAACTTACCTACACTTACCAATGAATCTGATTAACAATCCAATGCAACTTCTTCAATGATATTGTTAATGATATGGTCGAAAACAACAATAAAAGATTCGGGAAGGCTCTTCGCCTAATCCCGAGACTCCGACTACACTCACCTTAAAATTCGATGCTCTTACAACTCTCAGATGACAACACTCTTGCTTCTAGCTTTCGATGGAGATGGCGAAACCTCTCTCTACACTTCTTGAGCTAAAAAATCAATAGAGAAGTGGATAGGGTCGATAATACAATATCAAGATCAATACAACGACATCAAAATCGATGTCCAAGCTCAACATAATTATTAGTCAAAAATTTCCATAGATAACAAAAACCTAACTTGAGATTAATCTCAAAATACCATGGATTTCTAATATTATATTGAGGGGAAAAGCTCACCCAATCACTAGAAACGATTTGATAACAATAGAACGAAGGAAAAACGAAACTTAAAGCTAGCTCTAATGGAGGTGCTTGCTTAGGTAGGAGATGAAGAAGATGAAAGGTTTGGAGATATGTTTGCTTGCAATGTTTCGTGTGGCTTTTCAATTCCTTATTTCCTTTCTTTTATCAATAATAGCCAAATTGGCTTTCCTTCAAATGAAGGAATTGTATTTCCACACCCCACGTGGAAAATAACTATGCTTAGAGAGGGATAATTACAAGATTAGTCCTCCAACCTTATTAAACCTTATACTATTGCTTCCCAACTTCCGATATTAACAATTTAATCACTAAAATGTTTTCGATACTACTCAATAGGGTCCAATAGCAACGATTTAACTCAATTAGAGTCCAATATCAATAATTAGCTAGCCAATACTATATTTAGACTTTATCGATGCAAAATTTCTGATCACCGGAACCCAATTCCGACTAGACCGGATTTTGGGGTGTTACAACTCTCCCCCTTTAAGAAAAATTCGACCTCGAATTTTTACCTGAGCCGAAGATATGTGAATATTGCTGTTTCATGGTCTCTTCAGGTTCACAAGTGGCTTCCTCAACAGTGTGACTCGTCTAGAGCACTTTAACTAACGATACAGTTTTGTTGCAAAGCCTCTTGACCTCTCTTGCTAGAATTTGAAACGGTTCCTCTTCGTATGATAGATTTGGTCGAATTTCTACAGATTTAGGTTCCATAATGTGCGAAGGATCAGAACGATATTTCTGAAGCATCGATACATGAAAAACATCATGGATTTTACTTAATTTCGGGGGCAACGATAATCAATATACCATGGGGCCGACTCTTTCAATGACTTCAAAGGGTCCAATGAATCGGGGACTCAATTTTCCCTTCTTGCCAAAACTTAAAACCTTTTTCGATAGTGATACTTTGAGGAAGGCTTTTTCACCAACTTCATACTCGATGTCTCTTCTCTTTAGATCAACATAAGCCTTTTGTCGATCAAAGACAACCTTTAAACGATCATGAATGAAGGCAACCCGTTCTTCGGTTTCTCGAAGTAAGTTAGGGCCTAACATCTTGCCCTCACCAAGCTCTGACCAACAGGGTGGAGTTCTACATCGCCTACCATACAATGTTTCATATGGGGCCAATTGGATTGATGCTTGATAACTATTATTGTAGGCAAATTCAACAAGAGGTAAAGATTTCTCCCAAGTCCCACCAAAGTCTATGATGTATGCTCGAAGCATATCTTCCAAGATCTATATAGGAAGATTCAATAACAATACAAATTTCTAAGGTTTCAACGGACAAGTTTTTCGATAATTACCTGGATTACCCTTTCTGACAGGCCGTCAGATTGAGGGTGAAAGACTGTGCTAGGTTTAACCCTGGCACCTAGAGCTCCTTGTAAGGTTCTCCAAAATCGAGATGCGAATCAGAGATCTCAATCAGAGATTGATAAGTATTTTTTTTGGTTATGTTTTTAGTCCTTATTTTGATCGAATATATGTTTAAGGGACTTAATTGGGTTGTTTTATGATGTTTTCATGCAGGAGACGTAATGCTGGAAATAAGTTGAAATGCTGTAGAAAATACTGGAGTGGGCAGATTCACGGGCATGAACCAGGGCATGAATGCTGACTGGGCGCCACATCAGCACCTTCTAGAAGATGACGTCAGCAACTCAGATAACTTATCAGTCCACTTATCAAGATAGCTTATCATCCGATTTTTATTTTAAATTTCAAAACTTGGATATTTATCTTATGTAATTTTATTTTTAGGATTTATCATCTTAGGTTTTTAGGGTTTTCAACTACTATAAATACCCCACTTTGGGGGTGAAGTAAATCATCATTCAGTTAACAATAAAACATCACTTCTTCTTCTCTTGGAAATTCTTCTCTTTTTTTAGTTTTTCTTAAAGTTCTTTTCTTTTAATTATTTCCTAAATGTCGAGCATGATTAATTTAATAACCATGCTCGACTAGATCTTTTTAAGTCGAAGGCTTTTGCAATGACGCGTTCTCAAGGCGAGGTTTGAAACTATGCTTCAAATGTTTCGAAAACTTCTCTCAATTTCTTTAAACTTTATTTTCTAAATCAAAATGATTTTTAAAACCCAAAGATTGACTTTGGAAAAAACAATTGTTTTGATTTATCAAGTGGGAGGAAGGATCGGTTATTGAAACAAATCCGACTTCCAAGGAACACACTTAGTAAATAGATTACTAAGTAAAATTGAGATCGAATCGTTTTTTATAGAAATGACTTTTCGAGTTGGTTACGAGCTTAAGTAATTTGTTTTCTCAAACATTGAGTTGGTTTAGACAAATTGTCAAAACTGAAACCAAAAATTGATTTTGGAAATTCAGTTTACAAACAAAAACCCAAGAATTGACCTTGAAGTAATTTTGCCAACAAGTTTTTCGAAATAAAAATCTTTACCAAGGAACCGAGTAGAACAAGTCAACGCGGAAGCCCGAGGCTGATAATCTCATATTTAATTTAAACTATTTTCAAAGCTTTCTTTTACTTTCTTAAACAATTGCATTTCATTACAACAACAACCCCCCCCCCCCACCTAAATCACATTATCATAGCTCCAACAACAACTCTTGGTTCAGAAACTACAAAAGCGCGACAAAGAAAGTTCTAAGTCCCTGTGGGTTCGACTCCTACTTCCCTATCTATACTCAATTTAATTTCTTTATTTATTTTATTTATTTGGAAGAAGGAAATTATTCTTGACACGTTACAACGCGTGTCAAAATTGGCGTCGTTGCCGGGGACTTCGGCAACTTTTACTGTTTGTTTTTTATTGTTTATGACCAGGAGAAATCCGGAAGAACAAGTTAAATACATCCCAAAAATCAAAGCCAAATGGGAAACAACGAACAGACGATCCATCAGCTGATCAGGGCAACAGAGGACAATCAGCCCTTGTGCATAACCTTTCCGAATGGTGAAACGCCATTTCATCTAAAAACGAGCTTGATTCATCTACTACCAACCTTCCACGGTTTGCCCAACGAAAACCCACACAAACATTTGAAGGAATTTCACATGGTTTGTCTAAGCACAAAGCCACAGGGAGTATCCGATGACCAAATCAAACTTAGAGCTTTTCCATTTTCTTTAGCAGATATAGCAAAAGATTGGTTATTTGATTTACCCCCTAATTCTATTACAACTTGGACTGACATGGCTAAACTTTTTCTTGATAGGTTCTTCCCTACAGCTAAAGCAAGCGAGATTAGGCGCAACATCTTGAGCATTCAACAAAAAGAAGCTGAATCTTTATATGAATACTGGGAGAGGTTTAAAAAGTTGTGTTCAAATTGTCCACAACATGGATTATCGGAACAAACCCTCCTTCAGTATTTTTATGAAGGATTGACGCTTATGGATATGAAAGTAGTGGATGCGGCAAGTGGCGGAGCTCTAGTCAATATGACCCCAAGAGCGGCTAAAACACTGATATCAACCATGGCTGCCAACTCACAAAGGTTTACTCAATCTAGCGAACCATCTCGAAGTGTTCGCGAGGTAAGCACAATTTCTTTAGAAAATAAGGTTGATAAATTAGCTGAAATAGTGCAAACTCTTCTTGCAGGAAATAAGGGAACAACTAGACTTTGCGGGATCTGTACTAGCCCAGAACATCCGACAGACTGTTGTCCGATGATTCAGGAAGATGATGTCGCCCAAGCCAATGCCATGGGAAATGCATACAATCCAAGGTGGAGAAACCAGTCAAACTTTGGATACGCAAACAACCAAAGACAAAATCAACCCTACCCACAACAAAAGACATATCTAGAAACCTTAGTTGAGCGTTTAGCAATGTCCCAAGAGAAATTCCAAATTCGTACCGAGGCCCACTTACAAGAGATAGACAAACAAATAAGCCAGCTAGCAAGCCGTCTTGATTCCAAAGGTAAACTTCCTTCACAACCCGAGACAAACCCTAGGGAAAATATAAGCGCCATCACACTCCGTAGTGGGACAGTTATAGCTCCAAAAAAACCATCAAAAAACAACAATCCCACTCCTGCCATGGAAGAAGTTAACGAAAAACAAAATAACCCTCTACCATCATCTCTTCCTTCTCCACCTCTTGAAGTCGCACCTCCTTTCCCATCACGATTAGTAAAACGTGACAAAAAGGCTGAAGAGAGAGAAATTATTGAAGTATTTAAAAAGGTCCAAGTGAACATTTCCCTCTTGGAAGTCATTCGCCAAGTGCCAAGGTACGCTCGTTTCCTTAAAGAGCTTTGTACAACCAAGCGAAAACTCACCGGGAACGAAAAGGTAAATTTGGGAGAGAACGTTTCTATAGTTTTTCAACGTAAGTTACCACCCAAAATGAAAGACCAAGGTATGTTTGCTATACCCTGTCAAATTGGTAACATATCTAATAAACGTGTTATGTGCGATCTTGGGGCTTCAATAAATGTAATGCCGCTTTCTGTTTATAAAATGATAACTAACGATCCTTTGAAGGAAACCAGGATTACGATACAGTTGGCGGATCGATCAGTCATCTATCCAGAAGGAGTGTTGGAAAATGTTTTGGTAAAGGTAGATGTCTTATTTTTTCCTGCGGACTTCTACGTGATCGATATGGCTCACGATAGAACAAACACTTGCTCCGAAGTGTTGTTGGGACGTCCATTCCTTAGCACAGCAAACACGAAAATAGAAGTAAGAAGCGGCCTTTTATCCATGGAATTCGATGGTGAGGTAGTAGAATTCGATGTTTATAAAACAATGAGGTATCCTGATCAGGTTGAATCTGTTAACTCAATTGATATTGTTGATCCATATATAGAAGAGTATGCAGATACTAATGTTTTTAATAACTTTGATATGAACTATGAGCTTTGCGACGATGAAGCAGAAAATGAGGACGAATCTGTTTCTTTTATTAATTCTGATTTAGTTTTAACTCCATCAAAGACTAAACCTTTGCCATCTATTTTGCAGGCTCCAAAGTTGGAATTAAAAGAACTCCCATCCCACCTTAAGTACGCCTTCCTGGGAGATAATGATACCTTACCGGTTATCATTTTGAACGAATTAACCGGAGAGGAAGAAGTCGATCTTGTCACAGTCTTGCGAAAATACAAGGAAGCAATCGGGTGGACGGTAGCGGACATAAAAGGACTTAGCCCCTCAACTTTTATGCATAAAATCAAAGTTGAGGAAGGGGCAAAGCCGTCACGACAAGGTCAGCGACGCTTGAATGATCCCATGATGAAGGTAGTACAAGACGAAATTCAAAAACTCTTAGACGCTGATATCATATATCCGATCTTGGATAGCGAATGGGTAAGTCCTATTCATGTTGTTCCTAAAAAGACCGGCGTCACGGTAATCAGAAATGACAAAGGTGAGTTAGTTCCAACTCGAGTTCAGAATGGATGGCGAGTTTGCATAGATTACAGGAAGTTGAATTCTCTAACCCGAAAAAATCACTTTCCCTTACCATATATTGATCAAATGATTGAAAGATTAGCTGGTAAATCTCACTATTGTTGTCTCGATGGCTTTTCAGGTTTCTTCCAAATTCCCGTAGCCCCTGAAGACCAAGAGAAGACCACGTTTACGTGCCCATTCGGGACCTTCGCCTATCGACGAATGTCGTTTGGACTATGTAACGCTCCGGCTACGTTCCAGCGATGTATGGTAAGTATATTTTCGGATTATGTTGAGAAAGGGATCGAGGTATTTATGGACGACTTCACTGTATATGGTAATTCGTTTGGTGAGTGTTTATTGAATTTAACTAATGTCTTAAAACGATGCATTGAATTTAACCTTGTGCTTAATTATGAAAAATGTCACTTTATGGTTAATAAAGGCTTAGTATTAGGACATATAATTTCTTCAAAAGGGATTTCTGTTGATAAAGCTAAAACAAATATTATACGCTCACTCCCATACCCCAGAACCGTGAGGGATATTCGCTCTTTTCTTGGACATGCAGGTTTCTACAGGCGATTTATAAAAGACTTCTCAAAGTTAGCACAACCACTATGTCGGTTACTGCAGAAAGATGTAGAGTTCGACTTTACATCCGAATGTAGGAAATCATTTGATAAATTAAGGAGAAACTTGTATCTGCACCAATAGTGCAACCGCCCGATTGGAACTTGTCGTTCGAAATTATGTGCGACACCTCAGATTTTAGTGTTGGAGCGGTACTCGGACAAAGGAAAGGACGAGAGCCTCATGTCATCGCCTATGCATCGAGAACGCTCGATCCAGCGCAACGAAATTATTCAACTACAAAAAAAGAACTGTTTGATGTAGTGTTTGCTTTAGATAAATTCCGCTCTTATTTACTTGGAACTAAAATTATTGTTTTTTCTGACCATGCAGCCTTGCGATATTTGATGAGCAAGAAGGAAGAAAAACCAAGGTTGATCCGATGGATTTTACTCCTCCAGGAGTTTGATCTCGAGATAAAGAACAAGAAGGGGAGTGAAAATCTTGTGGTCGATCACCTTAGCCGAATCCCACTAACTAATTCGGATTCGCCTATCAATGATGAATTCCCTAAAGAAAATTTAATGATGGCCCAAGCTTCAACTCCTTGGTTTGCAGACATCGTGAACTATTTGGCTACAGGTGAATTACCTCATGACTTGCCACGGTCAGAAATTACCCGAATCAAGAGGGAATCCAGGTTCTATATTTGGGATGATCCCTACCTTTGGAGACATTGTTCCGATCAGGTAATACGACGATGTGTAACCGAAGACGAGGTAAAATCTATCCTTAATTTTTGTCATTCATATGCATGTGGTGGGCATTATGGACCTAAAAGGACAGGTCATAAAAATCTTGAATGCGGATTCTATTGGCCTAATATTTTTTGAAACACATATTTATTTTGCAAATCATGTGATAAATGTCAAAGAGTTGGTAACTTAAGCCGACGTAATGAAATGCCTCTAAATCCTATTCATGTTTGTGAAATATTTGATGTGTGGAGGATAGATTATATGGGGCCATTTGTATCATCATTCGGTAATTTTTATATTACTTTAGCTGTTGATTATGTTTCGCGATGGGTTGAGGCGAAAGCCACAAAAAATAATGATACTAAAACCACTGTCAAATTTCTGAAAGATTGTATTTTTTCCAGGTTTGGCACACCAAGAGCGTTGATATGCGACAGAGGGAAACATTTTATCAATCGAGTCATCGATGCGCTAATGAAAAAATTTGGCGTCACCCAACGCATCGCGACGTCGTACCATCCGCAAACAAATGGTCAGGCGGAAGTGTCAAATCGTGAAATCAAGACCATTCTTGAAAAGATCGTGAAACCTGATCGGAAGGATTGGAGCGTTAAGCTGAATGACGCATTATAGGCCTATCGAACAGCATATAAGGGTCCCATCGGGATGTCCCCTTATCACCTTGTTTTTGGTAAGCCGTGCCATTTACTGGTCGAATTGGAGCACCGCGCGCTTTGGGCAGTCCAAAAATGCAACATGGAAATGGATCTAATTGGCGAAACGCGTAAACTCGATATCCAAGAGTTGGAAGAAATTCGGAAAACTGCCTACGACAGTTCGAAAATTTTTAAGGAAAAAAATAAAGATTTTCATGATCGTAATATTGCATTTAAATCATTTTATATTGGTCAAAAGGTTTTATTATTTAACTCTAAATTAAAACTTTTTGCAGGAAAATTACGATCAAAGTGGCTAGGCCCATACACAGTGACTAATATTTTTCCACATGGTGCAGTGGAAATTAAAAGTAATTCCGGAGAGCCATTTAAAGTTAACGGTCAACGGCTTAAACCGTACTATGACAATGCTCCGGTTGGTCTAGTCGAGGAAATTCGTTTATTCGAACCTGTTACTTGAATAAGGTCGTCAAGCTAGCGACGATAAACAAGCGCTGAATGGGAGGCAACCCATTTCTTTTCTTCTTTTTACTTTAATTATTTTTATTATTTATTATTTCTTTTTTCTTTTCTTTATTTTATTTATTTTATTCTATTTTAAACTGCCATAGTTTAATGTCATTTGAATTTTATTTTTAGTTAAAATAAAAAAAAAGAATAAATAAAAAAGAAAAAAAAGAGATAACCGAAATTATCTCTCATTTTAGATTTTTAATTTTAATTTTTTTTTCAATTTTTTTTTTAAAATTTTTTTGAATTTATTTTCTTATCTACTTTTGAATTTATTTTTATCTTTTTTTTATCTTTTTGAATTTATTTTTATTATCTCATTTTAATTATTTTATCTTTTTTTTTTTATTTTGAATTTTATTTTATCTCTTATTTATTTTGTTTGCAGATAATTTAGATCAAATAAAAGGATGAGAAGCTATCTTTTTCAACAAGATTTGCTACCATTTTTGCTTCATCTTCAACCTTCATCACTCGATCGTCCACCGTTACCACCACCATGGTCCGAACTCGAGAGCAAGCTCGCCTCCGTCCCTACACCAGACTCAGAGCCCATTATCGAAACATGCTCTTCTGCGATCGGGGAGTATTTTCACCCTCTCTCTTTTATTTTATTTTATGTTCATTTTGGGACAAAATGCATCAAGTGAGGGGGAGGGAGATATGCTTATCAATTTTTATCTTGCTTATTCGTCTTGATTGTTCGCTTGAAATCTTGATTTTATTAATTTAAGTTCTTCGTTTAAATTCTTAGTTTTGCCTTGTCTCACTGCTTTCATATAGCTTTGTATCTATCTTGTTAGAAAATTCTAGGTTGCATGGTAGATTTTTGGCATGATTAATTTTTTAATCTTTTATATGACATTTTCTTTCTTTATTAATTCACATGACACAAGACATATTTGTGAGTTTTTGAGCCTAATGAGCATGCATGATATTTGCTCTTTGTTTCTTTGAGTGTGCCTAGCTAAATTAGTTGCATTCTAGAACTTGTTTTTAAATTCTTTTTGAGACTACGTTGATTGATTATGATGCTTAAATATGATAGAGGCACTAGGTTTTAACCATTTATCTTCTCAAATAAATTGCCTACCCTTTAATTAATTTCCCCTAGTGAACCAATTTTTGAGCCTTGGCTTTTTTTTTATCACCACATTTTTAAGCCTAATCCGTTTTTTTCTTCTAAATTCCATTACTTTTGTCCCCTTTTTCAAGACAAAAAATCGTCTTAAAAAAACAGATTCGAGTAAGTGCAGTGAAGCAGCAGAAAAATACTGTGCAGAAAAAAAATTGTGCAGAATTGTTCGAATATACTGTGCATAAATGTTCGAATATGCAGTGCAGAAAAAAAAGAAGTGCAGGAAATTGTTCGAATCTGCAGAAAAAAAAACACAGAAAAAAATAACAGTGCAGTTCGAAAAAAAATACACTGCAAAACAGTTTCAGTTCGAATGAAAAAAAACAGTTTCGGATATAATTTTTTGGGATGAATTTTTTTGTCTTGAATTTTAACCCTTATTTTCATCCTTTATCCTACCCTTACCTTAGCCCCGTTACAACCCTTCTTTAAGACCTCTTGATTTTTGCATCATATTCATGTTAGTAGTGGAGATTAGATTTAAACACAAGCTATGGTTATGCTCTAATTAGCTTTGGCTCGAGTGATTTTTTTTCTCTACCCTTAAACACTTTGAGTGACATGAGCGATTCCTTGTGAGGGTACTTGGTTTGCATCATTGATGTTAGTAGAGTTTTAGAATGTTGTTTTTGCTTTAAATTATTAATCTTGCCATCTATCTATTTTTGCTCCTTAGTTTTCTTTCATATTTAGATGCTTAATCATATTGAAACCTTTTGAGACTTTTTGAAATTAAGGATGAAAACTTGAACTTAAGTTTATTTAATTTTGAGATACTTGAGGACAAGCATCGGATAAGTGAGGGGGAATTTGATAAGTATTTATTTTGGTTATGTTTTTAGTCCTTATTTTGTTCGAATATATGTTTAAGGGACTTAATTGGGTTGTTTTATGATGTTTTCATGCAGGAGACGTAATGCTGGAAATAAGTTGAAATGCTGCAGAAAATACTGGAGTCGTGGGCAGATTCATGGGCATGAACCAGGGCATGAATGCTGACTGGGCGCCACGTCAGCACCTTCTAGAAGATGACGTCAGCAACTCAGATAACTTATCAGTCCATTTATCAAGATAGCTTATCATCCGATTTTTATTTTAAATTTCAAAACTTGGATATTTATCTTATGTAATTTTATTTTTAGGATTTATCATCTTAGGTTTTTAGGGTTTTCAACTACTATAAATACCCCACTTTTGGGGTGAAGTAAATCATCATTCAGTTAACAATAAAACATCACTTCTTCTTCTTCTCTTTTTTTAGTTTTTCTTAAAGTTCTTTTCTTTTAATTATTTCCTAAATGTCGAGCATGATTAATTTAATAACCATGCTCGACTAGATCTTTTTAAGTCGAAGGCTTTTGCAATGACGCGTTCTCAAGGCGAGGTTTGAAACTATGCTTCAAATGTTTCGAAAACTTCTCTCAATTTCTTTAAACTTTATTTTCTAAATCAAAATGATTTTTAAAACCCAAAGATTGACTTTGGAAAAAACAATTGTTTTGATTTATCAAGTGGGAGGGAGGATCGGTTATTGAAACAAATCCGACTTCCAAGGAACACACTTAGTAAATAGATTACTAAGTAAAATTGAGATTGAATCGTTTTTTATAGAAATGACTTTTTGAGTTGGTTACGAGCTTAAGTAATTTGTTTTCTCAAACATTGAGTTGGTTTAGACAAATTGTCAAAACTAAAACCAAAAATTGATTTTGGAAATTCAGTTTACAAACAAAAACCCAAGGATTGACCTTGAAGTAATTTTGCCAACAAGTTTTTCGAAATAAAAATCTTTACCAAGGAACCGAGTAGAACAAGTCAACGCGGAAGCCCGAGGCTAATAATCTCATATTTAATTTAAACTATTTTCAAAGCTTTCTTTTACTTTCTTAAACAATTGCATTTAATTACAACAACCCCCCCACCTAAATCACATTATCATAGCTCCAACAACAACTCTTGGTTCAGAAACTACAAAAGCGTGACAAAGAAAGTTCTAAGTCCCTGTGGGTTCGACTCCTACTTCCCTATCTATACTCAATTTAATTTCTTTATTTATTTTATTTATTTGGAAGAAGGAAATTATTCTTGACACGTTACGACGCGTGTCAAAATCAGAGATAATAGACTTAGGTACTCCGTGGAGTCGGATCACCTCCTTAATGTACAAATAAGCTAATTTAGGAAGAACGTAGTCCATTCTAACCAGTGTAAAATAAGCTGACTTTGTGAAACGATCTACTATGACCCATATGGCATCATACCTCGTGGGAGTTAATGGTAGACCACTAACGAAATCCATAGTGATCTTTTCCTACTTCCCTTTTGGTGGATCGATAGGCTGCAATAATCCGGTAGGAGCACAATGTTCTGCCTTAACACGTTGGCACGCGAGACCTTTGGAAATGTAATTAACTATGGTCTGCTTCATGCCTGGCCACCAATAGAGTTCATGTAGGTCCTTATACATCTTCACAGACTCGGGGTGAACAGAAAAAGAACTCGAATGAGCTTCGAAAAGAATATCGGTGCGAAGAAATTCATCATTAGGTACACATACCCGGACATGAAAACACAAGAGTCCTTTAGAATTAATTTTGAAGTTAGGGTTATACGATATCTTAGAAATAATAGATTGAAGCTCAGGATCTTGCTCTTGAAAATCCTTGATTCGTGCAATGATGGTAGACTAAGCTTGAAGTTCAGCTACAAGACAATGCTGCTTCCGAAGTCGGAAGTGAGCGTTAATTGCTCGAGGGGCTACAATATAGCGATATTACAATGATTTAATGTACCACATAATACATATAACTTTGTATTCACTATCGATACTTACCATGCAAAGGTTTGTGGCTAAATGCATCTGTTGTAACATTGGCCTTGCCCGGATGGTAATCAATGACAAGATCGTAATCTTTAAGGAGTTCCATCCACCTCCGTTGTCGAAGATTCAACTCCTTTTGGGTTAAAAGATACTTAAAGCTCTTATGATCGGTAAAGAGATAACATTTTTCTCCGTAGAGGTAATGTCTCTAGATTTTTAATGTAAAGACAACTGCAGCCAATTCAAGGTCATGGGTGGGATAATTCATTTCGTGTGGCTTAAGCTATCTCGAAGCATAAGCGATGACTTTGCCTTCTTGCATCAATACACATCCTAACCTGAGGTTCGATGCATCACTGTAAACTGTGTAGTTCTTTCTGGATTCGGGTTGGGTTAGAACAGATGCATGGGTCAATACTTGCTTCAACTGATCGAAACTCCGTTGTTGAACCTCGATCCAAATAAAATGAGCTTCTTTCCTCAATAAATTAGTTAAAAGAGCGGTTATCATAGAGAACCCTTTCGGGAATATCCTATAATAGCCAGCAAGTCCAAGGAAGCTTCTAACTTCGCCAATGTTTTTCGGTGGGTGCCAATCTACAATAGCTTGGATTTTCTTCGGGTCCACTTGAATACCCGAAGCTGACACAATATGTCCCAGAAAGGAAACTTCGGTGATCCAAGACTCACACTTAGATAACTTCATGTACAACTGCTTCTCTCTTAAGGTATGGAGCACGATACGAAGATGATCTCGATGTTCTGCTTCATTCTTGGAGTAAATCAATATGTCATCTATAAACACCACTACGAATTTATCAAGATAGGGTCTAAAAACTCGATTAATCAAATCCATAAAGGATGTCGGTGCATTGGTTAACCCAAAGGGCATCACCAAGAATTCGTAGTGTCCATATCTTGTACGAAAAGCGGTCTTCGGTACATCACACTCCTTAACTCTCATTTGATAATAGCCCGACCTTAAATCGATTGACACGCATCGTTTACGCGTCAAAATAATTCCTTATTCTCTATTAATAAATAAAGAAAATTAAATGTAGTAAAAGAGAAGTAAGGGTGATCCCACAAGGACTAAGAAAACTTCTTGATTTATGTTCGCTTGATCGCTGAGCCAAGAAGAGAGCTAAATGATGTTTAAGTAGAAAAGAGGGTGATTTGTAGAATTTAAGTAAAAATAAAAATTGTAGAGAATATTAAAAAGAAGTGAATTCAATATAATAAATACTAGCTTCGGGCTTTTTCTTTGACTCAATTTCCTCAGATCATCGGAAAAGGTTTTTACTTCAAGATTCACGTCGGCTACTTGCCTACAAGGATTAATCCTTGAGACTTGTTTTTTTCTCTCTCCGGTAAACCGATAATCTAAAATCAATTTTTAGATTCCAGTTTTCTGGTTAGATTAACCGCGACTATCGATGTTAAAAATAAACAATTTTAATGTTTTGGAAAAACCTGACTCAGATTGTGTTGTTTCAATAACAACGGTCCGATCTCAATTTTCTCTTAGTAATCAATTTACTAAGTGTGTTCCCAGGAAGTCGAATGTGCTTCAATAGCCGATCCTTTATTGAGTTGTGTGGGGCTCGATTCGTTCAACCGATGTTGCTCATCAAGTGGTGGAGAGGTGGATTTTTGGGTGGAGGGGTTGTGGAAGCTAAAATGGAAATGACACAATGAATTATAGTGGTTCAACCTTCTAACTAAGGTCTACATCCACTACCTTAGCTCCCCACTAAGGATTTCTCAATCAATCCACTATTGATTCGTCCCCTTTTCTAGGTTTAGGAGGAAACTCTTACAACCAATCAAGCTTTCTACCCAAAGCCTTGATTGAAACCCTCTTTACAAAGAGACACAATAAGCAAACTTAAAACCCTCTAATAGGTGTTTGTTTGCACAATCAAACACTCACTCAAAACCTAAAACACTTGAGCAAATTTGACAATTTTGGCTCACTAGTGTTTGTCTATATAATAAATGACAATTTAAGCTCTAAGACAATCTTTGATCATTTGATGTTTGACAATATGAGCATTAGCCTTTACTTGATGCTTTGAGGTCCCTTTTATACTCCCAAATGAGTTTGTAGCCGTTACTAGCCGTTGGGATCATATTGGAGCCGTTGAGGACTTTAATTTCCACCATAAATGCAGTTCTGCAGCTCCCCGTTTCAAAACGTTCGAACCCGTTTCGAAACGCTCTTTAAGTAGAAAGAGTCGTTGCAGTCTATCAGGGCATCCGTATCGAAACACCCCCTTGCCGTTTCGAAACCCGTATCGAAACGCTATAGGCCCGTATCGAAACGCCTGCATTTGAAAGTTGGTTAGGAAATACCCGTTGGGGTTTATGACCATTGTGGTCAATGCCACGTAGGCGTATCGAAACGGCATAGCCCGTTTCGAAACGTTAGGCAAAAATCCTATCCAGGGAAGGCCCGTTTCGAAACAAGTTTCGAAACGTTTTTGCTACTGGAATCCCCTGCTTCGAAATGCCCTTAGGTGTTCGAAACACCTGGACAGTTTTGTAAAGATTGGCTTTGAAAAACATAAAAACCCTTTATAAAAGCTTTCCTAAACATAGTTTCAAGTTGTTTGGACTTTGGAAATATTTTAAATACTTTTTAAATCAGTCCAAAACATTTTTCAATTATTATATCAAAACATTAGTTCTACAATCTCCCCCTTTTTGATATAATAAAACTCACTTGAAATTTTGTTTGGGAATCTCCCCCTTAATCTTTAAAAATGTGAATAAGAGATTAAAAATTTTAATTCAAATAAAGTTCCCCCTTATTCATTTGAAAATTCAATTTTTCAAATCATTTCTCCCCTTTTTGTTATATCAAAAAGAATTTAAAACATTTAGTTCAAAAAAGTTATCAAAAAGAATTTAAAAATGGCTCCCCCTTACTCAAAGCATCATCAAAAAAGTTAGTCCAACATATATGATCATCTAGTTGAATAAAATAAAAATAAAACAAATTAAATCAAAACAACTAGAAATTTTACCAACACTTGAACCCAAGGGAGGATGTGAAGTCTTCCTTCTTCAAGTGTTCTTCCTTGTGTGTATGGAGCTCCCCCTCAATGTTTGACTTGTTGAACATATCCATCACACCTAGCAAAAGACAATCAAGTAATTTTTGGTATCCAAAAATCTTTGGATCCATAAACGTTAGTGGCACAAATTTTAGTCCCCTTAGGAATCCAATTTTCAATGTAATCCTTTTTAATTGAAGTACTAAGTCCTTTTGGGAACCAAATACTTCTAAAACATTTTCCTTTAAAAAATCTAGGGGCACTAGATTGTCTAACATAAAAATTTGATTTTCCAAAATTGTTTTTCTTTTCAAGCTCTTTGGAAATCAAATCTTTTTCTTCTTGAACATTTTGAAGCAATTTTTGTAAATCAAAACATTTTAATTTAAACTCTTCAAACTTTGCTTCAAGTTCAAGTTTGGTTTTAGAAAGCAAATCATTTTGAATTTTTAACTTTGAAATCAATTTATTATTTTTCAAAATGTGGCTTTTAAAATCTAAAACCAAATCATCATAGGCATCTTGTAATTCATCAAAGGAATAAGAACATGAATTAGATGAATTAGAAGTTACCCTTGAATCTTCTTCGATGGCCATAATTCAAAGGTTGGCTTGTTCATCGTCGGTGGAGTCCTCATCACTCCAAGAAGCCACATGTGCCTTCTTCTTATGGCTTAAAGTGCTTCCCCTCTCCTTTCTTTTAGGTTCTCGTTCAAGCTCTCTCAAGCCTTTCTTCATGAACGGAGCACACTTCTTGAAGAGATGAACTATCTCTTCATCTTCATCCCCCTCTTCACTTTAGTAGACATGATGGCAAGTGGAGGATTTGAGAGCCATGGCACTTGCATTGATGCCTAGCCATTTGATTTTCTTCTCTCCCATAGCTCTAATTTCTTCCCTCTTCTTCTCATCCTCTTTGTTCTTCTTCATGATTTGATGAGTAGGGAGTGACCCCATAAGTTCATCAAGCTTCAAAGTCTTCAAATTCTTTGCTTCGATGATGGCGGTCCTCTTTGAGTCCCAAGACTCGGGAAGTGAGTATATGAGCTTTCGAACAAGCTTTTCCTCCGGGATGGCTTCTCCATAGCCTTTGAGACCATTGGTGATAGTGGAGAACCTATCAAACATCTTCTCGATGTTCTCTTCCAGATCCATTTTGAAGTTCTCATACTCTAAGGTTAGGAGCCCAATCTTGGTCTCCTTGACTTCATCGGTCCCCTCGTATGTGACTTCAAGCTTGTCCTATACCTCCTTGACACTCTCACAAGAAGATGTCTTCTCATAGATGGTTGGGCCAAAAACACAAAACAAGATGTGCAAGGCTTTGCAATTAATCTTCATCTTATTGCGATCGTCGGCACTCCACTCCGCTTTACTTCTTTGAGGCACGAACAGACCATCTTCAACTACATCCCATAGCTTGTAATCTCTTGATTTGATGAAGAACTTCATCTTTGTCTTCCAATGGGCATAATGAGTTCCGTCAAAGAAAGGCGGTTTGTCGATTGAATGTGCCATTGAGCCGTGTTGCGTGTAAAAGAGTCTATCGCAATTGTAGTGCAAGTGTACACGACGCAAGTAGTAAAGTGATACGAAGTATCGGATATCGTCTCCACAGGGATTGGGCTAATGACTCCACCTTAATTCACTGCACGAAGTAAAGGAAATAACTGAGAGATTTGTCACGAAAATAATGATAAGAAAAACGTAAATAAAATGATTGAGATATCAAGATAGAGAGAATGGGCTGGTATTGAATTGCTCGGTAGTGCAGGTATTGGATTGCTTAGGAACTCCAGTTCCGTCGTCGCTCCCGTCGCCGACAGCACCTGTCGCAGCGGCTGTCCGTTAGCTGTCGCGGCAGCGAACACACCAACTCCGTACTTCAAGTTTGGCAAGAATCCCAGATCTGCCTTGGCCTATCCCTAGGTCCAAGTCTGTCGATGATCACGTCTTTGATGACACCTCCCGGCGTGAATCGAAGGATGAACACCGATGTGTATGAATTCTTCTTTAGCCACTTAACCTTGCCTTATCCCTAGGCACAAGATAGTTCAACTATAAACTAGAGAACTTGCTCTTACTTCTTTCGTATACTTAACTCTCCCGATGCTAAGTAAATGGATAACCTCACAATGCTCTCCCGATGCTCTTGCAAGATATTAAAACCAAAATAAGAGAACTTGAAGTTTATTTTATTGAACTTGGAAAATCCTAAAACAAAACAACCCTTGAAACTACTTTACAAAACAACCCGTGGCCCTAGGGGGAATTTAGAACATGTTGGTGACGGGTAAACGGCAGGGGGTTTAGGTTATCGGGTATGGTGAAGAATGAGGCGGTCCCCCTCTAGGTTAAAACCTATGCCTTTATATAAGCTTTGGGCTCAAGTATTCTAATTTAACAAGGATTACAACTTTAATGAAAAGTAAGATTCTAATAAATGCTTAATCTCTAAGGATTCCTACTTTTCAGCCGCCTCCTTGCTTTATGGGAATTCCTTTCCTTGAGCTTTGGCTTGACATATCTTTTGATCCGGGGCTTGGAAAAATATTTGGCTTTCACACGACATACGAGTAGATTTTTCTCTATCTATCGAGGTCCACTTTACTTTTCCTCTTCATAAATCTGTTGTCACCCTGCTGTCACGACAGATCCATGGCAGCTTCGTCTTCTTCGACTGCTTGTCCAGTTTAGCTCTTCTGCTTCTCTGCCCTGCGCCTGCCTTCTTTGTCAACTATGGCAGATATCTGCAAAATAAGCCATCTTTTAGTAGAATCCGTGCTTTTAATCCATTTGTGATGTTTTATTGAAAACTAACCTATATGCAATGAAATGATGCTTGAATGAAGCAGAAATATGGGTTAAAAAGGGTGTAAATAACAGAACTTTTACACACTCAACACACCCCCAAACTCAAGTTTTTGCTTGCCCTCAAGCAATTAAACCTAAAAGAAAAATGAAAATTTTTTTGTTGGCCTTCAAACAATGAACTGTCCCTTACCCGTCGCTCATTCTCTATGGCGGCAGCAACCTGTCGGAAAGGTTAGGATCTGTCCGGAATCTCCCTATAGCTCTCGTGCAGTGTGTGCATGCTTGTGAACAGTTATATGCTAAGACTCTCTTAGTTTCACTAGAATATTCAACTTTTTTAACTCGAATTTTTATGCCAAAGTTTATTTTCTTGAAGACACATTTTCATGCTTCTTTTTCTTTCTTGTTTTCAAGCTAAGTTTTTCTAGAGCCAGTTTTGGGCACCTCTAGTTAGCTTCCTAGAGCCAGTTTCGGGCACCTCTAGGTTTTTGAATTTATTTTGCTAAACTTCTTTCCTAGAGCCAGTGTTAGGCACCTCTAGGGGCTATTCAAGTTCTAAGCTTCCTATTCTAGTTTGGCTAAGAGAAATCTAAGCAATATAACAGTCACAAAGGTGTTTAAATTTTCAGAACTATAGAAAGGCTCTAAACTTCTCCTTAAACTGTCCTAAAGATGCTGCCACGACAGAGCTGTCATGACAGGTAAGTTAACTTCACAGTTTTGAGCCAACAGTTTTGTATTTTCTGATTTTTTTAAGAGAACTTAAGTAAATAGAAAAAAAAAACAATTAATAGAAAGATGTACTTAAGACTCCATTAATGATGGAGGGTTGCCACCCCCAAACTCGAGGGTTGCATTGCCCTCAATGCAAAATGACAGATAAAACAAAAATATGAAGAAAAGTACATCACAAATGATAAAAGCAGGCAGCAATAAGAGGAAAATAAAAACTTAAATTTTCAGTCGATGTCCTCGCTGCTGCTGCTGACACGGATCTGACGGTGGCGTCTGGGCTGAGGAGGAGGCTGGGCAGGCTGAGAGGCAGGTTCACGGGCAGACTGCTCCACGAGCTGGACGTCGGAACTGCTACCACTGTCCCAAGTGCTGCTGGTGGTGGTGCTAGCTTTTGGCAACCGTTTCTTGTCTGCCACGTGTTTTATCCTCTTGACCGGCGTAAATTCCCTCTCCAAATTCCTCCTGATCAGCGGGCTGTCATCGGAGGCAGGCCTTTTTGTTCCTCTGGCAGAGGTGTCGGCCGGTGGACTGCCTGCTGCCGTTGGGGCAGGTGATGTGGTGGAGGCAGTAGAGTGGGAATGTGGGGAGGCAGGTGGTGTGGGGACAGGGGTGTGGACAGGAGTGGGGATATGGAAATAATGGGCAGGAAAAGTAGGGAATTGAACATCGGGAAAATTTAAAGTTTGGGTAATGAAGTTTACCGTCGAATTTGTGAAATCCCGGATGAAGGTCATCAATCCCATTTGTCTTTCCTCAACCCGTTGCAGCGCGGCAAGGATGTGGGCGGAGTGGTATGTTGGAGCGGTGGCGGCAGCAGGTTCCGGGGCAGGCTCCTCTGATGATTCTGTTGGGGAGCCGGCTGGATTGAAAGATGAGACAGGTGTAGCCACGACCAGCTCCATGAGGCTGTTGATGTTGTTGTCTGTCCAGCATCTGCCCTTGATTATTTTGTCGGAGGGTTCCTCGGGGACAGCAGCACAGCGGCATAAGGAGGTTATTGTGAACGGCAGGCAGAGGCGGGAGTCGAAGCGGAAGGCGCAGTCCAGGATGTTATCCCTCATATAGCGGCCCACATTAATCGGCCTGTCGTGCATGATAGAATGAATGAGTGCAAGCCGCTGCTGGTTGACTGTCGTGTGGTGGGAAGAGGGCATGATACGCTTTTTGATAAAAGCGTTCCAGAGTTTGGCTTCATGGAGGAGCTGCCTCCTTTTGACAGAGTGGGGGTTCTTTTTGCTGGTTGTCCATGTGGTTCCTTCCTCTGTCACCTCCGCCATAACAGCACCATAGGCGGCAGCATCGAGGGTGTCGAGAAATTTCTGGTGGGCATCATCATCGGGGCCAAAGTAGAGGCCAAACATGTGATTGATGCTGTCAGCGGTGAAGGGCACTTTCACTCCTCGAACGGTGACAGATGTTGTCGTTCTGCTGTCTATGGCAGCATAAAACTCCCGGACTAATGTGTCGTTTAGCTCTGCCGGTTGTTCCGCGAAGTGCTCCCATAGTTGAGTCGTGATGGCCCTTGTGATGAACGGCTGGAGACCCATGTTGGGTGCCTTTCGGACATACACGAAACCCCTTTCCTCCCATAACTCTTTTGTGGCGAAGGGCGTTGCTGCTGCTGAAGAAGAGGCTGAGGCAGCACTACGGCGGGTTTGTCTAGACGACATGTTAGTTGCAAGGGTTGTGAAAAATGAAGAAAGCAAATAAACTAGAGGAGAAAGCAAGGAAGAATAAGCAGAAGTGAGAAAAAATGAAAATGAAAATGGGGTTTTATAGCGGTCGAGGGTCTGCCCGTTTAATGCTGTAATGGCAGGCGTGAATAACGGGGCGACGGATGGGATTTAGCGTGTCTGACGCGTCTGACACGCATTTATGCGTCTGTTACACGTCTGCCACACGCTTCTGCGTCTGCCGTTTCAGTCTGTTGACAGCCTGTCTTATCCGTCTGCGGCGGCAGCCGAAACGACAGGTTTCAATAAATGGGCTCTGTTGGGCTTGATGGATGGATGGTGGGCTTGGGTCACTTCTCCTTTTCTTCTTGACTCCTTTATTTCCTAAAAAACAGAAAATATAAAAACATTATTTGAATAAAATAACCTAATTTCCTAATAAATAATAATTAATAAATAATAAAAATAAAACTTAGGTTAAATTAGGGATGCCTTGTGGGGCATCTCCTAAAGTAACCACTTCCTGTATTCCTGGGGCTTCAGTCCCCTGATAGTGCTTGAGGCGCTGTCCATTGACTTTGAATTGGTGCCCGTCTTTTAATGATCGGATCGTGATGGAACCATGGGGAAAAGCTTGGACCACTTGGAAGGGGCCAGACCATCTAGACTTTAGCTTTCCTGGGAAGAGTTTAAGTCTAGAATTAAACAACAACACAAGCTGCCCTGGGCAGAACTGTCGTGGCAGCAGTTTCTTGTCATGCCACTTCTTAGTCTTTTCCTTATAAATCCTTGCATTGTCGTAGGCCATTGTCCGTAATTCCTCAATCTCGTTAAGATATAATAGCCTTTTCTGGCCTGCCTTGTCCATGTCCATGTTCACTGCCTTGACCGCCCAATATGCTTTGTGCTCAATCTCGACAGGCAGATGACAGGTTTTCCCATAAATCAATCGGTATGGAGACATGCCCAATGGAGTTTTAAAATCTGTCCGATATGCCCATAATGCATCGTTCAGAAGTAGAGACCAATCTTTCCTAGTTGGTTTAACCATCTTCTCAAGAATGTTCTTCAGCTCCCTATTAGAAATCTCAGCCTGTCCATTGGTCTGTGGGTGGTATGCTGTCGCGATCCTGTGCTTGACACCATATTTCTTCAAGGCGGCAGCAATTACCCTATTATCAAAATGTCTCCCTTCATCACTGATAATCGCCTTAGAGATGCCAAATCTAGAAAAAATGTTTTTGTGTAAAAACTTTTGGACCGTCTTGGCATCATTCTTTTGAGTTGCGATTGCTTCTACCCACTTGGAGACATAATCCACTGCTAGGAGGATGTAAAGATTTCCACATGAAGATGGAAAAGGTCCCATAAAATCAATCCCCCATACGTCGAAGATCTCGACTTCTAGAATGTTCTGCAGTGGCATCTCGTTTCTCCTTGAGATGTTACCTGTCCGCTGGCACCTGTCACAGTTCTTGTAAAACTCCTGTGCATCTTTATATAGTGTCGGCCAGTAGAACCCTGACTGCAGCACCTTGGCAGCAGTTTTATTTCCTCCTAAGTGCCCTCCATATTGTGAAGCATGACAGTGATGGAGAATGTCTTCTTGCTCTTCTTGTGGTACACACCTCCTTATAACCTGATCTGCGCACATTTTGAAAAGAAGAGGTTCGTCCCAATAATAATGCTTAACATCATTTTGGAACCTCTTCCTGGCTTGATAATTAAGATCAGAAGGAAGTATTCCGCTAACTATAAAATTAACGAAATCAGCATACCAGGGAAGGTCCGAAGACTTACTTGCCGCCATGGCTGTCGCGACAGCGATTGCGGCAGCAAAGAGCTGCTCATCAGGGAAGGTCTCCAGTATGTGTGTCTCATCTATTGGTAGACTCTGTCCCCTCTCCAACCTTGACAAGTGATCTGCCACCTGATTTTCTGTCCCTTTTTGTCCTTGATCTCAAGGTCGAACTCTTGTAATAGCAAGATCCACCGTATCAATCTAGGTTTTGCATCCTTCTTTGCGAACAAATACTTTAGGGCAGAGTGGTCGGTGTGTATTATTACTTTCGTCCCAAGTATGTAGGATCGAAACTTGTCGATGGAGAACACCACAGCTAACAGCTCCTTTTCTGTGGTTGTGTAGTTCACTTGGGCGTCATTCAACGTCTTGTTGGCATAATAGATGACGTGAAACAGCTTATCTCTGCGCTGCCCAAGTGTTGCCCCGACAGCATAGTCACTAGCATCACACATGATCTCAAATGGCTGTGTCCAGTCTGGTGGCTATACTATGGGGGCTGTCACTAGTTTTTCCTTCAGAACCTTGAATGCTTCAGTACATTCTTCATTAAAGTCAAAGGGTCGGTTCTGCTCTAAGAGATGGCACAGGGGCTTCGTGATTTTCGAGAAATTTGCAATGAATCTCCGATAAAAACCCGCATGCCCTAAAAAACTTCTAATGCCCTTGACTGTGGTTGGCGGCGGCAGCTTCTCTATGACTTCTATTTTGGCCCTGTCGACTTCTATCCCACGGCAGCTAATCTTATGGCCAAGGACTATCCCTTCGTCCACCATAAAGTGGCATTTTTCCCAATTTAGAACAAGATTAGCTTTTTCACATCTTTCAAGTACCTTTTGAAGATTGCCGAGGCAGCCCTCAAAATCGTCTCCAAAGACGGAAAAATCATCCATGAAAATCTCAAGGAAGTCCTCTACCATGTCGGAGAATATAGCCATCATGCACCTTTGGAAGGTGGCAGGTGCATTACAAAGTCCAAACGGCATCCTCCTAAATGCGTATGTTCCGTAGGGGGCATGTAAAAGTCGTCTTTTCTTGATCTTCCGGTGCAATAGCAATTTGATTGTACCCTGAATAACCATCAAGAAAACAATAGTAAGGTTTACCCGCTAATCTATCAAGCATTTGATCAATAAAGGGTAAAGGAAAGTGGTCCTTTCGGGTAGCTTTGTTAAGCTTCCGATAGTCCATACAAACCCTCCAACCGGTCACAGTCCTGGTTGAGATTAACTCATTGTTCTCGTTGGTTATCACGGTCATTCCTCCTTTCTTTGGAACGCATTGCACCGGGCTCACCCATTTGCTGTCGGAGATGGCGTAAATAATACCAGCATCTAACCATTTAATTATTTCTTTACGCACTACCTCCTTCATCGCATGGTTTAACCGCCTTTGGGCATCAATAGTCGGCTTATGATCCTCCTCTAGGAGGATTTTGTGCATGCATAACGCCGGACTAATGCCTTGTATGTCTGCTATCGTCCATCCAATCGCCTTTTTGTGCTGCCTTAGCATGTCGATTAGTTGTCGTTCCTGTTCCTGCGGTAGCTTAGCAGAGATGATTACGGGCAGTGTGTCATTGGAACCAAGATAAGCATATTTTAACTGCCCTAGCAGGGGCTTAAGTTCTAAGACAGGTGGTTCAACAATAGATGGCTTTTGGATTACATGGTTATCTGAAGTGTAATTTAAGGGTTCGAATAACTTACCTGGACGATTGCCTAACCAGTTTACCTCCTCCTGATCTTCAGTATCAGATGTATCAGATTCAGAGGAGTCGGTGCTGTCGTCGTTGCTGTCGTGATAGGCCTGTAGGTGGCTGTCGCGGCAGTGACCAAATTTTATATCACGGCAGCCCGACCTGATGCAGGGTTGATCAAAGGTCACCTCAATGATGGCCTTGCATTCCTCGTCCACATCAGCATGTTTCATTGCTTGGAGAACATTTAACTTAATCTCTTGATCATTCACGCGCATGGTGAGTTCTCCTTTCTCCACATCAATCAATGATCTTCCCGTGGCTAAGAAGGGTCGCCCAAGGATGACTGTTGCGTTTTCATCTGCCTCACAATCTAAGATAAGAAAGTCAACAGGAAAAATAAGCTTATCCACTCTTACCAGAATATCTTCAATTTTTCCCTCGGGATGAACGTAAGAGCGGTCGGCCAGCTGCAGAGTTACTGTCGTGGGCCGCGCCTTGCTAATACCTAGTTTCTAAAAAACAGATTTGGGCATTAGATTAACACTGGCACCAAGATCACAAAGTGCCTTACCCACAAATTTGTCACCGATTACACAAGGTATGATGAAGCTCCCCGGATCCTTCTTTTTCTGGGGCGGCTGCCTATGAAGAATACTCATGCAACCTTCTGTCATCTTTACCGTTTCAAATTCCCCAAGTTTAGATTTTTTCGACATAACATCCTTGAGAAATTTAGCATAACCGGGCATCTCCCTAACAACATCTAACAACGGAATATTAATATGAACATGTTTAAAAATATCATAAATCTTTTTAAGTTGAGATTCATGCTTAGCTTGCTGTATCCGTTGAGGAAAAGGTGGTGGAGGACGGTAATCAGCAATACGTCCTTCCCACTGCATGCGAATCTGAGGACGGTAATCATCTTTTTTTTCCTCTGTCGCTTCTGCTATCGTGACAGGCTCATCGGTAGCAGTCTGTTTATCACCTGTCGGGGCAGCTTCCTCGGCAGGTTTATCCAAGGCAGGTTCCTTTTCTATTTCAGCTTCTTTTTCCGGCCCTGGTAATTTCTTCCCACTCCTAGTAGTAATCGCCTTACATTGCTCATGTGGGGGTGGTCTAGCATTTTCAGTATTGCTAGGGAAACCTCCATTCTGCCTTGGCTTAATATGTTGTGACACCTGACCCATTTGTGTCTCTAAAGATTTCAAGGTAGCTTCATGGTTTGTCATCCTCATCTCGGTTTTATCCATAAAGGTTTCCGTTTTCTTGACAAACTGATTCATATTCTCCATATACGTACCGGTCTGAGACATAAAGGTGGCCAGAGTCTGCTCCAATATACTACTCGTGGCAGGTGGTGGCTGCTGTTGCTGCTGCGGCAGCAGATGCTGCGGCAGTTGCGGTGGCAGTTGCTGTCGCGTCAGCAATCTCGGTCCTCCCTGATTCTGATTATATGCTTGCGGATTCAGGGCATTGTTAGGGTTACTCCAGGAAAATTTGGGATCCTTCCTCCAATTGGGATTATAATTGTTGGAATTATAATTCGGCTTGTAATTTCCAACATATTTTCCCTCTTCTATTTGTATTGGGCATTCATCCCTACTATGATTTCCCTCACAGACAGTACAAACTTCCTCGACAGCAAATCCTCGTAATTCATCTTCATTTAATAAGTGTTTCATTGCTTTAGTAAGGAATGCTACCTGTGATTTCATAGTGCTGTCGGCCTCATAGTCCTTGACAACAAGTACCCGTTTACCCCCTCTTCTTGCAGTCGGAAACTGCTCCTCATTCTTGGCCAGATTTTTCAAAACTTGCAATGCCTCGTCTGGATCTTTATCCAATAATAGTCCATTTGCTACAGAATCAATTCGAATGCGAGTTTGTAAGTTAGCAGCATTATAGAACTTAGTTACCTGATTCCAGACAGGAAATCCATGCATTGGACAGTTCCAAAGAAGAGTAGTAAATCTGTCCCAGGCCTCGTGCATCGGCTCGTCGTCTTCCTGTTGAAAAGTAGCAATTTCGTTACGTAATCGCTTAGATAAATGCGAAGGATTAAAACGAGATAAGAATTCACGAGATAAATCTGCCCAAGTTCTAATTGAACCCGGTGTAAGTTTATTCCACCAAGTTTTAGCTTTGTCCCTCAATGAATGGGGAAATAACCGAAGCCTTAGTATCTCCGGACTAACTCCTGGTAGTCTAAATGAACCACAGATCTCCTGGAACGTTTTGAGATGCTCCCTAGCATCTTCTGTCGCAGAACCACTAAACTGCCCGGCGTTGTTGATCATACTAAACATGACAGGTTTAAGTTCGAAGTTGTCAACATCAATATCCGGCAGCGTGGTCTCCAGCTCTACATGATCGTTCAGCATGTAGTCACGACATGACCGTCGTCCATCTGCTGCGGGCGGGTCACCGACAGGCGGGTGGTTATCGCCAAGGGGTGGTATGTGACCGCCGGCAGGTTGGTTATGACCCATCTTCTCTAACTGTTCCTCGAGGTATTCGTTTCTGTCTAAAAGTCGGCGAAGTTGTTTCTTGAGACTGAAGGAACGTTCGATTTCCGGATCTAATGGATACTCAGGATCTTCACCTCTTTTAGATCTGCGTATAAACAAGAAAACCTCGTGAAAAGCAAGAGTTGAAAGCACAAAAGAAAAAAATTAAATAAAAATAAAAACGAAAACGAAAATAAAATAAAAACGAAAAGTGCAATAAAAGAAAGATGTAGTTATGTTGCCAATCCCCGGCAACGGCGCAAAAAAACTTGTTGCGTGTAAAAGAGTCTATCGCAATTGTAGTGCAAGTGTACACGACGCAAGTAGTAAAGTGATACGAAGTATCAGATATCGTCTCCACAGGGATTGGGCTAATGACTCCACCTTAATTCACTGCACGAAGTAAAGGAAATAATTGAGAGATTTGTCACGAAAATAATGATAAGAAAAACGTAAATAAAAGGATTGAGATATCAAGATAGAGAGAATGGGCTGGTATTGAATTGCTCGGTAGTGCAGGTATTGGATTGCTTAGGAACTCCAGTTCTGTCGTCGCTCCCGTCGCCGACAGCACCTATCGCGGCGGCTGTCCGTTAGCTGTCGCGGCAGCGAACACACCAACTCCGTACTTCAAGTTTGGCAAGAATCCCAGATCTGCCTTGGCCTATCCCTAGGTCCAAGTCTGTCGAAGATCACGTCTTTGATGATACCTCCCGGCGTGAATCGAAGGATGAACACCAATGTGTATGAATTCTTCTTTAGCCACTTAACCTTGCCCTATCCCTAGGCACAAGATAGTTCAACTATAAACTAGAGAACTTGCTCTTACTTCTTTCGTATACTTAACTCTCCCGATGCTAAGTAAATGGATAACCTCACAATGCTCTCCCGATGCTCTTGCAAGATATTAAAACCAAAATAAGAGAACTTGAAGTTTATTTTATTGAACTTGGAAAATCCTAAAACAAAACAACCCTTACAACTACTTTACAAAACAACTCGTGGCCCTAGGGGGAATTTAGAACATGTTGGTGACGGGTAAACGGCAGGGGGTTTAGGTTATCGGTTATGGTGAAGAATGAGGCGGTCCCCCTCTAGGTTAAAACCTATGCCCTTATATAAGCTTTGGGCTCAAGTATTCTAATTTAACAAGGATTACAACTTTAATGAAAAGTAAGATTCTAATAAATGCTTAATCTCTAAGGATTCCTACTTTTCAGCCGCCTTCTTGCTTTATGGGAATTCCTTTCCTTGAGCTTTGGCTTGACATATCTTTTGATCCGGGGCTTGGAAAAATATTTGGCTTTCACACGACAGACGAGTAGATTTTTCTCTATCTATCGAGGTCCACTTTACTTTTCCTCTTCATAAATCTGCTGTCACCCTGCTGTCACGACAGATCCATGGCAGCTTCGTCTTCTTCGACTGCTTGTCCAGTTTAGCTCTTCTGCTTCTCTGCCCTGCGCCTGCCTTCTTTGTCAACTATGGCAGATATCTGCAAAATAAGCCATCTTTTAGTAGAATCCGTGCTTTTAATCCATTTGTGATGTTTTATTGAAAACTAACCTAAATGCAATGAAATGATGCTTGAATGAAGCATAAATATGGGTTAAAAAGGGTGTAAATAACAGAAATTTTACACACTCAACACACCCCCATGATGATGAAAAACTGATCGAGCTTGCCGGATCTTCTCAATAAGATGTAAATCCCCTTCGATTGAGCCAAGCTCTGATACCAATTGTTGAGTTGTGTGGGGCTCGATTCGTTCAACCGATGTTGCTCATCAAGTGGTGGAGAGGTGGATTTTTGGGTGGAGGGGTTGTGGAAGCTAAAATGGAAATGACACAATGAATTATAGTGGTTCAACCTTCTAACCAAGGTCTACATCCACTACCTTAGCTCCCCACTAAGGATTTCTCAATCAATCCACTATTGATTCGTCTTCTTTTCTATGTTTAGGAGGAAACCCTTACAACCAATCAAGCTTTCTACCCAAAGCCTCGATTGAAACCCTCTTTACAAAGAGACACAATAAGCAAACTTAAAATCCTCTAATAGGTGTTTGTTTGCACAATTAAACACTCACCCAAAACCTAAAACACTTGAACAAATTTGACAATTTTGGCTCACTAGTGTTTGTTTATATAATAAATGACAATTTAAGCTCTAAGACAATCTTTGATCATTTGATGTTTGACGATATGAGCATTAGCCTTTACTTGATGCTTGGAGGCCCCTTTTATACTCCCAAATGAGTTTGTAGACGTTACTAGCCGTTGGGATCATATTGGAGCCGTTGAGGACTTTAATTTCCACCATAAATGCAGTTCTGCAGCTCCCCGTTTCGAAACGTTCGAACCCGTTTCAAAACGCTCTTTAAGTATAAAGAGCCATTGTAGTCTGTTAGGGCATCCATATCGAAACGCCCCCTTGCCGTTTTGAAACCCGTATCGAAATGCTATAGGCCCGTATCGAAGCGCTTGCATTTGAAAGTTGGTTGGGAAATAGCTGTTGGGGTTTATGACCGTTGTGGTCAATGCCACGTAGGCGTATCGAAACGGCAAAGCCCGTTTCGAAACGCTGGGCAAAAATTCTATCCAGGGAAGGCCCGTTTCGAAACAAGTTTCGAAACGTTTTTGCTACTGGAATCCTCTGTTTCGAAATGCCCTTAGGTGTTTCGAAACACCTAGACAGTTTTGTAAAGATTGGCTTTGAAAAACATAAAAACTCTTTATAAAAGCTTCCCTAAACATAGTTTCAAGTTGTTTGGACTTTGGAAATGTTTTAAATACTTTTTAAATCAGTCCAAAACATTTTTCAATTATTATATCAAAACATTAGTTCTACATCCTTCCTCCCACAAATTTAACCAAAAACAACATCCTGACCAAAGTCAATCTTTAGTTTTAAAATCATTTTTGATTTTTGAAATTAAGCTTAGAAAACTGAGAGAAACAACATGATGTTATTTAAGTACTCTTCATTCCTCACGTTGGAATCGAGTCATCGCTTTGGCCTTTTTTCTATGGAAAAAATAAAACTTTATTAAAATAAAATTTCTGAAGAACAAATAAAAACTAGGGTAATGTTCACAAACAGTCCCTTTCGTTTGGTGTTTGTTCTAGTTTGGTCACCAGATTTCAAAACAGCTTATTGTGGTCCCTTACGTTTATAATCTATTTTATTTTAGTCACTCTTCCGTCATTCTCCGTTAGAGAAGTAACGACCGGCTGACATGGCAAATTAAAAAATTCCACGTGTATAATACACGTGTATTATATTTATACACATGGACTGCACCGCTCTTCTTCTTCCTGCACCCTTCTTCTCTTACAGGTCCTCCTCCATTTCTCACTCTTCCCAGTAATTACCCAAAAGGGTTTTCATCATTTCTGAATTTCTTGCAGATCCAGGGTGCTTCCTCCGCTCAGATCCGGTAAACAGGAAGGATTATGAGACAGTCTCTGCTTCGGTTTTTGTCTAGTAAGAATACGAGTCTTGACCTCAAAAGTAAGTAATCTTAGGGGAACTTCTCATGTTTGTTCATTATATTATACCCTTTGAATAAATGAATACAATTAGAAACTAGTAAGGTAGATCATCTTGAAATGAAAATTACATACCCAAAGGTCCCTGCAACATCAGTGCAAGTTATATGCGAAGAAGTCGTTGATGCCCATTTTGCAAGTCCGAAATCTGAGAGCTGCATAAACCAGGAAAAAAATAAAGGAACATGGAAATTTTATTATCACATTCGAAACCAAAATAATATAGATATATATACCAAAATACTGAAAGATACCTGAGGTTCAAAATCATTAGATAGTAATATGTTTGAAGATTTAACATCCCTGTGGATTACAGCGTGGTCACTGTTAGTATGCAGATAATCTAAGGCCTCTGCCACCCCAATTGCAACTTTGTATCTTTCATTCCAACCAAAGGCATTAGGATCCTTCTTATTACCTGAATTAAAAATAAGCAACTTCAGAAACTAGTTTCTGATATAAAAAAACATAATTATAAGATCCGAATCTCTTTTTCAATATTTAATGCTTACCATGAAGGTTTTCTTCAAGGCTTCCTCTTGATAAGAAATCATAAACCAAGAGAACATTGTTATCCTCATAGCAGAATCCCAAGAGTGAAATAATGTTCTTATGATGCAATGTAGTAATAATCTCAATTTCTAGTACAAACTCCTTCAATACTTCTTCAGAAGGCTTTAGGATTTTCACCGCGAGTTCCTTGCCATCTTTAAGGCAACCCTTATAAAACCTTACTACTGCCTCCTTTCCCAATCAAATTATCTGCAAAAGAAACCAGGAGATAGAGAAGCTTTTCAAGAGGAAGTAAAAGTAAATTGTTGCAGAGGATTGATGAATTGAAAACATACCGGCCAAGAAATCCGATGTTGCTGAAACTAGTTCTTGGTACTTGAATAATCTGCAAGTTGCAGAGTATTTCTCATGAAGACCCTCCAATTCTTTTGGCAGCCTTTTTAAGTTGTCATCAGGATGAAAACTCTTTTGGGTAATTACTGGGAAGAGTGAGAAATGGAGGAGGACCTGTAAGAGAAGAAGGGTGCAGGAAGAAGAAGAGCGGTGCAGTCCATGTGTATAAATATAATACACGTGTATTATACACGTGGAATTTTTTAATTTTAAAATTGCCATGTCAGCCGGCCGTTACTCCTCTAACGGAAAATGATGGAAGAGTGACTAAAATAAAACAGATTATAAACGTAAGGGACCACAATAAGCTGTTTTGAAATCTGGTGACCAAACTAGAACAAACACCAAACGAAAGGGATTGTTTGTGAACATTACCCTAAAAACTAAGAACAAGAGATGAGATATGAGATGATTTGAGTCTTACCATAAAGGGATATTTATACTAGTCTAAAACCCTAAGAATTACCTAAGTGAGCCTAAATTGTCCAATTTGCTCAAGTGTTTAGGATTGGGTGAGTGCTTAGAGTTGCAAACATCAACCTTGTAAGAGGGATTTTAGTTTGCTTATCTTTATCTCTTATAGAGAGGGTTTGATCAAGCTTTGGGCTAGAAAGCTTTGATCGTTGTAAGGGTTTCCTCCTAAGCCTAAAAAAGGGGACGAATCAATTCGTGAATTGTTTGTGAAATCCTTAGTTGGAAGTTAAGGTAGTGGATGTTGGTGCTTGTTAGAAGGCCGAACCACTTTAAATTATCGTGTCATTTATCTTTTAACTTCCACACCTCAATCACCCAAAAAATCCAACTTTTCCACCACTTGGCTAGTTAAATAGGTTGAAGTAAATCGAGTCTATCAAGCCTAACAAGACGGTGTTGTAAACACATAGTCACCACTATGTCCTTCTATCTTTGGTGTAAACATGGGACTGTAAAACGACGTATTCAACGTGAATTCTGTCATCCCCTGGTAGTCCATGTTTCCGCCAAAGCTCGAGTAAATGGGTGACCGTGGATGATAAAACTCAGTTAATCTTTATCTCTTATAGAGAGGGTTTGATCAAGCTTTGGGCTAGAAAGCTTTGATCGTTGTAAGGGTTTCCTCCTAAGCCTAAAAAAGGGGACGAATCAATTCGTGAATTGGTTGTGAAATCCTTAGTTGGAAGTTAAGGTAGTGGATGTTGGTGCTTGTTAGAAGGCTAAACCACTCTAAATTATCGTGTCATTTATCTTTTAACTTCCACACCTCAATCATCCAAAAAATCCAACTTCTCCACCACTTGGCTAGTTAAATCGGTTGAAGTAAATCGAGTCTATCAAGCATAACAAGACGGTGTTGTAAACACATAGTCACCACTATGTCCTCCTATCTTTGGTGTAAACATGGGATTGTAAAACGACGTATTCGACGTGAATTCTGTCATCCCCTGATAGTCCATATTTCCGCCAAAGCTCGAGTAAATGGGTGACTGTGGATGATAAAACTCAGTTATGTAGGCTTCAGAATCATCCGCTACCGAGCTCCCGCCCACTAGATTAGCTATCGAGCTCTCGTCCACTACTGGTTGTACATATGTGGCTAGAGATGTATCAGCATACATATTTGCTTTACCAGATTCACTCAAATATTCATCTGTTAGACTTCGAGGTAAGCTCGTTGCACTTGTAGATGATTCACCACGACCACCATATTTTTTTATATCTTTACACTCTTGACGTCTTCTAGAGTAGTCAAGTATGGTTTTCCATTATTACGATAGTGATCATGTACTCTGAATTATCTCAGTCCAAATCATCAGCTTGAATTTGAGTGTGATTTGGCAACAATAAATATTTAGGTAAAGTTCACAAATGATCTCTAAACTTTGATCAGTTATTCAATTTGATAACTAAACTTCCAATTGCTTCAATGTTACCATTACACTTTTAGTTTTGATTCAAATTGGGCACTAAACCGTTAACTTCTGTTAAAGATGTAATGTGACTGTTAAAATTTTTGTATACTAACACAATTGATCCTCTAAATTTGTACATTCAAACAATTTAGTCATAATTCAAAAAAAATTAACCCTCATTACTTACACATTCATTCAATTTAGTCATGTTTTAAACTAATGGTAAACTACACCACATACCACTCAACCATGGCCCATGCCACCAAACTTTAAAATTGTTCAAAACTATCACTGAACTTTAATACGTGAGTCGAAAATATCACTCTGTCGTTAACTTCTAACTCCCTCGTTAAGTCAAAACGACGTCGTTTGGTGCGGCTGTTTTGAAGCCTAATTTAGCCCACAACGATGTCATTTTACTAGAGAAAAAAATATTAAAACTACGTGGTTGGGGGTTTTGAACCTGGGACCTTTAAGAGAAAGAGCTAAGCCTTAACCACTGAACCAACATAACATTATATAATATTTTACCACAAATATTATATATCTCAAACTTGCTAAGATTAATTCAAATTATTTTATGAAATAAATAATATTAACATTTAAAAATATAAATATATATTATTTGCATATATATATATCAATATATAAAAAATATATATTATTTTTATATTATTAATAATATAAATATATTATTTTTAAAAAACCTAAAAATATTCATAAAAATAATATATTTATATTATTAATAATAATATATAAAAACCCTAAATCATAAGTTATTAACCCACAAACCCCAACCCTCAAACTTAAATTCTAAATCTTAGAGTTTATGATTTAAGGTGTAAGGGTTTTTTATATATGAATTTTATGTTTTTTTAAAATAATATATTTATATTCTATATAATATAAAAAATAAAACATTTTTATTTAAATTATATAAACTTATCCATTTAGTTCAACCAAATAATTTTATAAAAATGATTCAATAAATAATATAAATTACATTGTTTTTACATATATCAATAAAAAATTATTGTTTTTAAAAAACAAAAAATATTCATAGAACAATATATTTATATTATAAATAATATATATAATTACTATAAAACTCAAACATTAAATCAAAAAATTTAGAGATTGAGGTTTAGACTTTGCATAAGGTTTAGAATTTAGAGTTTAGAGTTTTTATATAATATTTATAATATAAATATACTATTTTCATGAATATTTTGGGGGTTTTAAATAATATATTTATATTATAAATATTATATAAAAAATAAAAACAAGACACTTTTATTTATATATATTTTATATATACAAATAATATATTTTATACTATTTATATATTAAAATTATTTATAATATTTTTTATTTCATAAAATAATTTGAATTAATCTGAAGTAGTTTGAGATATATAATATTTGTGGTAAAATATTATATAATGTTATGTTAGTTTTGTGGTTAAAGCTTAGCTCTTTCTCTTAAAGCTTAGCTATTTCTCTTAAAGCCCATGGGTTCACATCTCCCAAATGCATAGTTTTAATATTTTTTCTCCACCAAAACGACGTCGTTTTGGGATAAAATAGGCTTCAAAATAGCCGCACCAAAACGACGTTGTTTTGATTTAACATGGGCGTTAGGAATTAACGGTGGAGTGGTATTTTCGACTCACATATTAAAGTTCAGTATAGTTTTGAACAATTTTAAAGTTCGATGACATTTTCGACTAAGGGTCATATTTGATTGGTATGTGATGTAGTTTACCCTTAAATTAAATGTAACCCTCCAAATTTCTTTCTTTGCTTGTTCGTCCCGTGCTTTTGGTTCTGCAACAAACATGGGGGCATTCGAACGTCTAGAAACCCTTTAACGAAATAATGGGAACCAAAATTCCACAAGACCAGTCCATTGAACATTGGCTTCTTTATGAACTGAACCGAGATCATGAGAGAACCAAAATTACACAAAAGATCAACACTTTGAACAAAAAATCTCCATTATTATTCAAAACCATAAAGATACCAACTTCAGTTCTTCACTTGATTTATGCACTAAACCACAAAAATTACACAAAATCAGCCATTTTGAACCACTCCCCCTTTCTTCAAACCAGTAAACACACACTTCATTTTTCTTCATTCTTGACTTCGTTTATGAACTAAACCAAATGATCTGAGCACATATGTGAGCACATTTGTACCAACAGTAGTTGCTGATCCAGAAATCCTTCCAACATAACCTATCACTCGATCTAAGGCAAAACAATTCAGGGAAGTTCTTTCTTTTAAGTGTGTTAATGTTTTCAAGTCTTTTGAGAATATTTGTGCCTTAGAAAATAGAGTTTATAATGTGTTACATACTGATGTGTAACATTATAGTACTTATATGTAACGCCCTGGTTTTGGGCCTAGAAGTTTTGGATGTTGAATCGGACCGGTCGGGGACTGTTCAAATCTTTAAAGTAGGTTTAGAAAACACCTAGTTCGGGATGCTTTAAAAATATGAAAAAATAACTAAAAATCCTCATTTATTATATAAATGTTTATAATGAAGACAATTTTATAAAATGTGGTTCGGAAATACTACATTTCGGTGTAGTGACCAAATTGCAGTTTTTGCAAAAGTTGACTAGTGACTATTTTGTAAAGGATTGGAACTTTGAATCTTTAAGGAGATAATTTTACCAAATATTTTTATCATATTTATCTTTAAATTGAGAGTTTTTAATAATGTTTTAATTAAAGAATAAAAGAGAATTAAAAAGAAAATCAAAATTGACTTTTTCATAACTACCTTACGTTAGTTTTCTCTCATTTCATTTTCTCTCAACTTCCCATCAGCCAAACACTTTTCCATCACCAAAGAACCTCTGATTTTCATTTCATTTGCTGAGAATTCATCTTCCAAAAGATTTCCTATCTTTACTTCACCAAATTCTTCTTGTTTTTGCTTTGGATTTCCAAGAAATCTTGCCCAAATTAAGGAGAAATCAACTATTAGAGGTAAACTTCGTCCTTCTCCTCTAATGATCAGTTCTTTACTGAAATTCCCAAGTTATCAATCATTTGTTGATTGTTTTTAAGTTGTTTTAATGTTGTCAACATGAAATGCTTGTTAATTTTAAGATTCTTGATGAGATCTTGATGATTTTCGTATTTCTTTGTTATGCTCTGTTTTGAGGTTGATTTCTAATACATTTTAGATGACATTTGATGTTGAAGAGGAGTTTTTAACAAATAAATCCCGAATAGGTTTGGATTCCTAAGTTTGAGATGTTAGATTGGTGGTTTTTGGAGTGTTTTTTGGTGATCTGTCATTGCTGGAGATATAAGGACGCTTTTATGATTATTTTTTATGTTGATTGAGGTTTAGAAGTGGTTAGAATTGATAGATCTTGCCTGGGATTTGATTTGAGAAAGTTTGGAGGTGATTTCGGTTATTTCGAATAGTCGAATGGTGTTTTTGGGTAGTGTAGGGAGTTTGAATGAGTGGCTGGTGATTTCAATGCATGATGATACATTAATCCTCTGCTCTTATGTGTAATGAACAGGAGAGATATCTTCGGACACTTTTGGTGTTGATCCGGAAGTGCCGGAAGCCTAGGAATCATTTTGGCGAGCAAGCGAAACGTAATCGGTGAGTGCGAATAGGTTTAGAAGTCCTTGAGGGACAAGGAAACAAGGTTTGGGGATTTAGGTTTGGTTTGAAATACCATCCTAAGTCCGAAAGTAAGTATGGCTAGTTTTGCTCTCAATATATCGGAACGCCCTTATCTATTACGGAACGATGGCCTGGAATGGTCACAAGGTTTCGAAATGGGTAGGAACGTTCCGGAACGTTTTCGCTACTAGAAAGCTATGTTTCGATACGGGTTTCGGAACACACCCGAGTATCGAAACGATCAACTTAGTTTCGATACGACCATTCCGATACGGGGCTCTGTGTTTCGAAACACCCGATCGTTGGAATTGAATTTGAATTGTTTCAGGTTTCTGTATCTTGCATTTTAGTCCTTGAATGTTGTAAGTTTAATTGGTTGAGCTTGGATGTTCCGTTTGAGTTGAAATTGGACGTGCTAGCTTGTTACATGATTAATTCTGGTTTGGTAACTTAAAAATCTGTTTAGTCCTCGTAAATCTAGAAATTTACAATTTGGTCCCTAAAAGGCAAAAGTTCGTAATTAATTCCCTAATTGATATCCAATCGATGTGTCATTTATTCTTATGTTCCTTGGTGGTCACATAGGACTTTAATTGCATTTAGAAAAGATAAAGAAAAAAAAAGGGTCGTCAATCGGAGTCATCTTTAACGAGTTGGGTTCGGTTTCCCCCGTATAATCACCTTGGTTCGGGCCAACCGTCTAAACCGGGCTAAGAGGGTTACATTATACTTAGTATTAATACGTGTGTGCATTGTATATACTAAGTAATATATGTTTTCAATAAGTTTTACAGCTCATAAGTGTGTTTGCATTGAGTTTACAGCTTGTTAATAAGTTTTCAATAAGTTTGCAACACTTTGATGGATGTTTGTTGTGTTTTCAATAAAGTACAATAAAGGACAACAACTCAAGGCTTTCCTCTTAGCTCGGTTGATGCTCAAGTCAGTGTATGCAGCTCATCTAAGCTCGAATCAACTCAGAAGCATTGTTTTCAGCTTAGCTCAATACACTCCAAGCTAGCTGAATTCAGCTCAACTAAGCTCCATTCAGCTCAACTCGAGCTCCATCAGCTTATCTAAGCTTCATTCAGCTCAACTCCAGCTCCATTAGCTTAACTTCAACTGACAAGTTCAGAAGTAGCTGAAATGTGACCTACACATGGGGAGAGTGTCCTACGACATGTGCATGGCATGTGGGGCGTCCAAACATGTGAGAGGCACATGAGAAAGCATGTGCACGGAATGT
The DNA here is from genome assembly GCA_958450335.1 of Hibiscus tridactylites. NCBI lineage: Eukaryota > Viridiplantae > Streptophyta > Magnoliopsida > Malvales > Malvaceae > Hibiscus > Hibiscus tridactylites. The sequence goes on from OY288280.1 coordinate 37,326,988, forward strand.
GGGTAGATTGTGCAAGTGTGCAAGCATGCGGCAGATTCAAGGGAAGTTACCAGCAGGTTTTACTTTGAATTTTAAACACAATAAACATGTGTTTTATTCAATTCAAACATGGCCACAAGTTTTGGGCGGCATTAGTTGTCAAGGGAGGTTTAATTTTCAAATTTTAAAGGCTGAAATAGTTCAATTTTAGCCAAGTAAATGGGCGGCAGAATGTACAGACAACTTCTCTTGTTTTCTTATAAATACACCAAACTTTAATGTACCAAGGTTAGACTTTTTAAATAATAAAATACTTGTGAGGTTTTCTCTCATATTGGTTCTTAATTGAATTGTTTTCTTGACATTTCAAGGCTGTCTTGTTGTGTCAAACTATGTGATTCTTCGAGTTCTTGAATTCTATATTCAATGGGTCTATGTCCTTCGAACAACGAGCATATAAGGTTCAGGTTTGTACAATATATTGTACAGGTTTTTCCTTGTTCTTGTTCTTTCCGTTTTCCAGAATTTCTAGCAAGTTCTTCAACTTTTCCACCATTGTTGAATGCTCGAAAAATCTTCATCTTCAACCTTGGAACTACTGAAATTTCCAGCAACATAAACCCTTCTTTTCTTCATCAAAACTTAACCATTTTCTTACCTTTCAACACCATGAACAACTTCATCTTCAACCTTCATCTTTCTTCATTCTTCTAACCATTTTCTTCAACCTTTTTCGAACTTACATTTAAACCCCAAATATCAGCAACTAAAACACCATGTTTTCTTCCTTAAACAGCCTATTCTACAGCCATCTTTCTGCAGAGAAATCCTTACTTCGATCCTAGATCCGAAACAATCGAAGGAAGCCTTCTTCAACGGGCTGACTCGTATCACCAAACTCTTATGTGAACCAAAAGCACACAAAAGATAAGCCCTTTGGACTAAAATCATACAAAGATCAAAACTTTGAACCAAAAAAAATCTCCCTTTAATTATTTTTTCTTCAAAAACAGTGAATAACAACTTCATCTTTTTCTATTCTTGAACTTGTTATGCTTAGAATCAATGTCTTATGTGAAGGAAAATTACATAACAAAAAATCAAAGTCTTGAAAAAAGATTCTTTAAAACAATAAATACCCTTTTTTCATTCCTTAATTTTTATGCAAAAAAGGATAAATAAACAGAAAGTGTAGAGACAAAGAGATCTAGGGTTATCTCTTGAAAAGGATGAAAACGATTATATTTCATCATGAAACTAGCATAAGAAATTGATGTTTACTTGAAGAAGAAGAGCATAGAAGTGAAGGAGACTGAACCGACTTTGAGAGATAGATGGGAATCGTGAGGCTTGAAACCTTGTTGTAAAAATATCATAAATATACACCTACTCATGTATGTGAATAATGTGATTTTTTTTATAAAAATGGATTTATTTAGGTAAAAGTGACTAATATTATTAATTTTTTAAATTATGACTAAACTGAATAAATGTGTAAAAATGAGGGTTAAAGTTATTAATTGTTTTGGAATTATGCCTAAATTGTTTGAATGTACAAATTTGGAGGACTGATTGTGTTATTATACATTTTTTTACAATCATGTTACATTTTTAACGGAAGTTAATGGTTCAATGCTCAACTTGAATAAAAACTAAAAGTTTATTGGTAACATTGAAGCAATTGAAAGTTTGGTTACCAAATTAAATAATTAATCAAAGTTTAGTGACCATTTGTGAATTTGACCCTAAATATTTGTTGTTCTACATCAATGTATGTTTGAGATTGCCTTCAGAGTCAGAGAAGATCCATGATGTTTTTCATGTGTCGGTGCTTATAAGATATAGATCAGATCCTTCTCATGTTATGCCTGTTGAGGAGATAAAGTTGAATCCGGATTTGTCTTATAATGAAGAACCAGTAGAGATACTTGCTTCTGATAGCAATGTGTTGCGTGGCAAGACCATAGAGTTGGTCAAGGTGTTGTGCAGACACAGAGGCGTGGAAGAGGCCACGTGGGAGAGGAAAGCTGATATGCTTGAGCAGTTTCCATACTTGTTTCTGTCAGGTAATTTCGGGGACGAAATTCCTTAAGTGGGAGAGAGTTGTAACACCCGGGTTTGGGGTCGGGTGAAAATAATATTAAAATAATGTTTCGAGTTTCGAGTTTATAATTAAAAATAATAAAATATTATTTTGGGCCTCGGGTTTTCAAACAAATAAATCATGTTGGACATGTTTTGGTTTTAAAGCCCAATTCCATGGAATTGGGAAATTTAAATGGCCATCTCATTAATGGCATTTCTGTAAATACATTGACTTGTAAAATAAAAACCCTTTTCCTTTTATTTCCAACACCTAAAAATGCCATCATCCTCTACCTCCAAGTTTTCTAACGTGAAAAACCCTTCCCACCATTGAGTTACTATTCCATCTCTTCTCTCCATCATCCTTGGTGATTTGTAAAAGGTAATAACACTTTTGAGTTGTCCTCACCTCCCTCTTTCTCCCCATGTATTTAGTTTTCCATGAAACCAATTGCTTTGTGTTTTGAGTTTTTGAACTTTAAAGTTAAAAATCAAAACTTTGTTGTCCAATGTTGAAGCTTTTGATTTCTTATTATCATTTATGTTGTTAGCAACCCAAATGGTCCAACATATGTGATTTTTACGTGTTTTTATATTGATTTTCAGAATTGGGTTTTGTTGGGTTTTTGAAGGGTTTTAAAATGAGTTTTGGGTGTGTTTAATGTTGGAAATGGAAGGCTAATGGTTGCATGTTGGTTGGGGATTGTTTTAGAAGCTTTTAGAGGTGTTAAAAGTGTTTGAAACAAGAGTTTTGAATTGAGTTTGAGGGCTGCTTGGGTTTGGAGTTTTGGGTGTTGTTATTGGATTGAAAATCATGTGTTTGATGCTTGAATAGTGTTCAGGCTTCGCTACATTGTTTTGTGAATTGAGTTGGGGTTATTTTGAATGTGTTGAATTGATTAGAGGCAAGAAATTGTGTTGGTGAGACATCGGGAGTGAATCCGGAAGCTTGAAGGTCTTGGTTGCTTGGTTGTTGAGCTTGGAAGTGAAGGTGAGTGGTTAAATGCTTTTAAATGGTTTTGAGTATTTGGTTCAAGCATGTGGACTAGGTTGGGCTTGGTAGACCCACCTAGAGTTAGGATTAGAGTTGTAGCCTAATCCCAAGCTATAGTTAGAGACTATGGTTGATCTTTGAATGTGTTTATGCCTCATGCTTATTTGTAATTATGTTGGCTATGTATATGGTGTTATACATGTATGTTGAGGCATGGATTGATGCATTGTTATATGCATGTGGATTGTGCATGATGTTAATCATGGTGAGTACGTGCTAAGCACGGAAGTGAATATGAAATGTTATTGTGGATTGTGTTTAATATTGGCACTAGTATGCTTGGGTACAAATGATCGATCATTAGGATGTTAGTGTGCACACGTGACTCAAATGCGCGCGTGGTCTTGGTGATGGTAGTCATCAAGATGGAGTACGGGTTCGCCTGGAAAACCTTCTTATATATATATATATATATGTTAGTCGGTGATGAGTGTAATCCCATCGATGGGGCGTGAGGATGAGTGGAATCCCCTCCGCGTGAACGGTGATGAGTGTAATCCCACCGTAAGGTAATGGTTGTTGTTGGATGTGAGTTCCAACGTGTTATCCGCGTATTCGAGTCATAGCTAGTTGCCAATATGTGATGGTATGTGTACCAATATGAAATGATATGATATCAATATGATTTGAGATGTGTTGTCATTATGGACTAATATATGTGTTACATATGATGTGATTTGAGCTTGTTGAGCATGGCATAATTTTGAATATATGTGCATGCATCATGTGTATATTTGGCTCATGTGGATCGAAGGTAAGATCATGCATTCTACCTTGGTAGTGCTCGTGCTTGGACCCTGCATTGTCGAGGTTTGTTTTTAATGAGCTTACCCTCACTAAGCTTTATGCTTACGCTCTCTTTTGTTCGACAATACAGATCCGTAGTTCGTGGGTTGCTAGTGCAAGAAGGGGCCTCCAAGTGTGCTAGTTGAGCTTTTGAATCTTTCAAGTATGGATTTTATATTATGCGATGTAATGGTCAAGCAATGGGACATGTATTAGTTGCTTTGAGCTTTTGAAGTATGTTAGTGTGGGTTTGTTTAGGAGCATGTTAGACTCCTTGATATGTTAATGTTGATTTGGCTTTTGGATGTTATGTTTTGGTTGTAAGCCATGTTTAAATTGCCTATCTTGAATGCCATGTATGATCCTTTAAATGGATGCCCTTATCCTATATCCTTATGTGTTTTGGGTCTGTTTGCAATAGGGTGCATGCCTCTAGAGCGTGTTTGTATGTTGTGTATGCTCCTTGGGGTCGTTAGGGGCGTTTGGGATCATTTAGAGATGTTTAAAACTGATATTGGGAATTCACAGACTGCTGGTATTTCGAAACGGGTTGTGCTGTTTCGGAACGGGTGTGGTTCCAAGGCCCCCCGTATCGGAACGCGTTTCGGTACGGTTTGGCTACTGTGAGCCCCTATTCTGATACGAGTCTCGAAACACTTTGGCTACTGTAATTGCCTGTTCCGAAACGGGTATCGGAACGCCTAGACAAAATGGGACCCCTGTTCCGAAACGGGGTGGATGCATTTCGGTACGGGTGTCTGGCTTTTTAAATTGGAGCACGTGTTTCGAAATGGGCGATGTCTGTTTCGAAACACATGCCTGTAAATGGGCTTTTGACATCTCTAAAAGGTCTCAAGGGTTGGGCTTAGGCCCTGTTGGCTGTTAGGCTTCTCGTGAGCCTTGTTTCCGCTGTCGTTACACGTATAGGTTTATTTAACGCATCTAGGCAAGTTAATAAATGAAAAGTTTTTTCTTGGGTCGGTAACCGAAGTGGAGCCTTAACGGGTTTCACCTCGGTTATCCCCGTGTAGCCCACTCGGATCGGTCAAGCGTCCGGACCGGGACGAAAGGTTACATAAGTCGATAAAGTTCTGAAAAGAACAAAGTTTGAGAGAAACCTCACAAATATGATTTAATTGAAAGAAATGAGTTGTTTACAAAATGCCAAATGATGGCCTATTTATAGTTTTACAAGGGGTTTGACCGAAAAGGCCTCTATCTCTTCGACCATGACTTGTGTCTCCCTCCAAAGGCATGCTAACCATTTGGTCTAATTGTGTCTCCCTCCAAAGGCATTGATGAGTATTTATTTTGGTTGTGTTTTTGGTCCTTATTTCGATTAAATATAAGTTTGACGGACTTAACTGGGCTGTTTTATGATGTTTATGCAGGAGACGTGATGCTGAAAATAAGCTGGAATTCTGCAGAAAATGCTAGAGTCATGGACAGATTCATGGGCATGAATGTTGACTGGGCGCCACGTCAGTATCTTCTAGAAGATGACGTCAGCAGCAGTGATAGCTTATCAACGGATTTTTTAAATTTTAAATTTTAAACTTTGGATAATTATTTTGTTTAATTTTAATTATCATTTTAGGTTTTACCTATGTTATTTTGAAACACTATAAATACCCCTCTTTGGGGTAAGTATTGTCATCATTCAATTATCATCTGAATATCATTTCACCTTCTCTTGGAAATTCTTCTTAGTTTTACTTAAGTTCTTTTCTTATATTTCTTCTTTTAATTATTTCTTATATGTCGAGCATGATTAATTTGATTACCATGCTCGGCTAGATCTTTTTAAGCCGAAGGGTTATGCGATGACAGGTTCTCAAGGCGAGGTTTGAAACTATGCTTCAAACATTTCGAAAACTTCTCTCAATTTCTTCAAACTTTATTTCCTAAATCAAAATGTTTTTTAAAACCCAAAGATTTACTTTGGAGAAAAACAATTGTTTTGATCTATCAAGTGGGAGGGAGGATCGGTTATTGAAACAAATCCGACTTCCAAGGAACAAACTTAGTAAATAGATTACTAAGTGAAATTGAGATCGAATCATTTTTATAGAAATGACTTTTCGAGTTGGTTACGAGCTTAAGTAATTTGTTTTCTCAAACATTGAGTTGGTTTAGACAAATTATCAAAACTAAAACCAAAAATTGATTTTGAAAATTCAGTTTACAAACAAAAACTCAAGGATTGACCTTGAAGTAATTTTGCCAACAAATTTTCCGAAATAAAAATCTTTACCAAGAAACCGAGTAGAACAAGTCAACGCGGAAGCCCGAGGCTGATAATCTCATATTTACTTTAAACTCTTTTAAAAGCTTTCTTTTACTTTCTTAAACAATTACATTTCATTACAACAAACCCCCACCTAAATCACATCAACATAGCTCCATCAAAAACTCTTGGTTCAGAAACTACAAAAGCGCGACAAGGAAAGTTCTAAGCCCCTGTGAGTTCGACTCCTACTTCCCTATCTATACTTAATTTAATTTCTTTATTTATTTTATTTATTTGGAAGAAGGAAATTATTCTTAACACGTTACGACGCGTGCCAGGCATGTTTAAAATATGTGTTGAACTCGTGAGAGAGCTTGGCAAAAGAGGTGAAAATGCATTGATACTGAATTAACAGTGTCAAGAAAGAGTATTTTGCGTGCAAGTATACACGGCCCTCCAAATAATACAACAATATGCTGAGTTATTGATCCCACAAAGATTGGTCAAGAGTTTAAATTGCTTGCTCCTTTTACTTGTCAAAGGGAAGTATGTTTGTTTTAAAGTTGGTTTTGAAAGCAAGTTGAAAAGAAGGAAATAAAAGGCAACAACGATGGCAAGGAGAGTTTTAAAATGTATTATGAGTGTTGGCAAGGAATGTCTGGTTTTTATGCTATTCATGTCATGCCAACTTTAAATAAATCTTTTCTTGGCATTGTTTGCCGAGTAGATTTGAAAGTAGCATTGCCTCTCTCGATGGCAATGCCCTGGATTAACTATGCAAAAACTTTTATATCTCTATAAAAAGTTTTCTCATAAATTAATTTGATTAAGTATCAATCTTTTGCTCCTAAGGGGTAGATTTCACTCCCGAAGTGAGTTCATCTACTTGAACATCTTCTCTCAAAGCACCTCGCCTTAGTATTTAGCATTTGTTCGTAGTTTCCTAAGCCGGTTAAGATAGTAAGGTTCAAAAAGCCAACAAAGTCAGCTCTCGCTTGGCATCGTATTTGTGAAAACAGTTAAGATCATGCCAGATAGAAGAAACAATGCCATCACATTTCCAATTATTAAAAGCTAAACATAGAAAATAACGTTCAACGCAACCATCCCTCACCAACTATTAAATTAGTTCATGGTCAGGGTTTCCAACCAAAAACCATAATCGTATCTCAACATCACCATCGTAAATAAAAGTAATTTAAACAAAGAGAATGAGTGAGAAGGATATCTCTCGATGCAGCCCTTCAAAATTCAAGCTCTTGGTCAAGCTTGATCGAACGTCTCCTTGGTGCAGCCTCCTAAATTTGATTGTCGGTCCCCCTCAAGTGTTTGCTTGAGTTCCTTTAAATAGGCACGCGAGAATGACCTATGATTAGCTTTGAATTTGAATTTGAATGTGAATGCTCGAGGATAAGGGATGTGCTCATCTTATCCCTCGTTTGAATCCTAAGTATGACGTCATCAATGGTTCTCTGTCCACTCGACCTGGCATCGAACATCTCTTTTTTGCTAACCGGTGCTACGACAATTTTTGTAACTTCTCTATCAACAGCTACCGACATTCTCATCGTTCCCTTCCCGCGCTATTCTTCTATATTGTGCCTACAATCATGCCAACAAACCACCTTTCACACTGGCATAGCCAGATTCAAAAATCCTTATGCAAATGCATGCAATTAACAACTAAATGCATCTAAATGTGCTCAGAGACAAGCAAAGATTTTGTAAAATAAACATGAAAATCAGTACTTTTGAGGAGGTAACAACATACACTATTAAGAGGTTTATTGGATATCAAGCTCTACATGTTTAGATCGAGTGTGAAATATTGGTTTTGCGTGCATGACAACTGCATTCTTGTTATCGCTCCATATCGTTGGAAATTCCCTTGTGTAACCTTTATGTCACCAAGCAAGGAAGTGAGCCAAGTAACCTCATATACTGCATCAACGATGCTTTGGTATTGTACTTCTGTTGTGGATCTAGATACAGATTTCTGCTTCCTTGAACACCATGACAACAAGCTATTTCCCAAGTAATTAAGCACAACAACACTCAGAAATTGAATGTCTATCCTCCACACTGATGCCCATGTCAATATCAGTAAATGCAACAAGATTAGGACACCTTTCACCAACAGAAAACACCAGTTGATTGTGCCATTCAAATATCTTAGTATACGTTTCATAGCTTCGAAATGTCAGGTCTTGTGTGGCAAAAAAAATAGAGTAAAGCTCTCACAAGACTCTTGTAGGTGTGCATCATCTGTTGGGGTATTCTTAATTAAACAAATATCAAATTTTCATTAAGATGACTAAATATGATTGATTACCAGCTGCATCGTGTGTACGCCCCACACAATACGTTTCAAATTATTTCCTTTTAGAGCTTGGTTTAATAATGTACACTTAATTAATATTTCATCAAAAATATTTACTTAATATATAGAAATAATTAAGGCTAAAGGGTCAAATTTGCCCCTGTTTTAATCCGAAATCAACAATGTTGCCCCTACTTTTTTTTCTCCGTAATTTTACCCTGAAAGTCAGTCAATTGCAGAAATGTTGCCCTTTGACCGACGTTGACCGTTAAAGTGCTGACGTGGTAGTTAACGGTGAAGTCATTCAATTGCAAAAATTTTGCCCTCGAGTTATTTAGTTTTTTGAATAAAATTGAATAAATAATTTAGTTTTTCGAGTTGAACTTTTACAAACAGTATATATGAAAAATCGATTAAGAAATTGGTGTAAATATCATTTGGATCCCTAGTAATTTTAAAAATAAGCAAAGTGCGAGCTCTCACAAAAATCAAAATATTCTTCAATTTTTTAAAAAAATCCATAAACTTAATAAAAATTAATAAGATATTCAAAAAAAATTATTGAAAATGAAAACTAATTATATTTTATCATTTTATAATTCCTAATGCATTTTAATTTTTATATTAGATTTTATTTTCAATAATTTTTTTGAATATCTTATTAATTTTATTAAGTTTATGGATTTTTTTTAAAAAATAAAGAATATTTTAATTTTTTGTGAAAGTTCTCACTTTGCTTATTTTTAAAATTACTAGAGACCCAAAAGATATTTACACCAATTTGTTAATCAATTTTTAGCAACTCAAAAAACTAAATTATTTGTCTAATTTTATTCAAAAAACTAAATAAACCGAGGACAAAATTGCTGCAATTGAATGACTTTGAGTGCAAAGTTGCATGAATGACTTCATCGTTAACTGCCACGTCAGCATTTTAACGGTCAACGTCGGTCAAAGGGCAACATTGCTGCAATTGATTGACTTTAAGGGTAAAATTATGGAGAAAAAAAAGTAGGGACAACATTGCTAATTTCAGACTACTACAAGGACAAATTTGACCCTTTAGCCAATAATTAAAAGTTGTTGAGTTGTGTGGGCTCGATTTGATCAACCAATTTAGCTCACCAAATGGTGGAGAGATGGATTTTTGGGTGGAAGGGTTTAGGAAGCTAAAAAGATAATGACACAAAGATTTATAGTGGTTCAACCTTCTAACCAAGGTCTACATCCACTACCTTAGCTCCCCACTAAGGATTTCACAATCAGTCCACTATTGATTCGTCCCCTTTTCTAGGCTAAGGAGGAAACCCTTACAACCGATCAAGCTTCTACCCAAAGCCTTGATCAAAACCCTCTTTACAAAGAGAAACAATAAGCAAACTTAAAACCCTCTAATAGGTGTTTGTTTGCACAATTAACCACTCACCCAAAACCTAAAACACTTGAGCAAATTTGACAATTTTGGCTCACTAGTGTTTGTCTATACAAGAAATGACAATTTAAGTGCTAAGACAATTTCTTGATCATTTGATGTTTGACAATATGAGCATTAGCCTTCTCTTGATGCTTGGAGGTCCCTTTTATACTCCCAAATGAGTTTGTAGCCGTTACTAGCCGTTAGGGATGAATTGGAGCCGTTGAAGACTTTATTTCCCTTCATAACTGCTGTTCTGCAGCTAACCGTATTGATACACGTGACACCGTATCGGTACGGGCTTCATAGGAACTAGCCGTTGAGCTTTTGCCAACTGAGGCGTATCGATACGCTTGAGGGCGTATCGGTACGGGTCCACATTTGAATGGCCGTTGGGAAATATCCGTTGGGATGATTGAACTGGGATCGGCACGCTTACCTGGCGTATCGAAACGACCCCGATCCGCATCGATACACTAAACCCTCGTATCGATACGGGTTTTGACAGTGGCCAAACTGGGGAAAAAAGGTATCGGTACGGGTACAACCGTATCGATACTAGTAACGTGAAATCACAAGTTTGGCTATTGAAAACATGAAAAATCTTTGCCAAAAACCTTTCAAAATGCCTCAAACATAAATTCAAGTTGTTTGGACTTAAAAACAAGTTTTAGATTCTTTTCAAATTAGTCCAAAACATTTTTCAATTATTATATCAAAACATTAGTTCTGCAATCTCCCCCTTTTTGATATAATAAAACTAACTTGAAAAATTGTTTGGGATTCTCCCCCTTAAACTTTTAAAAATGTGAATAAGAGATTAAAAGTATGAAATCAAATAAAGCTCTCCCTTATTCATTTGAAAATGCAATTTTTCAAACCATACCATTTCTCCCCCTTTTTGTTATATCAAAAAGAATTTAAGACATTAAGTTCAAAATAACAATAGAGGTAAAAAGTTTTGACACAAATAAGAATTTGGTTTAAAAATGGCTCCCCCTTACCAAAGCATCATCAAAAATGTTAGTCCATCATATATGATCATCTAGTTGAATAAACTAAAAATAAGACAAATTAATTCAAAAACAACTAGAAATTTTACCAACACTTGAATCCAAGGGAGGATGTGAAGCCTTCCTTCTTCAAGTGTTATTCCTTGTGTGTATGGAGCTCCCCCTCAATGTTTGACTTGTTGAACATCTCCATCACACCTACAATAGACAATCAAGTAATTTTTGGTATCCAAATTGCTTTGGATCCATAAACGTTAGTTGCACAAATTTTAGTCCCCTTAGGAATCCATTTTTCAATGTCATCCTTTTTAATTGAAGTGGTTAGTCCTTTTGGGACCCAAACACTTCTAAAACATTTTCCTTTAAGAAATCTAGGGGCACTAGATTGTCTAACATAAAAATTTGATTTTCCAAAATTGTTTTTCTTTTCAACCTCTTTGGAAATCAAATCTTTTTCTTCTTGAACTTTTTGAATCAATTTTTGTAAATCAAAACATTTTAATTCAAACTCTTCAAGTTTTGCTTCAAGTTCAAGTTTGGTTTTAGAAAGCAAATCATTTTGAATTTTTAACTTTGAAATCAATTTATTGTTTTTTAAAATGTGGCTTTTAAAATCTAAAACCAAATCATCATAGGCATCTTGTAATTCATCAAAGGAATAAGAACATGAAGTAGATGAATTAGAAGTTACCCTTGAATCTTCTTCGATGGCCATAAGGCAAAGGTTGGCTTGTTCATCGTCGGTGGAGTCTTCATCACTCCATGTAGCCACATATGCCTTCTTCTTATGGCTTGAAGTGCTTGCCCTCTCCTTTCTTTTAGGTTCTCGTTCAAGCTCTCTCAAGGCTTTCTTCATGAACGGGGCACACTTCTTGAAGAGATGAACTATCTCTTCATCTTCACCCTCCTCTTCACTTGAGTAGACATGATGGCAAGTGGAGGATTTTAGAGCCATGTCACTTGCATTGATGCCAAGCCCTTTGATTTTCTTCTCTCCCATAGCTCTAATTTCTTCTCTCTTCTTCTCATCCTCTTTGTTCTTCTTCATGATTTGATGAGTAAGGAGAGACCCCATGAGTTCATCAAGCTTCAAAGACTTCAAATTTTTGGCTTCAATGATGGCGGTCCTCTTTGAGTCCCAAGACTCGGGAAGTGAGTAGATGAGCTTTCGAACAAGCTTCTCCTCCGGGATGGCTTCTCCATATCCTTTAAGACCATTGGTGATTGTGGAGAACCTATCAAACATCTTCTCGATGTTCTCTTCCGGATCCATTTTGAAGTTCTCATACTCTAAGGTTAGGAGCCCAATCTTGGTCTCCTTGACTTCATTTGTTCCCTCGTATGTGACTTCAAGCTTGTCCCATACCTCCTTGGCACTCTCACAAGAAGACATCTTCTCATAGATGGATGGACCAAATGCACAAAATAAAATGTGCAAGGCTTTGCAATTTAGCTTCATCTTCTTGTGATCGTTGGCACTCCACTCCGCTTTGCTTCTTTGAGGCACGAACGGACCATCTTCAACTACATCCCATATCTTGTAATCTTTTGATTTGATGAAGAACTTCATCTTTGTCTTCCAATGGGCATAGTGAGTTCCGTCAAAGAAAGACGGTTTGTCGATTGATTGTGCCATTTGAGCCGGTTGATGAAATAGTGATCGAGCTTTCCGGATCTTCTCAATAGGATGTTAATCCTCTTTGATTGAGTCAAGCTCTGATACCAATTGTTGAGTTGTGTGGGCTCGATTTGATCAACCAATTTAGCTCACCAAGTGGTGGAGAGATGGATTTTTGGGTGGAAGGGTTTAGGAAGCTAAAAAGATAATGACACAAAGATTTATAGTGGTTCAACCTTCTAACCAAGGTCTACATCCACTACCTTAGCTCCCCACTAAGGATTTCACAATCAATCCACTATTGATTCGTCCCCTTTTCTAGGCTAAGGAGGAAACCCTTACAACCGATCAAGCTTCTACCCAGAGCCTTGATCAAAACCCTCTTTACAAAGAGAAACAATAAGCAAACTTAAAACCCTCTAATAGGTGTTTATTTGCACAATTAACCACTCACCCAAAACCTAAAACACTTGAGCAAATTTGACAATTTTGGCTCACTAGTGTTTGTCTATACAAGAAATGACAATTTAAGTGCTAAGACAATTTCTTGATCATTTGATGTTTGACAATATGAGCATTAGCCTTCTCTTGATGCTTGGAGGTCCCCTTTATACTCCCAAATGAGTTTTTAGCCGTTACTAGCCGTTAGGGATGAATTGGAGCCGTTGAAGACTTTATTTCCCTTCATAAATGCTATTCTGCAGCTAACCGTATCGATACACGTGACACCGTATCGGTACGGGCTTCATAGGAACTAGCCGCTGAGCTTTTGCCAGCTGAGGCGTATCAATACGCTTGAGGGCGTATCGGTACGGGTCCACATTTGAATGGCCGTTGGGAAATAGCTGTTGGGATGATTGAACTGGGATCGGTACGCTTACCTGGCGTATCGAAACCACCCCGATCCGTATCGATACACTAAACCCTCGTATCGATACGGGTTTTGACAGTGGCCAAACTGGGGCAAAAAGGTATCGGTACGGGTACAACCGTATCGATACTGGTAACGTGAAATCACAAGTTTGGCTATTGAAAACATGAAAAATCTTTGCCAAAAACCTTTCAAAATGCCTTAAACATAAATTCAAGTTGTTTGGACTTAAAAACAAGTTTTAGATTCTTTTCAAATTAGTCCAAAACATTTTTCAATTATTATATCAAAACATTAGTTCTACAAAAGTGAATATTCGTTGTATCTTTTTTACTTTCCATTTAATTCTAAAGATACACTCTAATTTACTTTTTACTTATTTTGAACCATGAAGGTTTTTTTTTTCAAAAGAAAAAAAATCCAAGATTAGGTTAACCTAAAAACCACTACAAATAGAGAATCAATTATATTATACTAGGGCTTCAAGGCAAAGCTCTCCTTTGATTTTGCTACCAACAAGTGCCATGGGTACTCAACATTACTTTCTATTTCTTCTACATTTTTATATTTCATGATTACATGATTAATTGTAGCTCTATCTAGCTAGTATTATAACCAAGATTAGAATTGATGTATGCATTTTTCTTTCGCAAAGCAAACTTTATTTTTAAGGCAACTTTGATTGCCATTAATTCTAAAAAAATTGCCCCATTGCAGTCCACTGGACCCGAGAAAATAGCTCTTAAAATGCCAGATTCATTGCGAAGAACTCCCCCACATGCTGCTCTTAAAAAATCACGGCCTTCAATACGTTAGATTTCTTTTCCCTTAATAAAGTAAAGCATGTTAGTGTTTCTTATAGAGTAATAATTAATAGGGTAAAGTATAAATTTTATCACTCAACTTTCTTTTCATTTTTGTTTTGGTCAATAAAGTTTAAAAATTCTCAATTTTATCACTCAATTTTTGAATTGTTCATGTTTAGTACATTTGATCCTAAAATCAATAACAACAATCTGACATGATTTATTTTTTGCTGACGTGGAAGCCACGTATTATCCACTCCATTTCTAAGAAAAATGCACCCGAAAATTACAACTTTCTTCTATCCAGCTTCAATTTTGAAAAAAAAGAAACTTCATTTCCAATTATATGTTGTAAACACGATGCATTGATAAGAAAATGCACACCTTGTGCTGGAAGAAAGTGAAGATGGTGTGAATGGGGTTGCAGGTTTCTGGGTTGGATCCGTTGGTCGTGGTAACATCCTAAAATTCGGGTTAAGAGCTTAGGTTTTTCGAACCGATTCAGATTAGGCGTCGATTAGCAATATGACTATTTAATTAATTCTGAAAAATTAATTGGGTTTTTACTAAATGAATTTGATAAATTGCAAATGAAATAATTTGAGTTATTTAACAATTATGTTAAGTAACGGGATTTTAACAAATGTAATCGAACATTATTCAGGTGCTGTCACACTTGAATATAATTGTATTAATACTTGTCAAGCAAGACTGTTTTAGGTTCAACATGTTTGACAATTAGCGAATAGTGAATTATATTATTCGATAGCGGATAGCTGATTTGATTAGTGGATTACATTAGCTGATTGTATAAAAGTGTTTTTTAAAATTAACTGATAGCTGATAGTTGTTTGATTATTTGAACAAGCAAAATGACATATAAGGATACAATTATATTCACTACTTGTTTGAATAATTTATTAATTATTATTATTATTTTGTATCAATTAATATTAATTATATTATGAAAATTAATTTTCTTAATATCATTAGTAAACATATACGAAGGATATATATATATATATATTATTTTTTTATTTGTGAAATTATCTTTTTAATATAATTTTAATAATTATTAAATTTAGATGTATATATTACTTTCTTATTTATAGAATTATATTAAAAATATAACTTTATTAATTATTAAATTTATATGTATATATTAATTTATAATTTGTGAAATTATTTTTTAATTCTATTAGCTATTCAAATTTATGTTATTTAAAAAAGTTATAATTTTAATTGAAAAAAGTCTTTACAAGTCTTTTATCCAAACCTCTAACTCAAAAAACATCAAGCACTCTTCTCGTGCCAAAAAATACTTCAAACTCTGAAAATACTTCAAACTCTTAATTTCAACTCAAAAAGCTATTTACCGAACTTTGTCATATCCATTCCCTAGTTATGTATAAGTGCAAGAATACAAACATTCATGAACATGGAAGCATCAAGCACTCTCCTCGTGCCAAGAAAGTACACATTTGAAGATCAAGATCCAATGATGGAAATCTGTCCGAGCTTTATTCAATGACAAATGACAGAAATTGAATAACAAGAAATCAAAATGTTCAAAGTTAGATTTATTGAGTTTGGAATATTCTTTACTTAAAAACGAATATTAAATTTGTATTAAGAAGACCAAATATAATTACAAGTTAGTAGTTACATCGTATGTACGCCCCACACAAAAAGTTTCTAATTATTATTTCCTTTTAGAGCTTTGTTTAATAATGTACATTTAATTAATATTTCCTCAAAATATTTACTTAATATATAGAAATAATTAAAAGTGAATATTCGTTTCAAAGAAAGAAAAAACCCTAGATTAGGTTAACCATAAACCACTATAAATAAAGAATCCGCAATCACCTTGTAATAGTAACTAACTAATAGCGAATACTAGAGCTTCAAGGCAAAGCTCTGCTTTGCTTCTGCTACCTTTCTTCCAAGCTACCAACTAGGGCCATGGGTACTCAACATTATTTTACATTTCTTCTACATTTTTATATTTTATGATTCCATGATTTATTGCAGCTCTATCTAGCTACTATTATATTCGAGATTCGAACCGATGTATGTATTATAATTTGTTTTGACGTAAACTTGTATTTTCAATTGAGTTGGTACAAGTATTCAAAGTTGGTTCAACAAGAATGTTGTTCCTCTAGTGGTAGGAGGTGTGTTCCTGGTGTTTGTCTTTTTGGTTGTCGCACTTGCATGTCATTTGTGCTATATCAAAAGCAAAAAGAAAGACTCATCATCGTCATCGTCATCGTCATCCACATCCTCGTCCGATTATCGCGATGAATAAAATAATCGAGCAGTTGAAGGATTTAAGTAATATAATCAAGTTTTAATAAAATTATATTTGTCGAGAAATTTTTTTTTGCAATATAGGAAAGGGTCCATAGTATCGGAGGCTACCCTCCTCACATTCATTACAACATTATGTCTTATGCTTTTAATGGTTAATTAATAAATTATAGTATCTTTATAATATTTTGTTTCATCTTTACTATCTTTTATAATGTTGTTGAAATATTCAATTGTCTTTTATTTTCATTTAAAATTATAGTTGTATATTTTACATGTAACTATAATTAATAAATGCAATGTTATCATGTAAATTGTTTTCATTAATTAAATTTATAAAAAAAATAAAAATTAATATAAAATTAAAATTCTATGAAAATAAAACAATATATTTCAACATCTTTTACAAAAAAAAGTTCACTAATAGATGTTATGGGAATCGGGTTTTTATTTATCATATAATTCTGGAGTTTATGTTATCTTATTTTTTTAGTTAACTAAAATATAATATTTTATTATTTGATTAGTAGAATTTAAGATTATTTGAAAAAAATTGTATGAACATATATTATCTTGTAATCACATTCAGACTATTAAAAAACATTTTAGTAATTTTTCTTTACTATGGAGTTTTCTTTAACATGTATAAGAAAAGAATAGAAACGATTTTAAAATCCATAAGCATACAAATTGATCTCTTGTACACCTGGTGTACGGTATGTGTCTGGTGTTGAATTGGTGAACGTCAAATGTTTGGTTCGGTCGTGAAACTTGGTCACAATGTTTAGAGGGGTCAATTCAATTTTTTAAAATTTGAAGGTTTAAACTAATTTTTTTTAAATTGAAGACTTTACTAATTTTTAATAATTTTAATAGATTTAATGAGAATTTTTAAAAATTATAATGAAGAATTTAAATAAAAATAATTAAAAAATTAAAGTTTAATATAAATTTTTAAAATTTTTAAATGTCAAAATTTAATATTCAAAAAATTTGGTGGGTCATGGCCCCTTGTCCCCACAAGCTTCAGCCGATGCATGTATGGTTTGAATCTTGTTTAAGGTGTTTTATTGTGGATTTTGTGTTTAATGTCCTTGTAATCCATTGTATAGTACTGAATTTGTGATTTTACATTTTATTAATAATTTTTTATGGCTGGATAAAAATATTACCGGGTATAAATTGTTTTTATTTAAGTAATTTTATTTTTTATTGCAAAAAACTGAGATATTAAAAGGAATTTAATGTGAACAATAAGAACTCAAAATATGAAAACCATGCGTGTGGTATTGTTAATAAATAAAAATAAGAAAAATACTTTGATATACAAATTTGTGTAAACATTTTAATTTTAGAGATTTAGGTTGTAGGGTATAGAATTTAGCATTTATGATTATAATTTAGAGTTTGTGATTTAGGGTTTAGGTTTTAGGGTTAAGAATTTAGATTTTAAATTTTATAGTTTAAATATGGTGGGTTGTGTAAAAAAAATTTATACAACTTGTGTATCAAAATATAACCTTAAAAATAATTCGAGAATTTTAAACTACAATATTTTTAAGTGTCAAAATCGATGTTTCACATCATAAGCAATGTCAAATATTCAAAATCATGGTTGGAAAATAATTTAAGGAATTAAGTGGTATTGAAATTATCTTTATATTGTAAATGTAGACAATATTAATATTCTTTAACTCAAAACGTGAAATATTACGTTTAAATATAAATTTATGGAGCTTGAGGTATTCTTTAATTAAATAAATCTCAAATTTGCATTAAAAAGACATAATAATATAAGGGTAATCTTCACTCGTAGTCACTTTTGTTTTGGGTTTGTTTTATTTTGGTCACCCGAATTCAAAAAAAGATTATTATGGTCACTTACGTTCGAAACCGTTTCTGTTTTGGTCACTGGACCGTTAACCTCCGTTAATTAAAAATAATAATTTCTAATTTGACCCCCAAACTTTCAAAACTTCATTTTTCACCATCTTTCCCAAAACTCAATCAACTTTCCCAACACATAAATCCTCCAATTCTACATCACCAAGCCCTTCAAACAAGGGGAAGCATTAAATAAAGAGTTTTCGAACGTTAAAAACAGCTTTTAACCTCTAAAAATAATAACAGGAGATCAAAGAGTTAAGCTTTACAATTACAAACACTTGCCAAATTGAAGGGTATAAGGCGCTTGATACCCTTTTAAATTTTGAATTTGAATATTGTGGATAAAAAACATTGAGAGAGCTTTACCCCAATTTAGGGGTCCAACTCGACTAGATTTCAAATAGTAACGGAACCCATGTGACTACCGAACTACGAGGTCTTAGACAAGGAAGCTTTATAATTCGAGTCTCCATCTATATTTCTATAGAAAATAATCAAAAGATTGCATTTTGCTGGTGTGCCATACCCTGCAACAATACAAGATGATGAAATTTCAAGGCCACAGCACCACACAACATGGACCGATACATTATTGCTTGGTCAATGTGGAACTTGCAGAAATTTAATTATAATCATAATTTTTTAATGTGGAGTCCCCGATATGTATGGATTTGGAGGAATTTGATGATGGGAAAAACTGTTTCCATGGAAGGCCGGTTCAAAGATCGAGATTGCAGTGTAAAATGTTTCTTTCCAAGCCTCTAGATTGTAGTGTCTTTAAATGCCGCGAAGTGTTTGCTCCCAAGCTTAATCCGCCTCCGCCTCCTCCGTCACCTACGCCTAAACCTGCACTGCCACCTCCTCCGTCACCTACGCCTAAACCTGCACTGCCTCCACCTCCATCGCCACTAGTACCACCATGTCAGCAATTACAATCACCTCCACCGCCAAGTCCTACAGACTATGTCCCATTGCCACCGATCTACGGAAAAAACTATACTTCTCCACGACCACCGCCACTCTACTGATTCATTTTGTGAATTTTGTTGAAGTGTTTGGATAGGTAGTTTTAGTAGGTAGAAACGTCGATGTTTGCTACTGTTTTGTTCAGTTTATTTCTGATTCTAGCCATGATTATCTGTGCCTTAATATTGGGTTTTTAGCATTTTTCGAGATTTGAACTTTCAATGTCAGCTGAAAAAATAATGTTCTATTAGAGTTGTGCTGTGCAGAATATCAATATCAGTTTAACAGGACAAAACATTTGCAGCAGAACCAAAAATGTTCGTATCAGTGTTGGACGAGTTTTTAACTTTCATTGTCAACTTGTTCTTTGAACCTATTTGATTTAGAGATCTTAGTAACGTGAAGGGAAGAACGGTCAGAAAACAAAAGCCCAGACTCTAACCGAAAAGTCGAAGAGGGGAATGCACAAGAACAAATTATAAGCACAATATTATTACAAAAATCAGTAAGCCAGCAGAAATAACAAATGCAAGAGTCAAATTCGAATGCTCCCCCTTATTTGAAGGGCTTGGTGATGTAGAATTGGAGGATTTATGTGTTGGGGAAGTTCATTGAGTTTTGGGGAAGATGGTGAAAAATAAAATTTTAAAAATTTGGGGGTCAAATTAGAAATTATTATTTTTAATTAACGGAGGTTAACGGTCCAGTGACCAAAACAGAAACGGTTTCGAACGTAAGTGACCAGAAGAGTCTTTTTTAAATTCGGGTGACCAAAATAAAACAAACCTCAAAACAAGAGTGACCACGAGTGAAAATTACCCATAATATAATTACCAGCAGCTGCATCGTATGTAAGCCCCACACTAAAAGCTTCTAATTATTTCCTTTTAGAGCTTTGTTTAATAATGTACATTTAATTAATATTTCATCAAAATATTTACTTAATATATAGAAATAATCCAAAGTGAATACTGTTTGTATCTATTTTACTTTTCATTTAATTCTATCTATTTTACTTTCCATTTAATTCTAAAATTACACTTTGGTTTACTTTTTACATATTTTGAGACATGGAGATTGTTTTTTCTTAAACCCTAAATTAAGTTAACCATAAACCACAATAAATAAAGAATTCGTAATCACATTCGAGGCAAAGTCTCCTTTGGTTCTGCTATCTTTCTTCCAAGCTACCAACCAGGGCCATGGGTACTCAACATTATTTTATATTTCTTCTACATTTTTATATTTTATGATTCCATGATTTATTGTAGCTCTATCTAGCTAGTATTATATTTGAGATTCAAATCAATGTATGTATTATAATTTGTTTTGACGTAAATTTGTATTTTCAATTGAGTGGGTACATGTATTCAAAGTTTGTTCCACAATAAAACTTTTCTTCTAGTGGGAGCTGCTGTGATTGTGTTGATCGTCCTGCTTCTCGTAGCAGTATGGTGGTTTCGGCGCCGTCGCGGTGGTAAAAAAAAAGATACATCGTCCTCATCCTCAAACACAACCTCATCTAAATCTTCATCCTATTTTTCACCCTCGTAGTCAGAAGAATAAAATGATCGGGCAGTTGAAGGTTTTAAGTAACATAACTAATTTCTGCAATAACAGGAAAGGGTCCATAATATTGTAGGCTACCCTCCTCGCATTCATTACAACATTATGTCTTGTGATTTTAATGGTTAATCAATAAATTATATTATCTTTATAATATTTTATTTCATCTTTAGCTTCTTTTATAATATATCAATATTGGTTGAATATTCAATTGTCTTTTTTTTTCATTTTGAAATTATAGTTGTATATTTTACTGGTAACTAAAATTAATAAATGCAATGTTAACGTGTAAATTGATTTCATTAATTAAATTTGTCAAAAAAATAAAAATAAAAAATAATGTAAAATTAAAATTCTATGAAAACAAAATTATAAATTTCAACATTTTTTCTACGACATGTGTCTAAAGAGTTGTATGGTTCGAATCTTTTTTTAGGTGTTTTGTAATTATACGGCTTCTATGTTTGGTGTCCTTACAACTAATTGTAACGTGATTAAACCTAACAAGTGATTTTAGTGAGAAAGCGGACGATGTTCATTTTAGGAGATCAAAGTTCAAATCACTTTGTCTGCAAGATGGGTGTGCATTGTCAAAGGGTTAAAAATATTTATGAATAGATATTATCTTATAATCACTTTACTATTCAAAAAAATTATTGTACTATGATTTTTACATTTTATTAATAGAAAATTATATTACTGAGTAAAAAAATTACTATAAATCGCATTTGATTTAAACAATTTTAAATTTTTTGAATAAAAATTAAACGTGCTAAAAGAAATTTCATGTGAATAATAAGAACTAAAGATATGAAATTCATGTGTATGATGTTGTTAATAAATAACAATAATTTTTAAAAAATAAAGTTCAAAGATTATTTTAACCTTAGGATAATTATTTGATGAATTTTTAATGAAAAGTTATGTTTTCATAAGGGAGCTTTTAAAACTGCCACTTACCCTTTTAGGGACTCTAGAGTCTAAATTCTAAACCATAAAATTTATTCTAATACTTTAAAACTTAATCACAAACACTAAAATTATAGTTGTATGTTTTACGATCTAAACTTAATAAATACAATATTAACATGTAATTTTTTTCATTAATCAAATTTATTAAAAAATAATAATATAAATTTCAACTTTTGTTATGAAATACGTTTATTTTGATGCCCTTGCTGAGGAAGGGGTGGGACGTGTCTCGTGGTTGCAAGTTATCCATTGATTTGGTTTGGTTGATTCTTGGAAATTGTCTCGCTTGTTGTAACCCCCTAGACCCGCCTATGCGTTACAACGGATACTAGGAAGTCACATTAGGGTCACAAAAGCGACCCACAATAAAATACACATAAAAACATTTTTATTTCCTCAAAACACTTATTAAACTGTAAAATCAACTTCTGTTTAAAATATTGTTTTCAAAAAATCATCTAAACAAATATCAAGAATTTCATAAAGTGATTTATAGACTCTATCATAAAACAATATGTGACATACATGACATATATGCCCACTAACTACACAGTACCGTACTCCAGAGGCAACGCTGAGGGAACTCCGAACACTGATGTCAACATTATACCATGATATATTCTTTTAACCTGCAATGGTAGAAACAACGTGAGCTTGGAAAAGCTCAGTAATACAGAACTACCAAAAGATGCTATAAACTCATGCAGATACATGGTAGGCATAACATTTTCATGATGTTCCAAGTAGTAACAGTCTTCTTTTCCTTTCCGTTATTTCAGGGTAACGTTATACTTGAGAATAATGTCACTTGTTCTTTATTCAATCATCGAGTAACAAACGAGAATTTTACCAGCTGATAGATTACGAAGATGGAAACAACGAGTTTAATGTCTAGTGTGTCCCAATAGGTGCATATCAAATAGGCATAAATACATACCAATCATACCATGAGATCACATAACAATTCAATGTAAATGTTTAAGTACATACAAGGGTTTATTAGTAACTACCCTCCAACCTTACACCAATATGCAGTCCCCCATAACTGCATCCATAAGGACTTACCCTAGGCCCGATGGGCATAGGTGCCACCTAAGGGGCTGCCTTAGGTCCATAAGGATTTACCCGTGTTAAAGCATCGGTACCTACTCAAGGGGAGACCTTGAGTCCATAAGGATTTACCAGCTTGATAAGGGCTGTACCAACAGAGACTTCATAACATAACCCAACAGTATACCCCGGATGACAATCAGTATTCAGATTTCAGACATGAGTAACAGAATACATGTGACAGGCGTATTCTATTCAGAGTATCAGAAACAGAAGATTCATGATTTTGACAGATGAATGGGCATACCATTGAGCATAACAAACATTTTCATCATTCATCATGCAAACAGATTGTACCATCATAGGTCAAGCTAACAGATCATACTATCAAGTTCATCAGACAGTCAGACAATATCATCATAGATCAAGCAATCACATAACAAGTATGCATATTGAGCAGACATACATCAAGTAGGCAGAAAATGTAATCATATATTCGGTTCATCATTTCATCTCATTTTCCAACATAGTGATGCAATCTCAAACAATTCAAACGTTTATCAAACATAGCATTGTTCATGATTAAGTCATTATATAATCCATTCAACAGAATATATCACACATGAAACACACTAGTTGGGACAAATCATTTCTTGGAGATACTTGGCATTTACGAAAGGGGACACATTAAACTTTTGACAATTTGAACGAATTTCTGAAACATGACCCCTATTAAAAGGGGTTCATACCAACGGTTTAACCCAAATATTCAAGAGGTGATACATCAAGATCTTTGAGAGTTTAGACGCATCATGAGTTATTTAGTCATTTAAGCATACAAGGGCATTATGGTCATTTTATCACATATGAACATTTTGGTAATTTATACAAACAAGGCATAAACAGTCGTTCAGGAAATTCTATTTGCTCATCAGGCATTCAAAAATTTCTATTTCAAGATCTTTCACGATATCGGATACATTCAGGGCTATCTTAATTGCTTTGGCCAACGAGGGCATTTTAGTCTTTTAACTACCAGGGATGATTTTGTAATTTAGCATAGTAATGATAAAATGACAATTTATAATATTTAATATATATTTGAACGGTTGCTTTCATAATTCACCACATGACTTGCCACAAAGTAGCCGAACTTATATTTTTGTGCGGAAAACTTTTAACCTTATATTAATGTCCGGAGTGATTAACATACATGAGTGTGCTTCCTAACACTTAGGGGCACTTTAGCCCTTAAAGTTTTATTAGAAATCACAATTTCATCAAATGCATAACTGCCTATTTAACTCAATAGAGCTTTTCAGTCATTTTAGGAATTGGGATAAATCCACCATTTTTGTCAATTTTACTATTTAGCACCTCCGTCGTTTACGTACTCGATAGAAATTAGGTCGTTCTAATCCTTTCGGACCTTACAGACGGTTTACTCATTTAGAACTTAAGGGCATAATTGCCATTTCGATTAATTAAGAATTTCGGTGCTCGAGGGCACTACAGTCTTTTTGGTCATTACGATCATTCCAATTAATTCATTCATTACTGTCGTAAGGATCAGCTCAGGAATGCAACGATGTTTCTAGTAAATTCACTTTCGTGTGTTATATAGAGCTCAGAGGGAAAATCCAAGTTTCTTTTAGTATCACACGCGTTCGAATAATGATGCCAAAGTCTTTTCCAATAGAACATACATCTTAGGTAGGGTAATTTTTCAATCAGGTCGAAAGCAGATTTTGGGCCACTTCCTTTATTATGGGCAGTTTAGTCATTCTTATACCTCAAGGGCATTTTTGTAATTTCAAATCCAGTATCCCTTACTCCATATTATGGGCATTGGATCTTAGACACTATTGATCGAGTTGCGGATTTAACTGTATTATTTATTACTATTAACTTTCGATACTTCTGGTCTATTGGTATTCTTATTCGAATATTTTGGTTTTAATAATTTCCATACTTATTTCTCGTATCTGATTCAGCTTAATCAGAGTTTAGACAACACTTCATCATAAGCATGCATGCGTTAACCGGATATCAACATGTACATAAAGCATACAAGGGGTAGTAATGTATTACCTTAACTCCGAGCTACATCAGTCGATTCATGATACGACATTCGAATACCCTCGAACCCAAATTCGACATTCCTCAACATCGTGCATCCAAGGAACCGAGAATACCTTCAATTACACAAATTCCAAGATCAGACCTTACTCACAAGCTCTTAACCAATAATTAAGTACATAAACAAGTTCGGGCTCAAGGTCAGATTCGGAAGCTTTCAGATCAGAATTTTGCAAAACGGGCTTCAAAAACGGACTCAGGACGTCAAAAAACATAAAATAGGAGTTTTTGAAAAATTTGACTTTTTGGTCAACAGTCAAAGTCAACGCTGACGTCAGCAGGTCAACGGTCAACGAGGTCAGAGTCAACGCTGACGTCAGCAGGTCAACGCTGACGTCAGTAGTCAACGGACAGAGGTCAACTAGGTTGACTCACTAAGCTGACTCGGTTGATGAGTTGGGCACGGATATGGATCAGACTCGGGTATGGGCTCGGGTTAGGACATCGAGTCGGACAAATGGCCCGGGCAGACGGATCAAGTTAATGGGTTGGGTTGGTTTGTGTTTGGACCGAATTGGGCTTGGGCTCAGACCGAGTTGGGCCGGCTCAGACCGGTTCAAACCCTCAGACCGTAATTAAACCGGTCACCTCACCCTAACCAGATCTGGTCGTCAGACGGTTGTCGGAGCGACCGCCGGAGACGCCAAAGGACACCGATCTTGAACGGTTCGATGTGGCCAGAATCCACGTAACTCCGCTGAAGCCCCCTCACGACGTTGGACAAACAATCTGCTACTTGGGTTTTTCTCCTCGCGGCGCGAGAACCCTCGATCCGGTGGCCGTGTGATGAACCAGCGACGGAATCGGCCAGAATCAACGACAATCAAACGGGTTACCAAAACCAAGGTTCGACGAACCTTTAACCTTAAATTCCCGATGACTGGAACGGTGGCTGAGCGAGTGGTTAGAGGGGTTTTGGTCGGGGCTCGACGACGGACATGGAGGTGACGGCGGTGCACGACACTGGCGAGCGGTGGCCGAGATCGGACATGGTGACGGTGGGGGTTAGGTAAGAGGGCTCTTGGTATTCCAAAATTCCAGATCTAAGGCATTCTCTCGATAGGTGTATGGTTTATTCAACTTAATTATTTTCAAAACAACAGAAATGAATAACTTAAAAATAAGTTGAGGTAGATTATAACTAGATATTACCTTAGCCTAAACGGTTAAGGCTTGCACTTTCTAACCTTTGGTTGGGGGTTCAAACCCTCATACAAGCACCATTCTTTTTTTTTAATATTTATTTAGGAAAAACAGGGTGTTACACTTGTTGTGTCCTCTTTTGGTGTTTTTATATATAACAGTGCTTGTACTCTTTTCTACCTAGGTTTAGGGAGGTTTCAATAAGATACATAATTATATTTGTAAGGTATTTTTCGATAAATAAATAAATGTCTTGCTGATAAAAAAGGTTTTTTATATAAAAACTATGAATTTTATAAAATATTAATATAAAACTGAAAATGTATGTAAAGAGTACATTTGTATGCATTTTGTGTCATTGGTTTGATTTTTTTGAGTACAATCCTAAACCCCTCAACTTGAAACCCCAAACTCCTAAACCTTAAACTCTAAAAACACAAATCCTAAAGGTTTAAATATGAAACTATAAATCACAAACCCTAAGTTATGGACAATCTAAATCCTAAGCTTTGAACCATAAACTCTAAACTCTAAACTCTGACTATATATCATAAACTCTAAACTCTGGCTATATATCATAAACTCTAAATTTTAAACAAAAAATAATATAATAATCAACATCAAAACAAAGGGAAAATATGAAGCTAGAACTTTAAACCCTAAAACCACAAACTCTAAATTCTAAACCTTAAACTCTAAACTATAAACCCTAAGTCATAGACAATCTAAACCTTAAGTTTCAAACCATGTAACATAAACCCCAAACCTTAAGTCCGGTACCATAAACCCTAAACTCTAACTATATATCATAAACTCTAAAGTCTAAACTTTAACTATATATCATAAATTGTAAACTTTAAACAAAAAATAATATAATAATCAATGTCAAAACAAAGGTAAAATATAAAGCTAGAATTTTAAGGGTAAAAGGATACATTCATACATACCATTTATCTAATTTTAATTTTATCTCTACTAATACGCTCCCACTCTCGTCTTGTTGATGTTGAGTGTAGCCTTGATTGTTCCTGACCATAGAATGCAAGTAAGCAAGTGATATAAGATGAAAAACAAAAAGAAATGGTGAAAGTGTTTA
Source organism: Hibiscus tridactylites (assembly GCA_958450335.1). Lineage (NCBI taxonomy): Eukaryota > Viridiplantae > Streptophyta > Magnoliopsida > Malvales > Malvaceae > Hibiscus > Hibiscus tridactylites. The sequence goes on from OY288280.1 coordinate 37,354,296, forward strand.
GGGTGCGAAAGCAAATGATTAAGGGAATTGGCGTGGTGTTTGAGAATAGGATGAAAAGGAAGAAAAGATTATGAAAGGAAAGGATGGATAAATATAATGAAGGGTTCAGACAAGGGTGCTTGAAATGAAAGTGATGATGAATGGTATTTAGGGTAGTGGTGATGAAGATAGGATAGTTTTGGATCAAAGAAGAACCTATACTAAAAAGTATAGACTCGAAACTTAAATGATCTTCAACCGAGAAGAATTTGAACCCACTAGTTAGAGAACTAAGAACCCGAAGTATCAAAGAAAGGGTGACGCCACAAGCAAAGCTTGATAAGTCGATAAAGTTATAAAAAGAACAAAGTTTGAGAGAAACCTCACAAATATGATTTAATTGAAAGAAACGAGTTGTTTACAAAATGCCAAATGATGACCTATTTATAGTTTTACGAAGGGTTTGACCGAAAAGGCCTCTATTTATTCGGCCATGACTTGTGTCTCCCTCCAAAGGCATGCTAACCATTTGGTCTAATTGTGTCTCCCTCCAAAGGCATGTTTAAAATATGTGTTGAACTCATGAGAGAGCTTGGCAAAAGAGGTGAAATGCATTGAAAATGAACAAACATTACCCAGAAAAAGTCTTTTGCGTGCAAGTATACACGGTCTTCCAAATAATACAACAGTATGTTGAGTTATCAATCCCACAAAGATTGGTCAAGAGTTTAAACTGCTTGCTCCTTTTACTTGTCAAAGGGAAGTATGTTTGTTTTAAAGTTGGTTTTGAAAGCAAGTTGAAAAGAAGGAAATAAAAGGAAACAACGTTGGCAAGGAGAGTTTTAAAATGTATTATAAGTGTTGGCAATGAATGTCTGGTTTTCATGCTATTCATGTCATGCCAACTTTTAATAAATCTTGTCTTGGCATAGTTTGACGAGTAGATTTGAAAGTAGCATTGCTTCTCTCGATGACAAATCCCTGGATTAACTATGCAAAAACTTTTATATCTCTATAAATTTTTTTTCATAAATTAATTTGATCAAGTCCCAATCTTTTTCTCCTAAGGGGTAGATTTCACTTCCGAAGTGAGTTCATCTACTTGAACATCTTCTCTCGAAGCACCTCGCCTTAGTATTTAGCATTTGTTCGTAGTTTCCTAAGATGGTTAAGATAGTAAGGTTCAAAAAGCCAACAAAGTCAGCTCTCGCTTGACATCGCATTTGTGAAAACAATTAAGATCATGCCAGATAGAAGAAACAATGCCATCACATTTCCAATTATTAAAAGCTAAACATAGAAAATAGCGTTCAACGCAACCATCCCTCACCAACTATTAAATTAGTTCATGGTGAGGGTTTCTAACCAAAAACCACAATCGTATCTCAACATCACCATCTTAAATAAAAATAATTTAAACAAAGAGAATGAGTGAGAAATATGTCTCTCGATGCAACCCTTCAAAATCTAAGCTCTTGGTCAAGCTTGATCTAACGTCTCCTTGGTGCAGCCTCCTAAATTTGATTGTCGGCCCCCCTCAAGTGTTTGCTTGAGTTCCTTTAAATAGGCACGCGAGAATGACCTAGGATTAGCTTTGAATTTGAATTTGAATGCTCGAGGATAAGGGATGTGCTCATCTTATCCCTCGTTTGAATCCTAGGTATGACGTCATCAATGGTTCTCTGTCCACTCGACCTGGCATCAAACATCTCTTTTTTGCCAACTGATGCTTCAAAAATTTTTGTAACTTCTCTGCCAACAGCTACCGACATTCTCATCGTTCGCTTCCTGCGCTATTCTTCTCTACTGTGCCTGCAATCATGCCAACAAACCACCTTTCACACTGGCATAGCCAGATTCAAAACTTCTTATGCAAATGCATGCAATTAACAACTAAATGCATCTAAGTGTGCTCAGAGACAAGCAAAGATTCTGTAAAATAAGCATAAAAATCATTACTTTTGAGGAGGTAACAATATGCACTATTAAGAGGTTTATTGGATATCAAGCTCTACATGTTTAGATCGAGTGTGAAATATTGGATTTGTGTGCATGACAACTGCATTCGTGTTATCGCTCCATATCGTTGGAAACTTCCCTTGTGTAACCTTCATGTCACCAAGCAAGGAAGTGAGCCAATTAACCTCATATAATGCATCAGCGATGCTTTGGTACTCTACTTCTGTTGTGGATCTAGATACAGATTTCTGCTTCCTTGAACACCATGACACCAAGCTATTTTCCAAGTAGTTAAGCACAACAACACCCAGAAATTGACTGTCTATCCTTCACACTGATGCCCATGTCAATATCAACAAATGCAACAAGATTAGGACACTTTTCACCAACAAAAAACACCAGTCCATGATTGATTGTGCCATTCAAATATCTTTGTTTCATAGCTTCGAAATGTCAGGTCTTGTGTGGCAAAAAATAAAAATAAAGCAGAGCTCTCACAAGACTCTTGTAGGTGTGCATCATCTGTTGGGGGTATTCTTAATTAAACGAATATCAAATTTTTATTAAGAGAACTAAATATGATTGATTATCAGCTGCATCGTATGTACGTCCCACACTAGAAGTTTCAAATTATTTCCTTTTAGAGCTTGATTTAATAATGTACATTTAATTAATATTTCAGCAAAAATATTTACTTAATATATAGAAATAATTAAAAGTGAATAATCGTTGTATCTTTTTTACTTTTCATTTAATTCTAAAGATACACTCTAATTTACTTTTTACTTATTTTGATCCATGAAGGTTTTTATTTCAAAAGAAAAAAAAATCCTAGATTAGGTTAACCAAAAAACCACTACAAATAGAGAATCAATTATATTATACTAGGGCTTCAAGGCAAAGCTCTCCTTTGATTCTGCTACCAACAAGTGCCATGGGTACTCAACATTACTTTCTATTTCTTCTACATTTTTATATTTCATGATTGCATGATTAATTGTAGCTCTATCTGGCTAGTATTATAATCGAGATTAGAATTGATGTATGCATTTTTTTTCGCAAAGCAAACTTCATTTTTTTGCTTGGCAAATTAATTTTATTAATAGAATCGAGCCTAACCCGATTGTGTGCATCATTAAAAACTTCTCTAATCCTAGTTAGAGGGAAAGAGTACAACACAACCGGGTGAAGAACACAATTACAACAAAAAACCTCTAACAAATGCTTTCCTTACCCAACTGGCTTCAACGAGCACCTCTAAGGAAACTTTGATTGCCATTAATTCTAAAAAATTTGCCCCATTGCAGTCCACTGGACCCGAGAAAATAGCTCTTAAATTGCCAGATTCATTGCGAAGAACACCCCCACATGCTGCTCTTAAAAAATCACGGCCTTTAATACGTTAGATTTCTTTTCCCTTAATAAAGTAAAGCATGTTAGTGTTTCTTATAGAGTAATAATTAATAGGGTAAAGTATAAATTTTATCACTCAACTTTCTTTTCATTTTTGTTTTGGTCAATAAAGTTTAAAAATTCCCAATTTTATCACTCAACTTTTGAATTGTTCATGTTTAGTTCATTTGATCCTAAAATCAATAACAACAATCTGACATGATTTATTTTTGCTGACGTGGAAGCCACGTATTATCCACCCCATTTCTAAGAAAAATGCACCCGAAAATTACAACTTTCTTCTATCTAGCTTCAATTTTGAAAAAAAAAAACTTCATTTCAAATTATATGTTGTAAACACGATGCATTGATAAGAAAACGCACACCTTGTGCTGGAAGAAAGTGAAGATGGTGTTAATGGGGTTGCAGGTTTCTGGGTTGGATCTGCTGGTCGTGGTAACATCCTAAAATTAGGGTTAAGAGCTTAGGTTTTTCGAACCGAATCGGATTAGGCGTCAATTAGCAATTTGACTATTTGATTAATTCTGAAAAATTAATTGGTTTTTTACTAAATGAATTTGATAAATTGCAAATGAAATAATTTGAGTTATTTAACAATTATGTTAAGTAACGGGATTTTAACAAATGTAACCGAACATTATTCAGGTGCCGTCACACTTGAATATAATTGTATTAATACTTGTCAAGCAAGACTGTTTTAGGTTCAACATGCTTGACAATTAGCGGATAGTGAATTATATTAGTCGATAGCGGATAGCTGATTTGATTAGTGGATTGCATTAGCTGATTGTATAAAAGTGTTTGTTAAAATTAATTGATAGCTGATAGTTGTTTGATTATTTGAACAAGCAAAATGACAAATAAGGATACAATTATATTCACTACTTGTTTGAATAATTTATTAATTATTATTATTATTTTTGTAACACCCCGAGTTTAGGGGTCGGATGTTACTCGGGTAAATTAGGTTTGAGTCGTGGGCTCGTTTTAAATTAAATTGGGTTTAATTAAAAGGGTTTGAATTCATTAATGTCATTTTGGTAAATTTTAAAATGAAGGGGAAATAAGATGACAAAAAGGGGGTTTTATTTGAAGAAATGCTCATCTTCTTCATTCCACCATTTTTGAAAACCTAAAACCCCTCTTATCCCTTAAAGCACTATTTCATCAAATCTCTTGATCAATTCGAGGGCTCTCTTCGAGGTAATTGCGTTTTAATTCTCCTCATGATTTCCAATATTTCCATAGCTTTAGTTTTCATAGAAATCCTCTTTTTGAGTTTTTGAAGTTTTCAAGTTTGAAGAAAAGCATGAAACTTTAATGGCTTTTTGGGTTGTTTTTGATTAATAGAGTTGAATTTTGATCTAACCTTGCCCTATGGAACATTATATCTCAATTTGGTTGGGTTTTATAAAGAATCCCGAAATGGGTTTTTAGGGGTATATTTAAAGTGTCAAAATTTGTGTTTTTGGAATGGTTTTATGAAAAATTGTTGGGCTGATGTTATAGTAACATTGGGTAGGTGTTTTTAGATGTTTATTGATAATTTTTGAGAGGTTATAGTGTTGGTTTGATGGGATTCCCGTAGCTACTGTTGAAGGTGATTTTTAGGAGTGGAAATTAAGACTTTTTGAGGTGTTTTTGTGGGGAATGAAGGGCTGATTGTTGTACAACATTATGATGATGTTTTGGACATGTTTTTGGAGTGTTTAAGTGTTTAAATTGAGAGGTAATGGCTGGGTTTTGCTGGAGTACGAAAATGAGATTATTTGGGAGGATTTCGGCTTTGAATTGTTGAGAAAATGTTAGGGAATTGAGAGCTGATGTGTAACAGTAAATTTGTGGTTGATTAAGAGGTTAATTCATTGCTTTTGATTGGTTAGAAACAACGGATTTGGCCTTGGGAGGTTCGAGCAAGATTCTGGAAGTTGTGGAGGCTTGGGTCGGCTTGCTTAAGGAAATATGGTGAGTGGTTAATGTTTTAACTTGATTTTCAAAGGTTGGTTCAAGCATGTGGATGCGGAAATATTTTCAAGTATCGTTTTGGTTCAATGATGATTTTGAAAAGGTTTAGATTGGGCTTGAAAAGTCAATTTAAACTCAAGAGTAAGTTGATGTGAATCGCCTCTTTAATTTCCCTTTTTTTTACCGTTTGATTTCCTATCTGTGGTGATAAATTGTTATGCATGAAATTTCAATACTTTGGGAGGAAGCATGTTGTTTATTATGTGTTTTTGATCATGCGTGATGAAATTATTGGTGATGTCGATATGCCTTGTAAAATATGTGTAAGTTGGTGCAGGTTGTGCACAGAAATGGTGAGTAAGACCAATTGTGGTTGGTAAGATTGTAAGTAGTAAGTTGGTGCCTAGTTGTGGATTTTGTTACAACTTGTTTTGGTTGTGCATGATATAGTGAGTACATGTCGCATGATGGTGATTTGTATATCGTGTTGCGTGGTTGGTGTCGAACCTCACGTGATGGTTGTCGTTGCTCCGGTGATGTGTAGTCCCACCTGTAGTGACTAGTAGAAGAGTACTTTGATGTGTAGTCCCATTGGAAAACTACTAGTCGAAATGGTGATGTGTAGTCCCACCGTGTGTGTTTTGATTATGCTTGTGCATACCATGTTTTGTTCATGTTGTGTCTCACTATATCATTCCCTTTTTATGGTTTTGCTTTAATCTAGGATTATGCCTTTATGCATACCATGAAGTGTGATGCCATGATAAATATCTATATTGTGGACTTGTGGTTGAACTTGTATGTTAGCAAGAGGATTATGTCGTTGGATGAATTGTATGTGTTAGCCTTTATTTTAAAGAAAGCTTTGAACCCTGCATTGTCGTTGTTATGTTTTTGAGCTCCGCTCACTAAGCTTTATGCTTACGCTTTTCTTTTTCCGACAATGCAGATCATTAGCTTGGAGTTAGCAAGGAGCAAGAAAAGGGCGTCCAAGCGTGTGGTAGTTTGCTCAAGTATGGTTTATTAAATAATGTAGTAGTTTAGCAATGGGAAATGCTACGTGTTTTAGGAGCGTGTATCTAGACTCCTTTGTGTTGGCTTTATGTTGTTAATGTCTCATGTTGATTGATTTGTAAAGCATGCTTATGTTGATGCCTAAGTGTTTGTTTGGGAGGCTTATAGCCATGTCTTTTGGATGCTTGTGTTGCTTTGATATTTGGACGTCATGATTGGCTTGTAAAATCATGTTTAGATTGCCTTATATGAATGCTTTACGTTTGTTTGCTAAGGCCTGCAAATCTTGATTGCTATGTATGATTCTTATTTGGATTGTTGATCCTTTGAATGTATGGTGTCTACGTGTTTGTTGAGTGCTAAGCATGTTTGAATAGGGTGCCTTGCACCTAGAGTTGTTGTATGTTGGATGTGGGAGGTTTTTGTTGGAATTTGGGGCTGCCTTGTACCAAAAACAAGCTAGAATCTGTCTTTTCGCAGCCCGTGTATCGAAACGGTTGGTCCCGTTTCGATACGGCCTCTTGTTTTAGGCCAGGCGTTTCGATACGCATAGGGACCGTTTCGGTACGATTTTGCCACTGGAAATCTGAGATTTTGCCGATAAATTAAGGTACCGAAACGAGTCTTGGCGTTTCGGAATGGTCTTCATATCGTTGACCACGAGAAGTTGACCGTTGGGGGTGTTTCAAAACGGTTGACCACTGTTTCGATACGGGCTCCTCGTGTTGACTCGGGCCGTTGACCAAATCAAGGCATTTCGATACACTCTTTGGGTGTTTCGAAATGACCTGCTTATTAAGCTAAAAATGGACTGTTTGTAAAGATGTTGAGTTGATTATCCCGTTGGTTGCTTCCGTTGTCGACCTTTCGTATAGGATTTAATAAAACCATTTCGACAAGATAATAATAAAAGAAAAAAATAGGGTTGCTAACCGAAGGGGAGCCTTAACGGGTTTCACTTCAGTTTTCCCCGTGTAGCCTACTCGAACCGGTTATCCGGCCAGGCCGAGACGAGGGGGTTTCATTTGGTGGTATTAAAGCCTGAGGTTTCCGAGACCTCGGGTAGGTAAGTGAGGTAAGTTTGAAGTGTTATGTTGTTGTTATATCTCGGTGACTGTTTTGCCATGTATGCTTGTTTCTTGATTGTTCGCGCGGTGTTTGAAAGCATGTGTTAGGATGATGGTTGTGTTGAAGCGTAGTGTCGAGTTCCCATTGCTACTATTACTTATTTGAAAAGATTTTTGTAAAGGAATATACTTGAGCACCTTGGACCCTTTCTCTTGCTAACCCTAAATATTCTTGTTTGTGTGTTTTGTTTATTGTTGTCTTTGGAAAGTATGAGACCGAGGCGTGGGCCTGGAGTTGGTAATCATGAATTTGAGGTTTTAGAGAATGTGAATGATGAGAGAGTTCATCGCTCTAGTTCGGGGCAATATGGTCGTAATAGAGTTTGAGGTATAGTTTGTTTGTTTGGGTCAGCGTGCATATGAGTTGGTTTCTGTTGAGAGAGAACAATGTGACCGATCTTGATATGAGTTGGTAAGAGAAGTGAAGACCTAATAGTTGGCTTAAGAATGATATCGATGTTATGGTAGGTAATCATCCGACACAATCATTAAGTTTGTTCCCTCTGATTTATTTCGGATCTGCGCATTCGTGTATTTTGAGTGAGCATGCGAGGTTGTTGAATTTACCTTGTGAGGTACTAGAGGTAGGTGTTAGTGTTACTAGCTCCTTCGAGGATACGATTGTGGTCGGAAGGATGTACAAGGGGTGTCCGTTGATGGTTCAAGGACACATGGTTCCAGTAGATGCGATGGGATTGCCTTTTTATGGCTTGATGCGAAACTGTGCATGGATTGGCTTGTAGGACATAGAGTTAGGGTGACTTTGAGACAATGGGAGTTTTTTTAAAGCTTGCGGATGACTATGAGACTGTAATGGTAGGTAGGAATGTGGATTTTGTATCGAATCTTGATCCAAATTTAGAGGTCAAAGATTGATTGAGTTTGGTTGACAGGCTTGCCTAGCAAATGTGGTGGATTTGATTTTTGAATAAGGATTAGACCGCAGGATGTTAGAATAGGTTGTGTTTATCCTAGAGGTGTTTGGAAGAATTGCCCGGTTTGTCTCCTGATAGGGAAGGAGAGTTTGTTTTTGAGACCGTCTCCGAGATTGCTCCGTTTTGTTTGCTCTGTATCCTATGGTTTCCGAAAGAATTGAGAGTGTTGAATAATCAACTTCGAGATTTGTTAGACCTTAGATTGATTAGGCCTAGTACATCATCTAATAGTATGACAGTACCACTTGTGAAGAAGAGAGATGACAATATGAGAATGTGTTTAAATTTCAGATAGTTGAAACAATTGACATAGAACAATCAGTGTCCTTTTTCTGAGCATCAGTGGGTTGTTGATCAGTGGAGGGGTGCTTCAATCTTTTCAAGATTAATTTGAGATCCGATTACTACCAGTTGAAGTGAGAGGAGTTGAAGTACCGGAGACAACTTTCGGGGCAGATGTGATCACTCTGAGTTTTGTGTTATGTTGTTTGTTTGACTAGTGTGTTAGCTACTTTTATAGAGAAGTGAGCAGAATACTTCCCGAGCTCCTTGATCAGTTTGTAGTAGTTCTCTTAGATGATACATAGGTATACTCACGTACTAAAGGAGATCATGACAAGCTTTGGAGTTAGTGATGTAGACTCTATTAGAGAATCAGTTGTATGCCAAGTGGAGCAAACATGAACTCCGAGTCTAGGAAGATGTCCTCCTAAGACATGTAGATCAACCGAGTGTGTTAGAGTAAACCTTAAGTAGTCAGAAGAAGATGTGAGTGGAAGAAATTGAAGACTGTGACAGGTATCTATAGTTCCTAGGTCTAGCACTGTTACTATCGAAGGTTTGTAAGTGGTCTTTTGAAGGTAGCTGCTCCATTGACATGTTGCTACCGAAGAATGTTTAGTTTTTGTGGTTAGAGACGAGACAATGAGCCTTTGAGAAACCGGAAGAAACGTTGATGAAAGCTTCGACCTTGATCCAAACAATATAAAAAAAAATTAGACGACTTAGGAAGGGTTGAAACTTGAATAACATAAAGTGTTAGAAATGCTTGAAGACTGTAATCTCAAGATTGAGTACCATCCGAAGAGAGTTAACGTAGTAACCGATGTTCTGAGTTATATTTGTTGTTAGATTAGTAGTTGAGTTGTGAGTTGTATTTGCCGGATTCAGTTTATCAAATGATAGTGTTTCTGTGGCCGAGTTTCAGGTTGGGCCTACATAGAGTCAAAATACTTAAAGAGAAACGGTTGCAAGATAGGTTCTTGGCACCTCACGTGCAAGAATTAGTGGGAGGAAGACCTTCAGAATACAGTTTCAGAGATGTTAGAGTTTTGCATTTCAGAGATAGAATGGTTGTGCCGAATGACATAGTGTTTTGAGACGTATTGTTTTGGCCGAAGCACACGACAGTTCAATTGCATTGCATCAAAGTAGTATGAAGACGTATTGTGGGGTGAAGACGAGTACTTCCGGATTGAGTTGATGAATAATGTGGTTCAATATGAGAGTAAGTGTGTAGTTTGCCAGCGTGTCAAGACCAAGCATTAGTTTTCTTCTAGTTTGTTACATCCGTGGGAGATTCGTATTAAAAATGGGTAATGGATTCGAGAGATCTTGTGTCTGATTCGCCTTCGACTTCCTCCGTGAGAACTTAGTTGAGTAATCAATGATTGTTGCACTGTATGTGGTCCTTTATACATGTTCACGTTACTTGTACCTTGTGTAAGATGGCGGAGTTGTGCCTTAGCAAAAGTGTGAGTTGTACGGTGTCTTGTATTCGATGGTGGCCAGTAGAAATTCGAGATTTGAGCTATATTTTTGAAGACGTTTGCATAGTGTTTGGGTTACCTGTTGAAGTTAGATGGTTAGTCAGAAAAAGGTTACAGGTCAAGTATTCAAACGATGTTGTATGGGATAGTGAATCAAGCTAGTTCTGTTGTTTATTTGTTGCAGTTACCACCAGAGTTAGAGAGGGGATTCATAATGTGTTTTGTGTATCTATGATCCGGAAGTGTGGGTCAGAATTGTCCCGCGTTATGTGGTTGAAGAGGTTGAGTTGAGTTTAAAATTGACATGCCTTGAAGGACCCGTTGAGATCTTGGCATCAGATAGCTAATGTTGTGTGGTGAGTCTACCGAGTTGGTGAGTATGTTGGGGTGAGAGAGAAAGTGTGGAGGAACATGTTTCAGTGGCTCTTCCTGTCTGATAAATTTCGGGGACGAAATTCCTTAAGTGGGGGAGAGTTGTAACGCCCCGGGTTTAGGGGTCGGATGTTACTCGGGTAAATCGAGTTTGAGTCGTGGGCTCGTTTATATTAAATTGGGTTTAATTAAAAGGGTTTGAATTCATTAATGGCATTTTGGTAAATTTTAAAATGAAGGGGAAATAAGATGACAAAAAGGGGTTTTATTTGAAGAAATGCTCATCTTCTTCATTCCACCATTTTTGAAAACCTAAAACCCCTCTTATCCCTTAAAGCACTATTTCATCAAATCTCTTCATCAATTCAAGGGCTCTCTTCAAGGTAATTGCATTTTTGAATTCTCCTCATGATTTCCAACATTTCCATAGCTTTAGTTATCATAGAAATCCTCTTTTTGAGTTTTTAAAGTTTTCAAGTTTGAAGAAAAGCATGAAACTTTAATGGCTTTTTGAGTTGTTTTTGATTAATAGAGTTGAGTTTTGATCTAACCTTGCCCTATGGAACATTATATCTCAATTTGGTTGGGTTTTATAAAGAATCCCGAAATGGGTTTTTAGGGGTATATTTAAAGTGTCAAAATTTGTGTTTTTGGAATGGTTTTGTGAAAAATTGTTGGGCTGATGTTATAGTAACATTGGGTAGGTGTTTTTAGATGTTTATTGATAATTTTTGAGAGGTTATAGTGTTGGTTTGATGGGATTCCCGTAGCTACTGCTGTAGGTGAGTTTTAGGAGTGGAAATTAAGAGTTTTTGAGGTGTTTGTGTGGGGAAATGAAGGGCTGATGGTTGTACAACATTATGATGATGTTTTGGACATGTTTTGGAGTGTTTTAAGCGTTTAAATTGAGAGGTAATGGCTGGGTTTTGCTGGAGTACGAAAATGAGATTATTTGGGAGGATTTCGGCTTTGAATTGTTGAGAAAATGTTAGGGAATTGAGAGCTGATGTGTAACAGTAAATTTGTGGTTGATTAAGAGGTTAATTCATTGCTTTTGATTGGTTAGAAACAACTGATTTGGCCTTGGGAGGTTTGGGCAAGATTCTGGAAGTTGTGGAGGCTTGGGTTGGCTTGCTTAAGGAAATATGGTGAGTGGTTAATGTTTTAACTTGATTTTCAAAGGTTGGTTCAAGCATGTGGATGCGGAAATATTTTCAAGTATCGTTTTGGTTCAATGATGATTTTGAAAAGGTTTAGATTGGGCTTGAAAAGTCAATTTAAACTCAAGAGTAAGTTGATGTGAATCGCCTCTTTAATTTCCCTTTTTTTTACCGTTTGATTTCCTATCTGTGGTGATAAATTGTTATGCATGAAATTTCAATACTTTGGGAGGAAGCATGTTGTTTATTATGTGTTTTTGATCATGCGTGATGAAATTATTGGTGATGTCGATATGCCTTGTAAAATATGTGTAAGTTGGTGCAGGTTGTGCACAGAAATGGTGAGTAAGACCAATTGTGGTTGGTAAGATTGTAAGTAGTAAGTTGGTGCCTAGTTGTGGATTTTGTTACAACTTGTTTTGGTTGTGCATGATATAGTGAGTACATGTCGCATGATGGTGATTTGTATATCGTGTTGCGTGGTTGGTGTCGAACCTCACGTGATGGTTGTCGTTGCTCCGATGATGTGTAGTCCCGCCGGTAGCGAATGGTATAAGATTCCGGTGATGTGTAGTCCCACCTGTAGTGACTAGTAGAAGAGTACTTTGATGTGTAGTCCCATTGGAAAACTACTAGTCGAAATGGTGATGTGTAGTCCCACCGTGTGTGTTTTGATTATGCTTGTGCATACCATGTTTTGTTCATGTTGTGTCTCACTATATCATTCCCTTTTTATGGTTTTGCTTTAATCTAGGATTATGCCTTTATGCATACCATGAAGTGTGATGCCATGATAAATATCTATATTGTGGACTTGTGGTTGAACTTGTATGTTAGCAAGAGGATTATGTCGTTGGATGAATTGTATGTGTTAGCCTTTATTTTAAAGAAAGCTTTGAACCCTGCATTGTCGTTGTTATGTTTTTGAGCTCCGCTCACTAAGCTTTATGCTTACGCTTTTCTTTTTCCGACAATGCAGATCATTAGCTTGGAGTTAGCAAGGAGCAAGAAAAGGGCGTCCAAGCGTGTGGTAGTTTGCTCAAGTATGGTTTATTAAATAATGTAGTAGTTTAGCAATGGGAAATGCTACGTGTTTTAGGAGCGTGTATCTAGACTCCTTTGTGTTGGCTTTATGTTGTTAATGTCTCATGTTGATTGATTTGTAAAGCATGCTTATGTTGATGCCTAAGTGTTTGTTTGGGAGGCTTATAGCCATGTCTTTTGGATGCTTGTGTTGCTTTGATATTTGGACGTCATGATTGGCTTGTAAAATCATGTTTAGATTGCCTTATATGAATGCTTTACGTTTGTTTGCTAAGGCCTGCAAATCTTGATTGCTATGTATGATTCTTATTTGGATTGTTGATCCTTTGAATGTATGGTGTCTACGTGTTTGTTGAGTGCTAAGCATGTTTGAATAGGGTGCCTTGCACCTAGAGTTGTTGTATGTTGGATGTGGGAGGTTTTGGTTGGAATTTGGGGCTGCCTTGTACCAAAAACAAGCTAGAATCTGTCTTTTCGCAGCCCGTGTATCGAAACGGTTTGTCCCGTTTCGATACGGCCTCTTGTTTCAGGCCAGACATTTCGATCGCATAGGGACCGTTTCGGTACGATTTTGCCACTAGAAATCTGAGATTTTGCCAATAAATTGAGGTACCGAAAGGGTCTTGGCGTTTCGGAACGGTCTTCATATCGTTGACCACGAGAAGTTGACCGTTGGGGGTGTTTCGAAACGGTTGACCACCGTTTTGATACGGACTCCTCGTGTTGACTCGGGTCGTTGACCAAATCAAGGCGTTTCGATACACTCTTTGGGTGTTTCGAAACGGCCTGCTTATTAAGCTAAAAATGGACTGTTTGTAAAGATGTTGAGTTGATTATCCCGTTGGTTGCTTCCGTTGTCGACCTTTCGTATAGGATTTAATAAAACCATTTAGACAAGATAATAATAAAAGAAAAAAATAGGGTTGCTAACCGAAGGGGAGCCTTAACGAGTTTCACTTCAGTTTTCCTCGTGTAGCCTACTCGGACCGGTTATCCGGCCAGGCCGGGACAAGGGGTTACAATTTTGTATCAATTAATATTAATTATATTATGAAAAATAATTTTCTTAATATCATTAGTAAAATATACGAAGGATATATATATTATTTTTTTTATTTGTGAAATTATCTTTTTATTATAATTTTAATATTTATTAAATTTAGATGTATATATTAATTTCTTATTTATAAATTTATATTCAAAATATAACTTTATTAATTATTAAATTTATATGTATATATTAATTTATAATTTGTGAAATTATTTTTTTAATTCTATTAGTTATTCAAACTTATGTTATTTTAAAAAAAAATATAATTTTCAATGAAAAAAGTCTTTACAAGTCTTTTATCCAAACCTGTAACTTAAAAAGCTCCTAAAGTGAGCTTTTTCAAAACGAGAGGTTTCACCTCAATCCTCTATTACAATCATCTAATATCTATTTACCAAACATCTAAGTTAGCGTATTTAACTGGTCAAACATCTAAAAATACTTCAAACTCTTAATTTCAACTCAAAAGGCTATTTACCGAACTTTGTCATATCCATTCCCTAGTTATGTATAAGTGCAAGAATACAAACATTCATGAACATGGAAGCATCAAGCACTCTTCTCGTGCCAAAAAAGTACACATTAATTTGAAGATCAAGATCCAATGATGGAAATCTGTCCGGGCTTTATTCAATGACAAATGACAGAAATTGAATAACAAGAAATCAAAATGTTCAAAGTTAGATTTATGGAGTTTGGAATATTCTTTACTTAAAACGAATATTAAATTTGTATTAAGAAGACTAAATATAATTACAAGTTAGTAGTTACATCGTATGTATGCCCCGCACAAAAAGTTTCTAATTATTATTTCCTTTTAGAGCATTATTTAATAATGTACATTTAATTAATATTTCCTCAAAATATTTACTTAATATATAAAAATAATTAAAAGTGAATATTCGTTTAAAAGAAAGAAAAAACCCTAGATTAGATTAACCATAAACCACTATAAATAAAGAATCCGCAATCACCTTGTAATAGTAACTAAATAATAGCGAATACTAGAGCTTCGAGGCAAAGCTCTCCTTTGCTTCTGCTACCTTTCTTCCAAGCTACCAACCAGGGCCATGGGTACTATTATATTTTATATTTTTTCTACATTTTTATATTTTATGATTCCATGATTTATTGTAGCTCTATCTAGCTACTATTATATTCGAGATTCGAACCGATGTATGTATTATAATTTGTTTTGACGTAAACTTGTATTTTCAATTGAGTGAGTGTAGGTATTCAAAGTTGGTTCCACAAGAATGTTGTTCCTCTAGTGGTAGGAGGTGTGTCCGTGGTGTTTGTCGTTCTGGTTGTTGCACTTGTATGGCTTCTGTGCTATATCAAAAGCAAAAAGAAATCCTAGTCATCGTCATCGTCATCCACATCCTCGTCCGATTATCGCGATGAATAAAATAATCGGGCAGTTGAAGGTTTTAAGTAACATAATCAAGTTTTAATAAAAGTATATTTGTCGAACAAAAAATATTCTGCAATAAAGAAAATGGTCCATAGTATCCTAGGCTACCCTCCTCACATTCATTACAACATTATGTCTTATGCTTTTAATGGTTAATTAATAAATTATAGTATCTTTATAATATTTTGTTCCATCTTTACTATCTTTTATAATGTTGTTGAAATATTCAATTCTTTTATTTTTATTTAAAATTATAGTTGTATATTTTACGGGTAACTATAATTAATAAATGCAATGTTATCATGTAATTTTTTTTCATTAATTAAATTTATACATATAAAATTAATATAAAATTAAAATTCTATGAAAATAAAAATATATATTTCAACATCTTTTACAAAAAAAGTTCACTTATAGATGTTTTCTGGAAAAAAGAAACTGAAATTTCTATAAAAAGTAAACTACATATGTAGTCACTGGACTTTAGGACGTTTTCATTATGTTTACTGAAATCAAAAAACTTTCATTAAAGTAATCACCGTAAGAAAAAACTTTCATTTTCATCTCTGGTAGGCTGGTAGCTGATGTAAAAGAATTTAAAATTGGGTAAATTACAAATTAAAGCACTCTAACTTTCATTATGGGAAACGGGGTTTTTTATCATATAATTCTGGATTTTATGTTATCTTATTCTTTTTATTTAACTAAAACATAATATTTTACTATTTGATTTGTAGAATTTAAGATTATTTAGAAGAACATTTTATTATGAGTCCCGAATTCATTTCGCTTTGTTTACAAGGTGTATGTGTTCAAATAGGTAAGAATTTGTATGAACATAATTAAAAAAAATTTTAGTAATTTTTCTTACTATGGGGTTTTCTTTAACGTGTATAAGAAAAGAATAGAAACAATTTTAAAAATCATAATCATACAAATTGATCTCTTGTACACATGGTGTATGGTAGGTGTCTGGTGTTGAATTGGTAAACGTGTCAAATGTGTGGTTCGGTCTTTTTCTGTTATAGCATGTATTCAGTGGCGGAACTTAATCACAATGTTTAGAGTGGTCAATCTATTTTAAAAAAAATTGAAGGTTTAAACTAAAATTTAAATTTTTTTGAGGGTTTTACTAATTTTAAAAATTTTAATGAGAATTTTTAAAAATTATAAGGAGGAATTTAAATAAAAATAATTAAAAAAATTAAAGTTTAATATAAATTTTTAAAATTTTTAAATGTCAAAATCTAATATTCCAAAAATTTGGTGGGTCATGGCCCCTTGTCCCCACAAGCTTCAGCCGATGCATATGTATGGTTTGAATCTTGTTTAAGGTGTTTTATTGTTATGTAGATTTTGTGTTTAATGTCCTTGTAATCCATTGTATAGTGAATTTGTGATTTTACATTTTATTAATAAACTTTTTTATGGCTGGATAAAAATATTACCGGGTATAAATTGTATTTTATTTAAGTAATTTTATTTTTTATTGCAAAAAACTGAGATATTAAAAGGAATTTAATGCGAATAACAAGTACTCAAAATATGAAAACCATGCGTGTGGTATTGTTAATAAATAAAAATAAGAAAAATACTTTAATAAACAAATTTGTGTTAATTTTTTAATTTTAAGGATTTAGGTTAGAGTTTAGGGGTTTATGTTGTAGGGTATAGAATTTAGCATTTAAAATTAGAATTTGGAGCTTGTGGTTTAGGGTTTAGGTTTTAGGGTTAAGAATTTAGCTTTTAAATTTTATAATTTAAATATGAAGGGTTGTGTAAAAATATTTACACAACTTGTGTATCAAAATATAACCTAGAAATAATTCGAGAATTTTAAACTACAAAAATAATTTAGCCTTGAAAATAAAATGTTTTATATATGGTATGTTTGACAATATTTTTAAGTGTCAAAAAGCGATGTTTCACATCATAAGCAATGTCAAATATTCAAAATTATGGTTGGAAAGTAATTTAAGGAATTAAGTGGTATTGAAATTATCTTTATATTGTAAACATAGACAGTATTAATATTCTTTAACTCAAAACGTGAAATATTACGTTTAAATATAGATTTATGGAGCTTGGGGTATTCTTTAATTAAATGAATCTTAAATTTGCATTAAAAAGACTGAATAATACTATAATTAACAGTTGCATCATATGTAAGCCCCACACTAAAAGCTTCTAATTATTTCCTTTTGGAGCTTTATTTAATAATGTACCCTTAATTAATATTTCATCAAAATATTTATTTAATATATAGAAATAATTCAAAGTGAATATTCGTTTGTATCTATTTTACTTTTCATTTAATTCTAAAGATACACTTTGGTTTACTTTTTACATATTTTGAGCCATGAAAATTCTTTTTTTTTAAAGAAAAAACCCTAGATTAAATTAACCTTAAACCACTATAAATAAAGAATCCGCAATCACTTACGAGGCAAAGCTCTCCTTTGGTTATGCTATCTTTTTTCCAAGCTACCAACCAGGGCCATGGGTACTCAACATTATTTTATATTTCTTCTACATTTTTATATTTTATGATTCCATAATTTATTGTAGCTCTATCTAGCTAGTATTATATTTGAGATTCGAATCGATGTATATATTATAATTTGTTTTGATGTAAACTTGTATTTTCAATTGAGTGGGTATAGGTATTCAAAGCTTGTTCCACAATAAAACTTTTCTTCTAGTGGGAGCAGCTGTGATTGTGTTGATCGTCCTGCTTCTCGTAGCAGTATGGTGGTGTCGGCACCGTCGCGGTAGCCAGAAAAAAGATACATCGTCCTCATCCTCATACACATCCTCATCTAAATCTTCATCTTATTTTTCATCCTCGTAGTCAGAAGAATAAAATAATCGGGCAGTTGAACGTTTTAAGTAACAGAACAAAGTTCTGCAATAACAGGAAAGGGTCCATAATATTGTAGGCTACCCTCCTCACATTCATTACAACATTATGTCTTGTGATTTTAATGGTTAATCAATAAATTATAGTATCTTTATAATATTTTATTTCATCTTTAGCTTCTTATATAATATATCAATATTGGTTGAATATTCAATTGTCTTTTTTTTCATTTTGAAATTATAGTTGTATATTCTACTGGTAACTAAAATTAATAAATGCAATGTTAACGTGTAAATTGATTTCATTAATTAAATTTGTCAAAAAATAAAAAATAATGTAAAATTAAAATTCTATGAAAACAAAATTATAAATTTCAACATTTTTTTCTACGACATGTGTCTAAAGAGTTGTATGGTTTGAATCTTTTTTAAGGTGTTTTGTAATAATACAGCTTCTATGTTTGGTGTCCTACAACTAATTGTAACGTGATTAAACCTAACAAGTGAGTTTAGTGAGAAAGCGGACGATGTTCATTTTAGGAGATCAAAGTTCAAATCACTTTATCTGCAAGATGAGTGTGCATTGTTAAAGAGTTAAAAATATTTATGAATAAATATTATCTAATAATCACTTTACTATTCAAAAAAAATTATTGTACAATGATTTTTACATTTTATCAATAGAAAATTATATTACTAAGTAAAAAATTACTATAAATCGCATTTGATTTAAACAGTTTTAAATTTTTTGAAAAAAAATTAAACGTACTAAAAGAAATTTCATGTGAATAATAAGAACTCAAGATATGAAATTCATGTGTCTGATGTTGTTAATAAATAACAATAATTTAAAAAAAATAAAGTTCAAAGATTATTTTAACCTTAGGATAATTATTTAATGAATCTTTAATGAAAAGTTATGTTTTCATAAGCGAGCTTTTAAAACTGCCATTTACCCTTTTAGGGGCTCTAGAGTCTAAATTCTAAACCATAAAATTTATTCTAATACTTTTAATCACAAAAACTAAAATTTTAACACTAAATTTTAATATCTAAACCCTTCAAACTATACATTTTTTGCTTGAAAAAGCGTATGATTTTATTGATAGAAATCATACAACGCCATCATTATCATAAACCTCATCAAAAACTTCTTTAAACCTAATAAACAGAAAAGAATATTTATAATAATGTTCCAAAGTAGAACATAACACCAAACACTAGAAAAATCACCATAAAGTAAACAAACACAACACTACATGTAAACCCAAACAATACTGTGCTTCCACAATTCTTATCCTCCAGCAAACTCACCATCACTCCATCATTTGAACCTACGAGGAACGCTCGACATTACCTTTAGCAAGTGCATTCGTCAAATTGTTCGTCTCGCGCCATGAATATTATGAAAACAAACATATTTCATGATAGTATTCAATGTGTATGATTTGATGTCTTATAAAATTATATCGTTTTTTGATATAAAAAATATATAATAAGAATTATATTAGAATATTATATTATCTAAGGAAATACGTGGTATTGAGATTATCTCGAAAACCACACGTTACTTGAGATCAAATAGATAAAAGTATAAATAGAGTAAATTTAAACTTGAAAACGAATTATATAGTGTTAGTACGCTTAAATTTGTCTTGAGTAAATTTAACCGAATTCGAGACGCGATTATCCAATGACTTTGTCTTGAGTTTCCTCCTAGAGACCCGACCATAAGGCCGGTCTAAGTACATGGTCTTGTGATCATGGATATAGACACAAGTCATAAGCCATGTCTTGTCTAGACAATCCCCAAGGTCGATACAACATGCCTTGATTCCATAGCGGAATACTTGCTTGACAAGGCGGAGGCCACCGGGACCGATGCCGACAAGGATGACATCAAAGTAAGACCGATCCAATGGTCGAACTCAACCTTTAGGGGCTCGATTATGAAAGGGATTTTAATGAGGTCCAATTTCTATTAAAAAAAGACAGGTCCAAAGGGTTAAACCAAGACAGATCGAAGTTAAAGTACTTGAGTTTCGGCATAGATTTTAGTTCGAAATTTGTAACAATTTTCTTTCAAATTGAAACTTTTACAAATGCCTAGACCTCGCTAGCATAATCCCTTCAAAGATTTAATTTGATTAAGAATTGAGAGTAATTTCACATTGAAGTGTTTCATGTTGAAACCAAAGAGTCCATGCGTTTAGTCATGCAATCAACACTCGGGAGTTATTAGAATTAAGCTCAATCACACTAAGATATTTTTGGGATTCAGTTGAATAATTAAGTCAAACAAACTATGCACAATTTTAGGTTTGGTTTTTTTTAATAGTTTAAAGGTGGTTATAAAATAATATTTCTTCATACATATTCTTAAATTTTAACCGTTCGACAATGCACACACCTTGTAAACTGAGCTATTGAACCCGAGTCTCCTATGATAAACTTCATCCGCTTTTCCACTAAGACCATTTGTTAGGTTCTAGGTTTAGGTTTTTGTAAAAGCAATTTTTTTTTACGATACATTTATGATTAAGCTCGAGACTCATATGATTACTAGCTGCAACGTTTGGATGTTCCATCCGAAAAAGTTTTTAATTATTTCCTTTTTACAACTTGGTTTAATAATGTACACTTAATTAATAGTTCATCAAAACATTTAATTAATATATGGAAATAATTAAAGTGAATATTCGTATGTATCTAATTTTAATTTAATTTAATTCTAAAGATACCCTCTGTTTTATTTTTATTTTTTTACTTATTTTGAACCATTAAGATACTTAAAAGAAACTATATTAGGTTAACCATAAACCACTATAAATAGAGAATCAGAAATTACCTTGTAATAGTAAATAGCAATTAGCAAATACTAGGGCTTCAAGGCAAAGCTCTCCTTTGATTCTGCTACCAACCAGGGTCATGGGTACTCAACATTACTCTCTATTTCTTCTAATCTTTTATATTTTATGATTTCGTCATTAATTATAGCTCTAGCTCGCTAGTATTATAATCGAGATTAGAATCGATGTATGATTTTTTTTTTCTGCAAAGCAAACTTTATTATTATCGTCATTAAACCACAAAAGCGGTGACAACATAGAACAAGATTCGAGTCGATATATGTATTATAATTTGTTTTGACGTAAATTTTGTATTTTCGATCGAGTGGAAACATGTATTTATAGTTGGATAGCAGATCATACTTTTTTTTGCAGTGGGAATAATTGTGGTAGCGGTGGCCGCCGTTGTGATTTTAATATCATGTGTCTGCGACGTGTGTTGCCCAAGAACCCCACCGCTGGTAGCAGAGCCATAAATTTTTCCGGCAGTTGAAGTCGTTAAGCAACATAACCAAATTTTGCAATAACAGGAAAGGGTTCATAATATTATGTCTTATGCTTTTAATTGCTAATCAATAAATTATAGCATCTCTACAATACTTCATTTCATCTTCAGTATCTTTTGTAATGTGTTGGAATATTCGATTTTCTTTTCCATTTAAAATTATAGTTGTATGTTTTACGATCTAAAATTAATAAATACAATATCAACATGTAATTTTTTTCATTAATCAAATTTATTAAAAAATAAATAATATAAATTTAAACTTTTGTTATGAAATAAGTTTATTTTGATGCCCTTGCTGAGTCGGTACCGTACTCCAAAAGCAACGCTGAGAGAACTCCGAACACTGATGTCGAACGTTATACCATGATATATATATTCCTTTAACCTGCGATGGTAAAAACAACGTGAGCTTGGAAAAGCTCAGTAATATAAAACTACCAAAAGATACTATAAGCTCATGCAGATATATGATAGGCATAACATTTTCATGATGTTCTGCGCAGTAACAGTCTTCATTTCTTGTTAGATATTTCAGAATAACGTTATACTTGAGAATAACAGTACTTGTTCCTTATTCAATAATGGAGAATTAGACAGGAATT
Organism: Hibiscus tridactylites; assembly: GCA_958450335.1. NCBI lineage: Eukaryota > Viridiplantae > Streptophyta > Magnoliopsida > Malvales > Malvaceae > Hibiscus > Hibiscus tridactylites. The sequence goes on from OY288280.1 coordinate 37,376,316, forward strand.
ATAGGCTAATAATGTACGGAGGTGGAATTAGAGAGTTCAGTTTCTAGTGTGTTCCATCAGTGCAAGTAAAACATGTGCAACAACTGTATAATATAAATTTCTAGTTCAAAAACATAAAGTTCACGTAACAATACGGTTCGGTTTAATCTTTTATCTACCCTCCAACCATACTCCAAGAGGCAGTTCCCCAAACTGCATCAAAGGCGTTAACCAGTGCCCATTGGGCATAGGTGCCAACCTAAGGGAGTACCTTAGGAACGGTACGGTACGGTAGGAAGTTCCCTAGCCGAAGCATAAGAACCTGTAACGGTAAGGAATTACCAGCTGGATCAGAGCTGAACCTACGGTAACTTCATATTCTATCCCAAGTACCCCAGTAACAACCTATGTAATAGTTCGATTATCAATAACAACTGTAATTTCGGTAAATGTAAATAGACATGTATTTTTCATAAAACGGTAGTCAGAAAGCATATTGTTCAATCAAAACTATGATATATCACACATATAATATATCATGCAAAAACACTTTATCGATCATGAGCATGTGTTTAGTTTAATAACATACTTTCATCATGTAAAACAATATTAAAACGGTTATGTAGCACATAAGGAACACACTAGGCGGAATAGTTTATTTCCTTGGAGATACTTGTCATTTACGGAAGAGAACACATTAACTTTTGACAATTGAACAGATTTCTGAAACGAGGCCCCTATTAAAAGAGGGGTTAGTACTAACGGTTCAAACAAGATATTCAGGAGATGATACATCAATATCTATGAGAATTTTTGACATATCATGAGTGATTTAGCCATTTAAGCCCACAAGGCATTATGGTCATTTTATTATACATGGGCATTACAGTAATTTATACCAACGAGGCATAAACAGTGGCTCGGGAATTCTGTTTGCTCAATAGATTTCCAACCAAGCATTCAGAGATTTATATGTCAAGATCTTTCACGGTATCAGATACATTCAGGGCTATTTTGATTACTTTGGCCAACGAGGGCATTTTGGTCATTTAACTATTAAGGGTGATTTTGTAATTTAGCCCAATAATGATGAAATAACGATTTACAAAACTTCAAGATTTCCAGAAGTTTATCGAGCCTCTAAATCCAATCGAACTAACGTATTCCAACCTTGCAGTACTAACCAAACCTTCTGATGTATGCATTTCACGAGTATCATTTCCAAATATTAATTGTATCGTATATATGAACGGTTACTTTTCATATTTCACCACATGACTTGTCACGGAGTAGTCGATCTTATGTTCTGTGCGAAAAAACTTCCATTCTCACATTAATATCAGGAGTGATTGACATGCTAGAGTCATGCTTCAACCCATAGGGGCATTTCAGTCATTTTCAACTTTATTGGCATTTCTAGAATTTTATCAGAGGTAATTTACTTATTCCAATCATGAGGGTATTTCGGTCATTTCAATGTTCGTGATATCCATCATTACTGTCAATTGGACCATTTGTAGTATTTCAATCATTTAAGTACTCGTGGGTGTTTCAGCCATTCAAGAAATTTCGGTACCTCCAACCACTTCATTCATTTAAGAACTCAAGGGTTTATCCATCCTTCCAGTTAATTTTCTAACCTCGGTGTCCGAGGATACTTCAGTCTTTTTGGTCGATATGACTCTTCCAATTAATTCAACCATAATAGTGCTCCCAATACTTTTAGTCATTTCAATCAATTCGATATTCTAAGTCGCTTGATTAATACAGATGTATGGATAGTTTCTCGTAAAGCTATATTCGGAGATTCATTCCAGACTCAAGGAAACCTAACACCTTACAATCTCAAAGGTTTAAATCTTGTTACCGTAACTTTCCAAGTTTTTCGATGTTTTCAAATGAATCATGTTGTCTTACCACATCTAACATATATTTCTAGATCACTTCCAATTCCAAGGATATTTTAGTCATTCTCATACTTTAAGGGCGTTTTCATAATTTTATATCCGAGTATTTTTAACATTTGATCACTTGACACTAATAATCGGATTTGGAGATTAGCTGCTTTATTAGTTATTTATTGAACTCCAGATCTTTACGTTTATTCACTTTCACGTTCGAGCATTTAATCTTATCCAAGTTTCATATCCGGTGTGACTTAAGTAGGGCTAACATCACTCCTCATCATATTTATGCATGCATTTACCGAATACCAACATGTTCATAAAGCATACTAGGGGTAGTAGTGTATTACCTTTAATCCTTGTTATATCGGTCAACCATTGTACTCCATTCGATCACTCCCGAACCCGAATGCGACGTCCCCAACCATTTATATTCAAGGAACGGTGAGTACCTTCAATTACACAAATCCATGATCAGTCCATATTCACAAAGCCTTTAACCAATTAATTAAATACATAAGCACTCTCGGGTTCTAGGTCAGATTTGGAGGCCTTCGAGTAAGAATTTTGCGAAACGGGCTTCAAAATCGGACTCAGGACGTCGAAAAACATAAAATAGGAGTTTTCTTAAATTTGACTTTTTGGTCAACGGTCAAAATCAACGCTGACGTCAGCAGGTCTACGGTCAACGAGGTCAGAGTCAACTGGTCAAAGTCAATGCTGACGTCAGCAGTCAACGGGGGTCAACTGAGTTGACTTGGGCTGACTCGGACAAGTTGACTCGGGTTGACGAGTCGAGTCGGACTCAGGTTGACGGGTCGGTCAATGGGTCGGGTCGGGTCGGTCAACGGGTCTGGTTAGGGCATGGGTTAAGGAGCAATGGGCCTTAACAAGCCGACCCACTAGCTTATAATGAGCCTGTGGATTTATTGGACACAGTTTTTGGGCTTGGTCCGGTTCTGGCTAGGCCGGTTCAAGGCTGATCCGGTCTGGTTCAAGGGTGAACCGACTGCGGTGGTCGGAGTTCACCTCCCGTGGCGCGTGCTCACCACGCGCGACCCCAAATTGATCGAAAAACGCCCTAAACGACGACAGCAACTCGATCAAGCCTCCAAACCTTGAAAATTCAACAACTAATACTCATTAAACCCAAACCGAAAATAATTTCCTTACCTAACATACCCCTATCGGACGAACGCCGGCAAACTTTGAAAGAACGACAAACCGGCTATTGATCGGTTGGGTTTTGTTCACCGTGGTACGATGATCTCAGATTTGAAGGCTGGGTCTCAGACGGGCAACCATAACGAACGGAAAAAAGCAAAAATTAAAAGGGAGACCTTTGGTTGTTCGTCAGGCATTCAACCAGAAATTAACGAGAAACGGTGGCCCCTTTGCGCGAGTGAGGGCTGTGGCCGTGATCGGTGCAAGGCGATGGTTAAATTGACGGTGGCGGTGTTGGCCACGGCCGGGCGGTGAGGCGGTGAGGTGCGGCGGCCAAGTTGTTGTTTGGGGAGTTGAAGAGTTTTAGAGGAAGCCTCTGGAATCTGATATTATTTTGGATCTAGGATAGGCATTAATTATGGATGGGGTTTGGTTCTATTTTATTTATTTTCGTCATACCCCTTCAGATATAACTTAACATTAAATCATGGTAGATTCTCAACATGGATAGCCATAGCCCTGATGGCTAAGGCATGGGTTTATGATTCCAAGGGTCAAGGGTTTAAACCCTACAACCCACAATTATTTATTTTCTTTTCTCCTTTCTTTCTTTCTCCCTTTTTTTAAAACTTAAATTATATTTTAATATGGGTGTTACAACTCTCTCCCCCTAAAAGAAATTTTGTCCTCGAAATTTACCGAAGTCGGTGAAATGCAGAAACCGCCCTTCCATCCATTCATGTACTAAAACTTACCCATTAGAGTATCCTTATTTCTCGGGACTTTGAGGCGATCATAGATTAATCTGGTAGTGTCCTCAGTCACTCAGACTGTCTCTGGACGAAAAGTCACCCCATCGTACATCTTAGACCAACGAATCAGTATATAATAACTGAATCCATACAAAATTTGTGTGGTGCCAAAGAAACACTTGTTTTATAACCTTTATAATAAATGGTCTCTGTCATGGATAAGAAACTTCTCCAGGTACCACAAAAGTTAATAATACAACCCGACATCATCTCCTCTAAAACAAAATTACTTTACTAGATTGACCATCGATTTATGAATGAAGAACTATATCTGGAATCCATACAGGTACTCAAAGGCCTCAAGAGAGCCCTCCGAAATCATTATGTTAACATCAAATTTCATTTAGAATCGATATATAGCAGAACACTATGCCATTTTTTTTATAATGCCTTTATTCAAGACGATCAAACATAACCAAAGTTTTAAACGGATGTCACATACCTTCAGCGTAATACTCAATAATCGTTTGCTTCATGCATAACAGAGTCACCGCATAATCTATACTTTCACCAATCTCGCATACACCTTTCTTTTAAATCAATAATACTTATATCAAATCTTCATCAAAATATTCTCAAACACAATCATTATTATCGAGCTACCTTACATGTGATCTTATATCGGTTACCACATATGCTCAAACATTTATTCTTTCAATGATTCAGATCTTCAATTCCACATGCATACACCATCTTAGGTTCTTTATCTAGATTCAAATCCATCAATTTAATCCAAACCACAGACGAACGCTATAGTTATTTCTTACGGATACAGATCGAGATTTGGGAGGCACATCACTTAAATACATTTATTTCAGAAAAGGGGTTTGACATTGGAGTTTCGGCTTGTAGGAGTACGGTTTTGATCTAGGGGCATGCACAGACCAGACACCATATGACAGATGATCGGCCGATCTACCCAGAATGACGCAACTCTAAGCTCTGATACCACTAAATGTAACCCCTTAGACCCGCCAATGCGTTACAACGGATCCTAGGAAGTCACATTAGGGTCACAAGAGCGACCCACGGTAAAAAAAATACACATAAAACATTTTTTTGTTTCTTCAAAACACTTATTAAACTGTAAAGATCATATTCTGTTTAAAATACCATTTCGGGAAAACATTTAAACACATAACAGAAATTTCAGAAAGCATTTTACAGACACTATCATGAAACAATAATGATATGCATGCCCACTAACTGTGTCGGTACCGTACTCCAAAAGCAACACCGAGAGAACTCCAAACACTGATGTCGAACGTTATACCATGATATATATATATATATATTCCTTTAACCTGCGATGGTAAAAACAACGTGAGCTTGGAAAAGCTCAGTAATACAAAACTACCAAAAGATGCTATAAGCTCATGCATATATATGGTAGGCATAACATTTTCATGATGTTCCGCACAGTAACAATCTTCATTTCTTGTTTGATATTTCAGAATAACGTTATACTTGAGAATAACGGTACTTGTTCCTTATTCAATCATCGATAAATAGACGGGAATTATAGGCTAATAATGTACGGAGGTGGAATTAGAGAGTTCGGTTTCTAGTGTGTTCCAACAGTGCAAGTAAAACATGTGCAACAACTGTATAATATACATTTCTAGTTCAAAAACATAAAGTTCACGTAACAATACGGTTCGGTTTAATCTTTTATCTACCCTGCAACCATACTCCAAGAGGCAGTTCCCCAAAACTGCGTCAAAGGCGTTAACCAGTGCCCATTGGGCATAGGTGCCAACCTAAGGGAGTACCTTAGGAACGGTACAGTACGATAGGAAGTTCCCTAGCCGAAGCATATGAACCTGTAACGGTAAGGAATTACCAGCTGGATCAGAGCTGAACCTACGGTAACTTCATATTCTATCCCAAGTACCCCAGTAACAACCTATGTAATAGTTCGATTATCAATAACAGCTGTAATTTCGGTAAATGTAAATAGACATGTATTTTCCATAAAACGGTAGTCAGAAAGCATATTGTTCAATCAAAACTATGATATATCACACATATAATATATCATGCAAAAACACTTTATCGATCATGAGCACGTGTTTAGTTTAATAACATACTTTCATCATGTAAAACAATATTAAAACGATTATGTAGCACACAAGGAACACACTAGGCGGAATAGTTTATTTCCTTGGAGATACTTGTCATTTACGGAAGAGAACACATTAACTTTTGACAATTGAACAGATTTCTGAAACGAGGCCCCTATTAAAAGAGGGGTTAGTACTAACGGTTCAAACAAGATATTCAGGAGATGATACATCAATATCTATGAGAATTTTTGACATATCATGAGTGATTTAGTCATTTAAGCCTACAAGGCATTATGGTCATTTTATCATACATGGGCATTACGGTAATTTATAACAACAAGGCATAAACAGTGGCTCGGGAATTCTGTTTGCTCATTAGATTTCCAACCAAGCATTCAGAGATTTCTATGTCAAGATCTTTCACGGTATCAGATACATTCAGGGCTATTTTGATTACTTTGGCCAACGAGCGCATTTTGGTCATTTAACTATTAAGGGTGATTTTGTAATTTAGCCCAATAATGATGAAATGACGATTTACAAAACTTCAAGATTTCCAAAAGTTTATCGAGCCTCTAAATCCAATTGAACTAACGTATTCCAACCTTGCAGTACTAACCAAACCTTCTGATGTATGCACTTTACGAGTATCATTTCCAAATATTAATTGTATCGTATATATGACCGGTTACTTTTCATATTTCACCACAAGACTTGTCACGGAGTAGTCGATCTTATGTTCTGTGCGGAAAAACTTCCATTCTCACATTAATATCAGGAGTGATTGACATGATAGAGTCATGCTTCAACCCTTAGGGGCATTTTAGTCATTTTCAACTTTATTGGCATTTCTAGAATTTTATCAGAGGTAATTTACTTATTCCAATCATGGGGGTATTTCGGTCATTTCAATGTTCGAGATATCCATCATTATTGTCAATTGGACCATTTGTAGTATTTCAATCATTTAAGTACTCGTGGGTGTTTCAGCCATTCAAGAAATTTAGGTACCTCCAACCACTTCATTCATTTAAGAACTCAAGGGTTTATCCATCCTTCCAGTTAATTTGCTAACCTCAGTGTCCGAGGATACTTCAGTCTTTTTGGTCGATACGACTCTTCCAATTAATTCAACCATAATAGTGCTCCCAATTCTTTTAGTCATTTCAATCAATTCGATATTCTGAGTCGCTTGATTAATACAGATGTATGGATAGTTTCTCGTAAAGATATATTCGGAGATTCATTCCAGACTCAAGGAAACCTAACACCTTACAATCTCGAAGGTTTAAATCTTGTTACCGTAAGTTTCCAAGTTTTTTGATGTTTTCAAATGAATCATGTTGTCTTACCACATCTAACATAGATTTCTAGACCGCTTTCAATTCCAAGGATATTTTAGTCATTCTCATACTTTAAGGGCGTTTTCGTAATTTTATTTCCGAGTATTTTTAACATTTGATCACTTGACACTAATAATCGGATTTGGAGATTAGTTGCTTTATTAGTTATTTATTGAACTCCAGATCCTTACGTTTATTCACTTTCTCGTTCGAGCATTTAATCTTATCCAAGTTTCATATCTGGTGTGACTTAAGTAGGGCTAACATCACTCCTCATCATATTTATGCATGCATTTACCGAATACCAACATGTTCATAAAGTATACTAGGGGTAGTAGTGTATTACCTTTAATCCTTGTTATATCGGTCAACCATGGTACTCCATTCAATCACTCCCGAACCCGAATGCGACGTCCTCAACCATTCATATTCAAGGAACGATGAGTACCTTCAATTACACAAATCCAAGATCAGTCCATATTCACAAAGCCTTTAACCAATTAATTAAATACATAAGCACTCTCGGGTTCTAGGTCAGATTCGGAGGCCTTCGAGTTAGAATTTTGTGAAACGAGCTTCAAAATCAGACTCAGGACGTCGATAAACATAGAATAGGAGTTTTCGGAAATTTGACTTTTTGGTCAACGGTCAAAGTCAACGCTGACGTCAGCGGTCAACTGAGTTAACTCGGACGAGTTGACTCTGGTTGACGGGTCGGGTCGGACTCAGGTTGACGGGTTGGTCAATGGGTCGGGTCGGGTCGGTCAACGGGTCTGGTTAGGGCATGGGTTAAGGAGCAATGGGCCTTAACAAGCCGGCCCGCTGGCTTATAATGAGCCTGTGGATTTATTGGACCCAGTTTTTGGGCTTGGTCCGGTTCTAGTTAGGCCAGTTCAAGGCTGATCCGGTCTGGTTCAAGGGTGAACCGACTGCGGTGGTCGGAGTTCATCTCCGGTGGCGCGTGCTCACCACGCGCGACCCCAAATTGATTGGAAAATGCCCTAAACGACGACAGCAACTCGATCAAGCCTCCAACCTTGAAAATTCAACAACTAATACTCATTAAACCTAAACCGAAAATAATTTCCTTACCTAATATACCCCTATCGGACGAACGCCGACAAACTTTGAAACAACGACGAACCAGCTATTGATCGGTTGGGTTTTGTTCACTGTGGTACGATGAGCTCAGATTTGAAGGCCGAGTCTCAAACGGGCAACCATAACGAACGGAAAAAAAGCAAAAATTAAAAGGGAGACCTTTGGTTGTTCGTCGGGAGTTCAACTAGAAATTAACGACAAACGGTGGCCCCTTTGCGCGAGTGGGGGCTGTGGTCGTGATCGGTGCAAGGCGGCGGTTAAGTTGACGGTGGCGGCCACGGCCGGGCGGTGAGGTGCGGCGGCCAAGTTGTTGTGTTGGGGAGGTGAAGAGTTTTAGAGGAGCCTCTGGAATCTGATATTATTTTGGATCTAGGATGGACATTAATTATGGATGGGGTTTGGTTCTATTTTATTTATTTTCGTTATACCCCTTCAGATATAGCTTAACATTAAATCATGGTAGAATCTTGATATGGATAGCCATAGCCCTGATTAGGGATGTAAAAACAGGTAATCGGACGGGTTTCAGGTCGGGTACTGTCAGGTCGGGTAAAATCGGATACAGGTCATTTCAGGTCATTTTTCTGTTTTGACTCGACTCGGGTCGGGTGCGGGTCCATTTCAGGTCGGGTTTGATTTCAGGTCGGGTTCATTTCAGGTCGGGTCCATTTCAGGTCGGGTCTATTTCAGGTCGGGTCCATTTCAGGTCGGGTCAAAACAGGTCGGGTTCGAAGCAGGTAATTGACAGGTTAATTCGGGTTCGGATACACTTCAGGTCGGTCCATTTCAGGTCGGGTCCATTTCAGGTCGGGTCCGTTCAGGTCGGGTCCGTTTCAGGCCGGGTCCATTTCAGGCCGGGTCCATTTCAGGTCGGGTTCATTTCAGGTCGGGTTCATTTCAGGTCGGTTGCATTTCAGGTCGAGTGCATTTCAGGTCAGGTAATTTCAGGTCGGGTAGTTTCAGGTCGGGTAATTCAGGTCAGGGTATTTTCGGAATTGAAATTCGTATTGAGTTTGAGTTCGGTACAACCATATATGTAGTTGATAGACTTTAGGGTGGCCTCCGTCAATCGTCATTGATTTTGAGTTAATTGTTTAAAGTCATATCAAATTAAAATTATAAAACATTGGAGTAATTAAAAAAATATGAAAATGGGTCAATTTGGACTGAAAAGGGGTCAATTTGGATTAAAATAAACTTTCACAGATTATAATGAACAAAAATATTAAATTAAAATTATAAAACATTAGACAAATTTAAAAGAAAAACAAGGAAAATGGGTCAATTTGGAATAAAAATAAAGTTTTGGGGACTAGAATGAACAAAAATATCAAATTAAAAGTATAAAAATTAGAGTAATTACAAAACAATAAGTAGAGGTCAATTTAGAATAAAAATAAAGTTTTAGGGTCTAGAATGAACAAAATTTCAAATTAAAATTATAAAACATGATGAATTAAAATATATACAAGGGTCAATACGGAATTAAAATAAAGTTAAAGGACTAGAATAAAGAAAATATTAAATTAAAATAATAAAACATTAGACAAAATAAAAAAATGTTGGTCAAATTGGAATAAAAATAAAGTTTTAGGGTCTAGAATGATGAAAATATCAAATTAAAATTATAAAATATTGGACGGATTAAAAAATAATGAATATGAGTTTAGGGTTCATACATTTATAGGTACATTTACATACATGCATTAGGGTTTAGGGTTTAGGGAAAATTCATTAAGGGTTTAGGACTCATACATTAATACCTACATATATACATACTTATATACATTAGGGTTTAAGGTTTAAGGTTTAAGCTTTAATGTTTAGAGTTTAGGGTGTAGCGAAAACTCATTAAGGGTTTAGGGTTCATACATTGATAGATACAAACATACTTACATACATTAAGGTTTAAGGTTTAGAGTTTATGTTTTAATGGTTTAGGTTGTGGATTTAAGGGTTTAGGGTTTAGAGTTTTATGCAAACTTCACTAAGTGTTTATGGTTTAAGGTTTAGGTTTAGTGTTTAAGGTTTAGGGAGAAATTCATTAAGGGTTTAGGGCTCATACATTGATAGCTACATATATACATACTTATATATATATATATATATATTAGGGTTTAGGGTTTAATGTTTATGTTTTATGATCAATTTTCTAGAGTTTAGGGTGTAGCGAAAACTCATTAAGGGTTTAGGGTTCATATATTGATAGATATAAACATACTTACATACATTAGGGTTTATGGTTTAGAGTTTATGGTTTAGGGGTTTAGGTTGTGGATTTAAGGGTTTAGGGTTTATGGAAAACTTCATTAAGGGTTTAGGCGTTAGATATTGATAGGTATATACATACATACTTACATACATTATGGTTTGGGATTTAGGGTTTAGTGTTTAGAGTTTAAGGTTTAAGGTAAAACTCATCAAGGGTTTAGAGTTCATACATTGATAGATATATACATACTTATATACATTATAGTTTAGAGTTTAGGGTTTAGGGTCTATGATTTGATGAATTTAAAGTGTTGATAAATGTAAAATATTAACTATTAATTTTTTAAATCAATTTAAAGTGTTAAATAATATTTCTGTTAAATATACATATATAATCAATTTAATATATATGTATAAAAAATTGTATTTAAATATTCATTTCATGCTTCTAAATTTTAAATTTTGTTAAATAATTCAATATGCTTAGTACTAACTCATTTAATGTGAATTATTTCTGGTGTTAATAACTTAAATTTTATTAAATTAATAACTTGTGATGGATGAATTAAAAATAAATTATTTAAAATTTAAATTATTTTATTAATTATGATCATTAAATTAAAATTTTAATTAGGGGAGAAGTTAAAAATTAAAAATACTTTAGTTTTTAGTTTAGGGGGGAAAGTTAAAAATTAAAAATATTTTAATTTTTAATTTGGGGAAAGTTTGTAGCCAAATTGGCCGGGGGGGATTTCGATAAAAGAATTGGCGGGGGCGGGGGGGAGGGGGCGCCAAATTGATTGAAAATTGACGGGGTTTTGAGTTGAATTTGTTATTTATGGGTTAATTACCCTTTAGGCCCTTCCTTAATTAGATGTTTAGGGTTTAGATTATTTAAGTTTTAGTTTGTTTTTTTAGTGCTAACTTTTGGTATAGTTTCTTTAGATTTAATTAAACATGGTTGAACTAAAAGAAGGATGAGCATGTCACAACTCACATGTGTCCTTAATTTTTTGGTCTAATAACAATTTAGGTCTATATAAGTATAATTATTAGATAAACTATGTATTGTCCCTAAAATTTGAGTTTGAATACTTATTAAATCCTTGTAATTTTGAAATTCAATATTTTAATTCCATCAGATGTTCAATATTGATTTCTCCTTTGTATTGAAATAAAGTATTTTATGTGAGATAAATTATGTCTTTGCTATAAGATCTGAGAGCTAATATTATTACAAACAAATTTCTTGTATTTTATATTTTTATCAGTTCAGGTCAAGAACAGGTCGGGTCACTTAACAGGTCGGGTTTAAAAGCAGGTCGGGTCCATTTCAGTCGGGTTCAAAACAGGTCGGGTCCATTTCAGGTCGGGTCCATTTCAGGTCGGGTTCATTTCAGGTCGGGTCCATTTTCAGGTCGGGTCCATTTCAGGTCGGGTAAAATCGAATATTGGGTCAATTCAGTCGGGTAATTTCAGTTATTTGCCAGGTCGGCTTCGGGTTCGGGTTCTTTTCAGTCGGACGCAGGTCGGGTTTCAGGTCCAAATTAATAGGTCCAATTCGGGTTCCGGTCGTTTTCAGTCGGACGCAGATCGGGTTCGGTTGCTACAGTAACAGGTCAAATTTGGGTTCGGATCAACAATAGTCGGTTGCAGATCGGGTTCGGGTCAACAAAAACTCGGGTCAAATCAGGTTCTGACTCGGGCAGATTTCAGTCAGGTTACCAGATTCTGACTTGTTTTTACATCCCTAGCCCTGATGGCTAAAGCATGGGTTTATGATTCCAAGGGTTAAGGGTTCAAACCTTACAACCCACAACTATTTCTTTTCTTTTCTCCTTTCTTTCTTTCTCCCTTTTTTAACTTAAATCATATTTTAATATGGGTGTTACAGTGGTTGCAAATTATCCATTGATTTGATTTGGTTAATTCTTGGGAATTGTCTCGCTTGTTGTGTCCTCTTTTGTTGTTAGTTTCGGTGTTTTTATATAGGACGAGTCTACCACGTGCGACAAACATCGATAAACACTACTATTGATGAACACCGCTGAACACCATTAAATTAATTAATAAATATTTAAAATTTCAAGGACCCATCATACAATTAATAATTATTTTTAAAAATTCAATTAAATTATTTTTTATATATATTAAAATTTTATTTTTTAATAAGGGTAAACTATATATTTAGTTATACATCACCTATTTCTATATTTCTATTGAACCCTTAATATTTAAATATTATTTCAATTTGACCCTATTCTTTATAAAAAATAATTTAACCCTTAACCCTCAACCTAAAATCCTAGACTATTAAACCTTAAACCCTTAAACTCTTAAACATATACCCTAAACTATATACCATTAAAAATAATTTCACCATCACCGATTCAATTCAATTCAATCAATGGCTGAATTCTCCTAAAATTTTCAATTAAATTATTTTATATATATCAAAATTAATTAAATTTGAATCTCCTAAAATTAATACTATCAGTTCAATTAAATAAATTGTTTGATTTTTCTTAAAATCCGGTGGGACTTCATGCTGCTTCATTGTGTAAATGATAGGCTCATATAGCTGGAAAGACAAAGTTGTCAAATCCTCTTGCCAGTCCACAACAAAGAGCCTCCTCTTTGCATTAGGTTTATCACCGCCATTACCATCGTTTCTCGATATGATTATTGGTTCCCCTAGATGTCGCGGATTATCCGATGCCTTTGCAACCATAGCATGTAAGCAGGCATCAAATAAACCGACCTGCATCGTTCGTTGAAGGGACTTTTCGGACGAGTGCAAAGCCTTGATGATCTCGTTCCAATTAATCAATGATTAATTGTGAGGACCTCTTCATCTCAAATAAAATGATAGTGTTAATTCTAGGAGATTCAAATTTAATTAATTTTGATATATATATAAAATAATTTAATTGAAAATTTTAGGAGAAATCAACAATTCATTGAATTGAATTGAATCGATGGTGGTGAAATTATTTTTAATGGTATATAGTTTAGGGTATGTGTTTAAGAGTTTAAGGGTTTAAGGTTTAATAGTTTAGGGTTAAATTATTTTTTTATAAAGAATAGGGTCAAATTGAAATAATATTTACATGATAAGGGTTCAATAGAAATACAGAAATAGGTGAGGTACTAAATATATAGTTTACCCTTATTAAAAAATAAAATTTTAATATATATAAAAAGTAATTTAATTGAATTTTTTTAAAAAATTATTAATTGTATGATGGGTCCTTAAACTTTTAAATATTTATTAATTAATTTAATGGTGTTCAGCGGTGTTCATCATTAGTGGTGTTCATCGATGTTCGTCGCACGTTGTAGAATTTTCCTATTATATATAATCGTGCTTGTAACCCCCTTAACCCGGCCTAGACGGTTGACCCGAATTAAGAAAGTCACACGGGGAAAACCAAAGTCAACCCGAAAGTCAACCTTGATTAACGACCCTTTTTTTCTTTTTAAACTTGTCTAGATGCATATTAACCCTAGATATGATCATTCAAACAACATGCTCAAAGTTCATAATCATCAGAGATTAAACAGGGACCCAATTGCACAAAAACGAACTTTAGGGACAAATTGTAAATTCTGCAAATTATAAGGACTTAACTCAAATTAAAGTTACCAACTTGTAATTAATCAGGTTTCATGCTTCACTGCCAAATTTCAGCTCAAACGGACATCCCAAACTCATACAATTGCACAAACAAGTTTCAGGACCAAAATGCAAACATTTCAAAACATATAACCGCCCATGTCAGCCCCGAATGGTCAGGTGTTCCGAAACAGGGAGGACCTGTTTCAAAACACGGGACCGTTCCGCAACGGGTTCCGAAACGAGGCCTGGCAGAGGCATTTCCGTTTCAGAACGGTACCTTCCGTTTCGAACGCCTGGGCCACTACAGGGCACCCGTTCCGAAACGGTAGCTCCCGTTCCGATACGGCCTGCACAGAATGCAGAAATTTGGCTGCTAAAGCACACAATTGACTTATCATACATGCTCCAAATGCAATCAAACTTTACCAGCAAGACATACAACATGCAAGGAACATAATTGCATCAACCAATCATCATCATAGCATCAAATATGAAAAGCCCCAAATCTAAAGGCATGCTTCCTACTTAGCAAACCATTCAAGCATTTAATCTCCAAACCAACCACATAAGGCCAATTACATGATCCAGCATTATTAACAACCTTAAAAAAACTTAGGGAGTTCAACACATCTCCCAAAACATCCACATTGGTTCCCCATTGCCAAATGCCAAAAGCTAAAAGTGTTAAAGAAACCTTCCCATACTTGAGCTTAGTTTCTGCTTGATTGCTTGCCTTCCTTGCTGCCCTCAATGCACCTTAATGCTCTGCATTATTGGTTCAAGAAAAGAGAGAGAGCGTAAGCAAAAGCTTAGTGAGGAATGCTCATTTAAAACCATACAATAAAGCATTTATAAAAACTCATTTACAAATCATTTTCAAGCAACATTACACATGCTCTTAAACCTTTAAAACAAGCAATACATGCTTCCATTTCATTACATGTCATATTGGCAACAAGTGATACATTTCACATAAGAGTCACACATGGACTTTTAACCACCATTGTGATCTTACAATAACCAAGGACCACACATGGACTTTTAAACACCATTGTGTCCTTAACCCCATGGACTTTTAAACACCATGGACCCATGGACTTTTAAACACCACGGCAAGGACCACACAAGGACTTTTAAACACCTTTGTGTCCTTAACAAGAATCTCTCAAGGACTTTTAAACACCTTGGAGTTCTTAAGTAACCAAGGCTTACACAAGGAATTTTAACCACCTTGAGCCTTAACCAAGAACCAACCATGGACTTTTAAACACCATGTTGTTCTTAAAATTCACAAGATTCACATAAGGACTTTTAACCACCTTTGTGATCTTAACCAAGAACCATCCAAGGACTTTTAACCACCTTGATGTTCTTAAATATACAAGGCTCACACAAGGACTTTTAACCACCTTTGTGCCCTTAACCATCACTTTCCAATATACATCAATATCATCCATATCTCAATGTTTTAAAGCATTTTACAAAGCCATAAACATCATGCATCTTTAAGCATCAAACCACATTAGAACAATGTTCAAAAACAAGGAACTCTTACCTTGAGCTTCCTTCAACACATGGCTTAAAATCTCAGCAAATAAACATGCTAGATATGCTTTCAAAACAGATTTAAAAACATGCAAACAAACCATATTGCATACAACCAAAACCATGGTCAACACCAAGAGAGTTTTTCCGAAAACTTACTCTTGAGCTTAGCTAAGTTTCTTAGACTTAAACTAAGCTCCCAAACCTCCAAAACACTGGTTTCAAAGCCGAAAACCAAATTCCACTCACCGATTCCGTTTCGCCTCTTACCGAAACACCAATCAAGCTTCCGGATCACCACCACTTGGATCCAAAGATGACTCCCCTGTTTTAAACACATCAAGGCAGAGGATTAATGCATCATCATGCATTAATAGCTTCAATGAAAGCACCTAAACTCGCTGCTCTCATCCTCACTCCATTTTCGGCTACCAAACACAACCGAAAATGCATCCAAACAACTCCTCAACATTGCCCAGCCAAGATCCATCAAAACTAAACATCCTTAAGCATCATTTAACATCTAAAAAGGACCTAACAACATCCTTATATCTCCAGCAACAACAGATCCACAAGATCACTTCATAACAACCAAGAATCACAAGCTAAACTTAGGAAATTCAACCTATCTGGGATTGCATTAATTAAAACTCAATTCCTTTTCAATTTAACATTCATTTAACATCAAATTAACACCTTAAAACACAGCCCAATCAGATCATACGAAAATCCATCAAAAATCATCAAATCTTGCATTTAAAGCCAAGATCCATTATACAACTTTAAAACCATTTATAAATCATCAATTAAGGATTGAGAACTTAGGAATTTCAGTAAAGAACTGAGAGTTTAGAGGAGAAGGACATTCTTACCTCCAAACTTGAGTTTCTCCCTTTTTAGAATCAAAAAGCTTGAAGATCCAATTAGCAAATGGTGAGGTTTTGTTGATGAGATGATTAGCAAACCAAAAAGAATTGAAAATAGATATTTAGGTGACAAAATCAGAGAAAAAGCTCTGGAGAAAAGATGTTTGGCTTGAGAGAAAAATGAGAGAAAATGAAAATGAGATTTTAGGAAAAATTAGTTGGAATTAGGAAAATAACTTCCCTCCACTTTTCTTTTGTTTAAAAACCAGAATTAAATCATTAAATATCTTAGAAAAATCTGGAGAAACTCCCTTTGGGTAAATAGCTCCTTAAAGATTCAAAGTTTCAATCCTTTCTAAAACAGTCACGCAGTTTTCAAAAATTACATTTTGGTCACTAGCCAAAATGACACCCTTCTAAACCTCATTTTGTAAAATTGATTTCACAGTTCACTTATATATATTAAAAGAAGATTTTAGAACATTTTTCCATATTTTTAATGCAACCCGAACTAGGCTTTCCTAATTTCACCTTTTACATTCGAACAGCACTTTGACCGAACCGGTCCAAGCCCAAAACTTCTAAGCCCAAAACCGGGGCGTTAAAACTCTCCCCCCTTAAGAAATTTCGTCCCCGAAATTCACCTGAAGGAAAGAGATAAGGAAACTGCTTCAGCATGTCATCCTTCCGCTCCGACGTGGCTTCCTCAACACCACGGTGCTTCCACAACACATTTACCAACTCAATGGTCTTGCCACGAAGAACTTTGCTATCCGAATCCAGAACCCTCACCGGTTCCTCATCATAGGACAAATCCGGATTCAATTCCACCTCTTCCACAGGCATCACATGCGAAGGATCAGATCTATACTTCCGGAGCATAGAAACATGAAACACATCATGAATCTTCTCCAACTCTTGAGGTAGCCTCAACTTGTATGCAACAGGACCCACATGCTCAACCACCTCGTATGGTCCAATGTACCTAGGGCTCAGCTTACCCTTTCGACCAAACCTCATCACCTTCTTCCAAGGCGAAACCTTCAAAAACACACGATCACCCACCGCATACTGAATCTCCTTACGCTTCAAATCCGGGTAAGACTTTTGCCGATCAGAAGCTGCCTTCAACCGCTCACAAATGAGCTTCACCTTCTCGGTGGTTCCTTTCAACAAAGCCAGCATCGAAACCAACTTCTGACCCGTTTCAGCCCAACAAAGAGGAGTCCTACACTTCCTCCTGTACAAAGCCTCATAAGGTGCCATTTGAATACTTGCCTGATAACTATTGTTATAAGCAAACTCTACCAAAGGCAAATGCTTCTCCCAAGAGCCCTGAAACTCAATCACGCAGCACCTCAACATATCCTCCAAAATCTGGATAACACGCTCTGACTGACCATCCGACTGAGGATGATAAGATGTACTGAAATTCAACCTTGTACCCAAAGCTTGATGCAAACACTGCCAGAAACGCGATGTGAACCTCGGATCCCTATCCCACACAATCGACTTAGGCACACCATGCAGCCGCACAATCTCAGCAATGTACAGCTCCGCATGCTTATCCAAAGAAAACGTAGTATGCACAGGCAAGAAATGCGCACACTTCGTCAGGCGATCCACAATCACCCACACTGAATTCTTCTTCGATGGTGACAAAGGTAAACCAGATACGAAATCCATGGTAATCCTTTCCCACTTCCACTCAGGGATTCTCAACGGTTGCAACAACCCTGAAGGAACCTGATGCTCAGCCTTAACTCGCTGACACACCATACACGTGCTCACAAACTCAGCAACATCCTTCTTCAAACCCACCCAATAGTACTCATCACGAAGATCACGATACATCTTAGTACTACCAGGGTGCATAGCAAAAGGACTACTATGACCTTCAGTCAGAATAGCACGCCTCAACTCAGCATCACTGGGCACTACTATTCGACTCCCAAAACACAACACACCATCATCATTAAAGCTGAAATCCGAAGGTCTACCCTCCGCGATATCTTGAACATGCGGTACCAAGGAATCATCCAGCAACTGCTTTTCCTTGATCAACCGAACCAAAGATGGTTTCACTTGCAACTCAGCCACAAGACCACCATCTCGCGAAATACTCAAACTGGCAAACATAGCCCTCAGCTCAACAGCTACCTTCCTACTCAAGGCATCCGCTACAACATTAGCTTTTCCGGGGTGGTACTCAATCGTCAGATCATAATCCTTGAGCAACTCCACCCAACATCGCTGCCTAAGATTCAACTCCTTCTGAGACATCAGATACCTCAAACTCTTGTGATCCGTGTACACAGTACACTTCTCACCATACAGATAATGTCTCCAGATCTTTAAAGCAAAAACCACTGCAGCCAACTCAATATCATGCGTAGGATAATTGCGCTCATGCACCTTCAACTGCCGCGATGCATAAGCCACAACCTTACCCTCTTGCATCAGCACACATCCCAAACCAACATAGGACGCATCACTGTAGACCACAAACTCTTTCCCTGATTCAGGGTGAACCAAGATAGGAGCTTGCGTCAAAGCTGCCTTAAGCTTCTCAAAAGCCTGTTGTCTCGCCTCCGTCCATTCATACTTAACATCCTTTTGCAACAGCTTCGTCAAAGGTGCAGCAAACTTAGAAAACCCATCCACAAACCTCCGGTAGTATCCTGCCAAACCAAGGAAACTACGAACCTCATGAACAGACTTAGGGACCTTCCAATTCATCACCGCCTCAATCTTCTGAGGATCAACACGAATCCCCTCAGCAGAAACCACATGCCCAAGAAACACCACCTCCTTAAGCCAGAACTCACACTTGCTCAGCTTGGCATAAAGCTGATTCTCCAACAAAGCTTGCAGCACAATCCTCAAATGCTCTTCGTGCTCCTCCTCAGTACGCGAGTACACGAGGATATCATCAATGAACACCACAACGAACTTATCCAGGTATTCATGAAACACACGATTCATCATGTCCATGAAAGCAGCAGGAGCATTT